>OY750782.1:6025000-7230000 GCA_963556745.1 Catoptria pinella | reverse complement strand
GCTCAGTAGTTCTAAATTTTAATCATACGACGTGTTACAAAAAACCCTTTAAGCCGAATATGGCAGATAGGGACCTTCAAACTGAACAATTTTTACAATGGGAACCCTGAAATCGCGTAAGAAAATCAGCTGTTTCATACATTTTGATATTTTTGTCATTATATTTGTTTTTTCGCGATTTCAGTGTTGGTCCCTTAGTAAAAATTGTTCAGTTTGATGGTTGATGTAACTCGTTGTATAGGTATTTCTTCATTACAATGTGAAAATAAAATTGTTTTTAACTTTTTCAGACAAAGGTATATCTATTATTTCTTTTATTTAGAACTTGGTTAAGAATCCGTTAAAGAACTAATAAATAAATAAACAGGCTGTTTAGTAACACCCCTATGAAGCCGAATATTGTAGATAGGGTACAATATTCGGCAATACTTAAATAACTAAAATAACTTGCAAATGTTACCGGCCAAACCCGATTTCCGGACAAACTAGTTTTGCCTAGGCTAAACTTGTTCATCCTATACGCGATAGGATTAACTAGTATAGCCAAACTAGTTTGCCCTAAGCCCGATTAGATAAACTAGTTTAGCTACAAAGAAAAACTTTTATTGCGCTAGGTAGGTTAGGTTAGGTTAGTGTTTTGACCACTCGTAGCGGAGCTCCATAATGCTTATATCAGGATCAACTATTTTGGCCTATCCTTAACTGGTTTATCCTATCGGGCTGAGGAGAAACTAGTTTGGTCTAGGTTATACCAGTTAATTCCATCGAGTATAGAAAGAACTAGTTAGCTTAGGCCAAACTAGTTTTTCCTGAAATCGTGTTTGGCCGGTAACACATACAACCCCGGAAAATATGGTTCTAGGGTTGCCACTATGCAGTCTCATAATAATATTTTTTTAAACGTGATGGTTTTCAAAAGTAATTTTCCGGGGTTGTGTGCATGGAACCTTATCTACCATATTCGACTTTAGAGTTACCAAACACCCTGTATAAACTTAAGTTTAGTCAGTACTTAAGTACTGCCATCGACTTCGTCCACGTGGACACTCGAAACCTCCCTAGGGAATATATATTCAGGACAAAAGTATGCAACGTTTTAATCCAGGTTATTGATCCGCTCGAGGTTATGAATTATCTATCGAATCGATTGAGGTTCTGAAGCGCTCATGGCGGAGCTTGACAGATTGATCGTACTCGATCACGTTTGTTAAGCAACGCTCGGCCCGGTCAGGTGTCGGATGGGTGACCGTTAAGTGGCATTACAACCGAGCGCTTCCGTACTTCGGAGGGCACGTTAAACCGTCGGTCCCGGCTGTTGTCATCTGATAACAGTTGTTAAGCCAAGTAAGAGGCGTTACAGGCGGCTTGACAAAATCGTACGCCAGAGGTGGCCACTAATCCTCATACGATAAGAAGAAGAATATCCAGGGCCCTACCGGCTAACTTTTCGAACTTCGGCGGATCTGCCGAGCTTCAACTTAAAACAGATAAATCGGAGTAAGGAGTTTCGTATTGTACTATTTCTAAGCTATCGATGTTTGTGTGACATCATGAATTGGGGTTCGCCATTTTGGCCCGATTGGAGCTCGATTTAACTTTTTTAATTTGAAGCCCGGCAGACTATCCGAAGTTCGATGCGTTAGCCGGTACGTCCTCTGGTTATATAAACTCTCTGTTTGCCATTGTGCCTGAAATTCGATATAACAAATAATTCAGAAGATTTGAGTAAAATACTATACAACGTGTTACAAAAGTACCCCTAATGCCGAATATGGTATTTAGGGACCATCAAACTGATCAACTTTTACTATGGGACCAACTCTGAAATCGAAAAAAAAAATCAGCTGTTTCATACAAAAATTTAAATCGAAAATACCAAAATGTATGAAACAGCTGATTTTTTTTTCGCGATTTCAGAGTTGGTTCCATAGTAAAAGTTGATCAGTTTGATAGTCCCTATATACCATGTTCGGCATTAGGAGTATTTTTGTAACACCTTGTATATTGCTAATGTGGTTTGCAGAAAAAGGTAAAATTTTATTTTCTCTTCTCTCTATCAGTCTCTTCTGTTAATTCTTTAGGTTAATTTATTTGCATTAAAGATTACACATATTTGGCATAGCTTCTCTTGAAATCCGTGAGAATCAGGGGGAACAGTGCAATTAATTTAACAATGTATGTACAACACAACTTAACAGAAAGTGACCAACTTCAGAGTGCTTGCGGTACAAACGATGTATTATAAACTGCAAAAGTTTCTCTTTGCCATACATTCTTGAGTGAAGTTGCCGCGGTACACTGTCATTGTCAATTTGATCGCATTATACGTACCTACCAAGACGCAATGTAAAACTGAAAATTGTCTTACTCATGTAAGTTAAAGCATTCCAATGCCTCGCATTGCCTTGTCAACATCAGTAATGTTATACCGCCACACCAAGTGAGTTTTTGTCTAATGTAACGCATGCGCAAAGCGCCATAGCGCATGTGCTATACTTTTTTTTTTTTGAGTGTGTCACAGAAATTCCGCCAACGTCCCGTAGTGAAAGATACACGGTGATTTCCGGAGGGTAATGCTCGGTAATTTGTAGTTCTTAATATAACATGACGCTTGACATAAACATGCAATAAAGTTGAAGATGCAAGATGAATATGACAGCGCACTATGGCATAGAGTCTATGTTCAAGTCAAGTTCATCTATGCCATAGAGGTTAAAAAACGTGACAATTTGTCACTTGTCATGACAATTATATAGCCACTGCGTCATTTTTTTTTTAAATAGAACAAGCTACTCATAGATGTACATAGCTGTTTACGTTGCAGTAAACCAAATTGTCATGACAATTAACAAATTAAATAAATATTGACAACATCACAACATTGCTCCGTTTCGTTACGTTAATAAATGCCCTGATGTTTATCCCACGAATGTGGTTCGGCTATGAATGTGGTTGGGCGTGCACATGCACATTGTATTAGTGTGCGTCTGCACGCTCTCGTATTACGCACACTAAAGTAATGTGCATGTGCACGTCTAACAACATTCAAAGCCGAGCCGCAATCGTGAAATCAAACAACTGTAGCACTTTTTTGCGCAACATCCAAAACTAAGAAAAGTATATACTAGGTGTTACAAAAGTACCCCTAATGTCGAATATGGTAGATAGGGACCATCAAACTGAAGAACTTTTACTATGGTACCAACTCTGAAATCGCGAAAAAAAAAAACAGCTGTTTCATACAAAAATTAATTACGAAAATAGCAAAATTTATGAAACAGCTGATTTTTTTGTCCCATAGTAAAAGTTGTTCAGTTTGATGGACCCTATATACCATATTCGGCATTAGGGGTATTTTTGTAACATGTTGTATAATGACGTTACTTAATTATTTGTAGCAAAAGGTAAGTTTTCTTTTTGTTTCAGAGAATGCTTTGATTGAGATAACTTATTACATTTATTGATGTAGGAAACAAGCAATAGACTATAGTTTATTAACAAAAACATTAATCAGCAAACAAATTACAAAAACACAAGTACTTATGAGCAATGGCATAATATTAAATAAATAAATAAATATTTGACAACATCACATACATTGCTCCGATTCCAAAGTAAGTAGCTAAAGCACTTGTGTTATGGAAATCAGAGACAACGGTGGTATCACAAACACCCAGACCTGAGCCAATATGGAAAAGTTCATTTTCTAAATTGACCCAACCGGGGATCGAATCCGGGACCTCAAGGCGATGCCTTGAAAACCGGTTTACAAAGCCACTCGACCACGGAGGTCGTCAAAGTATTACGCTGTAACAAATCTTAGTATTAGACTTTTATTTATTCTGTGGTATTAAGTAACCATAACATTACAATTATTATCAATGGAAATGAAAATCAGACACTTACTAAAATTTTATTTTTATTCTAGCTTAATTTGGTAAGTAAAAATTGTGGAATCATAATTTGAAAAGTATTTACTTTTCATTTTCAAGAAAATTTGGACACACTAAAAAACTTGAGTGAAGTGCAGTGATGTTTTGTGTTAGAGTAAATACTTAAAAAGCGAAAATGCACGCTAAGGGCACACCTAGACACTCCATACAAAAAGTGCGTTTTAACTACAACATAAACAGATTACGTTTGTACACGCTGCGAATGTGTGCGTGAACCTTAGAATTGACTTTTGACATTTGTTGAGCTCAGTTGTCAGTGCTCGTACCACTGACAACTCGCGCGCGCGACACGGCCCGAGAATGAACTTCAGGGGCTCTATCGGCTAAAAACATTGAAGTTCATGTTCATCAATGAGAATAGACTTACCTATGAAAATAATATTGCTATGTTAAATACTAAAATTCACTCATTACAAGAGTCATTAACTAGGATGTCCCAAAATTATGACCGTTCCAAAAAAGAGATAGGGGAATATATACTGGCACTTAAATGTTTATCCACCCCCTCTCTGTCAGACAATCATTTGACGCATAATAATAGTAGCTCCTTAGCATCAGGCCTTGATGCTCAGGACCATTTAAAAGACCAGTCAGTGTATGAGCCCTTAATCTCCCAACATGTAAATATTTTAGATAGCACAAGTGAAAATAATTCCTTTACCAATAACAAGTGTACAAACATTATGTTGTGTGATGAAATTGGAAAAGATTTAGGCCACTTATTCAACAATCAATTGGGAGAAAATGTTTTAAACTATTGTATGCCGGGTGTGACCCTACATGATATTATAAAAAAAGTTGTAAATATGAACCTAAATGAAAATACCAATTTAATTATATTAATTGGCCAAAGAGGTAATGTAAACAAGAAGGATCTCATCTCATATTACAATAAGTTATGTAGTTTAAATATAAATAAAGTTGTATTGTTTACACTACCTTACAGTGATAGCTTGCCACAGGAAGAAAATAATATTAGATATAATTTAAATTTAGCACTAAGCAACATGACTTATTATAATAGTCAGAGATGTCACATAATAGACATAAATAAATTAATATTTAATTTTAAATTGACAAGAGATAAATATTATCTTCCAAATTATTTTAAAAGACAAGTAGCTTTAGCGCTATCATTTTATTTTAAAAATTTAGCCAATAAATTGGCTATAACTTCTGCTTCTATTGAGCAGAAAAATTTTGACATTTTTAATGAGACCTTGGAATCTGTTCCAAGTAATTATAATATTATTTTTACTCCTGCTCCTATTGAGCAAAAAAATGTTGACATTACAAATAACACATTGGAATTTGTTCCAAGTATTTCTTTTAATAATAATTTAAATTACATAATAAGACAATAGAGGAAGTCTCTAGCCGTGTAATGACTAAGGAAAAGTCTAAATATTTAAATATAGTTCATCAAAACATTCAGGGCTTTTCTGGCAAAGAATTAGAATTAGAACTTTTTTTAACTGAAAATAATGTTAATATTTTATGTGTCACTGAACACTGGCTTAAGAAGTATGAATTAATTACAGGATTCGAAAGTTATAAAATTGCAAGCTCATTTAGTAGGAAATCCACCACTAGAGGGGGATCCTTGATAATTTTGCAAAACAATATGAATTTTAAAGAACGTCAAGATGTGATATCCCTCTCTATTGAACAACACATTGAACTGTCATGTGTGGAATTAGATCAGTTGATAATAATTTGTGTGTATCGCCCCCCATCTGGTAATTACCCTCAATTTGAGTCCGCTATGGAGGATGCTTTAAAATTAGTCACCAAAAAGAATAAAAAAATTGTGGTGTGCGGTGATTTTAATGTAGACATCCTAAAGTCATCATCCATTGCAAGTAGATTTCTGAATTTGTTTAAGTCTTTCAATTTAGTAAACACTTTTTGTGAACCTACACGGGTCACTGTTTCATCTAAAACTTGCCTAGACAATATTTTTAGCAACTGTACTGTACTTGATAAAAGAATATTAAATTGTATTCGCTCTGACCATAGCGGACAAATAGCTTCACTTGAGCACCATCATGTTCCTCATCAGTATAATGTAATTTGCAGACCTCTAACTAAATATAAATTAGAAAATTTTCATAACAATGTCACTGCCAAAACTCATTGCTTACCTGATAATGAGGATCCCAATACTCTTTACAATGATTTATTTAATTTAATTAAAGTAGAATTTGATAAAACATTTAAGCAAAAATCTATTAAATCAAAAGTCTTCGAAAAGAAGTTCAGTGATTGGGCAACACCAGGCATTTATGTTAGCAGAAATAAGTTGTTTGAATTATATGGTCAGAAAACAATTTCAAATGATCCCGAATTTCATGAATATGTAAAAAACTATTCAAAAATGTTTAATAAAGTATGTACATTAGCAAAAGCAAAATGTATATCTACAATAATTAATCAGTCAGATAATAAAATAAAAGCCACTTGGAAAATTATAAATAAAGAGACTGGGAAAATTAAAAGTAATGACCGTGAATTCTCATTAGTATCAGACAATAAAATTATTAAGTCAAATGAAGGTGTGGCAACTATTTTCCAAGATTTCTTTTCTAAAATACCTATTGCCACTACTAGTAATTTGAATTCATCTCCCAACCTTTCTGTCTCCCTCTTGGAATTGTTGTGTTGATAAGTGCAATAATATATTTAAATTTAGACATATCAATAGTGATACCATCCTGAAAACATTTAATTCAATAAATATAAAAAAAACTGAAGATCTTTGGGGCATTTCAACTCACATAATTAAATCAATAATAACTTCTATTGCCCCCCATCTTGCTTTTATTTTCAATAAGTGTGTTGATGAAGGGATATTTCCAGACTTGATGAAATATGGTAAAATTATCCCTCTTTTTAAATCTGGGGACAAAAGCGATCCCGCTAACTTTAGACCCATTTCTATTTTGCCAGCACTTAGCAAAATTTTTGAGAAGATCATTTATGATCAATTATTAGCGCATTTTTTTATCAACAAACTACTTCACGAGAAACAATTTGGGTTTACTCGTGGTAGATGCACAACTGATGCTGGAATTGCACTTCTCAAACACGTCTTTGAGGCATGGGAGGGTAGACAAGATGCAATTGGTATTTTTTGTGATCTCTCTAAAGCATTTGATTGTGTCAGTCACAGTACTTTAGTACATAAATTGGAACATTATGGTGTATCAAAAAATGCAGTAAGCCTTCTGCAATCGTATCTATCGGCGAGAACTCAAAAAGTTGTTGTGAATAAAACAGAGTCTTATGAAGCACCCATTACCATGGGCGTGCCGCAAGGATCGATATTGGGTTCATTACTTTTTCTTATATATATTAATGACCTTCCTTACTATACCAAAAACTTGTGTGAAATAGTACTGTTTGCTGATGATACTTCTTTAATTTTTAAAGTCGATAGAGGATGTGATTGCAGTGACGATGTAAACAGCACTCTTTCCAAGGTGATGCATTGGTTTACCATTAATAATCTGAAGCTTAACTCTAGTAAAACTAAATGTGTCAAATTCTCACTTCCTAATGTGAGGCAGGTTCATACTACAATAAATGTAAATGGCGAAACAGTCGAATTGGTAGACTCCACAAAATTTTTAGGTATTATTATTGACTCGCGGTTGCAATGGGACCCTCATATCGATGCCTTGTCAAGTAGACTTAGTTCCGCTGCCTTTGCCGTTAAGAAAATAAGGCTTTTGACTGACATTGAAACAGCAAGATTGGTTTACTTCAGTTATTTTCATAGTCTTATGACTTACGGTTTGTTGTTGTGGGGCTCAGCTGCTAATATTAATAACATATTCATCTTACAAAAAAGGGCAGTGCGCGCTATTTACAACTTACGGTCTAGAGATACCCTTCGTGACTTATTTAAAGAAATTAAAATATTAACAGTTGCTTCCCAATTCATCTATGAAAATATAATGTATGTAAAGAAAAATTTAGATAGTTTTGTAAAGAATAGTAATGTTCATAAATTCAATACAAGAAACAAGGACAAACTTGCTGTTCCAAAGCGCAGACTGCATAAAACCGGAACCTCTTTTTTGTGTAGATGTATTACCTTTTATAATAAGATTCCACAAGAAGTTACAGAACTGCCTTTGGAAAAATTTAAAAATACTGTTAAATCCAATCTCATGAGTAAAGGCTATTACACTATTTGCGATTATTTGAAGGATAATAACGCCTGGGCATAGCTTTTGTATTTTTAATTTTTACTCTAATGTTCAGTATAGATTAAGATAAGTCCGTGGTTCTTTCGTGGGTCTAGTATAAAGTTCTGTACTATAATTTCAAGTGATTCGAGTCATCGATATATTTTTTTTTTTTTCTCTTTTCTTTTTAAGTATAGTTTGTAAGAAGTGTCCTACCTACTTAAAAAACGTATCTACAGGTTTCTTGACTCGTCGCCTTAATATGGGTAGCTTTAGTATGTCATGCTCACTTTAAACATTTCTGCGGTAGTGTCGTGTGAGGCGGGTCGTTACGTTCCCTCAAATATGGTTGAGCGAAGCGATGGCTGGTTCATGCGTCATGCTCGTGAACGGGTGCTGCCAGTGGGAATGGGTCTGCTTCTGACTACTTGTATTAAGGACGTCGCATACATATATATATATAAATGTTTAATATTATCTATATGTATGGCACTTCTTACCCAAAAGATAAAATTCATAACTACTACCTTGTTTTGGAATTTTTTTTATTGCAATCTTTCACTTTCTATAGGCCTATGAAAAGCTTTTGGATATTAGTTTTCAATTCGATGCCTTAACACGGGTAGCCTAAGTATGTCATGCTCTCTTTAATCATTTCTATGGTGGTGTCGTGTGAGGCGGGTCGTTACGTTCCCTCAAATATGGTTGAGCGAAGCGATGGCTGGTTCATGCGTCATGCTCGTGAACGGGTGCTGCCAGTGGGAATGGGTCTGCTTCTGCCTACTTGTCTTAACGTTTATTGAATTGTATGAATAGATATATATATAATTTTTTTGTAATAGCCTAGGCTGAGCCTTAAATTTTGAATTAAGCTTGACACCTGTAATTTGATTCAGTAGAAATGAGCTAATTAAATAATGTTATTTATTTATGAATCTATGTTAATGGTAACATGTATGAATACTTTGAATGTAATGTCTGGAAACGATATACATATTTGTAAATATCGTTCCTTCTAATAAAGCTGATAAGTTTTTTGCGCCCATTTTTCTTGTCAGCTAAAAGACGTCATAATGGGTGGTAGGATAAAAGAATTGACGATTTAAAAATGCTTGTTATGTGAGCTTATTTGAATAAAGAATTTTTCAATTTCAATTTCAATTTCAATTTCAATAACTGCGTTTTGACAGATGTATGTGATACATTGCTACTTCGTTTTGGCACAAATAAAAACTTACTAAAGAAAAGTAGCAATGTATCACACATATCTGTCAAAACACAGTTAACATGTACTTCAATGTTTTTAGCCGATACCGCCGCAGGTGCTCTACCATTTATTATTTATGCCATTAAATAATAAATTTTAATTTATAATTATTGTATTCAAATAATTAAATTGTGTATTTCTAGGCGAAAGGGGTGAGTTCTATAATTAAAATAAATAAAACACTTTGTTTTATCTATAAAAATATATTGATCAGATTAGAACCATAAACTAGGAGACCCTATTTTTAAAAATTTCTCGTGTCAATAAATTTTACAAAAATATTTATTACAAATTAAACAATATGCCCTCGTTCTTGTTCTCTGTTAAAACATAATCATAACAATAAAAGCGCACTGTTTTTGAAAACGTCTTTGTATGGCAGAAAGTTGAAAGGGAAAGCGCATGGTTTAGAGCAAGTTGAATTGAAAGTTGAAGCGACTTGGTGAAGACTGACCAATATAATTGCACTTGTAGGGACAGGTGAGTTAATACCTAAATTAACTAAGTCATTTTTGAATTTCTTTGCAAATTTTATGGAGCTTGGGAAAAGCCGTGGTAAGCAAGAATCGCTCTGAATAAATTACAACCAAAAACTTTAATAAATTTTAGTGTTAAAATATGTTTTTATATAAAATGAACAAGAGAGTTTTTGATACTCCTGATGATAATTATGTTTTCCAACCACGAGTTTTCCCAGCCTCTAACCTACTTGTCATTATACAACATGTTACAAAAGTACCCCTAATGCCGAATATAGTAGATAGGGACCATCAAACTAAACAACTTTTACTATGGGACCAACTTTGAAATCGCGAAAAAAATCAGCTGTTTCATACAAAAATTAGTTACGAAAATATCAAAATGCATGAAACAGCTGATTTTTTTTCACGATTTAAGAGTTGGTCCCATAGTAAAAGTTGTTCAGTTTGATGGTCCCTATCTACCATATTCGACATTAGGGGTACTTTTGTAACACGTTGTATAATAATGTATACTTTATCATAGCTCAGCGTCTTAAAAAGTGATAATAAAACGAATACTGTGTTGATTAAACAAACATACTATTGTGTTATTCCCACTATAATAGTTCAAATCAGTACGAACATCTATCGAAGAAAAAAACGCATGTAATAGTAATAATTAGGTACCTATGGAAAATTTCATTTCGCTTTTCGGCTGGAGATGGCGCTGTACAAATTTCCCATACTTTCTGTATAAAATTTTTTACGCGCGTTTTTTTTCTCGACCGAGTTTCGTGCTACATTACACAGTAAAAGTACAGTACAGTACATCTCATAAATTCTACTACAATACAACTACTGAATACTGTTACTAAAATAGTAGTTTATCATGAATACTCCCATGTATCGATATGTTGCAAAGAGACCATAAACTTGGATTTTAATAAATAGTGTATTTACACGGTAATTATTTTATGTGAGAGTGCCGTTAGTGTCGCATGTAGAGTCGCCTTAAGAGCGCGTAGTCTGCACAATAGAGCGCCGCCATTGAAAAAAAATCACAGTGCTTAAATAAAGACGAAATTGTGAATTATCTCTCTGTAGTGCACTCCGTAGAAGCTTTGTGGTACCTTTAATCATTTAAACAATATGTTCCAGCCTGTCGTTTAGTTTAATGCAGTTTTTTGCGAATAGGTGCCACTTTTAGCACTACAGAGAGATAAGTCACAATTTCATCTTTATTTAACCACTGTGATTTTTTTCCAATAGGCGGCGCTGTGTGCAGGCTACGCACTCTTAACCAACCTACCCTTACCCCTTAAATGAATAAAAACAACTGACATACATTAAATAGAACACACATTTTTTGCCATCAGTTTAGAAATAGATTAGTAATCAAAACAAAGTAAAAATTTAAACTCATTATACATATTTTAACCTTTTCGCAGACCAAGCGCCGCCGCAAGCGCCCTAAACCCTTTTTTAAAAGAAGCTGCATATTCATTACATATATGTGCGATGGTACTGAATCAATTACGTACATAAACACAAATTCAAGTGAAACGATCGATTCATTAATCATCGACTTCTAAGTCCGCGTATCAATCAATACAGTGTTTACGGTTTCAATAGTCAATAGTCAAAATTTCTTTATTCAAATAAACTTAATAATTAAGCACTTTTGAATCGTCTATAGTTTCCTACCACCCGTTCCAGACTTTTTTAACTGACAAGAAGAACGCAAGAAACTTAACACTAGAAGTGCCGAAAGTTACGACCCCCTAGAACCGCAGCCGTGACAATTTTAATACAACTTTGTCAATTTTGACAACTTTGACAATTTTGTCCCATTATATTTATTGCAACATCAATTACTATTGGCATGAATTATGATAAAAACAATTTTTATGTTACTTTATACATGTTAATTTGTTCATTATAAATAATTTTTTCACGAACGACTGAAAACGATGCTCAGCAGTTAATTCGCGACGGGACAAAAACGACCCGGCACGTAAGTCTCATTTTTTTTCATTAACCATTTGTATTCATTAATTTGAAAACATCTTTTGATTTAATAAAAACAAGAAATTAATTAAAGTCAAAAAGTTTCTCGGAATTAAGTATGTAAATTAAAAAGTTAGAGTCATTTAAACTTGCGAGTGGGACAAAAATGGGACGATGGTGCTTCTAGTGTTAAAGTATCCGATGAATATCCGGGTGAAACTTCACACACAAATACTTACTTAATCAGCAAGCCGTACCTAATATGTTTTATTGTTAACAAAAATACCGGATGCAACATCATTTACTGTTACATTAAAGCTATGAAATTTAAGTTTCTTTTATTTAATATAAACTAGCGATCACCCGCGACTTCATCCGTATGAACCTTTGATTAGGACAAATAAATGATATCAACATTAAATAAAAAACCACGACTGCCCTGCCAAAACGTACTAGTAAGTAAAAAAAACAAATGTCATTGCAGTCGAGGGACCGTACAGTCACGAACAGCTATCTACACTCGCGAGCAAAAGTATGGAATCACTTAATTGGAATTGACTCTGCGCGATCTTGAGTACTTAATAAGGATACTATATTAAGTACTCAAGATCGCGCAGAGTCAATTCCAAGTAAGTGATCCCATACTTTTGCTCGCGAGTGTAGAAAAAAAACGCGCGTAAAAGTCCTCGATAGAGTAATTTTCTATGGAAAATGTCATTTCGCATTTAGGCGCTGTACAAATTTTCCCTTTACCACAAAAATCGCAGTCCGATGTTAGAAAGAGACGGGGATACTATACGGGAATAATTTGATGCTTTTTAGTAATTTTTTGGCAGGGCAGACGTGGTTTTTACTATTTTTTAAATGATTTATTAAGTTTTATACATTTTAGTAAAAAAATATATAGTTTTAGAATATGTGCTCAGCAAGGCCTTTCATTTGATACCCATATTGTAAAAATTGAATTTTTTGGCTGAATACTCAAACGTCACTCAACTTTGAGAGGCTCTCAAACATCGTCCTGTCGCATTAAATGTCAAAGATACGACAAAGGCAGCATGATGTTTGAGCGCCCCTCAAAGTTGAGTATCGTTTGAGTATTCGGCCATTAGCCACTAAGTTGTCATTTTCGTGTGTTGCTAATTTATGAGCAGAATGCTGGTGCCATAGATTTGAATTCGCTGTCTAACACCTGCTTATTGAGAACATTTTAATGAGCCCAAACACGCTGTATCTGCTGTAACATGCTGAGGAGTTGGATATCTCGCAGATTACCTGATGCTGCAGCATCAGCTTAGGTTCCATGTCTTGGAAATACCACCGACGTAACAGTACACCAAATTTCAAATTGTTTAATCTGTCCTGTGAAATTTGATAAGACTGTGACAGTTACTCAGTTTGAGGCATCGTAGCTCTCAAAGAAATGGACCGATTTTGATGCGATTTTTTATTTGAAAGCTGGCGTAATCGAAACGGTTCTTAGCCATAATTTATGATCTATTCAGCCATTTGAAGATCATCAGTTCACTCAGTAGAAAATGAGCTGAAGATCTTCATTAATAAATATTAGCTAAGAACCATATTGATTACGCCAGCTTAAAAATAAAAAAACTGCATCAAAATCGGTCCATTAGTTTAGAAGCTTCAACCCGCGCAGATAAAGAATGGGATAGAAAATGGCGGCTCACCGCGTTTACCACGACGAGTGTAAAGAGAAATATATGTAGCTTACTCCCGCAAAAAACGCGTGAGTAAGCTACATATATTTCTCTTTGCACAATGGTTTGGGACTTCCGCCAAGTAATGCCTGATTCAATCAAATACTCACAACGAGTGTGACTAAGAGAGAGATAGTTGTGGCGTTTAGTGTGCGAGCGAGAAGTTTTTATTTATTTGCGCGGGTTGTACGTAGCCTCCACACACGTCAAACTTATAACACCCCTCTTTTTGCTTCGAGGGCTATATTAATTCTTTGTCGGGGGTTAAAAGTCCTGGGGCCCTACCGGCTAACTTTTCGCACTTCGGTGGGTCTGCCGAGCTTCAACTTAAAACAGATAAAATAAGTAAGGAGTTTCGTATTGCACTATTCGTCGAATGTTACGAACTGGCAATCAGGCCGACTTTGTAAATATATTATTGTTTATGTTTTTATCTTTGCTCTTTTTCTATCTGTCAGTCATCTATCTGTCTTCGCTTCATTTGGTTTTGTTGTTTGGTTTGTATTTTATATTTTATTATTATTAATATAATTTACTTTACTTCCTTACTTTGAGCCTTTCTCCTCCTCTTTAACATCGAAGTTATTTAGAAGATATCATGAATTGGGGTTCGCCATTTTGTCCCGATTGGGGCTTGATTTATCTGTTTTATTTGAAGCTCTTCAGACTTTCCGAAGTTTGATGTGTTAGCCGGTACGGCCCCTGACCAGTAATATTCATAACATCATACTGAGCACCAATAGCATTCAGCCACAGTCCGTCAAACACCAGCTGTTATGGACACGTCAGCCTTTTTTATACAAGGTGTTACAAAAGTACCCCTAATGCCCCTATATACCATATTCGGCATTAGGGGTATTTTTGTAACACCTTGTATACCTCTCTATATCTGATTTTGTTTAGTTCACGGTGTTTTTACGTATTTACCGCCCCCTTTGTGATTTATATAACTTTAACAGTTTACCATAATACTGATCCCTAACCCTCTGGCCAGGTGGTCTGACTTCCTTTGTTCTACCGAACGGATGACATGAACTTTTTTCCTCCACAGGATACATAATAGTACTAGTATACAGAAGGGAAAATCCGCAAAATCATTTAAATAAATATATATTTTTTGAGATGTGCTGTATTGTACTTTAATAAAAAATAAGGTGTAACAGAATTTGTGCCAATTTGTGTCGTTTCATTCATTTATTTGAGTATTTTTTTATGTATTACAGAAGAGGGCTGTGACCTCCTTAGTTGACCTGAGATGCATATTTGTTTCTGTATTTTGCGACGGTAGTGACAAACAGATGAATAACCAATTTATTCCGGGATTTTCGGGATATCCGGGATATCCGGGATTTTATCCGGGATAAAACATCAGGGTGGTTTATTGTCAATGCTTTAGCGTGACGAAGACTGGTTTTCAAGTCAAGATAATGTAATAGAGCATTTCAATCTAAGTTTCTTTTTTTATTTTACGTCCATATTGCTGAATTTCCTGTTTGATAGAGTTCTGTCCTGAACTCTTGGTAGACAGGATCGGCCGTTTAAGGCCGTGAGCACATTGATCTTTTTTCGTACGAATTTTACTCGTGCAACACGTACGAACACGCACGAACGAGCCCGACCTTGCAAGAACTATGTGAGCGCGCACCATAATCTTACTATGCGCGCGCACTGGGCGCAAATTAGTCGTACGTAAACGTGTACTTCCGACGTCCAAATACAATCCAAACTTGTTAGGATTTTAAAACAAAGTTGAAAAAGGATGTAGAAAAGTTTAATAACTTTATACCTTTATATGTTTCTATTTCATAATTAAAAAAATTCGAAATTCAAAACTCCTTTATTCAGTCTAGGCTGTTACAAGCACTTGTGAATGTCAAAGAAGCTACGCCATCGGTTCGCAAACCCTAAGCGGGAGACCTTGTAACGAGAAGATCCGGCAAGCATACACGTAGGTAACTGTAGCGGCACCTACCATACGTACGCCGCACATACCACGACACACACGGAACAACAAGATTCTTTACCGTGTTACTAGATGGCGCTAGTATCAAGAAACATGAACATTAAAGTATGGAGTAGCAACCTCGCAGTATGGAAATCCTACATCGCGATAACGAAGTTCACTCAGCGACTTAGCATATATACAACTTCCAATCATCATCGGTTGGACGGCGGTCCCCGGGCTAATACCACCCAGCCCGGAGGAAGATCTTCCCCTTTGGCCTTCCTATCAGTGGCTAACCTACCTTCCACATCCTTTCCATACTATCCCTCCTACATAACCATGAATAATAATAAATAATGCAACCAAAGATGACTTCACGAATGCAATGCTGTGCCTAATTGTCGGACAAAAATGTATTTAGTGTGTAAATTAAAAAAGCAATTTGCCTCACGCTCGTAGCAAAAATCGATGTTTTCGACGAATTTGGTTACGTTCTCGGCCAATGAGGCGGCGATCAAGCGACGTAGGAATTACGGCAGGTATTATAAGTACCAAAACAATGCTATAAAGATAATTTATTAAGGTTGCATAGTCTGCACACTAGCGGCGCCATTGGAAAAAAAATCAAAGTGCTTAAATAAAGACGAAGTTGTGAATTATCTCTCTGTAGTGCATTCCGTAGAAGCTTTGTGGTTCTTTTTATCGCTTAAACAATATTTAAGCGAGGGATAATTCACAATTTCGTCTTTATTTAAGCACTATGATTTTTTTTCAGTGGCAGCGCTAGTATGCAGACTACACTTTATAAATTGTGCAACAGCTCTGCGGAGCACGAGTTTTTTTACATGTCAGTATGCAGGGACGATATTTACGGAACTGTCGAGGAGGCGTGTTTATGTATATTTCGCTCAATAATTCTTTTGAGTTGCGTTATTTAGTACTTTATTAGGTAAACAAGACCGGGAATATTTTTTCGCATTTTTAGCGGTAGGGAATGATACTTTTTGTATCTGGCTCATAGTTTGGAAGAAATTGCTTGCATTTAATATGTAAGAATTGTAAAATTTTTGAGATTTTAGCATTCACAATGCTATTTTATATAATACCAAATAATATACTAGAAAAAATACGACTCGCACCAGATCATGTTCTCGGTCGGTAATCGAACCCGCGACCTTTGGATATCGCTGGCTTGCAGCGTAAGAGTTGATATACTAGGAGAAATTCGACGTTCCGAGCGAGCGAAGCGAGCGTTCCGTGGCAGCGGCCGGCGAAGTGCCAGAACTGATCTGGCTGGCGTACGTTTCGACATCTGACGTGACTTTGTGAGATACCTGGTATCCCTGCGATATACACAATCAAAATTATCAACATTATTATTTAAAAAAAATACTTACATATTTATACCATTTAATACTCGTGCAAAGTAACGTTATGCGCATTAACATTATGCGTATTCAGTTATGCGGAATAATGTTATGCGATCTAAAAATTATGCGTAATAACGTAATGCCAATTTGAATTAGGAGTATTACGTTATGCGAATTGATATAGATAGACCCCATATTTAAATATTTCCCATTTTTATTATTTTGCTTTTGAATACAAACATACAGACTCATTTAAATGCAACAATATTTTTGAGATGTGCTGTACTGTACTTCAATAAAGAATATGGTGTATCAAAATTTTTACCAATTTGTTGTGCCGTTTCATTCATTTACTTGAGTATTTTTTTATGTATTACAGAAGAGGGCTGTGACCAGCCTTTTTAATCCGAAATGCATATTTGTTTCTGTATTTTGCGACGGTAGTAACAAAGTGTTGAATAATAACGCATTTCCTTTTCCTGGATAAATATCCGGGTGGTTTGCTGTCAATGCTTTAGCGTGACGAAGACAGATTTTCAAGTCAAAATATTGTATTAAAGCATTTCAATCTAAGCTCTTTTTATTTATTTTACGTCCCTATTGCTCAATTTCCTATTTAATAGAGTCCTGTTTTCAATCAGAATCAGTTGTTTAAGGCCGCGAGCACTTTGGACGCGTTTTCGTACGAATTTTACTCGTGCAACACGTTCGAATACGCACTTACGATCCCGACCTTCCAACAACTATGTGAGCGCGCACACTGCGTGCGAGTTAGTCGTACGTAAGCGTGCGTGTACTTCTGACGTCCGAATACAATCCAAACTTGCTGGGATTTTAAAACAAAGTTGAAAATGGATGTAGAAACGTTTATAAATTGAATTCTTATACATATTCAAATGTTTCTATTTCATACGTAGATAACCATAAATAATAATAAATAATCTAACCTTCCTTATGACTTCACGAGAGATTTTGCTGCGAGTTTTTATGCGCCAAAAGCGTCCTCTTCGTGCTGGAGAGGTGAAAATAATTTGAAAGATAGTTTTTTTGTACATAATGCATATGACACGCGCTTGTTCCAAATTCAAAATGTTTTTATTCACTCAGTTAAGAAAATCGCGTAGGTATTATTCACTCTTATCGATGAATTACATGCACTTTTTCGAGTGGCAATGGTAAAAAGAGGATTTATTCAATTGTGCATTTGTTAAGCGAAATAGTATAAGTTATGTATTTAATTGGGTAGCCGAGCCATAAAAAGAATGCCGCTTAATACGCCTAACATTAATTGTTATAATAAGAATTCGCCTAACAGATTTAGCATAACATAATTAAGCATAACATTGTACAGGTATAATAATAAAAAAAACATAACTCTTATTGCGCATAATAATGAATCGGCATAATTGAAATATGCATAACATTAGTAACTATAACTTTAATTGTCATAAAATAAAAGAAGCGAAGCTCCCACGTTTGATGTTAGGTTAAGAAGCCAAGCGAGCGAAGCGAGCGTTCCGTGGCAGCGGCCGGCGAAGTGCCAGAACTGATCTGGCTGGCGTACGTTTCGACATCTGACGTGACTTTGTGAAATTCCTGGTATCCCTGCGACATATACAATCAAAATTATTAACATTATTATTTAAAAAATACTTACATATTTATACCATTTAATACTCGTGTAAAGTAACGTTATGCGCATTAACATTATGCGGAATAATGTTATGCGATCTAAAAATTATGCGTAATAACGTTATGCCAATTTGAATTAGGAGTATTACGTTATGCGAATTGATATAGATAGACCCATATTTAAAACTTTCTTATTTTTATTATTTTGCTTTTGAATACCTACCTAATAGACTCATTTAAATGTAACAATATTTTTGAGATGTGCTGTACTGTATTTCAATAAAGAATAAGGTGTATCGGAATTTTTACCAATTTGTTGTGCCGTTTCGTTCATTTACTTGAGTATTTTTTTATGTATTACAGAGGAGGGCTGTGACCAGCCTTTTGAAGCCGAAATGCATATTTGTTACTGTATTTTGCAACGGTAATTACAAACCACTTCCTTTTCCTTTTCCTAAAAAATATCCGGGTGGTTTGCTGTCAATGCTTTAGCGTGACGAAGACAAATTTTCAAGTCAAAATATTGTATTAAAGCATTTCAATCTAAGCTCTTTTTATTTATTTTACGTCCCTATTGCTCAATTTCCTATTTAATAGAGTCCTGTTTTCAATCAGAATCAGTTGTTTAAGGCCGCGAGCACTTTGGACGCGTTTTCGTACGAATTTTACTCGTGCAACACGTTCGAATACAACACGTTACGATCCCGACCTTCCAACAACTATGTGAGCGCGCACACTGCGTGCGAGTTAGTCGTATGTAAGCGTGCGTGTACTTCCGACATCCGAATACAATCCCAACTTGCTGGAATTTTAAAACAAAGT
The DNA here is from genome assembly GCA_963556745.1 of Catoptria pinella. Taxonomy (NCBI): domain Eukaryota; kingdom Metazoa; phylum Arthropoda; class Insecta; order Lepidoptera; family Crambidae; genus Catoptria; species Catoptria pinella. Next base: position 7,210,632 of record OY750782.1, on the reverse strand, counting down.
TGAAAATGGATGTAGAAACGTTTATAAATTGAATTCTTATACATATTCAAATTTTTCTATTTCATACGTAGATAACCATAAATAATAATAAATAATCCAACCTTCCTTATGACTTCACGAGAGATTTTGCTGCGAGTTTTTATGCGCCAAAAGCGTCCTCTTCGTGCTGGAGAGGTGAAAATAATTTGAAAGATAGTTTTTTTGTACATAATGCATATGACACGCGCTTGTTCCAAATTCAAAATGTTTTTATTCACTCAGTTAAGAAAATCGCGTAGGTATTATTCACTCTTATCGATGAATTACATGCACTTTTTCGAGTGGCAATGGTAAAAAGAGGATTTATTCAATTGTGCATTTGTTAAGCGAAATAGTATAAGTTATGTATTTCATTGGGTAGCCGCCCCAAAAAAGAGTGCCGCTTAATACGCCTAACATTAATTGTTATAATAAGAATTCGCCTAACAGATTTAGCATAACATAATTAAGCATAACATTGTACAGGTATAATAATAAAAAAAACATAACTCTTATTGCGCATAATAATGAATCGGCATAATTGAAATATGCATAACATTAGTAACTATAACTTTAACTGTCATAAAATAAAAGAAGCGAAGCTCCCACGTTTGATGTTAGGTTAAGAAGCCAAGCGAGCGAAGCGAGCGTTCCGTGGCAGCGGCCGGCGAAGTGCCAGAACTGATCTGGCTCAGTTATGCGGAATAATGTTATGCGATCTAAAAATTATGCGTAATAACGTTATACCAATTTGAATTAGGAGTAGGTATTACGTTATGCGAATTTATATAGATAGACAATTTAAAACTTTATCATTTTTATTATTTTGCTTTTGAATACCTAATAGACTCATTTTAATGGAACTAGTAGATTGTGCAATAACGGTTAAGCCCTTAGTACCAGTAGTGTATTATGTCCCAGTTAAGGTTAGAATCCTGAGTACGAGGTGTTCAAGATCGCCCAAGACAAATACACATTTAAGCCCGCGATGCATACTCTACTTTTTATACTTTCTGCGAGGCAATTGAAACCAATGACTGTTTTAAAGAAAGTACTTAAGTATTTTTTTTTGTTGTCTATTCTGTAGTGGTCAGTTCGACATTCGAATAAATCCTCCTTGGTGCGCGGGTGAAAATGAATTTCGTAACAAGTTTTCATGTTTTTTTTATAATTTGTACATAACATAACACGCAGCCTAACTCAGAATAAAATCTCATTGCATCTAAACATTTTTGAAACCAATCTCAATCGAGCACGACTACATGAGTTGCATTCCAAATTTAAATCACATTATTCCCATGGGGAAAATGACTTACTTTAGGAAAGGTTTGCATGACACATAATATGCCATTGACGAGCAGGTAGTATAAAAAAATATTTTTGAGATGTGCTGTACTGTACTTCAATAAAGAATAAGGTGTATCAGAATTTGTACCAATTTGTTGTGCCGTTTCATTCATTTACTTGAGTATTTTTTTTATATATTACAGAAGAGGGCTGTGACCAGCCTTTTTGATTCGAAAAGCATATTTATTGCTGCATTTTGCGGCGTTAATAACAAACAGTACCAAAAAATTGCTAATTAAGTTACGGTGCATGCACCGCTACTCCTCTAGTCTATTGCGAGCGACCGAGAGAAACAGTTGATGAGCCGCGGAGGTTGGTTGTGACACAATTAAAGAAGTTATTGCATTAAACACGTCACATCGATGAGCTTTATTGCTTAACTCAAAATCTATCACGATCGCTTTTAATTTAGCAATCGTGTACATCCATCACTGGGTCTCAAAGACAGTCTGTCACAGTGCCTTGTAATGCCACAGCAGTGGACGTAGCATTACTACCAATTTGAAAGCTATTGCGATAGATTTTGAGTTAGACAATTAGGTGGTAGATCGTTCGTTCATCACGTCTAAAGTTCTTAAGACCGATTGTTCTTATAAAATCGACCGAATTTTTGTTGAAATAAAGACAAAAGTGAAAAGATGGATTCTTAAGATTAAGTGGATCATAATATATTAATAATACACAAATATAAAACTGGTCATCTTAGGTCGCGGCCAAAAGATTGCCATAAAAACTATGTCTATGGCAAAAGCTAGTAGCATCATAAAGCCAAATATGGTATATAGACTAAATAAAACCTTAAAAACCACAATGTCTAAGAAATTTTGTTTTTTATTAGTATGGAAAATTGCGGATAGACAACTCTAGACGCAAATAGACTATGTTTTCAGTTGGCCATCAGCCATTTTTAATGTCTCCACTGCTGGGGCACAGTCCTTCCTTATGGGTGGATAAGGAGGATGGGCCATGACCCACCACGCGGGCCCAATGCGGGTTGGTGGGTGCTAACGACTGCAAATACAGCCGGGACTAACGGCTTAACGTGCCTTCCGAAACACGGAGGAGCTCGAGATAATAAATTTTTGGTTACCCATCCCATGACCGACCATGTGAAAGTTGCTTAACCTCCGCAATCACTGGGCCAGGCGCTATACCACTGCGCCACCGAGCCTCTTATGTTTTCAGTTATCCATCCCATTAATAGGCAAAAGCAAAACACAATTTCGGTCTAGGGTTGCCACTATGCAATTTATGACAAAATGTTTTTTTTAATGTGGTGAGTTTTAGGGTTTACAATAATTTTCTGGAGTTGTATGCATGGTACCCTATCCACTATATTCGGCTTTATAAGGCTATTTCCGAACACCCTGTAAATTAAAACATCCGACCTACCACACTTAAGACGCCGGCGCCGGCGAACAGTGAGCTTCCCATACAAACATAATACCAAAATGATTTGGTCAAAAATTCAAAATAAATGCCTATTTTTTTTTTCACACAAAACTGTAAATCGCATTAATTTTTATTTGGTTGAGTATTTTGAGTTGTTTTATTTAGTAGAAACCTAGGCAAATACTGCCTTAATCCGAATAACATTGCAAGTTAACTATGCTCAAATTGCAAATCATTTTGGTATAACATTTGTATGGGAAGCTCACTGTTCGCATGCGTTACAATGCCTCTGTAGGTGAATCTACGGGAGTTTTGAGATGAGATACACCAGGCTGTATCTCATGAACCGTGATAGTTAGATAGTTGAAATTTTCACAGATGATGTATTTCTGTTGCCGCTATAACAACAAATACTAAAAAACAATATAATAAATATTTAAGAGGGCTCGCATACAACAAACGTGTTTTTTACGGAATCCTTCGTGCGCGACTCCGACTCGCACTTGGCCGGTTTTTTTTAAATTAAGTACCTTTCGATATCGAGAGGCCACAAGCATCAAAAGTGCTGTCAACAAAAAAATGGTGACTGTACGCATCTTTTTTTTAATAATATTTGACAACATCACATACATTGCTCCGATTCCAAAGTAAGTAGCTAAAGCACTTGTGTTATGGAAATCGGAGACAACGGTGGTATCACAAACACCCAGACCTGAGCCAATATAGAAAAGTTCGTTTTCATTGGCCATTTGAGTAAGCCCTCTGATAATACGAGTGGCGATTTAAGGACTGAGTCACTCAAATAATTAAATCTTTTCAGCATTTATGTAAAAATAATGAAACGAAAATCCTTGATTGATTGAATAATGAAGTTGTAACAATTTCTTCGAGTACAAGTTTTAATTAACAATGATTTCTCCAATCAATTAATGGGCATTGGTTCAGCTCAGTTTCTGTGTGATTCGGTCAAGATGCTGGTGCTCCTCCTAGCTACTCTCCAACTCCTCCATCCAGGAATCCTGGTGAACGGTGACGAAGTATCGGTAACTAAGCATATAAACATTAACTAAAAACATCTAGACACTACAAAAACAAACATGTGAATCACAATCAAAGAGCTTAAACTATAGCTTGTGGTTGTAAAAAAGTTATCAAGGCCCTATTTAATAACGTGATAATTTGTCAATTGTCATGACAATTTGTCAATTGGTTTACATTGCGGTGTAGCTATGAGTTGTTTGTTGTATTTTCAAATTGGTTGACGCAATGGATATAAAATTGTCATGACAGGTGACAAATTGTCACGTTTATTCAATAGGGTCCGGATCTCACTACACTTAAGTCAAAATGTGTGGCGTGGCTGATAGATAAAAATAGGAGACGTCTGACCCAAAGTTTTTAGTATTATCAAAATCAATTAAAGTATTATTAAAAAACGCGGGCCTAACACGGATTGGTGGGTGCTAACGACTGCAAATGCAGCCGGGACCAATGGCTTAACGTGCCTTCCGTAGCACGGAGAAGCTCAATATAATAAATTTTTGGTCACCCATCCCATGACTGCTATACCACTGCGCCACCGACCTCCTCGGAGCCTTAGCTTTTTAATATTGACAGGAAATATATTATTTGAAATTTTGAGATTTGGGCATTCACAATGCTATTTTTATATAATACTAAATAATATACTAGAAAAAATAGGACTCGCACCAGATCATGTTCTAAAAATTTCAAATATTTCTCATCTTAATCAACTGTTTAAAAATATCTGGATAGATGTTCAGTTGAATGTCGAAGTTAATTCCTTCTACATTGGTGAGATGGCACTGAACTTAGAATGGTATATCGAAAGACCCTTCGTCGATAGATAACTTGTAGCTCAGCGGTCAGAGCATTGGACCGGATATCTAAAGGTCGCGGGTTCGATTCCCGTCCGAGAACATGATCTGGGGCGAGTCCTATTTTTTCTAGTATATTATTTAGTATTAGGAAAGATATTACATGATACACGATTGCATTCGAATGACCTAAGACGAGGCCAGCTCACGATCTGATGAAAAGATTGATATTTATCACTTGGCGGAAGTCCCGAACCCATACATTTTTTGCGGGAGTAAGCTACATATATTTCTCTTTTCACAATGATAGCTTTTTTATTGATCTACAACAATATCCGAGTAGATTTTTAAATAAATGTTACAGTATTCCAGAAATCAATAAAAATGAACTAAATTTCGTCAAATTTCTGCGCTAAACGACTAATACAGCTATACAATAATCAACCATATTCTAAAGAGATAGTGAAAGAGTAGATTTCGTGAACTGGGGCCGTACCGGCTCACACATCGAACTTCGGAAAGTCTGGCGGGCTTCAAATTAAAACAGATAAATCGAGCCCCAATCGGGTCAAAATGGCGAACCCCAATTCATGATGTCACACGAACATCGATATCTTCTAAATAACTTCGGCGAATAGTACAATACGAAACTCTTTACTTCGATTTATCTGTTTTAACTTAAAGCTCGGCAGACCCGCCGAAGTTCGAAAAGTTAGCCGGTAGGGCCCCTGGCTTCGCTTTATAATGTGCTATAAGTTTAGATCATTACAACATTTATTTTAATTTTTAAAAGGCTGTGGTGGTAAGTTGCAATATTTATTCATTAAATAATCAAAAAATGAAAAGAGAGATGTTATTTTGCTCAGATTATGATGCATTCACTTAACTTAGATCAACTTTCGTTTTATATAGACCCGATAAAGACAATTAATGGCTTATGACGACAAAATAATAATAATAATAAATAAATAAAATGTTATGCAGCTTGTAGATTTAAACAAAGATGAATTGAATATGGTGAGTACGTTGCAGTTCATAATTTATTATTTTCAAACTTTTTACAGAATTAGGATTTAGATATTTGTATTAAGATAAATAATATTAAAAAAAAAAAGGTCTGAGGTGCTACGGGTGAGTCGATTTTTTCTAGTATTTTTCTAATATTATTTATCTTAATATAAAAATAGCATTGAGAAAGCGAAAAATCTAAATTTAATCATTATATAGCTATTTCATCTTTATCGATTGTCAAAACATCTGGAAAGATGTTTCTTTCGAATGTGGGGGTATTTCCTCACATTGATGAAATTGCGCTGGCTTGCAGCGAAGAAATAAAAAGTACTAGAAAATTTCGCCGCTCCCACTAGCGACTCGGTAGCATAATTGGACAGTGCATTGGGCCGGAATCCCAAGGGTGCGGGTTCGAGTCCCGTCTGAGGTGCTACGGGTGAGTCGATTTTTTCTAATGTTATTTATCTTAATATAAAAATAGCATTGTAAATGCGAAAATCTAAATTTAATAATTAGATATTTGTAGTTTATCACGATTTATAATAACCTATTATTATTCAGGGCTATTTGTAAAACAACAACAACTTCGCAGGAGTAGATTACTAACATTATAAACAACAACATTTGTTCTACGACAAACACGAAACAGACAAAAAAATATCGCCTTTTCTTACAAAACTCGGTCAGGGGCCCTACCGGCTAACTTTTTGAACCTCGGCGGGTCTGCCGAGCTTCAACTTAAAACAGATAAATCGAAGTAAAGAGTTTCGTATTATACTATTCGCCGAAGTTATTTAGAAGATATCGATGTTCGTGTGACTTCATGAATTGGGGTTCGCCATTTTGACCCGATTGGGGCTCGATTTATCTGTTTTAATTTGAAACCCGGCAGACTTACCGAAGTTCGATGTGTTAGCCGGTACGGCCCCAGGTGTTCGGGCATTCGATTTTTTTTGTCTGTTGTCGGAAAAGTCGTAGAACAAAATATGTTGTTGTTTATGATGATAATAATCTACAACTGCGAGGTTGTTGGTGTTTTACAAATAATAACCCTGTTTAATTAAGTAGGTCTAAAATGATTTTAGTGAAAATCTTTTTTTTAAACCTAATATTTTTGCTAAGCTTTACCATATATAATATACTAGAAAAAAACGACTCGCAACAGATCATGTTCTCGGACGGGAATCGATTCCGCGACCTTTGGATATCCGGTCCAATGTTCTGACCGAGCTACCGAGTCACTAGTGGGAACGTCGAATTTTTTCTAGTATATCAACTCTTACGCTTCAAGCCAGCGCCATCTCACCATACCATACTAATTGATTAATTTGTAAACATTCCTCAAAAGGACTTTTTTATTGCACATTTATAACTTTATATGAATGTATCATTGTTAGCCTATGTTGTCTAAGTTGCATTTATAGTTATTAGAAATTTTGAGATTTAAGCATTCACAATGCTATTTTTATATAATACTAAATAATATACTAGAAAAAATAGGACTCGCACCAGATCATGTTCTCGGACGGGAATCGATCCCGCGACCTTTGGATATCCGGTCCAATGCTCTGACCGAGCTACCGAGTCACTAGTGGGAACGTCGAATTTCTTTTAGTATATCAACTCTTACGCTGCAAGCCAGCGCCATCTCACCATACCATACAGTCAGATTTTTTACATTTTAAACTGTAGAATTGAAAAAACTCAAATTAAGTTATTTATAACATTTTAATTGCATTGAATTTTAGGAAAACCTGAAATTTGTAAGTACTTTATTCTAATGAAATCGGATAATTTTTATCAAAATGAATTAAATAGTTATTTCTACACTAAAAATATAATTACCTACATCTATTATCTTATCTTATTTTTTTCGAAGGTGGCATACACCCCGGTAAGTAAAAAAGCAAATAAGTAGTCTCACTTAACTTAACTTCTCAACTATTGTAGTAAAAAAAATGTTCTGTAAAAGCAGTTTTTTGTCGTTCTTCACGAAACGACGTCGTCTTGCGAATCACGATGGGAAATTGTGCAGTGAAAATCTACTCTGAGAATCGTGAAAATTCAAGACAATATGACATCGTACAGTGCCGCGCGAATGTCGTATCGAAGAAACTTGTGCAGCGACACGACTCAAAAACGTCTGACGACGCGACATCGTGTCGCTGAAATCTACAACGCGCTTCGTAAACTACACGCGTTCTCTCCCTGCTGTTATTGTGAAGACGGATGAATATTTTAGTAATCGAATTCAATTACTTCCGTCGCGTCGCTTGAATATTTAACAAATGCAGAAACAGCGCAAAAGTGTATCATGAGCTTGCTTCGATTCATTTGTTTCGACACGACGTCATTAAATTAACGACATCGTGAATTTTTATGCATTATACCGACTTGATGCATGGCACGATGTCGTGTTGGACTCCTGCGTTGGAGCTGCAATTCAATTCACGTGGTATCTTATAAAGGCCGGCGCTCACTGCCACCACGGCATGCCACGCGATGTCACTTCATGCCGTTTCATTCCACGAATTGCCGGGGCACGCCATTGCATCCCGCGAGACGTATGTGTTGTTTCTAGTTAGTTGAAATAAGGTTGAAACATGAACAGCGGTCATCTGGCGCGCGCGCGTTTTTTTTGTCTCTCACGCTGACTGAGCCATGCCACGGCATGCCGCGGGATGCCGCATTACAACCTGCCGTGCCATGCCGGCAGTGGTTCCGGCCTTATAGACGACGACGTCGTGTCGCATCTTGAAGTTTCACGATGCTCATCGTGAGACAATAATGACGTGTTTATGTGTAGGAAGGATGTGGAGCAATTGCTCCAACAATGGCATTGACGGAAAAAAAATTTGCTTCAATTGCACCTGTAAACGATTAATTTTCGCGTCAATTACGTAAAAATTGTCAATCGCAAATGATCGTTCTGTTTTTCATCTTTTTATGTTAAAAAACTAATATGATTTTACGGTCTTATAATTGGATTGATATTGATATTCTTTTTGTGATATATTCTTTTTGAATTACCACAGACCTACGTAAGTGAAAGTTATTAGAATAGATAATTTTTTTTTTGCTAATAGAATAAATGTTATTATTTATTAATAAGATTTATGTGCATTTGCTAATTTGGATGCACTCTTCAAAAATTGGGCTTTTGAAATTAAATATTTTTAAAATAAATTTTACGACTAAATAATTAAAAAAAGTGACACAATCACATTTTTTAATAGAGTAAGTTTATTTTTATTATATTTAGAATGCAGACAACAGCAAATACGATTATGTAAGTTTTGTCATTACTACTAGTTTGTACTAATTTGTGTGTATGAAATAATAGTAATAATAATATATAGCGCCTGGCCCATCGATTGCGGAAGTTAAGCAACTTTCGCAAGGGTCGGTCATGAGATGGGTGACCGAAAATGTATTAAATCGAGCTCCTCCGTGCTTCATAAGGCACATGAAAGACGTTGGTCCCGGCTGCATTTGCAGTCGACAGCACCTACCAATCCGCATTGGGCCCGTGTGGTGGATCATGGCCCATCCTCCTTATTCACCATGAGGATATTGATAACGGCAACTGGTAGCCCCTTGAAATATTCACAGAATATTTAGTTATAGGTATATTCTCTTTAATACCATACAACAAACGTGATTTTTACGGAACCCTTCGTGCGCGAGTCCGACTCGCACTTGGCCGGTTTTTTATTTATTATGTGTTTGATTTCAAATCGGCTGAACGGCTTAGGAACACTTCGCACACTGAGATACAGACGCATTCACTGTTATTTTTATAGATTATTGTAATCTATGGCAAAGTTTTTTTATGTTATTGTTACAATGTACTACTTACTTTTTCAGGAAAACGATAAGGAGTTTCTTGACAATCCTGAGGTGAATGTTTTAAATATTATAATTTTATTTTCGTTAAATACTTATACAGTTTTTTTTCCGTTTGTCACAATGATATGTTTTTTGTTTTCAGAACGTAAAATCAGTAAGTAACATGAAATAATCTTCATTTATGGAAAATATCAGATAATATTATACCCGCAAATAAATGCACATGCACAAATGGGAAATTATACAAAAACCATTAAGTACATGCAAAAATCTAAATATACACTGACAAAACATGATCAGTTTTGTTCCAACTTGTTCTACTAATCAGTTCTACCGTAGAACTAACGAGACCTTTTTTCTCATTAGTCCTACCACAAAGTACTAAATCGTAGCACTAATGAGAAAAAAAAGTACCTATCATTAGCTTGGGTCTTACGGTAGAACTACCCATTAGAACAAAAGGGAACAAAACAATGATTATATTTACACTATGCAACATGACATCTTGCCTTGACCTCGTCATCAACTATTCTATACTTCAGCCATCTTACGGAAAAATGAATCTAAACACAATTTTGAGCATTTTTCGTAATTAATTCACAAGTACGTTAAGAGCGCGTAGTCTGCACACTAGCACCGCCATTCGAAAAAAATCATAGTGCTTCAATAAAGACGAATTTGTGAATTATCTCTCTGTAGTGCACTCCGTAGAAGCTTTGTGGTTCTTTTTATCGCTTAAATAATATTTTCTAACCTGTCGTTTAGTTAAATGGAGTTTTATTGTTAAAAGGGGCCACTTATCGCAAAAAATACTACAGAGAGATAATTCACAATTTCGACTTTATTTAAGCACTATGTTTTTTTCCAATGGCGGCGTTAGTGTGCAGACTATGCAGCCTTAAGTTTCAGTGAATAAACACTATAAATGCAACTTAGACAACATAGGCTAGCAATGATACATTCATATAAAGTTATAAATATGCAATAAAAAAGTCCTTTTGAGGAATGTTTACAAATTAATCAATTTGTAAACATTCTTTCCGTAAGTTGGCTGGACTGGAGTTACAATACAATACATAGTTACAATACAACAATAGTTACAATACATGGTTTCGCCCATATTAATAAAATGTTTTTTTTATAGATGAGTCCTGTTTATGTGAGTGATCAATATATTTTTATAAGTTGTTTAACCTCAGGAGGTTAAACAACTTTTAAGTATAAAGTTTGATAAGTTGTATCACTGAAATATACACTAATACACCTAAAGAGGAGCTCGGTGGCGCAGTGGTTCTGGTCCATCAATTGCGGAGGTTAAGCAACTTTCGCAAGGGTCGGTCATGGGATGGGTGACTAAAAATTTATTATCTCGAGCTCCTCCGTGTTTCAGAAGGCACGTTAAGCCGTTGTTCTCGGCTGCATTTGCAGTCGTTAACACCCATCAATCCGCATTGGGCCCGCGTGGTGGGTTATGTATGGCCCATCCTCCTTATCCACACATAAGGAAGGTCTGTGCTCCAGCAGTGGGGATATTAAAAATGGCTAATGTCGAATTTCCTCAAGTTGGCTCTAATGTGTGATGTTCATTATTTAACAATTAATTAACATATTTTTAGGCTACTGCGGAGCAATATGCGCTACTGAAGAAATATGATGTAAGTTATAATCAAATAGGTACAACCTTTATCTACAAGGTGTTACAAAAATACCCCTAATGCCGAATATGGTATATAGGGACCATCAAACTGAATATTTACTTTTACTATGGGACCAACTCTGAAATCGCGAAAAAAAAATCAGCTGTTTCATACATTTTGATATTTTCGATTTTAATTTTTGTATGAAACAGCTGATTTTTTTTTCGCTATTTCAGAGTTGGTCCCATAGTAAAAGTTATTCAGTTTGATGGTCCCTATATACCATATTCGGCATTAGGGGTATTTTTGTAACACGTTGTATAACTAAGTAACTTAACTAGAATAATTCAATGTTGTAGTGCAGTACCTTAGCCTATTCACACTGCGGTTGCCGTTCTTAATGTGCCAAAAGTGGCCACTTATTGCTCTTTTGTAATACTACTACAACAAACTATACTTTACTGAGGAGTTCGTTTGTAAATAAACTATAGAAACTTAGTTTCAATCTGTACGTGTGAATTTTCGATACATTATGTACTTAGCGAGCAATAAATTTAATTATGATGAGGGCGCCACTGTGAGGACACTAATCGTCTTAAACAAGATTCGGTAAGATGGGTGACCAAAAATAGCTCGAGTTCCTCCGTGCTTCGGAAGGCACGAAACGTTATCCTGGCAGCATTCGCTGTATACACTTTTTAAATTCCGCGTTGCATTGTACTATTATTATGACATACTTTAAATATTATTTCAGGTGATTATCCCAAATGTAAGTCGAAAAAAAAACCTACTTTATCGAACTAGCCCCGTACTATGAAATTACACTTTGACTAAAAGAAGCTATCCATGTGTCTAATCCGCTAATGTATAGAATACTTACCTAAAACGTTCAGGTAATGTATGAAATATTATATAAATTTTATACTTTACCTAGGTATTCTATACAATACCGAATGCACAGCCGGTAATGTGTGTAAAAGACGAGAACAAAGAACAAATTTTATTGTAATTTTACTTTAGTTAAGAAAGGAAGTGTCTATTTTTTTTTCTGCGGAGAAAGAATAGTTTTTTTTTCTGCGGAGCCCGGTGGTATTATATCACTAAAAGACCTAATTTCAAATTTGCAAAAACGTAATTTCTGGCGCTCCACCGGCCGCCGACGCGGCACGCTCGCTCTGCTCGCTCAGCTCGCGTATTTTTGCTCGTTGTTCAATCTTGACCTAACCTAATGAACTCTTGCAGACTTTTTTCAATTTAGGTCTAGGGTTGTCAATATACCATGAAAAGAAAAAAATAAAAAAAAGTGTTGGTTTTAACGAGTTATAATAATTTTCGAGGTTGTATGCATGGTACCTTATCTACCATATGCGGCATTAGGGGCTTTTTATATTATTATAATTATACACCGTTATTTTTTAAGTAGGTATATCTAAAAATGAAAGGGGGATTTTAGACCACGTGAATGAACAACTTTTACTATGGGGCCATCGCGAAAAAAAAATCAACTGTTTATAAGTATGGAACAGCGGATTTTTTTTCGCGATTCCGCGGTTGGCCTCATAGTAAAAGTTGTTCATTCACGTGGTCTGAAAACCCCATTTCATTTTTAGATATACTTAAAAAATAACGGTGTATTCTATATACAACGTGTTACAAAAATACCCCTAATGCCGAATATGGTATATAGGGACCATCAAACTGATCAACTTTTACTATGAGACCAACTCTGAAATCACGAAAAAAAATCAGCTGTTTCATACAAAAATTAAAATCGAAAATATCAAAATGTATGAAACAGCTGATTTCTTTTTCGCGATTTCAGAGTTGGCCCCATAGTAAAAGTTGTGCAGTTTGATGGTCCCTATATACCATATTCGGCATTATGGGTATTTTTGTAACACCTTGTATATAAATTATAAATAATTATTGTAGAAAAGAAGAAAGCAAATTAATTATTATGTAAGAACATTAAGCAAATAAAATCAAAATATCTAACTAACTTTAATATTTTGTTTCCTTTTTAGAGTCCAATCTCAACTAAAGAAGTGCTAAGCAGCAAATCGGTAATTACTGAAAAAATATTTTAGTATTTAATAATTAAATTGGATTGATCCTTAATTTATTTTTATAAGAGTATCCTACTAATATTACAAATATGATAGTTTGTATGTTTGTTACGCAATCACGCTAAAAAGGCTGAACAGATTTGGATGTACTACGCTATGGACTAGCCTAACTAAGCTATAGACGAGGAATTTGAAAATTAGATCAAATATTACTTAATCTTCTGATTTTGGCGAGCATGAAAGCAGAATTATTCAAAATTCTTACGGGAAACATAATGGGGATGAATACTATGAAAGTTATGGCGGTACAAGCGACTATCCTAAAATCATTTCATTGCTTGTTTCAAATGTCAAATGTCATTTTTCTTCTTCTTTTTTTGTTATGGCAATCTACTTTAATTTCGCCGACAGAATTATTCGAATGTGGCTGTTTCGACGACAGGACTTGTCAACTATGGACTATTCAGCGATATATCGTTTCGTTTACGATTGTTTCAACTACGTAAAGTAAAAAGAGAAATCAAAAACTAATCGTCTTATGATTTATTCCAGACAAAATTATACTGCGTAAGTACATTTAACTCTACGAACTCTAAATTTTATCTCTACGAACAGACTAATTAAATGTAACGTAATTCCTTCTACATTGGTGAGACGGCGCTGGCTTGCAGCGAAAGAGTTGATATACTAGAAGAAATTCGACGTTCTCACTAGTGACTCGGTAGCTCAGCGGTCAGAGCATTGGACCGGATATCCAAAAGTCGTGGGTTCGATTCCCGTCCGAGAACATGATCTGGTGCGAGTCCTATTTTTTTTAGTATATTATTTAGTATTATATAAAATATTAGCAGTAAGTAGACTCATGCCAGTTCCATAATATACTTATTAGTACCTAGTTTCCAAGTAAAAATGTTTTCTTACCATTAACTTTTTTGTTCAAAGTACACACGACGGCACGTCAGGTTATACAGTTAAATTACAAAAACAGCTTTTATTACGTAGGGCATAAAGGCGGTCTCAAGGTCAACATGTATACTATGAGGTGCCGCCGTGTGTACAAAGAAAGATTTACTTACCATTGATTTTTTTTACATTAAAATTTGTTACCACGAATCGCTTTTAACTAGGTTTTGTTAGTTAATCTTATGTTTATTAAATAAGTCTTTTATATTATGTAGATGTGTACACACGACAGCACGTCAGGTTATACAGTTAAACTGCGAAAATTGCTTTTATTACGTAAGGCATAAAGGCAGTCTCAAGGTCTACATGTATAGTCTGAAGTGCCGTCGTGTGTACATGACTGCTTGACATGATGTACCATGGTAAAAACTAAATACCTACTTTTATATTGCAGTGTGTTAACCTACCAGTGGTAAGTTTTTACTAAAATCCTTTTTAGTGACTTTTTTAGTCTTATCACCATAGAGTACATTTTAAGCATGGAAAGTAATATTTAAATGCTAAATTAAATTAATTCATTTATTTCACTCTTTATATCTCAATATTTTTGAGATATATTTTTTTTCATCTTTATTATAATTCCTTTTTACAAATTTATTTTCCCAGCACTACCAACAACTTAAGGTTGGTAATAGTGTTTGGTTGAATACTTTTTAGTTAACCATGAAGTTTATAGTGTAAGTTATAAGTATTGTGAAAAGAGGAATATATGTAGCTTACTCCCGCAAAAAATATATGCAGGATGCAAAAAAAATGCACATGCACACCACAAAAATATCAGTGCACAATACTTGCATTTAGCATGACATGAATGGTTACGTAATGGTTAGTTCACGCGCCATCTAACTCTTGAGAATGCTCTGGGTTGGGGCGAAACTCGTGTAGAGTAGTCTAATGTGTGAAGGTGCAAGGTGTGTCGCTGTCATGCTAAATGCAGGTATTGTGCACTGATATTTTTGTGGTGTGCATGTGCATTTTTTTGCATCCTGCATATATTTTTTGCGTTAGTAAGCTACATATTTCTCTTTTCACAATGGTTTGGGAATTCCAAAAGTGATGCCTGATTCAATAAAATAGTTATAAGTATATCTTGATAGCTCAAATGATTGATTTTTTTTTTACCGCAGCTAAGTGTAAGACTGGATTTAATATTCTATTAAATTAAAAAAAACAGATTATATTGAAGCCCAACGCTTAACATCCTATAAACGCGAATGCAGCGAGATAAAAAAACAATTCCCAGTAGCAGAACTTTTAAAAGCATGCCTAATCGCAGATTGTATTAAAAATTGTATCATTATTGCATTACAATACTAAATAATATACTAGAAAAAATAGGACTCGCACCAGATCATGTTCTCGGACGGGAATCGAACCCGCGACCTTTGGATATCCGGTCCAATGCTCTGACCGCTGAGCTACCGAGTCACTAGTGGGAACGTCGAATTTCTTCTAGTATATCAACTTTTACGCTGCAAGCCAGCGCCATCTCACCAATGTAGAAGGAATTAACTTCGACATTCCCGTCCGAGAACATGATCTGGTGCGAGTCCTATTTTTTCTAGTACATTATTTAGTATTGTATAAAAATAGCATTGTGAATGCTTAAATCTCAAAATTTAAAAAGTCATAATTGCATTATTGCAATATTGCAACATCGCGCGAGACTATGCGCAGAAATTTATATGTAAGTGGGTAAGAGAGTGGGTGGGAACTCGGTGGCGCAGTGGTACAGCGCCTGGCACTTTCGAAAAGGTCGGTCATGGGATGGGTGACCAAAAATGTATTATCTCAAGCTCCTCCGTGCTTCGGAAGGCATGATAAGCCGTTGGTCCCGGCTACATTTGCAGTCGTTAGCACCCACCAATCCTCATTGGGCCCTCGTGGTGGGTCATGGCCTATTCTTCGTATCCACCCATAAGGAAGGCCTGTGCCCCAGCAGTGGGGACATTGAAATATTAGTAAATAATTATAAATTAATAATAATAGAGAGGGGAGTGGTGAGACACGGCTACGCGCATAGTGGCTAACTTCATAGCTATCTAACTTTATAGCTATCAATACGATGCCTGGTGCCGAAACCATGTTGCGATACAAACTTGCACGGACTAGGCTTAACGAAAACTTAAAAAATACTTAATATAAAAGATTTTTCTTAAGTTATTCATCTTCCACCATTTTTCAGGTCGTCGTAAGTTTAATTTAACTTTTTGTACTTTTTGTTTCAGTTTCAGGCTTATTATTTTCCGGGGTTGTATGCATCTTTGTCATACAGTATTCGGCTGTTTAGGGGTATTACCAAACACCCTGTATATTATACTAGAAAAAATACGACTCGCACCAGATCATGTTCTCGGACGAGAATCGAACCCGCGACCTTTGGATATCCGGTCCAATGCTCTGACCGCTGAACTACAGAGTCACTAGTGGGAACGTCGAATTTCTCCTAGTATATCAACTCTTACGCTGCGAGCCAGCGCCATCTCATCATACCCTGTATATTGTTTAATACCTACTTGTTAATTCACAACTTTAATGGACGTGGGAAAAATGAAAAAAAAAAAAGTTATTTTTTACCCTATTCTATTATAGAAGCCATGATTCCAAAAACAACAGTTTTTTTTCATTTCGATACGATAAGTATTTAAAAAGTTATTGTAAAAAAATATTGTGCTTATTAACTATACGTTTGCATCCGCGAATCGGCACGCGTCCTTTCCGAACGAGACTAGCGAGAGAATGGAGTCCGATGACGTCATCGGACCTGTCACCACGGCAGTGATTACTTGCTCAGTCTGTCACGAAAACAATAGCGCGTAGTCATTTTTACGAATCTTTAAAAAATATTGTGACATACTTCACAGAAGGGCTACAGAAAAAAAAAGTCATATTTTGAGTTAAAATGTATATATTGAAAAAAAAAATACTGTTCCCAAGCTCATTATTAATTTTTAACTGAACAAACTCTCATTTCAACACCATTTTCAGAACTTCGTAAGTTTATTTATTTCAACTATATACTTTAAAGTGTAATAATAGTTTATTTAAGCTTGTTATTGGTCTTTTATACGAAACGACTTCTCATATACCTACACTTTTGTATCCTGCTAGTTATAAAAGTCAAAAGTAAAAAGTCAAAAATATCTTTATTCAAATAAACGCGCATTTGAATCGTCTATATTTGCCTACTTTTTTAACTGATAAGAAGAACGGACGCAAGAAACTTATCAGCTTTAACATAAATAAGTAACGATATTTACAAACTTAAATATATCGTTACCAAATACAGTACAACAGGATTATTAACAACAAAGTACTTAACTAGCAAGTTATGTGTTACATATATACCACCACTATACCACGCATTATATATGTGCAAGTTCTCAATCCTGCAAAAACGGCTGAACGGATTTGGATGAAAGGCACATAGATAGTCTATCTATAGCCCGCATTGAATAGGATACTAAGATACTTTTTATCCCGGATCCGCGTTGGGAATAATCCCCCTACGGATTTTCTGAATGTCCACGCGGATGAAGTCGCGGGCGTAAGCTAGTATATCATAATGTTAAATGCAAAATGGGTTAAAACTGCTAATAATTACTGTTCTCCGACAGCTGGTAAGTGAAATGTCGATTTTTCATTTAACTTTTTTCTTATAATTTTTATTTGACATTCAACATAGAAAAGATTGATTTCAAAATTATACATTTGTAATGGAAATTTCACTTTTAATAAAATTCTTTGTTATTTTTTTTAAACAGAAAGTAAGTTTCATTTTACTTTTAGAAAGGTTTAGTTTTAAAAACCATGTCATTGTATTTTTAAAATATGTCGTACTAATTTCATAACTTGTTTTTTTGTTTTTCAGAAATTCGTAAGTTTTATTCAGTCGAATATGATTTTAAAACACATTATACGCACATTTAATTGTTTTTGAATTTTAAGTTTATTAATTTATATTTGCTTACAGGGAGTAAGTAATCGTATTAATTTTATGAACTAATGCGGCAGGATGGAATATCTATTGTTAACGATGGAATATCTATTGTATCCCCGTCCCCGTCCCCGTCCCCGTCCCCGTCCCCGTCCCCGTCCCCGTCCCCGTCCCCGTCCCCGTCCCCGTCCCCGTCCCCGTCCCCGTCCCCGTCCCCGTCCCCGTCCCCGTCCCCGTCCCCGTCCCCGTCCCCGTCCCCGTCCCCGTCACACGTAGTCCGGATACATACTATTTACCATAGATTGAAAAAAATAACGAAATGTTTTTTCTCACAGATAGTAAGTATGATGTTGTCTACTAGGTATATTTAAAAAGGCTGTATTTTGAAAAGGGTGGAAATCCAGACTATCGAGTTTCGTACATATCGCGGAAAGCCGAAGGTTGAAAACGAATGGTCGAGTGCACAAAATATCGTCGGTAGTGGAATATCGTTCGTTTAACAGCTGTGATAGAGGTTACCTCTGTCACAGCTGTTGAACGTAGCATAGGGCAGGGACTTTACTGATATTTGTAGCCTAACATATAATATTATATTTTTTTTTATTACAGTCGTAAACATTTTATGCAACAATAAAAAATATAATAATATTATTATAATGTTACAAAGCTAAAAATTAAACAATGAAATTAAAAGTAATGTTTTTTTCCCACAGGCTGTAAGCATAATTTCAAACTATTACTTATAAAGAACCGTTTTAAGTGTAAAGTTAACTTAATGATAAGTTGTATCACTAATACACGACTATTTAATGCAGTTTATTTTACATCAAAGTAATGTTGTTTTAAAATTATATTGAATTGAATGTAGAGTTCATTTACGATTTCATATTTTTTGTACAAGTTATTTTTTTATTTTATATTTTTTGCTGAATTGTTATTTAGTAATGATGTTCAAAGCTAGTTATATAATTCAATTTGCTTCTCAACAGGCGGTAAGTACTCATAATTAATGAGCGTTTTTTATTACACTGTTTTTGATTTGCCAAACGGCGAGAAATAGATAAAAAAACATATTTGATAACAAAATCGTAATTATCAGTAAGTACCTCGACAGACAGATATGCCACCTTCGATTTTAATTACAATAGTTTTATTGTAAGTTACCTATTGTACAATGTGATTAATTCAACTGTAAACAATAAATAAAAATGTAAAACTGAAGTGACTAACATGGCTGTCGAATGAAAATGAGATGTAAAGTGCGCTTGACGTCTTTCGAAAATAGTTCCCCAGAGTCCTTGCGGCGGTACTAAACGACGTATGAATTGTATTTTCTCTTTGCCATACCTCCCCATCCCCGTCCATTATTTTTTTCAGTTCACTTTACTGAGACATCCCTTTGTCATCCCCTAGAATTTGACACGTAGTCCGATACATACTACATATTTACCATAGATAAAAAAAAATAACGAAATGTATTTTCTCTCAGAAAGTAAGTATAATTTTGTCTAGTTACCTATTGTACAATGTGATTAATTCAACTGTAAACAATAAATAAAAATGTAAAACTGAAGTGACTAACATGGCTGTCGAATGAAAATAAGATGTAAAGTGCGCTTGACGTCTTTCGAAAATAGTTCCCCAGAGTCCTTGCGGCGGTACTAAACGACGTTTTAACTGTATTTTCTCTTTGCCATACCTTCCCCGTTCCCGTCCATTAATTTTTTCAGTTCATTTTACTGAGACATCCCTTTGTCATCCCCTAGAATTTTTACACGTAGTCCGATACATACTATTTACCATAGATTAAAAAAATAACGAAA
This sequence comes from Catoptria pinella, assembly GCA_963556745.1. NCBI lineage: Eukaryota > Metazoa > Arthropoda > Insecta > Lepidoptera > Crambidae > Catoptria > Catoptria pinella. Next base: position 7,190,751 of record OY750782.1, on the reverse strand, counting down.
TGTATTTTCTCACAGAAAGTAAGTATAATTTAGTCTACTAGGTATATTTAAAAAGGGTGTATTTTGGAAAGGGTGGAAATGCTTTAACATATAATATTATATATTTTTTTATTTTTACTGTCATAAACATTTATGTAACAGTAAAAAAATATAATAATATTATTGTTATGTTACATAGCTAAAAATTAAATAATGAAATGATAAGTAAGTAATGTGTAATATTTTTTTCCCACAGGCTGTAAGCATAATTTCAAACTATTACTTATAAAGAACCGTTTTAAGTGTAAAGTTAACTTAATGATAAGTTGTATCACTAATACACGACTATTTAATGCAGTTTTTTTTACATCGAAGTAATGTTGTTTTAAAATTATATTGAATTGAATGTAGAGTTCATTTACAATTTCATATTTTTTGTATAAGTTATTATTTTTTTTCATATTTTTTGCTGAATTGTTATTTAGTAATGACATTCTGACAATTATTTTAAAGCTCCTTATATAATTCAATTTGCTTCTCAACAGGCGGTAAGTACTCATAATTATCGAGCGTTTTTTTATTACATTGTTTTTGATTTGCCAAACGGCGAGAAACAGATAAAAATAACATATTTGATAACAAAATCATAATTATTAGTAAGTACCTCGACAGACAGATATGCCACCTTCGATTTTAATTACAATAGTTTTATTTTCTTGCAGGGCGTAAGTTACCTATTGTAAAATGTGATTAATTCAACTGTAAACAATAAATAAAAATGTAAAACTGAAGTGACTAACATGGCTGTTGAATGAAAATGAGATGTAAAGTGCGCTTGACGTCTTTCGAAAATAGTTCCCCAGAGTCCTTGCGGCGGTACTAAATGACGTATTAACTGTATTTTCTCTTTGCCATACCTTCCCCGTCCCCGTCCATTAATTTTTTCAGTTCACTTTACTGAGACATCCCTTTGTCATCCCCTAGAATTTTTACACGTAGTCCGATACATACTATTTACCATATATTAAAAAAAATAACGAAATGTATTTTCTCACAGAAAGTAAGTATAATTTTGTCTACTAGGTATATTTAAAAAGGGTGTATTTTGGAAAGGGTGGAAATGCTTTAAAGACTATCGAGTTTCGTACATATCGCGGAAAGCTGAAGGTCGAGAACGAATGGTCGAGTGCACAAAGCGTCGGTAGTGGAATATGTCAAACTTAACTCTGTCACAACTGTTAAACGTAGCATAGAGGGCAGGGACTTACTGATATTTGTAGCTTAACATATAATGTTATATATTTTTTTATTTTTACAGTCATAAACATTTATGTAATTGTAAAAAAATATAATAATATTATTATAATGTTACATAGCTAAAAATTAAATAATGAAATGATAAGTAAGTAATGTGTAATGTTTTTTTCCCACAGGTTGTAAGCATAATTTCAAACTATTACTTATAAAGAACCGTTTTAAGTGTAAAGTTAACTTAATGATAAGTTGTATCACTAATACACGAGTATTTAATGCAGTTTTTTGTACATCGAAGTAATGTTCTTTTAAAATTATATTGAATTGAATGTAGAGTTCATTTACGATTTTATATTTTTTGTACAAGTCATTTTTTTTTTTCATATTTTTTGCAGAATTGTTATTTAGTAATGATGTTCTGACAATTATTTTAAAGCTTCTTATATAATTCAATTTGCTTCTCAACAGGCGGTAAGTACTCATAATAATCGAGCGTTTTTTTATTACATTGTTTTTGATTTGCCAAACGGCGAGAAACAGATAAAAAAAACATATTTGATAACAAAATCATAATTATTAGTAAGTACCTCGATAGACAGCTATGCCACCTTCGATTTTCATTACAATACTTTTATTTTCTTGCAGGGCGTAAGTTACCTATTGTACAATGTGGTTAATTTAACTGTAAACAATAAATAGAAATGTAAAACTGAAGTGACTAACATGGCTGTCGAATAAAAATGAGATGTAAAGTGCGCTTGACGTCTTTCGAAAATAGTCCCCCAGAGTCCTTGCGGCGGTACAAAACGACGTATTAACTGTATTTTCTCTTTGCCATACATTCTCGAGTGAAGTTGTAGTGGATCCATTGTCTATATTATCTTCGTGAATGATAAAAAGTAAAGTTTGAAAGCGTCAGATATTTCAACGTAAAAATAATGAAAGCTAGAAAAACAATAAATAGCTTTGAAACCAATAAAGTAGTAATGATATTATATTTTATTTTGGAATAATTTTTTTATAACAGTGGGTAAGTGTGTCTTATTTATTTTATTTTAAATATGCATATTATTTTCATTCTACCCGTTTTATGTAGGTACTGTTTAATAATAATTTATTATTATTATTTTATTAGGTTGCTATCTCGTTTGTTTGCTTGTTTGTGTGTCCATAAATTTTGCAAACGATTTTATACTAGCTTCCCGATGAGCTAGAGACTTGAAACTAAACATAGGTCAGGACTGGAAGGCGATGCAATATTATGGTGTCATTGAGCTGATCTGATGATGGAGCCGCTAGAAGGCCACTGGAACTCTATGATGAAACCATTCGTCTTAATAAGTACTCTGTTGTGAAATGGTGTCCAGGGTCTGATTTTGGAGCCGGAAGAATGGCACATTAACTATGTAATAAAACCAATGGATCCCAATCAAGTTTGGGCTCGTATGATTTTTCTTGATGAGTACTTTGTTGGGAAATAGATTTCAGGGTCTGATTATGGAGCCGGAAGAAGACCACATGAACTTTACACAACCCCATCGAATTTCGGCTCGTTTGATTCGTCTTGACAAGTACCTACTCCAATAGAAGATGGTGTAGTTTTATTTACTTTTAACTCGTTGACTAAAAGCAGAAAATAAAAATTTACTAAAAAAATTTTTGTAAAAGAAGTTTTGAAAGCAGACTAGAAAAAAAACCAAAAAGTATAGAAAACAAAATAAACAATATAAATAAAACTGGACTAAAAAGAATAAAATAAAAGTACTTTTTTTTCAAATTCAACATAGATTCGTCCAAGGACGATAGACTCGTTTTACAATTATCTAAAACACAAAAGTTTTAAGTATTTTTATTTTATATTTTTTAGTCCATTTTTACTAAATATTTTTTTCGTTTTTTATACTTTTTGTTTTTTTTTTAATAAAAATGTAAACGTTATTTTTATTTCATGCGCTGCTGAACACAGATAGGGGTTAGTATTTTATATACTAATTAATTTGATTAATTTTAAGCTTTTTAGGTACTATTTTAATAATTATCACTACTGAGAGTCCTTTATCTTTGATATTTAAAATTAAAAAAAAAATTGTCATCACAATATCACCAACGCGAGGGCGCTGGAAGCAGCAATTGCTACATTAGTGCCTTCTACAATTTTGATTTGTATTTGCAAACACCGGAAGGATATTGTATTTTTTCAAATTACCAAGGCTCGATTTGATGGGCTCGTAATCTTTTTGTTTTAATGTAATAACCAGCAATCAAACCATATTCGCAATATTTATTTTATCTGCACACAGAAACAAAAATATTATTTCAATTAGTAAAGTGGTGAAAAACACATAAAAAAATATTAAAAAACATGTATTTCTTACAGAAAGTAAGTATAATTTTGTCTAATAAAATTTAGTTTTCGTATGTCATGACGTTTTTATACAATGTTGTAATTAAAAAAAGTATCTTTGTATATTGTTTTTCTATTCCGAAGTTAAAACAAATGTGTCACTTATTTTATAGTAAGTTCTAAACAAGATTTATACATTAGGTTATGTTTTTATTTGTCACAGATTTTTGTAAGTATATTTTTATAATATCTAAAATACATTCTTTAAATAGGTACATATTTGGCGGCATCTACCGTGTTTCTCTAGATGGCGCTGATATCATCAAATGTATGGAAACGACGAAACAATATGGAAACCTACATCTCGTTAGCGGAGTTCTCTCAGCGACTCTGCATCAACAACTTCCAACCATCATCGGTTGGAACGTGGTCCCTGGGCTAATACCAACCAGTTTGGGGACAGATTTTGCCATTTAGCCTTCCTATTAGGCATGGCCTTCATATTAATGTACGTAAGGAATTAAAGACCAGGGTGCAAATACTTTCAAGTAGTTTTTCTTCAGTCATGGGAAATTAGATCTTATTTGTATTTATATAAGGAATCGCGTGCCCCGTACTGTCCTCCGTACCTAGGGTTGCCAGATGATAATTTGATAAAGGAGGGCAGATGGGTCTAAAATGGAGGGTTTTCTGTAAAAAAGGACTTTCACAATAATTAAACGATTTTTTTATACTATTTTACTTTATTTTAACCATATTTACCTGAGCTGCGAATTTTTGCAAGAAGTTCTTGGTTTTTCAACAAATAATTATGAAAATCTTCACATGTCATGTTTTTAAAGTTGTGTTGAGTAACTTGATGGTATCCACAAGGACATGTCCTCCTTTTCAAGGCAACTGGCAACCACCATACTGGATACCATCTGGCAACCCTATCCGTACCCCGTCCTGGCCTCCGTACCCCTACCTGCCTGACCGAGCCAGCCCTACTCGGCCGAGCTAATCTGTACCTGTTAGCACGAACAGAAATAAAGCGCGGAAATTCAATTCAATTCAATTCAAAATTCGTTTATTCAGTCTAGGCTGTTACAAGCACTTGTGAATGTCAAAGAAGCTACGCCATCGGTTCGCAAACCCTAAGCGGGAGACCTTGTAACGAGAAGAACCGGCAAGAAACTCGTCAAGGGCTGCTTTTTTCTCCCTGTATATTTCATACAGAGTCGTCAAAATTTGAAAAATGAGGTCAGCATTTAAAGTGACGTCATTTTCCATTACAATAATTAACAAAGTTAACATTCAATGGGTAGGTAAAATAAATTTCAACTAGTTGAGAAATCGCTGTCTACTACTCGATAACTAAGAAAATCATTGTATGATATGAAGAATTAGCCCAGCATTGCGATTCTGTAAGACATCATTCGTGACCTCGCATCTGAATCCGCTGTGAGTTTCTTGATTGGTATTCTCAAAACTCGCTTGATAATTCGCATGTGCACTAGCGCTGCACTTGCGAGCGTGTCAGCGAGTTGAACTAAATTGACGGCGAGAATTTTGACGGGAACCGATAACTTGTCCGAAATTTACTTGTCCTAATTTCATTTAACGGAAACGGTTTACCAAAGTTTTTGTTGCTATATGTATTGTTTGCCATATTTTTAAACCATCGAAATATCATTTGGCATATGTCTCATTTTACCGAACTACGTTTCACCGATTTTCAAAATGATTTTTTAGTATTGGCACCACCAGAACAACATTTTACCGAATACTATTTGGCCGCAACCGCAACTATGGTATATTTATATTATGTAGGTAACATTTGACATAATCGATATTTGTTATAATAATACATGTTTTATTAAGCAAGCATGCACCATGCATGCAAGCATTATAGAGCTGCGAATGGTCAAAACACTAACCTAACCTAACCTACTTAATGTATTCAAAGTTTTTCATTTGGTGAACTGAAAATATGACAAATAAATCAGTGGTGTAATGAATGTTCGGGAATATAATACTTCGACGAAATGTTCTTTCGACCGCGCATAACTTCGGTAAAAAGTTATTCGACCAAATAAGACATCGGAGTAACAAAAAAACGTAATTTCGACGAAGTCAAAAAAGGCGAAACGAAAACAGTCGAAAAGATTTCAGTAAAATGTAATTCGATCAAAAAAATTTCGACCTTGGGATAGGTTACCGATTTTGACAGATAAAGTATGAGATGATGTAAAAAGTGGCATTCTGTAAGGTATAGACCGAGAGGTGACAGGATTTTTCGTAACGATCAAGGAAACGATTACTTTTACTTTTATGGGGTGTAGAGTGGTTGTAGAATGTCCCCTAATGTGAATGATGAATTTCCATACAATATAATGCTATTTTCGCGATTTTTTAGCATATCAAAACAGCTCTTAGAATCCTGATAGATCAGTTGTGTGTATTGCAATCTGGATCTCATCCATTCACTCCCTGGGTAGCTATCTTCAGATCGGCAGAGAACCAAGGCTTCAAAGTTATCTCGTTGGTATGAAAATTATCTGGTGCTTCTAATTATCTAAGGTGAAGGTGCAAGGTGTGTCGCTGTCATGCTAAATGCAGGTATTGTGCACTGATATTTTTGTGGTGTGCATGTGCATTTTTTTGCGGGCAGGCGGGCGGTGCATCCTGCATATATATTTTTTGCGGGAGTAAGCTACATATATTTCTCTTTTCACAATTCTAATTATCCGTCCACCTCTCGAATTAAACAACCTCTCGCATCAGATCTCACTTCGCTACTCCCTTCACTCTCACTTAAATTTGCATTCTGTAAGCATCACCTATTTACTTGCGAAGTGAAGTGAGTTCTGTATTGTAGTGACTGCCACACTCAAAAAAATGTTAGTCGAGATTTATTGATTGCAGTTTTTTGATACAATTGTTGAGTTTTTGGTACAGAACTTTATAGCAAATATGCGTTTTTTTAATTAAAATTTCTTATTTTAAGGAATTTGAGGCAGCTAATAGTCTGCGTGTTGAATTAAAATTGACCGTGAGATTTTGACAGATGAAATATGAGATGACATAAGAAGTGGCATTCTGTAAGGAAATTCCGCCCTCACTTCGATGCTCACCTCGCAAGTGAACCCGATTCAAAGTGTCAAATAAAAAGTATCTATTTTACGAGTGAAAATAGAAGAAGTCCTCTACAAACAATGTTAAAATAATATTTTTTTTAGAAATAAAACACTTTTTACGGATTACAGCGCGTATATTATTAATTCAGGTGTTGTTTTAGAATTATTTAGTTTGTATTTATTGGTTTTTAGAATTCCCGACGTTTCGACACCTTTCCAGGGACCGTGGTCACGGGAGGACTAAAAGTGTTTAAAAAGTGTTTTATTTCTAATGAACTGTATACGAGCGAAAGTCTTAGAAGTGAATATTTTTTATTTTTTAACACTGACAAGTAGTTTTTAACCACAAATTATATAGCTATTTAATTTGTGAAAAACTATTTTTTTTTTATTATTTAACTTTACAAAAACAAAAATTTTTCATCGTAACAAACCAAAAACCACGGCGGTTTGTCCGGAATGCTAGACTTATACACTAACATTATTATATATTTATGGTAACAACAACATATTATAAAATAGGTCACTAGTAAACAATTTACCTGGGGTGATCGTCCAGTTTTAATATTACTTTCTGTAATGCTTTGTAAGAGATGTAAAGGATGGTGAGAAAAGCTTTGAGTTTATATATCCAGATGACTTGTATTTATTCTCAATAATCAGAACAACAGATAGGTGTGTCTGTCAACGGTTTGAACATTTTTTTTTTAATGTCAATTTTTTTTTTACATGTTATTGTATAAAATTTGATAATAAAATTTTTTTATATTGTTAGGTAAAACTTATTATACTGGTTTGTAAGACTCCTGGGAATAGAGGGATTTAGGTGCTTGTTAGTACACAGAATGCTCAATTATCATCCAGACATAGTTGCAAAAATAGTTATTGCATGCTGTGTTTTGCACAACATGTGCAATCGCGCAGAAATACCGGCTTTCACAATTTCAGAAGAAGAGAGACTAGAAGAGCTACAAACAATTGCTGAAGTTCAAAGGAGGCAAACTAGGGATTTGCCATCTTACGCCGATTTAGCTCTAGGGCAATAACGTAGACGAAATATAGTAAATAGCCTATGGCGTTCACGTCATATTTAATTTATCGGTGGTCAAAAACCCTTTACAAGTTTTCTTTCGTCATTTCATTCTTGGATAGGCCTTCCAATTTGTGAAATGGTTGTAGATTCAGTAGATTTATACATTTTTAACATGATGTGCTAACAGAAAACCTAAAAAAACTGCTATAAAAACAGCTTATTTTTTTTAAAGCTTTATTTATTTAATACCAAATAATATACTAGAAAAAATAAGACTTGCACCAGATCATGTTCTCGGACGGGAATCGAACCCGCGACCTTTGGATATCCGGTCCAATGCTCTGACCGCTGAGCTACCGAGCCACTCTTTTCTAGTATATGATTTGGTATTATATAAAAATAGCATTGTGAATGCTAAAATCTCAAAATTTAAAAAGCTTTATTTATTTTTAACATTTTTGGGGCTAGGCATATGTATATGTAATAAAAATGTAAGCGATGATATAAATATATTTTATTAATATTTAAACGACAGTTGATCCTTTCAATCGGTTCAGCCATCTTCGAGTAGTTCTGGTAGCTCTTCCTTCAGGTGTTCCTTCTGGAGTTCCCTGGTAAGTTCAGACCAGATGTTCTTCAATTTGCTAATATGTAGTGACACTTCACCACTGGATTGCACTGTGTAGCTGAAGAACTTCATGCACAGGCTTTACTCTTTTGCAAGCCATCATACAGGCGGTGTAGTTCTAGCCATACTTCCCTCGCTGTAGAATATCGCAAAACTTTCTCACAGTTGTCTTGTGACAAATTCGTAGTAATAAGTTCGCCTCATGAAGCTCTCGTGTCTCCCACTTGGATTGTTGCTGATTCAACGATAGACTTTTCCATCAACTCTCGACGTAAATTCTATCTGAATTTTATTTCCGGTAACTTAACGCTCTGCTACCATATTAAAGTACATACTTTTTGATATTATAGGATCTTGGGAAAGAAAATAATAAAATTAAACTGTAAAAACTGTATTAAAAACGCAAGGAAGAATATTGACAATCAAGACATTGACATTATATTCAATGAGCAATATATACAAAAAGAGTACTTAGGTCGATTTGCAGCAACATTTACTAAATCTCGATTTTGTTAAACCTAGACTTTACTCATACGAATATGTAAAATTTTTAAATCGATATTTAAAATTTTCACAGTTTCATATGGGCTACATCTAAGTTTAACAAAGTCGAGATTTAGTAAATGTTACTGCAAGTGGGCCTTAATATAGGTAACTATACAAAGCAGGATTCTTAACAAAATATTATAGGTCTGTCCACGGTCCGGTTTTTTCTTGGATGACGGATCCGGGCGTTTCGACGGAGACGGATGACGGAGACGGATCACGTTTGTCCATTGCGTCCGGATCCGATCCAATCCCGAACCACATATCACTCTGCGGTGCAACTGAGATGTCATGTGCACGTGCCTTTTTTTACGTTAGAATGCCGACAACTTCTTACAATATACGTACAAAGACGCAGAAGACAAAAAAGTTTTGGGTTTCACCCTCTCCTGCAAGAGAGATACCTCGATGGGGCATTTAATACACTATACGATAAATTACAACAACGTGAAGATATATAATACCAAATAATAAACTAGAAAAAATACGACTCGCACCAGATTATGTTCTCGGACGGAAATCGAACGGGACGGGAGCATTGTAAATGCTAAAATCTCAAATTTAAAAATGATGTAGCTTTCTTATCTTAATCAATTGTTTAAAAATATCTGGAAAGGTATTCAGTTGATGTCGAGGTAATTCCTTGTAATTGGTGAGATGGCGCTGGCTTGCAGCGTAAGAGTTGACATACTAGGAGAAATTCGACATTCCCACTAGTGACTCAGTAGCGCAGCGGTCAGAGCATTGGACCGGATATCCAAAGGTCGCAGGTTCGATTCCCGTCCGAGAACATGATCAGGTGCGAGTCGTATTTTTTCTAGTTTATTATTTGGTATTATATAAAAATAGCATTGTGAATGCTAAAATCTCAAATTTAAAAACGTGAAGATATTTTTTTAACATTTGTTTTTATTAGTAACTCCTTTTTGGTTAGCAGAAATGACCTTTTATTTCGTTGTGACTTAGCCGATACTTATTTTTTTCGCATAACCTAAGTGGCATACGTTATATTAGTGTGTAAACATTAGTGCAAAATGTTTTAAAACGTTAGCGTTCATGGTTGTTAAATAAATTAAGAAAATGTTAGTATGGAAAATTCAAATTCTTTAAAATTCTCCATACAAAACGGCAATTTCATACTTTAACCCCTAATATTAACTTGCCCTAAAAACTTTATTGTGTGAACAAAATAAAGTCGCAGCGCAAGTGCTTGTCGCAATAAGCAAGTTCGGCAAGTCGCAAAAGATGACGGTTGACGAAGACGGACGTCGGGTGGCTGCGCCGTGGACAAGTCCATATGTATTTTATATTCTAATGGGGTACTTCGAATCGAGGCTCGGTTTAGCGGTTCATCCGATCAAGCAAAATCTTCGGAGCCCGTCAAAAGAACGGATGACGGATTTCGGACGCCGGATGTCGAGTTGACAAAAGTTCATACAAATATAATATATAGGCCGCTATTCGGTCCGGTTTTTTCTCTCCGAGGAGACGGACGCCGTGGACATACAGTTTAAGGCATAGGGATTATAATTAATATAATCCCTATGCCTTAAACTGTATGTCCACGGCACGAATTAAGAGTTTTTTATTTTTTTTATTTTTGCTGCATCAAATTCCTTAAAATAAGAAATTTTAATTTAAAACTCACATATTAGCTAAACTGGAATCGATAAAACTCGACTAACATTTTGTTGAGTGTGGTTGTCACTAGGTACAACGCAAGTCAAGGTCAAGGTCAAGCGAGGTGAGATGCGAAGTGAGAGTGAATTGCGAAGGGAGTTGCGAGTTGTCGTCTGATTTTACAGAATCGCAGGGCAGGTGAATTAAGTCTACGACGGGGCAACAATAACTGGAAGTTACTTGACATACAAGTTTAATTATTAAAAAAATGCATTTATTACAATTTCTTGCACAATTTACATTTACAAAAGAAAATCTACGACCAAGCTGTTTTATCAATTAAATAATCTTTAACGGTATAGTAGCCTTTTTTGAGAAGACAATTTTTTATATGAGTCTTAAAGTTTTCACATGGTAAATCCAAGATATTACTTGGAATTTTATTATAAAACTTTATACCTAGACCTATGAAAGAACCACGGACTTTTTCTAATCTATACCAAGGCATTACAAGTTTGTCTTTATTTCTGGTGTTCCGATTGTGCCAATCACTATGTTTTGTATACAAATTAATATTGCGACGCACATAAAGAATGCAGTTTAATATAAATTGAGATGCTGCTGTCAATATACCGATCTCCTTGAACCTATCCCTAAGAGATGTTCTAGAACTTAGTTGATAAATAGCTCTTATTGCTCGTTTTTGTAAAACAAAAATAGTATTTATATCGGCTGCTTTTCCCCACAAAAGAATACAGTACGACATAATGCTATGAAAATAACTGAAATACACTAATCTGGCAGTATCTATATCTGTTAACTGTCTAACTTTTCTAATGGCATAGGCAGCAGAGCTGAGCTTGCCAGCCAGAGCTGCGATATGCATATTCCATTTTAATTTACTGTCAAGAGTTACACCCAAGAAAACTGTTGAATCGACCAAATTTAATTTCTCATTATTAATTACAATTTCAGTAAGATTCGCCTGTACATTACCTAAAGCGAATTTAACACATTTGGTTTTTTTAGCGTTAAGCTGGAGATTATTTACATTAAACCAAGTAAGAACCTGCGAGAGTGCTTTGTTCACATCGTCATAATCAGTTTTAGTCCTGTCAACGTTAAATATTAAAGAAGTATCATCTGCGAACAAAACAATGTCACAGAACCTTTCTGCAAAGAAAGGTAGATCATTTATATATATTAAAAATAAGAAAGGACCCAAAATGGAGCCTTGTGGCACGCCCATTTTGATATGAGAACCGGACGAACTTACTCCACTTATGTTAACTGTTTGAGTCCTGGAACTGAGATACGACATTAATAATTTTTGGGCATTATTTTTTACACCGTAATGATTTAGCTTCAACAGCAGCGTCCGATGGTCCACACAATCAAAAGCCTTGGACAAGTCGCAAAAAATGCCAAGGGCATTCTGAGACCCCTCCCAAGCTTCAAAGACATGCTTCAAAAGCGCAACCCCAGCATCAGTTGTGGAACGACCTTTCGTAAAGCCATATTGTTTGTGGTGCAAAAGTTTATTTACATTAAAATGTCCTAATAATTGCTCCAGTATTATTTTTTCAAATATCTTGCTTAAGGCGGGTAATATCGATATTGGTCTGTAATTGCTAGGGTCTTCTTTATCTCCTGATTTAAACAATGGTATAACCTTACTAAACTTCATGAGATCAGGAAATATTCCTTGATCAATACACTGATTAAAAATGTCAGCAAGATATGGGGCAATAGTATAGACAATACTTTTAATAACCTTTACTGATATGCCCCATAAATCAGTGGAGCTTTTCATTTTGAGAGAATTAAAAGCTTTGATTATGTCTAAAGCATTAACACGCTTAAAATTGAACAGTGAATCACTTTCAGCCACATGTCCCTTTAACATAGATACAGCAGCCGCTGGTGATGAATCCAAATTTGATGTAGTTTCTACTGGTATGTTAACAAAGAACTTATCAAAAATATTAGCAATTTCTTTATCAGATTTTACTAATTCATTATTAACATTAAGCGTTAGGCAATTTTCGCGTACTTTAGTTTTACCGGTTTCACGATTAATGACGTCCCAAGTTGTTTTAGTTTTATTACTCGAGTTTTTAATTTGCTCTTTTATGCAATTAGACTTTGCAACTGCACATAGTATTTTGAAAGTCTTTGAGTAATTTTTAACATGTTCTAAGAAACCTGGGCTTTGGTTAGTTTCTCTAAGCTTGTAAAGTTCATAAAGTCTATTTCTACTTTTATAAATACCCGTCGTAGCCCAATCGCAGAACTGTAACTTCTGAGTACATTTAATAGTCTTGGTTTTAAATGATTTGTCAAACTCATTAGTAACTAAATGAAAGAGGTTCCCGTACAAAACATCGGGATTATCCGAAATCCATGGCAATAAAGAAATTTGTTCATCAATGTTGTTTTTAAAATTGTCCAATCCCTTTTTTGTGATAGGCCTGCATTCTACAGTCTTAGGTGTATCAATGACGTTCACAGCGTATGACACTTTCAAGCCATAATGGTCAGATGAAATATTACTAAAAACTAATTTGTTTTCCGGATCACATTCTGAAAATATATTATCTATGCAAGTGGCTGAATGTTCAGTTACCCTTGTGGGTTCTAAAAACTGGTTATGTAAATTAAAACATTTAAATAATGCCAGAAAACGAGTGGTCAAAGAATTGTTCTCAAGAATATCAATATTAAAATCGCCACAAATTACTACTGGTTTATTTTTTAATTTTAACTTTTTTAGAACATCTTCTATGACCGATTCGAAGATTTCATAGATACCCTTAGGGGGGCGGTATACAGACACGATTATCAGGCTATCTAATTCTATACAAGATAACTCCACATGGCGCTCTGATGAAAGGTTCACAATATCCTTTCTATCTTTATACTTTATATTATTATTCACTAAAATTACAGAACCGCCACGAGTAGTTGTTTGCCTAACCAACGTACTTGCTAGTTGAAAATTATTTACATTAAATGACATATCACCAGGCTTCAGCCAGTGTTCGGTAATACAAATGATTTGTATATTATTATATTCAACAAATAATTCTAATTCTAGATCTTTGCCAGACAGGCCCTGAATATTTTGACTAATTATATTGATACAATTAGGCCTGGCTGTTGTCTTGTGCCTCAGTTTAAATCTGAGTTTGTCACTGTTTTATTTGAAACAATATGCCGAGCAGTAGAACTACTACTACTACTCGGTTTAATGGACTTAGTTACAGATGTAACAGAGTCTTGTAAATTATAAGCTAACAAATTAGCTATTTGTATCCTAAATTTTTTTGGCAGATACATACTATCTGAAGTCAATGTAAAATTGTTAATAAATTTATTAACGTCAAAGTATAAAACAACGTCACTGTGACGACAAATCAAATTATATATATATAGATTTAAATCATAGATGCGCTTATTCTGATCCCTGTTTAAGTTACTTGCATAAGGGAAAGCGCTCATTATTATTTTACACCTTGTTTCAGACTGCAATGTTAATAGAATATTAATATTTTTAAGAATGTCCCTTTTTGTAATTTGGGAACTGTCACCACATAATACTACTACTGTTGTGGCGTCATTAATCTGTGACTTATTAATTTTTTGTACAACTTGGCTAAAAGACACTCCAGGAGTACAAATATTAATAAGTTTTTTTGAGTGCTTATCTCTTAGAGTTAATCCCAATCCCTGACCTAATTTGTCTGAAAACATAATTGTTTTTGCCTCCTTTGAGTGATAAGATAATGCTGGTTTGAAGGTGCATTTACTATAGCTACTTTGTAACTTTTCTATACAGGATGATGAATGACAGGGGCTCTGTGTATATTGATTAATTACATTTACATCAGAATCAATATTATGAAGAATTGAAGGTTCAACAATAAGTTGACTATTTACTAAAGAGTCATACCGTTCTGCATTGTAATTGCAGAGTTCCACTAACTCTGTGGCAGATTTGATGTGCTCATCAATCTGTTTCTGTGCAAGAGAATATTTATTTTGCACAAGTTCAAGTGACTCATGCAACTGAGTGATTTTCAATTGCATTTTTTTTGTGTCCCGGTCATACATTTGCCTGCTTTCAGATAATTTACTACTATAAATTTCCAATGAATCCAAGAGGCTAGTCCGTTCTTTTCTTAAAGCAATGTTTTTAGAAAAACAATTATTTTTCTTAATTAGTTTTCCTGTTTTTTTTATCAATTTACTTATTTTAATATACTTCTTTAGTTTTTTAGCACCTAAAATTAGAGGTCTACGTGAAAAGTCATTGTCTGTGGTTCTTGATTGTTCTGCCGACTGTACAGCAGGTGAAGACATGAGCTCCTCAAAGAGACTTTGTGTATGGTCCACTTCTTGAAGTTGCTGCTGCTCCTTGAAGTGTGTTATTTGTCTGTTAGCATCGTTTAGCTCCCGTTCCAAATCAGTGATGCGGTTCAGCGCCCTCTCGTAAGTGCTGCATTGTTCATCAAAACAGCTTACGGTGTTCTCGAGCTGGTCTCTTTGGCGTATTACTTCCATATGCTCGGAGTGCATCTGGGCCATCTCAGTCTTCAGTTGAGAGTTGCGTGTAATAACTTTACTGATTTCTTCTTCACTGTCATCTCGCTCACGTAGTAACTGGCTGCAAGTATCCTTTGACTCCTTTAGCTCCTGCAGCGCCTGTCTCAACTTCATCTCGGTGCTTTGCGCTGCAGCCTTACGGGTCAGCATGATGAATGTGAAAGTTCTGAAAGTTTACAACAGTATCAGGAACTAATTTTAACAAATTGGTTATTTATTATCAGAGAATACACATTAAGGAAAACAAAATAAAAGGTTAAAAACTATAGAAAGTAGGCCACAATAATTGTAAAGTAAAATGTGCAACTAGGAATAATGTAATTATAATATTCCACCGAATCAATATTTATTATAAAAGATAATAAAAATTAATGATTGCAATATAAACAAGGATAATGTTTAAAGTCAAAAAAAACAAGACCAAAAAATATATATATAAAAACAAAACTAGACAAACTGACACTAATAATAAATCAATAAGTACCTACACAGATTTAGTATTCAAGTAGCAAATTGGTTACACAATGTTTTGATTGTAGGATCTATAGCAGTAATTGTATTTGTGTATTAGTGTAATGTTTGTAAAGAGTAATAAATAGTTTAGGTAGTGAATGTGACAATAGTAGTCACCATCAACTTTACTTCCACTTTACGTCAAGTAAAGAGAGATTAACTGTGCCAAATCGTATTGAGTTTTGACGTTACTCACTTTACGTGAATTTTGTACAAGTAGTGAGGAACTGTTAAGTAATTGAGAACCAAAATGCCACACCGGCAAGCCGTACCTTTATGTAGGTACCTACATATGCCGTCGTTTGCAAAATAGAATGTTAAGAATCAGTCAAATTGGCTTAGTTTTGCAGTCTATTATGAAATAATATAATTAAAATTACGGAACAAAAATACTTCCCCGGTTTAGTGCGTAGTTTCCACTGATTTGTCTTTTTTTAGGAAATTTTCACCATGAAAACATTGGCGCTGGCTCGGTGAAGTTCGGTCGTTATGGTAGTTCGAAAACTACCCAATGGAATGGTTTTAAAACACTTTCTTATAAAATTTATGTTGTAGTAAACACTTTAAAAACAGTATTACTAAAGGAAAACAATTTTATACTATTTAAAATTAATTTTAAAATCAGCTGCTTTGATTTGACAGCTGGACCGGTTGCGTTTAAAACGAAAAACATTCGATTGAGTAATTTTGTTTTTCTCCATAACTGTTCCTGCTAGGGGTAATGAGTAAAATAATTTCAAAGTATTTTGTTGAAAAATAATCACTAATATCATACAAATTGAGGATCAATTTGAAATGGTTTCAGAAAAAAAAAATTCATCAAGCGGTTTGTATGTTTTATTCACTTTAAGCGATTATGTTACTTATTCGCACCAGATAAATTTAAATACCCCAAACATATTTTAAAGGGTTTATAATACCAGATTAGTGCGTCCAAGTACAATATACTCGTACATTGAAGGTCTTGCAAGTATTTCGGGGCTCCGAGTATTAAAATACGTGCAAAGTATTTTGATGAAGATTTATCATTAATAACACCCTTTGATTAGGAATAAATCAAAGCTAATACCATATAAATAAGGATCAAAATGATTTTGGCAAACAAAAATACTTTGAAGGTTTGCAAGTTTTTATAATTTTTAAGCGATTATTCTTACTTATTCCCATAAGGTAAATCTTAACTTCTAATCATATTTTGAAGGGCTCAAGTACTAGACAGTTTTTTCCTTTGCAAGTGCAGTGAGTGCGTCCAAGTAAACTACCTTGAAGGTCTTGCAAGTATTTCGGGGCGTCACCTGGTTTCCGTACTTGAAAGCACTAATCTGGTCGTAAAACCTGTGGCCCTACCATGAGTTGATGCAAACTGTTTACGCTACCGTAAACTATCGGATATACTGCTCACTGTATATAGGTTATATATGTTCCTTTATGTGGCTACCTACCTCCATACCATTTATAATATAAAGCCATGTTCAAAATAAAATAAATAAAAAACAATGTTTTGGTTCTTATTATGGAATACCTAATTGTTCTTTTTAGAATGTAAGTATTTTATAACTACAGAATTTGATTTGGATGATGGATTGAAATTGTTTTCCATCACATTTTTTAAAATATACAACATGTTACAAAAGTACCCCTAATGCCGAATATGGTATAATAATATAGGGACCATCAAACTGAACAAGTTTTACTATGGGACCAACTCTGAAATCGCGAAAAAAAATCAGCTGTTTCATACATTTTGATATTTTCGATTTTAATTTTTGTATGAAACAGCTGATTGTTTTTTCGTCCCATAATAAAAATTAATCAGTTTGATGGTCCCTATATACCATATTCGGCATTAGGAGTATTTTTGTAACACGTTGTATATTTACAATGATTATATTCGCAAACTTACATATATTCTATATTTTTTTATTTGTTATTTTACAGCCTGAGGTGGATGACTATGAGTATGAGGTACTTTCGGAGGTTAGTCTACAACTTGCCATCAGCCATTTTAATGTCCGCACTTCTGGGGTATGGGTCTTTATGGATGGATAAGGAGGATGGACCATAACCCACCATGCAGGCCCAATGCGGATTGGTGGGTGTTAACGACTGCAAATGCAGCTGGTACCAACGGCTTGACTTGCCTTCCAAAGCACGGAGGAACTCAAGATAATAAATTTTTGGTTAACCATCCCATGACCGACCCTTGCGAAAGTTGCTTGACCTCTGCAATCACAGAACCAGCGCTAAACCACTGCATTACCGAGTCCCTCCGGAGGTTCGTATTCTAGTTATTTATTACGCAACACAAATTAATATGAATATAATACATTAAAAAAATAATTTTGATGCCGCAGCAATAGCTTAGGGTCCGTTCACATTAAGACGCGTATTTTTTAAGATATAATATCTGTCTATAACTAAAAAATTTACAAACTGCACTTTCGCGCTGTCATTGAACTGTGTACTTTTCTGTGTTTTTGCTAGGTTGTAGGTATATTTTTAAGTTTCATTATTATTAACAACATTTACTTCCTTCTGATTCAGGACGATTTGTTCGATACTAACATCATTATCACAGTAAGTATTACTTTTTGTGGAATTTTCCTACTAAAATCTGCACCACCGACGGGACCAAAGATTTAAATCTTCGGACGGGGCGTGATGTGTGACGCCATTGATAAAACGAAAATGTCACTTAAATAAATTCGATTTCTGTAAAAATCTACAATAAACATACTTAGTTTAAAAATAAGATAAATATTTTTATTTTTTTATTGGTTTTAGTTTTTGTCTAGGAATAGTGCACATCAGTCTTGTATATTGTAGACATGCGGATTGTGGAGCGGAGGAACACGCGGAAGCGGACGGTGCATGCAAGAAAGCACAGAAGATTTTTATCGCAACCACGACGCGAAGCTTTTCGTTGTCGTGTTTTACACACGACAGCACGTCAGGTTCTACAGAGAAACTCCGAAAACAGCTTTTATTACGTAGGGCATTAAGGCGGTCTCATGGTCAACATGTATAGTCTGAGGTGCCGTCGTGTGTACAATTGTGTATACACGACGGCTCCTCCGACTATACGTCGAGTGCACTCCGAACGCGTTCTCATGGTGACATAAAATATTTTCCCTGGCACTGTAACCAACAGGTCTATTACATAAAAAGAATCGCGATATCGAACGCAATTCGTTCAGTTTATTTGTCAATCATCAAACATCGTCCGCTTATTGTGATTGTTTTTTTATGTAACAGGCTTGGGGGGCTGGCTTAAAGTGTTTAGAACGGAACTGCAATCGGTTAGATTTCAATATGTTAAAGTAACCGGCTACTGTTAATCTTTAAAAAAAATCAATCTTTCATAATAATAGTACCTACTTATACTTAATTATGCCGAACATTTCTTTCACAGAAAGTGGCATCAGTACAGACATTGAGTAAATCAGTTGTAAGTATTTTATCTATGTCAACCTTCGATCATCTATACTTGATGTCAACACTAAATAATAACCACCTCATAAAACGTGTGTTTTGTCTTTTACGTTAAAACTCAATTCGTAATTTGAAAGAAAGTGACAGAACACACTATTAGCTAATTGTTTAAATGTTTTATCTACACCCTTTAAATCCTTTATAAAAGGTTCTGAAACAGTTAGCTTACTGCTAACATTATAACAACCAGTCTCATAAAAACCATAATATCATCCAAACGAGTGGCTGGGGGCGCCGCTAGCCACTAGCGCGCCGCCAAAGTTGCATTATGAAATTCAGTACAACATAATTACACTCGTTTGGATGATATTATGACGGCGGCGCGCGTGAGATGGTGGCGGTTATGCGCTCGCGCCCAGCCACTCTTTCGGATATTATGGTTACTATAACTGGTTGTTTTGATGTTGGCAATAAGCTACGGTTTCAAAACCTTTTTTATAGGATTCATATTATGGGTGTTGTAAATAAAGTCTTGTATGCAACTAATAGGTATTAAAATACTCATGTGATACTATTATCAATTACTACTTAAAACCCACATTCGTGTTTTAATACCCCTCATTATACTACAGTTGCATAAATAACTATTGAAATTATACAACATGGATTGGACGACGTTGACGCAAGTCATTCTATACAGAAATGAACAATAATGTCCTTTTTCTCGCAACACAAACTTACACCATAATCGTAGCACCTGTAGCAACACACGTAGTCGGTGTGTAGCATTGCCCGCGATGGAGCACGCTACGTAACTTTCGTAGTGCTACAACGCTACGTAGCTTTCGTAGTACTACCTACAACGCTACGTAACTTTCGCAGTGCTACGACCGCGCGATGTCAGTCCATGTGATGTCCTTGTTCTATTGGGCAGTTCTACCGCATACACTTCTTAACTTAAGATGTTTCATGCTTTAACAAGTAAAAATAACAGATACGGGAATTTTTACTCAGTGGTTTGTTTTTAATGGGCAGTTACCCCCACTTTATTTTATATTAAAATTTTCACGCGTCATTTAATACATATTATGTTTTATATACTAGAATAGTGACAGCGTAAGTACACCTCTTGAGTAGTAACGATAATATTAAATTAATTGATTTATACTTAGGTAGAACTTGCGAAATGTTGACCCTGCCCAGAGTTACGCGTGAATGAAACCCGATTCGTTATTCAATGTTCGCAGGACCAGCGACGATGAATTCGCCCTTTCTGGACAAGCTGTTGTTAATAATAAATTATTGTAAAAGTTTTTCCCAATTTGATTAAAACTTAACTGAGATAGCTAATTTCAATTTATCTTCTATATTATTTATTATAATATTAATATAATTGATATCTGAACTTTGTAAGTAATGACGCCAATATTTGTACATTAACTTATTTTATATTAAATTACAGTATAGGCAAAAAGTAAGTATTACTGAAGTTTTCCTTTCATATTGTGTTTCAGAAATTTTCTTAGGTTTTACAACGGAAAATATAATACTATGCCTATTTTGAATTAATAAAAAAGAAAACAATCTTCATTGTTTATTTTTAAGGAAAAAATTGGCGTAAGTATTTGTTTGTTTAGTGGTTTCTTTTACACTAATGTTATTATAATAAAGAGGTAAATTTGTTTGTACTGAACGATAGAACTATACGCATACAATCGCAGAGACCGAGCGGTCAGTGATATACGGGACCATAGTATGGTTCTGTATTTTTTTTTATTAAAATACAGGACACAGTCAAAATGAGGGGTCGAAGAACGGGACTTCCTGTAAAATACTTATGTAGGGAATCTCCGGAACTACTGACTACCGGACTAACGACTTACGACGTCTGTGGTCTAGTCGTTTACGCACCCGCATCGACATAGTCATCAGGAGTGCATCTGCGGATGCGCCCGCCGATGTGGCAGATTTGCTCGTTTACCGCCCACAAATGTCAAAAACCCCCTGTGCATACCGCACCTTTTTATAGTAATTTATTGTCTTTGCTTAAAATCTGTCTCGTTTGACGTCGGCGTTTTCTTTGTGTTTTTGCTTTGGTTGTGATAATTTGTGTTTTAAAAGTTTTGTTTTATTGCCTTGTATAATACATTTATTTCCATTACGTAGCCGTCTTTTTAACCGACTTCAAAAAAAGGAGGAGGTTCTCAGTTCGTCGGAATGTTTGTTTTTTTTATGTATGTTACTCGATTACTCGAAGACGGCTGGACCGATTTGTAAAATTCTTGTTTTGTTTAAAAGTATATACTTCCAAGTTGGTCCCATTGTCATGAGGTTAGGATCTGATGATGAGATCCTGGAGAAATCAAAGGAACTCTTCAAATATTATAGGCACACCTATAGCGATTTTGGTATTTTCTTAAGTAACTTATGCCTTTGCTTTCGGAAAGTCCCACTTTGGTGAAGTGGAACTGATGATGAAGACCATAGATGATCATCGGAATTATTCAATACTAAGTATTTCACTGGTGCGATATGATTAATGCATATAGTGGAGCTGATAGTTCGTTTGGAGTTCTCCTGGTACTTCATGCCAGGAGAATGTCCGAATTACATGAGGCTAGTTTTTGAAGCTAGAATATTAAGACAGTATCAGTAAGTGAGCAAGCCAGCAAGCGAGTACTGCCCTGTCCTGGCTTTCAGTCCTGGCTCGGAACATGCTTGTTCTCTCGCTTACTAGCCTAGGAATGATGCCAGTTCTGTTTATATAGCCAGAAGCCAGAGTTACTGGCTTGCTAGCTTACTAATACTGGCTTGGCATTATAGCTTCAAAAACTATTCTGATCCGGAAATCAGAGGTAAGATAGCTAGTTCCTCATTGGTTGAGGAGTTGAGGTGTAGTGCAATTTTTTGTTACCCACCCATTCAAGAAAGGCCGCAAGAAACTATTTTATAGAACCCTAGACAAATACTGTCTCAATCCGAATAACATAACAAGAAGAGTTGTTTATGCTTAAATTGCTAATCACTTTGGTATTACGTTTGTATGGGAAGCTCACTGTTCGAAAAACTTACTTGCTCAGTTTAGATGATTTTTGAATGAATTGAATTAAGAAATGATATACTTTTAATTAACAGATGCTGCCTCTACTGGTAAGCAGTTTTAAGCATAGAGTCAAGAGTGGTTAATGGATTCAATTCATATAAAAAAACTATAATTATAGGTTATATTACTAAATCTAATTTTTTACAGTTTACGGCTACGGTATGTATATAATATTTACACCATACTGCTCGGTAACTAGGATTTACTAGTATGGTAAGAGGTTGTGCAAGTTGGCATGTGCAACAC
This sequence comes from Catoptria pinella, assembly GCA_963556745.1. Classification (NCBI taxonomy): domain Eukaryota; kingdom Metazoa; phylum Arthropoda; class Insecta; order Lepidoptera; family Crambidae; genus Catoptria; species Catoptria pinella. The sequence goes on along the minus strand of OY750782.1, from coordinate 7,168,329 downwards.
AGTGCATTGTTTAGATAGAACGTTCCATTTTCGAATCACTTTACAATTCAAGCATATTAGGATGCTTTAATTGTAAAGTACACTTTACCATTCAAGCTATGTAAAACTCCTTGGTGAACCAATCTCTTTTCTTATAAAATGACGAAACTTTTTATTGAAAAAAAAAACTATGAAAATGTTTTTTTCTTTTTAATAAAAAAACATTTTGTCATTCCAATATAAATGTTTTATTTACCTCGCATGAATGACGTCAAGTAGAATGCTTACCTCGGTTGTAAGTAGCTATTACACCCTCGAACTAAGAAAGGATTTTGGTTGGTGATGGTTACGGTGATTTTTACATATGGGTATCAAATGAAAGGTCTTGATGAGCAAATTCAAAAAATATGTGTTTTGTCACTAAATATTAAGAAAAAAAATTACCGAAGCAAAGCGAGGGCGTGTTACTAATAAAAATTATATTAAACTCGTATCATCTTGTTTTAAAACGATTTTATGATACTTTATGAAAGTTGGTACAGTATACGTTTTCATTTTTTTTTCATTTATAGCCTACAAGCGACTTGTATCGTCCCAAAAATGTAAGTGTTTTTAAATTTGAAATTTTGGTATTCAGTATGCTATTTTTATACAATACTAATAAATAATATACTTACTAGACAAAAATCGAGTGACTCGGTAGCTCAGTTGGAAGAGCATTGAGTCGATTTTATTCTAGTATATTATTTAGTAATGCAAAAGTGTTTTTTTTAATTTTTAATTAACTATTATGATTCCGTGTTATGTATAAAAAATTTAAACGCTTTTCCCCTTACTAATAAAGATTGTAGCAGATGTATAGTTTCACAATGGTTACTCTCTGTCAAACTATTTAAGTTTGAAATTAAAAACAAAACACTGTAACTATTCATCTATCTATATATATAAAAGGGAAAATCACTCACTCACTCACTCACTGATCACGAAATCTCAGAAACTACAAGTGCTAGGAGTCTCAAATTTTGCATGGGGGCTCCTTTTAGGGCGTAGGTGCTCACTAAGACGGGATTTTGCGAAATTCAACCCCTAAAGGGGTTTAACAGGGTGGCAAAGTTTGTATGGGAGGACGCGATTCCTTGGCCCGATTGACTTGAAATTTGGCATAGACATTCTTTCACAAAATTAATTGAACACGTGTTTCGTATTTTTTTAATATTTATCACCTAACAGGGTTTAAAAGTGATATAAAGCTAATTTTGCTGTGATTGACTTCGACGTCGGAATTGAAACTTTTTTGTGCATTTGATTGATTAATTAAGAAAAATAAATATCATTTGTCATCTCAACGTAGTATTACATTCTCTTTGGTCATTTCCCCTGAGAGTAGGTAGAATGCATTTCATTAAATAGTACCTATGGCGTTATGTTGGCAGTGCTGTCATTTTTTCCTTGCGTTGTAATAAGGTGCAAAATTATTCCATTTAATTATCAGTTTAATTTTAAAAGAATAAAATATTCGGTCAAGTCGCCTATGCTATGACAATTAATAAAGCACGGGGACAAAGTTTAAGAGCGGCTGGTGTAGATCTGCGCAGTGATTGTTTCTCCCATGGTCAGCTCTAATGTAGCCTGCTCGAGAGTCAGCTCGCCGAATAGCCTTTTTATTTTGCAATCGGATAACATGACAAGAAATGTGGTAGGTATTCAACATGTTACAAAAATACCCCTAATGCCGAATATGGTATATAGGGACCATCAAACTGAACAACTTTTACTATTGGGACCAACTCTCAAATCGCGAAAAAATAATCAGCAAAAATTCAAATCGAAAATATCAAAACGTATGAAACACATTTTGATATTTTCGATTTGAATTTTTGTATGAAACAGCTGATTTTTATTATAGAGAAGTGTTGGATGATCGAGATTGAGAATCCTGTTAATGCACAATATATTTTTATTTAGAACTAGCTGCACCCGGCATGCGTATATTGCAATGCTCCGTTTTTTTAGCCAGGGACTTTCTCGGTCGTAAGCAGAACAACTCGCCAAAGTTTCATCATAATCGGATCAATGGTTTAGGAGTCCCGCCGTCTGTACACTTAGATCTTTTAAACTATGCATAAAAAACCGCATCAAAATCGGTCCATAAGTTTGGGAGCTAGGTTGCCTCAGACAGACAGACACACACAAGTCAAACTTATAACACCCCTTGCGTATGTTGTGTACGTCGTACATACATTTAGTGGTGGGTACATAATTAAGGACAGAAGTCGATTTTCATACAAACGAGGTAATTTTGAAGTCTTGGTTTTCCGCTAGGGATTGAACTAGCTGTGATCTGATGATAGCCATCCATACACACACACCCAACTGATCTGGTCAGCATTCTAAGAGATGTAAGCATAAGAATTTACAGTTGCAAGTTTTCATACATTTCTATACTATATTCGCGGTTTTTTTTAAACATATCTTTACATCTCTTAAAATGCTGGTCAGATCACTTGGGTGTGTATAGAAATCTGTATCTCCTCCATTCACTCCCTGGATGGCCATCACCAGATCACCGCTCGGTCAATCCCTGGCGGAGAAGCAATGCTTAAAAGTTACTTCGTTTGTATGAAATCGACTGGCGTCCTTAATTTTGTGGCCACTACTATACCGATATAGATATCCTGTAGTATAGTCTAATAACTTCACACTCACCACATTAGTAACTACATTGTACCCGTGCGAAGCGGGGCGGGCCACTAATCTATATATACTATAAAAGGGAAAATCACTCACTCACTCACTTACTGATCACGAAATCTCAGAAACTACAAGTGCTAGGAGTCTCAAATTTTGCATCTCAAAGGAGCCCCCTGAGAGTGGGTAGAATGCGTTTCATTGAATAGCGAATATTCAATGAAACGTACTACGAACATTGGCTATTTTGTATGGGAATCGCCATTCCGGTTTACTTTTGACAGCTAACTTTTGATAAAGAGGTTTTAGTCTAAATAATGATCTTAGTAATGTTGGATAAAAAGACCGTAGTGTTGCTTTCGTTTTAGTATGCAGCTGCTTTGTTATTAACTTACTAATTAAAAAGGTAGCACTGGTTCTCAAGGTAAAATTCATAATCATTAAATTGTAGGTGATACGAAGTTCACAGGGTCCACCTAGTCTGCTATACAATCTTTATTAGTAAGTGGGTTTATATCTAATCTATTTTAATTAAAAAGTGTTTTGTCTTTTTCTTTCGTATTATGAACTAAGTTTAAATGAAGAAGACAAAATACATTTTAACTAAAATAGGTTAAATTAAGCATTTGATTAACACGTTCGTTCGACAATATATAATGCGATAATTTTAAGCTGTTTAACTGCTTAAAATGACAGATTGTTTAACTTAAGGTGTTTGACTGCGTCTTACTTAGTAGTTTTAAAGTAATATCAGTTAGGATTTTCGTTTTTCATAAAAAACCATTATCGTGTAATTATGACATTTTAATAAATTGCACATTTTGTATCTTCAGATATCTTTTGTAACAATAATTAAAATATTTTATTTAATAATTTAAATAGCAGCCTGATGGAAAACAATCACTGGTTAGAAATGTTTTTTATTCGCAACTTTAGTTTTTTTCGGGTCAGTGTTTTAGTATTTTTATCATATTTTATTTGTTTACAAAACATGTGTTTATTAGTATTATGGCTAAAAAAAAATTAGTAACTTCCAGTAACCAGAAAAAAAACAGAAATTGTGGTTTAGTTAAATTCAGGCAAGTTAATATTAAGTATTAACGAGAGGAGCTCGGTGGCGTAGTGGTATAGCACCTGGCCCATTGATTGCGGAGGTTAAGCAACTTTCGCAAGGGTTGGTCATGGGATAGGTGACCAAATATTTATTATCTCGAGCTCCTCCGTGCTTCGGAAGGCCGTTGGTGAAGGCCCGTGTAAGACGCAGGGGTTCCGGGTTCGATTCCCAGGATGGGGGTACATTTAGTACTCGGTTTGGGTGGTGGTAGGACTTATTTCAAGTCCGCCTGGTTACCACCATCTAACTTAAGTCTGACGCCATAACAACGTTTTAAAAATTGTTGTGTTCCGGCAGTTAGAGATATGATAGCTAGTTCCTCAGTGGTGAGGATTCCGGGTGTAGTGCATTACCATCCGGCCTTAAGTATCGTCGCTTAACATCAGGTGAGGTGAAGGCCAAGTATTATCCTGTAGAGCATAAAAATAATTGTACCTCCGAACTTCCAACAACCAATATGTCTTCAGATCGGCTTGGGCGCCACACAAAACAGTGTGGGCGGCGAAAAAGACAGTATGGGCGGCGCAACAGACAGTGTGGGCGGCATCATTGATAAAACATTTGTAAGCATTTTATTTTTTTAACGCTTTTAAACTTTCGCGCGTAAAATGTGTTTAAGTAAAAACACACAGGTATTATAAATAAATAAATAAAAGACAACATCACAAACATTGCTCTGATTCCAAAGTAAGTATTTGAAGTACTTCTGTTATGGAAATCAGAGACAACGGTGGAACTACAAATGACCAGACCTGAGCCAATATAGAAAATTCGTTTTCTGAATTGACCCAGCCGGGGATTGAACCCGGTACCTGAGAGATGGCGACACTTTAAAAACCGGTGTGCAAGTGCAAACCACGCGACCAGTTCGTCAAATTAAACGCGGATACTAAAAGATAGGTAGTTAAAATATCAAACGCCTTAGTGGGGGAGGTAGGCGGAAGAGAAAAAGGGTTTCAAGTAGGAAATGAGCTGATGATCTTCAAACGGCTGAATAGATCTTCATAATTCAAGTAGGAAATGCTGATGATCTTCAAAAGCTGGACAGGTCTTCATAAATTATAGCTAAGAAACATTTCCTTAATTTCATTTTGCAAGCCAGCGCGCAGCGTTCTAATAAAAAGAAACTCATCAAAATCGGTACGAAATTACTGTGAATTTCTAATTAATTACATTACAGTGACATTAATGTCTACCTATTTATAGTATTACTGAGACAATTTGACAATTATTGTTTACAGGGGAAAGAGAAAGGGAAGCAGGCACTATGCATGCTGTCAACACAACAACAATACTGCGTCGGATCAGAAACAGCAGTAAGAAAACCCTAATGGCCTAAAAAACCTGGCCAAAAGCCACTTTTATAAAACGGGGCTATTGACAAAACTACGACACAAAATAACCTAATAAGAGCGCGACGTCTAAAACGCAAAATGCCTAAGTTGCATAATGCCTAAAACCAATGTCTAAAGAGCAATTTGGCTTAATAGCAAAATGCCTGAAACTCAAAATTTTTAGGATGCACAACATCTAAAAAGTAATTGACCTAACCAAGCAACGTAGTCCCACTGACAGCTACTGCTGGTCCCACTGACAGCTACTGCTGGTCCCACTGACAGCTACTGCTGGTCCCACTGACAGCTAGTGCTGGTCCCACTGACAGCTAGTGCTGGTCCCACTGACAGCTACTGCTGGTCCCACTGACAGCTACTGCTGGTCCCACTGACAGCTACTGCTACCTATGGTCTGTCTTCATTAAGTCGCTTCCACTTTCAACTTGCGTCAAACACATGCAATATTAATTGCCTAACCATGCGCTATCACGTTCAACTTTCTGCCATACAAATTTAGGGTTGCTGCGTACCGTCTTTCTTTCTCGCTCTAGCAAATGACGGTTCTGAGCGACATAAAAGAATAGCAGCATAGGAAAGTGCTGTTCCGTGCTGCCAGATGAGTCATAAAAACCCCTTAATGCTTTTTTAAGAAGATAGCTCTATCTTCTTAAAATTCGCATGCCCATGCGCTATTGGATGCCCGATGTTGAAAGCGCAAAAGGAAAGCGAAAGCGCACGATCAGCGTGCGCTATTGAATGCCTTGAGGCATGCGTCAGAGGAGGAGCTCGGTGGCGCAGTGGTACAGCGTCTGGCCCATCGATTGCGGAAGTTAGGTATAGCAAAAATTTTGTTATCTCGAGCTCCTCCGTGCTTCAGAAGGCACGTTAAGCCGTTGGTCCCGGCTGCATTTAGCACCCACCAATCCGCATTGGGCCCGTGTAGTGGGTCATGGCCCATCTTCCTTATCCACCCATAAGGAAGGCTTGGCCTCAGCTGTGGGGACATTGAAAATGGCTGATGGTCATGCGTAAGAGACATGTGAAAGGGGCACGATTGTATGAACCTTATAATCATAGAATAAATAAATAATAGTATAAGAACAGAAGGTTCACTCCCGAACAAAAGTCCCACAGAAGAAATGAGTATCAGATTTTCTCACATTTCACTTTAGTTTTGTTTTTCAGTATTTGCGAACCCTTTATTATTATTATTTGGAAGGGAGGACGCCAGCGAAGCCGGACGGGTGATCAGTCTCCCTAATCGGAACCATTTCACCCAGTTCCCCAAAAGTAAAGTATCAGATTTTCTCACATTTCACTTTAGTTTTGTTTTTTCAGTATTTGCGAACCCTTGGCTATAGGGTTGACTACAGCCTTGAGGAAGTAACAAGGCGTTAAAAAGGAAAAATCTCGGCAATAAATACAATATTTCATTGAATTATTTGTTTTATTTGAAACATAGGTATATTCTGTTTCCCTAATGATTTTTTTGAGATATATTAAAGTATCAAGCATTCAGTGCTTGGCTTTGCACGGTGTAACAGCCCCTGACGATGTTCCGTGTAGGGGCTAAACATGTGTAGAGTTGTTGGTATAAAAGCAAAGTCAAATAGTACAGTCATAATCATAATCATAATCATAATTATTTATTCCACTTTGTAACATGGTAAAATACAGTTGTTTAAATAAGGAATGATCACAACATATTACACTAAAACTAGTATTTGGAAATTATAAAGAATTTTTGAGTTTACATTTAAAATACGATTACAAAATTGAATTGAATAAAAATGTAATAAAATCTTCAGATATGCTTTAAATTACTACGTCATTAATAAGAATGTCAAAAGATTATAAAAATGTCAAATTAGTAATTAAAATAGATTGATGTACGTACATATTTGAGTTGTATTAAATAAGTAAATGGATATTCATTAATGTCAACATCATATTTAGTAAATAATTATTTACATTTACAACTAGAATATTCTCTAAGTGAGTAGAAGCACTTTTCTAACAACCATTTTTTTAAACATATCATGAAACGATTCAGTGGCAACTCACGAATGTGCATAGGGATGTGTGTGTCGAGTTCATTAATATTATTAGGTTGGGGAAAAAGTCTTTTCGCATATAGTATGTATGAACTTGTAATAAAATCTCTTTGGCTATACTATTTGTATTTGGCTGGTTTTGGTATCATTAAAACTTTAAATTTTAAAGAAGATAATTCCAAATTCAAATTAGGGAAATGTGTGATTTTCATTTGTTTTTCTTACTGTCAGATGAGTGAATCTAATGAAGAAATTCGATAAACTTTAAAATTTTACTAGAAAAAAGGTAAAAATGCAACGCAAGCCGCGAAAACAATTTGCGATATTTATGGACCTAGTGCAGGCCTGTGTCTGTGAGAGTAGCACAAATTTGGTTTAAGCGTTTTCAATCCGGATATTTTGATGTCAAAGATGCACGTCGATCTGGTCGCTCTATAACGGATAAAATGGATTCCATTTTTGAAAAAGTGGAGCAAGATCGTCATATCAGTAGTTACGACGTAGCTAAAGAACTGGGAATTGACCACAAAACAGTTTTGGCGTATATGAAAAAAACCGGGTACACAAAAAGCTCGATATACCTCACGAGCTCACTGAAAGAAATTAACCTAATGAACCGTGTACATATTCATTTGTGATTCTCATCTTTAGCCACTCAGCAAAAATTAAGAGAGTTTGGCTGGGAAGTGTTAATGCATCCACCGTATAGTCCTGACATTGCACCTTCAGATTTCCACCTATTTCGGTCTCTTCAGAATTCATTAGGCAGTGTCAGGTTATCATGAGGGGACTGCCAAAACCACTTGTCGCGGTATTTTGATCAGAAGCCCCAAAATTTCTATAGCAATGGGATAATGTCCTTACCTACAAGATGGCAAAAAGTTATTGAACAAAATTGCACCTACATACTTTAGTTAAATGTAAATAAAGTATATTAAAAAATGTTTTGAATTTTCTTAAAAAATGCGAAGAAACTTTTTCCCCTATCTGGCACTTATGACAGTCCATCAACCTTTATGGATTTGTAATAAAAGTCAACATCCTGTCAAAGTGCCAACATAATAATGAACTCGACTGTACCATGCCATTGCATAGATTTCTTGCATATTTCACCATTTGTAGTGGGGTCTGGATCATAATATCGACAGTCACATCGATCTAGTCTCTGTGTCGAAAACGCTCCATCGACGGGTTAATGAATCGACGGTACGCTACATCGACAGTACGCCAAATCGATAGCACGCTATATCGACAGTACATTAAATCGACGGTACCCTACATCGTCAGTACATCAAATCGAAAGTACGCTGCATCGAAAGTATTCATCTATCAATCCATTATTCATATCGGCCATTCATTCATCAGCTGTGGAAGTGATTGCTAAATATTGCTTTTTTTTCATCTCTTTCCCTCTCGTTAAATAGCCAACTTTCTTTTCGTTTGCTAACTTAAAACTTAAGTAAGCATTAGAATGTCGCAAGCCAATGTGAATCACAGACATTCCGATTCCAAAATAAGTAGCTAAAGCACCTGTGGTATGGAAATCTGAAACAACAGAGCAACCATTAACACCCAGAGCTGGGACTATAATAATAGATAAGTTCGTTTTATTTATAATGATCCAGCCGAGGGCCATTTCCGGGCAGGCCCTGATTTAAGGGAGGGCAACCGGGGCAACTGCCCGGTGCCTCAACAAGAGATGGGCCTCCACATAAATTGTATTTATTATATAAAACCTTACACAACGAAAGAGTACCTAACATTACGATTTGAAAATATACCTAGTAATTTAAAATTTATTTTATTTTATTATTATTTATTACTAGCGGTGTGTGTTATTTATTTTGTGTCATACGACTAAATAAAAAAATAATTTTCTCCTACTATAAACAACTACTACTATACTCCTTTACACTTATTTCTGTTAAAGCTGATAAGTTTCTTGCGCCTGTTCTTCTTGTCAGTTAAAAAAGTCTGGAACAGGTGGTAGGAAAATATAAACGATTCCAAAAGTGCTTAATTATTAAGTTTATTTGAATAAAGAAATATTGACTGTTGACTATTTCCCCAGGGCTCAACACCTCTAAATCCGGCCCTGATTCCGGGACTACAGAGAAAGGTTTTCCCATAAAAAATTTGCCTAAAAATTTTAGGTACCTATCAAATTATATACAACTAGTGGACCCTGTGAATTTCGTATCACCTACAATTTAATGATTATCAATTTTACCTTGAGAACCAGCGCTATCTATCTTTAATTTGTAAGTTAATAACAAAGCAGCTGAATACCAAAACGAAAGCAACACTACGGTCCTTTTATCATTACTAAGATCATTATTCAGACTAAAACCTCTTTATCAAAAGTTAGCTATCAAAAGTAACCCGAAATGGCGATTCCCATACAAAATAGCCAATAAGTTTCATTGAATATTTGCTGTTCAATGAAACGCATTCTACCTACTCTCAGAGGAAATGATCAAAGATAATATAATACTACGTTGAGATGACACATGATATTTATTTTTCCTTAATTAATCAATCAAATGCACTAAGAAGTTTCAATTCCGACGTCCAAGTCAATCACCACAAAAGTTGCTTTCTATCACTTTTTAACCCAGTTAGGGTATAAATATAAAAAAAAAAATACGAAACACGTGTTCAATTAATTTTGTGAAAGAATGTGTATGCCAAATTTCAAGTCAATCGGGCCAAAGGAATCGCGTTCTCCCATACAAACCCTGCCACCCTGTTTCACCCCTTTAGGGGTTGAATGTCGCAAAATCCCGTGTTAGTGAGCACCTACGCCCTAAAAGGAGCCCCCATGCAAAATTTAAGACTCCTAGCACTTGTAGATTCTGAGATTTCGTGATGAGTGAGTGAGTGATATTATCGTTTATTAACCGACTTAAAAAAGGAGGAGGTTATCAAGTCGAATTGAAACCTTGAAACTTCATACTACTGGTATGAAGAAGTAAGATCTTTGTGTAGATTGATAGATAAGAGTTTATTTGCTAAAACACACACATTCGTACAAATAACATTACATTAAATTAATAATTAAAACGTAAAGGACCAAAAAAAGTCAATTAGGTATACATAAAAGAATAGGATAACCAGAAGAAGGAATGCATGTGTGCGCAGCAGCGTGAAGAGTCAAGCTCGATGTATGAATTTTGCCTTCTGACAAAAATCTGATTTTCAGCCGTCAACCAGACGAAACGAGGGGCAACTGCGCTAGGTCGGGAACAAGTGTGTGCGTGTTTGTGTGTGTGGGTGTGTGTGTGTGTGAGTGCATTGTGAGTTAAAATATAAATATTAAATTCGAATAACATTAATTATAAACAAAACAACAATAATAATAATAATGAAGATATTTAATAAAATTGATAACTGCAAATAGGAATCCGAAGTAAAATAATAAGGCAAATATTATCGTGTAAGCTTACAGACATGGACTCAGAACCCCGCGACGCCAGAATCTTTCAGATTATCCAGATTACCACCCAGTCGGAATGCCTAACTTCTTACACTAGCACTTGATTCATAATATAAAAATACAATAAAAATTCTCCTACACTGTGCTCCATTTGATAATTTCATTCTTGCTTTAAATATAGCTACAGTGGTGACTGTTTTACAACATCAGGCAATTATTTAAACAGTTTCATTGGCATTATAAAGCAAGCTTTTAGAATATACAAAAACCAGTGTGCAAGCCACTCGACCATAGATCATAGGATACCAACCAGTGGGGCACGCCCCACTAGGGTGGGCATAGAAACATCCAAAGGGGGACGCGGTGAGCGGCTCCAGATATACATAGTGTCTAGAATGATAGGGCTAATTCTTCATATCATACATTGATTTTCTTAGCTATGTGTTATCGAGTAGTAGACAGCGATTTCTCAACTAGTTGAAATTCATTTTACCTACCCATTGAATGTAAACATTGTTAATTATTGTAATGGAAAATGACGTAACTTTAAATGCCGACCTCATTTTTCAAATTTTGACGACTCTGTATGAAATATACAGGGAGAAAAAAGCAGCCCTTGACGAGTTTCTTGCCGGTTCTTCTCGTTACAAGGTCTCCCGGAACCGATGGCGTAGCTTCTTTGACATTCACAAGTGCTTGTAACAGCCTAGACTGAATAAATGAGTTTTGAATTTTGAATTTTGAAATCAAACCAACGCAGGTTGTATAGCAGCAAGGTTTGCAATATTGCAATATAGCAGCAACGATCGTCCTTTGTTTAGTGACGCTCTTTACACTTCGATACAGACACTAAAATGTAAATACATGTTAATAACCTTATGACTTCAATAACATAGACGAGCTGTTCAAAATTAAAATTGTGTCATAACCAACCTTCGCGGCGCAACAACTGTTTCTCTCGGTCGCTCGCAATAGACAGAAGGAGTTTCGGTGCATGCACCGTAACTTAATGAGCAATTGTTCGCCTGTCTAGTGTAGTATATACATAGAAGTCTTTGGTTTTTAAGTTTTGAATTACCAATATATTATTTTTATCGCAAGTTGATGTGTTTTTATGCAATAATCACTGAGCATCACCGAGTACAGCTTAGATTGTACACATGGTTAGTACTGATTATAATTTGGCACGGCGCGGATGGTGCCACCGATGCGTAGTGCACCTCTCTTGTGTTTGTTTATAACCTAGATATAATAAACACACCCATTTATATTTTCATCATTTGGGGTTTTGAGTGGCAGAAAGAGATAGACGGGAAAAGAGAAACCGGATGGAAATATCCTGCTCATCAGCCATTTGAATGTCCCCACCGTTTGGTCTAGACGCAGCCCTTAAGTATGGGTGAATAAGAAGGATGGGCCATCAACCACCACGCAGGATTGGTGGGCGTTGACGATTGCAAATGCAGCCGGACGACTTATGGTACGAAATTTGGAGGTAAGGTTGAGAAAATAATTGTTTGTCCCGTCTCTAAAACCACCTTTAAGGTTGGTTTCGACCCGACAGCTGTAAAGAGCCTCGAAACCTTCATCGAATGCGACCGCCCCCCGAGGGGTGGCGCGAGCGTCACTCACTAGGCGAGCATGCGCTTAGAGGACCGACAACCAGAGGGGTCACCGGCCCTTATGAAAAATTATGACGACTGACTACCAGACGGGAGGCCAGCCGTAGAGAGTTGGGAGTGACCTGAAGGGTCGGGTGTGACCTGAGGGGTCGGTGGGGTGGGGGCGTTTGCAGCCTCCTGGGCCTCCAGTAGGCGGTCCAGGTCGGCCGAAAGTTGGTTGCCATGACCTAACAATTTATTTGTGTCATGGGATTGCTCAAAAGTAGCTTAACTTCCGCAATATCAATCAATCAAATCAAATTTATTGCTAAACCATAATGTTTACAAAGATGACGCTAACCCACTTTGGGGGATTGGGGGATCACGATACATCACTACAAATTCAGTTATTGAAAATTGTATTTTTTAATTGGAAACGTCGATATTTTTAGCAATTTTCTTTACATTAATGGGTATAATCGTCCCAATTAAAAGAACACAGTTTAATTATGGCCATGGTATATAAAACCGAGTTCGATATGGTGGAGTGTCTTTTCACGATGCGCTGGTTCACCTTTATATTGTTGCTGATCACGCAGTATGTAAGCCAGAATCAGGCTTATAAGGACGAACAGGATTTGGTAAGATCTTTGTCTAGAATAATCATAGGTGTAGGACGGCTGTACAATTTCAAAACTTAGTAAGGGTCAGGAGACAAATTTTACAGGAGAGCCTAAAAACGAGTTAGTCACTTTGAGAGCTTGCCGCGCCGAAACTATAAGAGCTACAGTGACGAGTCTTAGATCAAAAGATGCGGTATATCTTTGGCTGTCTACAGAGCATAGCTATATATCTTAATAAATGATAGATCAAGCATTGTCTTAATAAATGATAGATCAAGTAATTGTCATGACAATTTGTATCTTATAGTTTCAGCGCGGCAAGCTCTCAAAGTGACTAACTCGTTTTTTGGCTCTCCTGTAAAATTTGTCTCCTGACCCTTACTAGGTTTTGAAATTGTACAGCCGAGGAGCTTCCGATGCTCATAGGAAGGGCAACCAACAAATATTAATATTATTTCGAGCGTGCTGTGGAATCGGAAGGCTCTTTGAGGCGTTGGTCCCGGTTGCATTTGTATTCGTTAATACCCACCGATTGCATTGGGCCCGCGTGCTGGTTATATCCCTTTCTCCTTATTCACGCATAAGAAAGGCTTTACGTGAAATTTTTAGAAACTTATGCCCGTTTGCACTAAACTTAAGAATCGCCTAAGACTTTTCCTAACTACAATTTGACCGAATTAAAACGGTGTCATTAACTTAGCTGTCATGCAGCTTTCATGCGAATGGTAACGAAATGATTTTTTTTATTTAGCCGAACAAGTTTTCTTTTACTATTATTTTAAAAATAAAAGGATAATAGAGCTCCTGAAACGTATTTTTCTTTTTCAATTATTGCAATTGGTGTATTTAATGTTTTTTACATAGTTCAGCATGAGTAATTTTCAAAAATGAATTCGGTACCCTTAATTCATAGAATTATAATATAAAAACTAGGCGTAGTAGCTTAACCAATAAAATCGACATTGGGCTGAAGGCCAAAAGGCCAAAAACAAAAAAAACCTTTAAGAACCCGCCTATTCCCGTAGTCCCCCACTTTAGTACAATTGTTTTTTTCCATATTTTTTTCCCGATATCCCCCAGCGGTGAACAACGGGAACAGACCGTCCATACTTTATTTCCCGATATCCACCAGCCCCCTAGCATGACCGACGAAACACAATATACAAGGTGTTACAAAAGTACCCCTAATGCTGAATATGGTAGATAGGGACCATCAATCTGAACCACTTTTACTATGGGACCAACTCTGAAATCGCGAAAAAAAAATCAGCTGTTTCATACATTTTGATATTTTCGTAATTATTTTTGTATGAAACAGCTGATTTTTTTTTCGCGATTTCAGAGTTTTTCCCATAGTAAAAGTTGTTCAGTTTGATGGTCCCTATCTACCATATTCGGCATTAGGGGTACTTTTGTAACACCTTGTATATCGCATGATATAGCGTTTTCTCGACACTCAACTGTCAAAATCCATTGTCTGTTAACAGTTAAACGTGATAAATCGCTATAATCATATTGCGTTTCAGTGGTAATGCTAGGGGGCTGTGGCGGACAAAAGTGGGGGACCACAGGAATAGGTAAAAGAATAATGGTGGCCCCATTTCTTAAATCCATCCTGGGGTCTATGGACCAATCATACCAAAGGAAATTTATGGTTAAAACGTCGTATTCTTTACCCCTACAGCAGCAACTATTTGGAGGTAGAGCAGTAATGCACAATGTGGTCGTATGTATTTTTTTATATATTTTTTTTACTTTATTTTTGTAATACGTCAACAGGGGCCCCACCGGCTAACTTTTTGAACTTCGGCGGATCTGCCGAGCTTCAACTTAAAACAGATTAATCGAAGTAAGGAGTTTCGTATTGTGCTATTCGCCGAAGTTATTTAAAAGATATCGATGTTCGCGTGACATCATGAATTGGGGTTCGCCATTTTGGCCTGATTGGGGCTGGATAGTTTTAATTTGAAGCTCGGCAGACTTTCCGAAGTTTGATGCGTTAGTCGGTACGGCCCCAGCTACCTATAAAACGTTGTGATGATAACAACAATTTGAACATGTACATTTTTAAAATAATCGTAAGATGGCGTTGAACGCTGGAATAAATTTTTTCATAGTAAAAATTGTCGAAGTTGAAGAACTAATAAACTATTTCTTATTTTGGAAAACTGATAATCACTAAACTAGAGCTCTAACTATGGGTTTTTTATTATAGTTTCAAGGTTATACGTTTATTAATGGTTAGCACAACGTCGAAAAACTACAAAATTGTTCACTTTATGTTTTTTTCTATCAGAGAAAAGTTTTAGCTATAATATTTCTGTCAATCACATAACTGAGTAAATACTATAATCTGCTTTTTACGTTAGTTTTTTGGGACCGATAAATCAAGTTATATTTACTGTGTGAAATCTTTGATCAAAAATGCATATAAATTTGACGTTGTACGGTCCCTTAAGGGGCTGACATGAGCTAACTAGCGCCGCCTGTCGATTTTATTTTATTTATTCTAAATAAGCCCAATTTCTAAAAAAGGGATCAGTCAAGGTTTTGTTGATAACGTCTAATATTTATTGAATAACTTTACACAGTTTGAAAAGGTTCACACATTCAAACAGTTTAAAACGCGATTTTGTTAAAAGTTGGTTCAAACCCGTTTTTAAACTATTGCACGCATTTTGTAATGTTGTAACGTTATTCAATAAACATTAGACGTCATTCACAAGACCTTGACTGATTTATTTTTTAAGAAATTGGGCTTATTTAGAATAAATAAAATAAAATCGACTGGCAGCGCTAGTTGGGTCCTGTCAGCCCCTTAAGCGCACTACTTAAAGCCCTGCATGCAGGGCCACGGGATTTGAGTAGCGCGCTTTATGTATAACACCTATTAAGAGGTTTTAAGTCTGATTCTTAATTTTTAAATTTTGAGGCTTTAGCATTCACAATGCTATTTTTATATAATACTAAATAATATGTAGATATACTAGAAAAAATTCGACTCGCACCAGATCATGTTCTCGGACGGGAATCGAACCCGCGACCTTTGGATATCCGGTCCAATGCTCTGACCGCTGAGCTACCGAGTCTCTAGTGGGAACGTCGAATTTCTTCTAGTATATCAACTCTTACACTGCAAGCCAGCGCCATCTCACCAATGTACAAGGAATTACCTCGACATTAAGATCGACATCTGATTTTTAAGATAAGATACCTTCCATAAGTTTTAGAAGAGTACAATTTACAATAAACCTTTATCCTCGTAAACTTCCATAACGAAAAACAATATGGCCAACTTTATAACATCGACCAATTTATCTGTGGAATGGCGGGGGTCTTTCAGTCGTTTACGTTGGCTGCAATAATAGTTCCATTTTTCACCATTTCACAGCTAAGTTGGTCGAACTGAATAGTCATATAATTATGTAACTGTAGTATAATGAGGGGTATTAAAACATGCATGTGGGTTTATATGTGGGTAATAATAGTATCACATGAGTGTTTTAATACGTAATTATGTACAGTTGCATAAAATACTTTATCTACACCCATAATATGAATCCTCTATAAAAGATTTTGAAACAGTAGCTTATAGCCAACATTAAAACACCCAGTGTCATGGTAGTCGTAATATCCGAGCGAGTTGTCGCACCTCCCGCGCCCACGCCCGCCGCGCGTACCTCCGTCATTATATCATCCAAATGAGTGTTATAATGTTGGCAACTCGCGGGCGTGGGAGCGGGGGGTGCGACCAGCCTTGACTCGTTCGGATATGATGGTTACTATGACACTGCTTGTTTTAATGTTGGCTATAAGTTAACTGTTTCAGAACCTTTTATAGAGGATTTAAGGCATGTGTGAACATAATAGCTATTTATGCAACTGTTGTATAATGAGGGTTGATATTTAAAACACGAATGTGGGTATATCACACGAGGCGAAGCCGAGTTGCATACAAGACGTTATCTACACCCATGCTATGAATCTTCTATAAAAGGTTCCGAAACAGCTTATTGCCAACATTAAAACAATCAGTGTCATACTTACATTAATTTTGAAAGGAGTTGCATTATGAAATTTAGTACGACATTAGAACACCCGTTTGGATGTTATCGTGCGGATGACACTTCATAGTAACCATAACATCATCCGCATATTTAATTTAATAAATTTAATTTTTTTTTATATCTTTTATCTTTTTCTATTTAAGAAGTTGTCTCTATTTCTTGACAGGTAGTTCCATTGCCTGTAAGTACGAAATGTCAACCTTCTTTTTTTAATTCCAGGATTTTTCGATTTACGTTTATTTGAGGATCCGTATAATGTAATAGTGAGGAGCTCGCAATGGTATAGCGCCTGGCCCACCGATTGCGGAGGTTAAGCAACTTTAGCAAAGGTCGGTCATGGGATGGGTGAACAAAAATTTTAATAAATATACAGATAATTCTCGAGCTCCTCCGTGGTTCGGAAGGCACGTTAAGCCGTTGGTCCCGGCTTCATTTGTAGTCGTTAGCATCTACCAATACGCATTGGGCCCGCGTGGTGGGTCATGGCCCATCCATACGAAAAGCAAGTGCTCCAGCAGTGGGAGCATTAAAAATGGCTGATGATCATAATGTAATCGTAGTTTATTTAATTTGATATCAATAATTAATAAAACATTAAGAAGTCAATTTTATTTAATTAAGTCACAAAAATAATTACAGGCAGAGGTACGTTTTCTTTTACTTTCGGTTTTTTGATAAACTATTATACAACTACTGTAACCATAATAAATTAAACTACTATGGTATGTCTATTACATAAAATAATCACGATAACTGGTCGCAAATAATCATTCAATTTACTTGATATTCAGTAATAACCGCCTCTGTGGTCTAGTGGTTCGTCCACACGTGTAAGACGCAGGGGTCCCGGGTTCGATTCCTAGGATGGGGGTACATTTGTACTCGGTTTGGTTGGTGGTAGGGCTTATCTAAAGTCCGCCTGGCTAGCTACAACCATCTAACATAAGTCTGTCGCCATAACAACAATTTAAAAATTGTTGTGTTCCGGCACTTAGAGGTAAGATAGCCAGTTCCTCAGTGGTGAGGATTTCGATTGTAGTGCGCTTACACTTTCGGCCTTACCTTCACTTAACATCAGGTGAGGTGAAGGCTAAGCGCTATCCAGTCGTAAATAAAAAAATATTTTTTTTATTTACGACTGAACCTTATTCTTGTGTCACGGAGTAGCATGAACATCGTCCGCTTATCGCGTTGTTTTTATGTATTCACGATGATTTTAAAGTAAGACGTTACAGTCGTCTATTACTAACCGACAAACCACCCTGTCCACCTGGTGAGACGGTTAGTATTTTTTTTCCTAACCAACAACCAGCCTAGTTCATTGGTTAGTGTTAGACGGTGACAATGGACTAAATATATTCTGGGCCCTATTTAATAATGTTACAATTTGTCAGTTGTCATGACAATTTGGTTTACATTGTGGTGTAGCTATGAGTACTTTAGTCTATTTTCAAATTCGATGACGCAATTAATATAAAATTGTCATGACAAGTGACAAACTGTCAAGTTTATTAAATAGGGCCGTGAAAGTTTGTCACGTGAACTTAAAATCAACCTGTATACATACACATAGTCCGGTCAAGGAGCAAACTCATGAGCACAGACATATATCGAGATAGACCACCTCATGTGAGTTTCGTCGTGTTTCTCTGTGTGCACGGGAAATAGCAAAATTCTCAACACCTTATATTTTTATCTGGTTTTAATTTATTTTGCTTCAACTGTTTTTAGTTAACAGCCAAATATGGGGTGAGTTGAAGTATTAGATTATATTGATATTAAACCAACATAATAATTATAAACTCACTTCGCATTTTTGTAATGAATAATGAAAAAAAACAATAGTTAAGTTACTTGAATGTTACGGTACATAATTAAAGAACTTACGAGGCTTTTTGTGTATTAATTTTTATTTAATTTTATTTGAAATATCTAATGATTATTGAACAATTTACAGCTAAAAGTAAGCTTTTTTCTATTACTATTTATTTTGCAAAATAAAATGATTTGATTAAAACTACAGTCTCAAAACAACATCGGAAATAATAATATACACGTTTTTTAAATTTGAGATTTTCGCAATCACAATGCTATTTTTGTAAAACTAAATAATATACTAGAACAAATTCGACTTTCACCCCCTGATTACGTAACTCTGTTGCTAACAATTCTCGATTGAAATCGATTGAAACCGCAGTCACTTTGCTGCTTTAAGTAAGATAGTTGCCATATTGGTTTTTACTAAAGCAGTAAAGTAACTGCGATTTCTGTCAGAGTTGATTGCAATAAAGTTACATAATCAGGGGGCAGGTCATATTCTCGGAAGGGAAGAGCATTGGACCGGACATTCAAAGGTCGCGGGTTCGATTTCCGTCCGAGAATATGATCTGGTGCGAGTCGAATTTTTTCTAGTATATTATTTATACGTTGTAATCACTAAAAGTTTTTTAAAATATTTAAAACATAATTCGACCAACTTGTCGTAAAAAAAGAAAGAAATAATATAAATGACCGGTCACCATCAAAATTAAGTATATCATTAATAGTTTACAAAAAAAATCACTCACACATGCTATTTCGATTCTCTAAAGGGGAAGGTAAGTTAGTATAATTAAAAATTCAAATTAATTAATGCCAAAAACACTAGCAATAACTTCCACACAACTGATGGTAAAACTATTGACAAAAGTCAATTATTTTTGAGATTTTTTACGACCTCCGTGGTCGAGCGGCTTTGTACACCGGTTTTCAAGGTGTCGCCATCTCTGAGGTCCCGGGTTCGATCCCCGGTTGGGTCGATTTAGAAAACTAACTTTTCTATATTGTAAAAGTTGTTCAGTTTGATGGTCCCTATACCATATTCGGCATTAGGGGTACTTTTGTAACACGTTGTATACTTAAAAAAAATGTATTTTCATTCATTCATTCAACATTTTCACTATAGCAAGTAGTAAGTATCTGAAATAACTATATCTATACTAATTTGAAAAAAAAAAATATAAGCTACTTTATATGAGATTATGGTCATCTGTAAAATTTTGATTTATCCGCCTTTTGTCGTTTATAACAGCTCAAAGTAAGTTTTTAAATCATAGCTAATTTAATCACTCCCTTTAAGAGTCCGGCGAACAGTGAGCTTCCCCTACAAACGTAATACCAAAATGATTTGCAATTTGAGCATAATTAACTAATCCTGTGATGTTATTCGGATTAAGACTGTATATGCCTAGGTTTCTATTAAATAAAAATTCCAAAATACTAAACCAATTTAAAATAAATGCCAATTTTTTTTTCATATAAAACTGTAAATCCCCTTTTTTTATTTGGTTTAGTATTTCGGATTTTTTATTTAATAGAAACTTAGACAAATACTGTCTTAATCCGAATAACATCACAAGAAGAGTTAATTGTGCTCAAATTATAGTGAACCCCGCCCTGAAGTGTTTGAGATCAGGGCGGGGTTTGCTAGCAGCCTAGCCGTGAACAAAACTGAACATCATCATGCCATTAGTGTCAAAGATGTACGCATATGGCTGCAATCGTAGGTCCATTTTTCACCATTTCACAGATAAGTTGGTCGAACTGTTCCATTATCAAAGATAAACTACGCGTTCACTTCATGATTGCCGCTACCTCCCGGCCCGCTTCGTCATACCGCACCCCCTGCGTCGCCTTTCTAGTACGGCTAGCAACGCAAAGCTTAATTTTTGTTTCTGTTGATTTAATCATTACGTTCGTTATTTGTGTTGTTATAATGATTAAAAGAGTAAAGTTCCTACATAATGGCGAACCTAACTAGTTAAATAAATTAATGACACTCTTTGAACAAAAAAAAAATTGAAAAACAGTTGAAAACTAGATTACTTTTTTGTCTACAGTACCGTTAGCTGTGACGTCATAACGGTCATCGACGGCAATCACGAAGTGAACGCGTAGTACACTATGCCATCAGCGTTTTTGGTCATTGGCCTAGGTATATCTGTTATGTTTTATGCGAATTAAAGCACAGATGCAGCATATTTCGTCCGATTGAGGTAATATTGATTTGTTTTACAGAAATTAAAGAGCAGTGGCTGAAGATTATAATGTTTTTCAAGACCGCAAAACATTTTTAATTAATAAACATTGGTTAATCTGATTGTTGTTTTATTTTATTACTGACTGAGCGAGCGCGAATCCTCTCTGCTTGGCCAAAAATGCTTTCGTATGTCCGTCTGTTCTCCTCTACAGTGGCCCTACCATGAGTTGATGCAAATTGTTTTCGCTACCGTAAACTATCTTTTTCTCTCTTTCACTCGCATTGACTATGAGCAGTATATCCGATAGTTTTCGGTAACGTAAAAAGTTTGCATCAACTCATGGTAGAGCTACAGGTCACATTTCTCAACCGATTCTCGTGAAATTTTGTGAGCAGGTTCAAAAAGAGGATTGTTTTGTCGAGCTAGTTATTCGAAAATTAAAAAAAATAGAAGCGCCATCTAGTTTCGAATATAGATATTAATAAAAAATACCTAACCTACCAAACAGCACATAGTACTGCTTTTCAAAAGCATGTCAACCTCGTGGCGACATCTATTACATTATTTTTTAAACAACATACAATTTGAGTGGGGTCTACAGCTCACTGAGCCGATTATTTATATGTATATTTAAATATTTTATTTCGCAAAATCCCGTCTTAGTAAGCACCTACGCCCTAACAGGAGCCCTCATGCAAAATTTGAGACTCCTAGCACTTGTAGTTTCTGAGATTTCGTGATCAGTGAGTGAGTGAGTGTGTGAGTGATTTTCCTTTTTATATATATAGATACCATACAATAAGATTTTTCGATTGGACAATCGAAACTGTTTAGATACACTATCAACTCAAAACTTTGGCATGTCTGGAGATAAATTAATGTAACCGACCGAGCATTATACAGGGTGTGAAAATACCCTGAAGTGTTTGAGTTCAGGGCGGGGTTCGCTAGCAGCCTAGCGGTGAACAAAACTGAACATCATTATGCCATTAGAGTCAAAGATGTACATACATTGTAAAAAAAAAATACCCTTACGAAGCCGAAACCTACGCATAATATTATACGGTATGTAAATTAACTATATGTAGGGTTGCCATAATTTTCAGGGACCAATACGGGACGTTTATCTCAACGTACGACGACCAAAAAAAGGTCAATCAACGTCTTTATTTATATATTAATATTTATAAATAGCAATACATATAAACTATATACCACTCGTACCCACTTCGGGCTCGCATTTTGTCGACATTATCGAAATACGGGATGCGTTAGCAATACGGGACAGTCCCGTATATACGGGACGTATGGCAACCCTACTATAGGTAATCCTTATAACCATGCTGAGTGTAGGTTGGGAAGAAGCTCATCGTACATACTTTTTCAATTACAAATATATTTTATTTAAACATTAACTTCTTTCGTCGGTAAACTGCCCTGTAAACTAAATACCCCACTCAACCCTGTACAGTAGTTTTTTTTTTCAAAATTCAATGTTTTTTTTAATTGATGGTTTAATAATTCCATAGCCATTGATTTTCTAGGTATATTCTAAAAGACAAGATGATCCTGATGATGGGCAGAATACGTAGGGCTCGGCTTCGTAAAGGGTCTCTTTTTACACTCTTTGACCATCAGCCACTCTTAATGTCCCCACTGCTGGGGCACAGGCCTTCCTTATGGGTGGATAAGGAGGATGGGCCATGACCCACCACGCGGGCACACGCGGAATGGTGGGTGCTAACGACTGCAAATGCAGCCGGGACCAACGGCCTTCCGAAGCACGGAGGAGCTCGAGATAATAAACTTTTGGTCACCCTGCCTGAAATTAGTTTAAAATTGGTAGATGGGATACTAATTTTAAATAAAAAAAAACAGCAAATACAATGATTTATTTATATTATAATTAGTTATTTTTCTTCCGTTTCATGTTTAACGTATGAGTAAGAGCGTAATCCCTGAAAAAGATGAAACAATTAAACTGGAGATAAATTCAACGACGATGGACGACCTCCGTGGTCGAGTGGCTTTGTACACCGGTTTTCAAGGTGTCGCCATCTCTGAGGTCCCGGGTTCAATCCCCGGTTGGGTCAAGTTAAAAAACGAACTTTTCTATATTGGCTCAGGTCTAAGTGTTTGTGATACCAGCGTTGTCTCTGATTTCCATAACACAAGTGCTTTAGCTACTTACTTTGGAATCGGAGCAATGTATGTGATGTTATCAAATATTTATTTATTTAATAATGTTTTGTTAACTTTGCCCGTTTGGCATTAGCATTATAAAATTAAGGGAACTCGAGGAACTGAAAGGTTTAATTACATCAATTATCTGTTTGGAAAATAAAATTCTTGGAAATACCATCGAGTTAAATATAATTCGATGGGAAATACAGTAATAATGAAAATATAGGTATTTCCAAGTATCGCTAAAGAACAATACAATCTTGGAGATAGGTCACCTTGAAAGAAAAAAGTCTTATCAGATAGCAGTTATATAAAATGCGAAAGTTTGTGTGTTACTTCTTCACGCCTAAACGGCTAAAGGAATTTGAATGAAATTTGGTTTGTAGACAGATTAGGACCTGTATTAACATCTAGGCTACTTTTATCCTGGTCAAATGCTCCCTAGGGTCCACACGGATGAAGACGATTAAAAATAATATCAATACTTTACCGCTTCCGACTCTGATCCGATACAGTATTCGGTCTTCGTAGACAACATGCACAGTCTTTGCTTTTTTCCATCTCCTTTTCCTTTTTCATGATTTCCAAACTGTAATAATTATTTAATTATATTTCCACTTCTTAAGGCTCCTATATAGGTACCTCAAGTGTACCACTTTTAGCACTTTTGCGAACTACTACTACAACGAACAAAATTTTACTGAGGTGTTTGTAAATAAACTATAGAATACTAAATAATATACTAGAAAAAATAGGACTCGCACCAGATCATGTTCTCGGACGGGAATCGAACCCGCGACCTTTGGATAACCGGTCCAATGCTCTGACCGCTGAGCTACCGAGTCACTAGTGGGAACGTCGAATTTCTTCTAGTATATCAACTCTTACGCTGCAAGCCAGCGCCATCTCACCAATGTAGAAGAAATTAACTTCAACATTCAACTGAACATCTTTCCAGATATTTTTAAACAGTTGATTAAGATGAGAAAGCTTTTTAACTATTTGAAATTTTGAGATTTAAGCATTCACAATGCTATAGAACCTTAGCTTCAATCTGTACATGTGAATTTTCGATACATTATGTACTTAGCGAGCAATGAATTTAATTAAAATGAGGGCGCTACTTGAGGTATATAGGGACCTTAAACAAGAGTGGAATTTTGGCTAAGATAAGCCGTTCTGTACGTCACTACTATACTTATTCTATGTTTTTGTATGGAAAATTTTAAAGAATTTGAATTTTCCATACTAACACTTTCTTAATTCATTTAACAACCATGAATGCTAATGTTAAAAATCTTCTATGCTCTAAGTAATGTTAAAGCACTAAGATAACGTATGCCATTAAGGTTACGCGAAAAATAAGTATCGGCTAAGTTACAACGAAGTAAGTGGACATTTCTGCCAACAAAAAAAGGAGTTACCAATAATAAGGTGCTTTTTTTAAAGTAAGGAAACAAAATCGTAAATATTTTTATTGCTGACAGGTAGTTGGCAATCATGATCATAATTCGAAATAAACAACCGAAGCATCTTTAACATCATAGAAGATACCAAATAATATACTAGAAAAAATACGACTCGCACCAGATCATGTTCTCGGACGGGAATCGAACCCGCGACCTTTGGATATCCGGTCCAATGCTCTGACCGCTGAGCTACCGAGTCACTAGTGGGAACGTCGAATTTCTCCTAGTATATCAACTCTTACGCTGCAAGCCAGCGCCATCTCACCATTGTACAAGGAATTACCTCGACATCAACTGAATACCTTTCCAGATATTTTTAAACAATCATAGAAGATATGAGTCTCTGTGTGTAAGAAAAAATCGGCCATTACTTACCGCATTAGCACTCAAAGTATTACGCTGTAAGTAAAGTTTAATTATACTATCTTGAGTCTAGATATAGTTGCTTTAACAACCTAATAGCGTAGCTTTTTGACGCTCATGAGAACGCAAATACAAATTATCGGGCAATAATTTCTACACAGAATATAAGTATATAAATAAATATTTGACAACATCACATACATTGCTCCGATTCCAAAGTAAGTAGCTAAAGCACTTGTGTTACGGAAATCAGAAACAACGGTGGTATCACAAACACCCAGACCTGAGCCAATATAGGAAAGTCCGTTTTCTAAATTGATCCAACCGAGGATCGAACCCGGGACCTCAGAGATGGCGACACCTTGAAAACCGGTGTACAAAGCCACTTGACCATGGAGATCGTCAATATGGTGAAACTTGCAGATATTTTTTATCTACAACTGGATAGTGCTTGGACTTCACCTCATCTGATGTTAAGTGACGATAAGGCCGAAGTGTAAGCGCACTACACCCGGAATCCTCACCACTGAGGAACTGGCTATTTTAACTGCCGGAACACAACAATTTTTGAATTGTTTTTATGGCGTCAGACTTAGGTAAGATGGTGGTAGCTAGCCAGGCGGACTTGAAATAAGCCCTACCACCAACCAAACCGAATTCAAATGTACTCCCCTCCTGGGAATCGAAACCGGGACCCCTGCGTCTTACACGTGAGGGCGAGTCACTTGATTTGGAAGTCAAGTTAAACGGTTGGTCCCGGCTGCATTTTCACCTGCCAATCCGCATTTGGAATTCAATGTTTGATTAGGTAATGTTTTAAACTTACAGCGCAAAATTATTATTTCAGGTAGGTATAAAAAAATGTCATTTATGCCCGATACGAATTCGATTCATACCCACTCGATATTTTTCGTGTAACCCTTAGCACATTCGTAAATCAATTAGATTTTTCACTATACAGACTAAATGACTCATTGTTCTTTTACTTACGTTTTTGTAGCTACCAGCGGCAGGCGCAGTGTGTTCAGTCTAAATAAATCAGATATTTGAAGATCAATTTCAGAACAGTTCTAGTTCTGATAACAACTCATCTTGATATTACAAAATTTTTCAGCCATGCCTATGGTTGTTATCACGGTTTATAATAATTTTCCAGGGTTGCATGCATGGTTATTTATTTCCTTTGTTCCCTCTATACCAGATTCCTAAAATACTCGTACCATATGACCAGCATAGCATGGCTGAGAAATTTTGTTTTTTTATTTACTGCGAAGTGATAACCCTAGACGCAGATAGACTATGTATTGGTTTCGATAATCAAACCACGGAATCGCGAAAAATATATCAGCTGTTCTATAGAAAAGTTCAACATCGACTCGACTATAATGTATGGAACAACTGTTTTTTTTCGCGATTCCGTGGTTGGCCCCATAGTAAAAGTTGTTCAATCACGTGGTCTGAAATCCCCATTTCATTTTTAAATAAACGGTGTATAATAATAGGTTATGCTATTGTTATCTTTATTTTTCATACTAAGGACCTGTTTCAAAATGTGAATATAAGTTCTGAGTAGCTTACTTGACAAATAATTCGACAGTTGTGATATGAAAAATATGTCAAATAATCTGTCAAGTAACCTACTCAGAACTTACTTTTACATTGTGAAACAGGCTCTAAAGAGTTCTTCTTCTTCTTTTTTTGTTATGGCAATCTACTTTCCTCTTGGAAGTAATTTTTGCCAGTGTCAAGTGTTAAATAGTTCAGTGGTAGATATTGTTTAATTTTTCATTAGAATGCGGGTGCATCGAATTCCATGCTGCTTGGAGCATTTGGCACCAAGTATATCAAGACAGTTTACTCGGTTAGTTCTGCCGAGGAAGCCACCACTTCAATAAAAGTCTCAGCTTCACACAACCAAGATCGCGCCTATTTCAATTATCCCACATATTGTTCAGTTGCGTAGACACTTGTACCATATAACTGCACCAATTTTAAGACATATCCACTATGAATCAATTTGAAAATAATTAAAATAGACACCAAACCAAACTCGACAAAATGGCGCCAAAAACTCAAGTAACCTACTTTAACGAGTTAATAACTTTATTTACTTTTTTTTTCGTCCAAGGTTGGGCCGAGGTTGTCACTATGCAGCTTATTATAAAAATATACAAACTTTTTGTTTTTCAGTCAATGTGGTTATGGTTTATAATATCTTCCCTGGGTATCGTGCATACAACGATACCCTATCTAAGTACTAGTCTCTAGTCTGCACACTAGCGCAGCCATTGGAAAAAAATCATAGTGCTTAAATAAAGACAAAATTGTGAATTATCTCTCTGTAGTGCACTCCGAAGAAGGTTTTTGGCACTTATTATAGCTTAAACAATATTTTCTAGCCTGTCGTTTAGTTTAATGGAGTTGTTTTGCGAATTAGTTTAATGGAGTTCTGTTAAAAATAGTGGCCACCTTTAGCAATAAAACTCCATTAAACTAAACAACAGGCTAGAAAATATTGTGTAAGTGATAAAAAGTATTTTTTTAAAATTTTGAGATTTAAGCATTCACAATGCTATTTTATATAATACTAAATAATATACTAGAAAAAATAGGACTCGCACCAGATCATGTTCTCGGACGGGAATCGAACCCGCGACCTTTGGATATCCGGTCCAATGCTCTGACCGCTGAGCTACCGAGTCACTAGTGAGAACGTCGAATTAGCTTTTTGGCATTTATTATAGCTGAAACAATATTTTCTAGCCTGTCGTTTAGTTTAATGGAGTTGTTTTGCGAAAAGTGGCCACTTTTAGCAATAAAACTCCTTTAAACTAAACGACAGGCTAGAAAATATTGTGTAAGTGATAAAAAGTACTACAAAGTTCTGATCTTACTACCGATTGTGGGGAGAGGGGTGCGGTATCTTGGATCGGCGGGAGGCGGGGTGTGGCCGTTCTGTACGTCAGTACTATACTAATTATGTGTATTAGGTCTTACCTCCGGAAACTGCGGAAGTATGCTTTAATAAGTCAATCATTTTTTACGGGATTTTTTGTCCAATACAATCTTACAAATCCAACTCGTTTTTTTAATTAATAATAATAATAAATATTTGACAACATCACATACATTGCTCCGATTCCAAAGTAAGCTAAAGCACTTGTGTAATGGAAATCAGAGACAACGGTGGTATCACAAACACCCAGACCTGAGCCAATATAGAAAAGTTCGTTTTCTAAATTGACCCAACCGGGGATCGAACCCGGGACCTCAGAGATTGCGACACCTTGAAAACCGGTGTACAAAGCCACTCGACCACGGAGGTCGTTAAGAGATTAAATAAAACGAAAAATGAAATTAAATCTGTTAAATGTGTTGCCATATCTAGGCAACTAAGAAGAATAAAAAGGACAAAAATGACACGGTAAAATAATGATACCATCTTTTTAGGCTGTTCTGTGCCTCAACAAAATAAAATATAATAATATTGATGTGCCCTAGTGATTGTAATTGAATTTAGTAGCTGGAAGCTAAAGCTATATTCAGTAATTAGTTTTTCTTTTCTTTTCCTTATATTATGTATACAACATGTTACAAAAATACCCCTAATGCCGAATATGGTATATAGGGACCATCAAACTGAACAACTTTTACTATGGGACCAACTCTGAAATCGCGAAAAAAAACAGCTGTTTCATACAAAAATTAAAATCGAAAATATCAAAATGAATGAAACAGCTGATTTTTTTTTTCGCGATTTCAGAGTTGGCCCCGTAGTAAAAGTTGTTCAGTTTGATGGTCCGTATATACCATAGTCGGCATTAGGGGTATTTTTGTAACACCTTGTATATTAGGTACATTGTCTGCAGTGTTTAAATCCTCCATATTGGCAGTGCCGGCGTTAGAGGGACTGACACCCTGGGCAAGAATATTTTGGCGCCCACTTAAAGAAATCAAAATCGAGTATTAATTTTTTTCTGAACCAATGTGAACGTGTATTAAGAATTCTATATTCCATCTTCCATCGAACGCTTAGCTATCCCCACCATCCACCACGCGTTCTAGTTTGGTGGGGGAAGTATCCCACCTCCACTAATCGCCCCCCCAAATTTGGCGCCCTGGGCCGTCGCCCCATCGTGCCCCCCCCTAACGCCGGCACTGCATATTGGCTAGTTAAACCTTGAGGTTATACTAGCCAATATGGAGATAAGTCAAATCAATTAGCTAGTCAATTAAACTATCTTCAATCTCAGCCAAAATATTTACAGCGGTATATGTTCTGTCCTTAGAAAATGGGCAATGTCATTTATATTACATAGTTACTTACCAATAACGGCATTATCTGTTATATTAATTAACATAATAATTAGTACATTACTGCAGTGGCATGCAACACAGGTATTGAAGGACGAACGTGAAAATGTGGGCAAGGCGAAACCAGTTCTAATTTTTATATATTTATGATGAGTCACAGACCTCCTTAGTTGCCATGTTTCATTGAAAAAGTTCGTTCCATTTTTGAATTACACGAGAAATATGAGTTTTGATAGTAACATTTAAGGTGTATTCTCATACAAAATTGCAGGCGTGCTTTAGGGCTCTCCGATTTAGCACAAAGTTGTCAAAATAGAAGTTCGAATTTCCAAGCATGTTTGAGAAAAATAAATTAGTCATAGTCATAGAGCTACCGAGTCCAAGACTGGGTAGCTCAGGTAACTATGTTGGCTTATCGAGTCCGAGACCGAGTCCAGTCCGAGCTCAGTTGGAAAAGCATGGGACCGGACTTACAAACGTCGCAGGTTCAATTCCCGCCTGAGAATACGTTAAGGTGACGAGTCAAATTTTTTCAAGTATATTATTTAGTATTGTATAAAAAGTTACCTAAAAAATTACAGTATTTTCAGGATTACTCGAAAACTACTGAACCGATTTAAAATTAAAAAAAATGGGACCACCTGGGGAGCAAACCTGATAAAGTGGCGTTTGAATCATGTCAATCGGTTCAGCCGTTTTCGAGTTATCGGTGGACATACATAAAAAAAAAAAAAAAAAAAAAAAAAAATAGCATTGTGAATGCTAAAATCTCAAAATAATCAAACACACTTTCGCGTTTATAATATTAGATAAGAAGTTAGGACTTACAGTTCCTTTTTGGGACTAAAATAAAAGTTATAAAATTGATCGTAATTAATTAATATTTGACAGTGACAGCGTTTTCTACGTGTTTTCTAAATGTTTGTTAATGTTCGGCACTATGTGGCAATGACATCACTACATAGAGCCTCAGAGCTACGTCACTTCCGGCAAAATTTTTAATCTTTAAGATCAATATTTATTTTAGTAAAAAATATATTTAACAAATATATATACATATTTTTTATTTTAGTTAAAAAATATATTTAACAAAAATATATATTTTTATTTTAGTAAAAAATATATTTTTCAAAAATATATATGGGTCATCTCTTTTTTCATTCTTTCAAGCAAATAAAAAAGGGCATGTTATTTTTTTGTCGTATTGCCAATTGCTTGCCAACTTCGAACAAAAATCCTCTTGGTCGGAATCTATTTGGTTTCGTTGTTGTTATCAAATGGTAATTTAAAGTAAGATTAATAATGACATTACGTCTTAAATGGTAATTTATCTAAAATACTTACTATTGATTTCAAATCTTCTAGACTTAACACTTCCTGTATTTGATCGTATATTTAAGAAATAAAAAAACGTTAATTTTTAATAAAAATGGCTTGGAACTTGGAAAAAGTGCGGAACCCTCGATGTGGGAGTCGAGCTCGTAAGCTCGTAAGCTTGACTCGCACACCGAGGGTTCCGCACAAAATAATAGTTATAGTCATAAAATAGTCTTAAAATATGTGAAAGTAAAAAAGTAAACAATTTATTTTCATGGAAACTAAAATAGGTAAAGCACGTACATTGATTAATAATTCCTGTAAATTCAACAAAATCAATTAAGTAAGTATTTAAAGAAAAAAATACTCACCCCAAATAATGAGACAAAAAAATCTAAATTTTTATCAGATTAATATGATTTTGTCGTTTTTTTGCAATTAAGTGTAATTAAGCAATAATTAGTGCAAACGAAAGTTGTGGCAAAAAATACGAAATATTCTCTTTCACTATCTCTCTACAATATGGTTGATTATTGCATAGCATTTAATGTCGCTTTGCCAGAAATTTAACGAAGTTTAGTATATTTTATCTGATTTTTGGAATATTGGATCATTTTTATTAAAAATCTACCAGCCACCTAATCGTCTAACTCAAAATCTATCGCAATCGCTTTCAATTTAGCGCGAATACTACGTCCATTGCTGTGGCATTACAAGGCACTGTGACAAACTTGTCTTTGAGACCCAGTGATGGATGTATACGATAGCCAAATTAAAAGCGATCGTGATAGATTTTGAGTTAAGCAATAAATCCCCTGGTTATTGTGTTAGAACAAAACAAACAACTATCCTTTTTCTACATATAATCATTTATATAAAAAAAAACAATTATTTCAGACAAGGTCCATATCATAACTTAAATAATCATGAAATTTAAAACAGCCCTAATATTTAAATCAGATGGATCACACAATAAAATATATTTAAACAGAAATTTAAAATTAAAGATGAACTGAAATTAAACTAACATTCATGTTTTTAGAATGAAAATAATTGTATCATATCACTTTCGTTGAAAATTACGAAATCAGACGACTGGAAGTTTATTTTTATGGTGATTTTTAGTATGTTTTACAAAGTCACGAAGCCATTTTTTTTTCAATATTCTGTTCGGAAATAAGTCACCTTTACAAAGCAATTATTTACATATATATTATATAATATAAAAATAATTAAATGTGTAATTTTTTTGATTTTTTATTTATAAAATTAGTAATTTTCACATTATTATTTTTAGGTAAAAAATACGATACCTACGGGATAGGTACTTTACGTAGGTATATTATGCCTTTAAGATCGGGTTAGTTATCAATTATTATTTAAAGTATAATATTTATTAGTTAATTATGCAACTGTTCTATAATCAGGAGTATTAAAACACGAATGTGGGTATAAAACATGTGTGTTTTAATACCTAATTATGTACAGTTACATACAACATTTTATCTATACCCATGATATGAGTCCACTATAAAAGGTTTTTAAACAGTAGCTTATAGCATGGACCATTATCTTTGCTCCATGTTATAGCTAATATTAAAACATCCAGTGTCATAGTTATGAGTGAGTAGCTGGTCACGCCCCACGCACGCGTCCGCCGCTCGCGCCTCCGTTATTATTATCATCCAAATGAGTGTTATAATTATTAAATTTAGATTTTTTGCATTCACAATGCTATTTTTATATTAAGATAAATAATATTAGAAAAAATACTAGAAAAAATCGACTCACCCGTAGCACCTCAGACGGGACTCGAACCCGCACCCTTGGGATTCCGGCCCAATGCACTGACCAATTATGCTACCGAGTCGCTAGTGGGAGCGGCGAAATTTTCTAGTACTTTTTAACTTCTTCGCTGCAAGCCAGCGCAATTTCATCAATGTTAGGAAATACCCCCTACATTCGGAATCCCAAGGGTGCGGGTTCGAGTCCCGTCTGAGGTGCTACGGGTGAGTCGATTTTTTCTAGTATTTTTTCTAATATTATTTATCTGAGTGTTATAATGTTGTAAGTTCTAAATTTCATAATGCAACTCGGGCGTGGGTGCGGGGGGTGCGACCAGCCTTGACTCGTTCGGATATTATGGTTACTATGACACTGGTTATTTAATATTGGCTATAAGCTAACTGTTTCAGCACCTTTGATAGAGGATTTAAAGAATGGGTGTAGATAAAAAACTAGTAGGTATAAGTTTTTTATTATAGCATCTAATTATACTTAATATAGTTCGGATGAAAGTTATGGTTAAATTTTTTTATGTCATTCGTTGTTAATAGAAATAACTTAGAATCATTAGAATAAATGTTATCAATGCAAATAAAATAAAAACCATACCGGTCGGTACGTATCAGGCTGTTACAGGTAGAATATAATTATCATCAAACATGTTTTTTTAACTGCATTGTGGCAACCTTAACCCGAATGGATGTATTGCTTTTGCCCCTTAATGGGATTGATTTATCAATGGAGTCTGTTAAAAAGAATAGTCCATTTGCGTCTAGGGTTGTCACTTTGCAGTTTTCCAGAAAACTAAAATTAAACTTTTTCAGGGTTTATAATTTCTGTCAACAATGTTTTCAACTTGTACGCTCGACATAACAAGTGCCAAAATATATTTGTTTAAAATACATACCTAAGATGAAAGTAGTTGATTTGAGTACAGTGAACGTTTCAGGGCAGGACAGGGTAATCAATTTTTTACTTATATATTTTGAGATTTAAGCATTCACAATGCTATTTAGTATAATACAAAATGGTCCAATGCTCTGACCGCTGAGCTACCGAGTAAGTGACTCGGTAGCTCAGCGGTCAGAGCATTGGACCGGATATCCAAAGGTCGCGGGTTCGATTCCCGTCCAAGAACATGATCTGGTGCGAGTCGTATTTTTTCTAGTATATTATTTGGTATTTTTACTTATAGTTTTAATTATTACAGTTTTAATCAATGAAAAATGTAATATAATGTTACAATATTACCAAATCATACTTTTAACAAATATATTTTACAATTTATGAAAACAATAATTATTTCAATTACTCTATTAAATCTGATATTTAAAATTCTCGTGTCACTGTCAGTGTTTTTGACAAAACTCCTCTAAAACGGTTTGGCGAATGAAAGGTATGTCTAATAAATTGTTATGTCATGCGTAATAGAAATGACAATAGTAAAAATTCATATTATGACTAAAGATCGTTAGCGTAAACGATATCAATGCAAATAAAATAAAAATATTACCGGTGTCTCAACCTGTTACAGGAAGGACAAAAGTAAAAATCAATATTTTGACCTAAAATCATTAAATGATATCAATGCAAATAAAATAAAAATATTAACTGATTCCCATTCTGTTATAGGAAGAAATATAAAACAAATACATAATTTTTAGTTTTTTTCAAATGAAAACCTGCATAGTGGCAACTGTCGACCAACATGGTGTGCTTTTGTACATTCATGGAATTGATTATCATACAATAGTCCATCAGCGTCTACTAGAGTTGTCACTTTGTGGTTTTCTTGCTTTGTAACTTAGTATAGTATTATAAAAACTACTCAGTTTTCTATTTCATAACGAAACTTACCTCATCCAACTGTAAAAAATATATAAAAAATCACTTTAATTCACTTTAACTTGTGACATGTGACTTATAGACGATTTCTGAATTGAAAAATTAAAGTTGAGCACTGCTCAATAATGTTACTCATGCATTCAAAAAAGTGTTTAAGTAGTGCTCATCTTCAATTTCTCAATTAAAAACCAATCTAATACTTTTTTTTAAGTTTAAAGTTAGTCAGCGAATCAAATATTGGCCATTTGACCCCGAATAATATAAAGGAGATGTCCCAAAATGTATAGAGACTGGGCATCGTCTATGTACAGTATACCAAAAAATTTAAAATCAAAAATATCAAAATGTATGAAACAACTGATTTTTTTTTTCACCTTGTATAAATGCAAATAAAATAAAAATATTACCCATCCGCCAAACTGTTACAGGAAGGGCAATGGTGAAAATTAATACTATGACCGGAGATCGTTAGAGTAAATATTATCAATGCAAAAAAGATAAAAATATTACCGGTCGCTTACTCTGTTACGTGAAGGAATAAAAAAGAAAAATATGTTACACCCTTTTTTATGACAAAACTCCAGTGGCAACCGTAGACCCACAAGGTGTGCTTTTGCACATTCATGGAATTGATTATCATCAACAATGTTTCGACATAAAAAGAGCTAAAATATACAACGTGTTACAAAAGTACCCCTAATGCCGAATATGGTATATAGGGACCATCAAACTGATCAACTTTTACTATGGGACCAACTCTGAAATCGCGAAAAAAAAATCAGCTGTTTCATACAAACATTAAAATCGAAAATATCAAAATGTATGAAACAGCTGATTTTTTTTTCGCGATTTTAGAGTTGGCCCCATAGTGAAAGTTGTTCAGTTTGATGGTCCCTATATACCATATTCGGCATAAGGGGTATTTTTGTAACACCTTGTACTACGACAGGATAATCAATTTGTTGCTTTTATTTTAAACTTAAATGCTAAAACATAAGGTTCAAACTAAAACATTGTGAAAACGCCCAAGACCAAATTTGTGTTCCCGTATTAATTTTGCATTTTCTGCCAGACCAATTATTCAAAGAATCGTTTTATTGTCACAGCAATGAAACTGTATAATTCTAAATATAGTCACATTGATATCTTTATTTTTAAAGCATTAAAATTCAAAGTCAATTGTATTATTGTTCTTGTGAGTATTAAATGGACTACCGTAACGGTGTGTGCGGCAGCCCACTGTTGGTCCGACCGGTCGAGCCCAATTCGTACTAATAGCTTGTAGTGTCACTGGCCTGCTATCGGCTATAAAATCACTGAACTATATGTACTACTAGAATACACACTGCGAAGTAAATTTTTGCCTATCTAAAATCGTTAGACTAAATTATATCAATGCAAAAAAATTACGTCTTTCCCAGGCTGTTACAGGAAGGAAAAAATAATAACATTAAAAGCTTTTCTTTGAATAAAAACCTGTATAGTGGCAATAGACCAACATGGTGTGCTTTTGCACATTAATGGAATTGATTATTGTAAACCATCCATCCATCTGCGTCTAGGGTTGTCAGTTTGCAGTTTTCTTACTTAATTTATTCTTGCTTTGTAGCTTTGTGAAGACAAAATTAATTACTATCAGAACAGGTAAGTAATAATTATTTTGAACAAAATACGTTTATTTTATATCAAAATAAAATAAGTACGTACCCACTGAAAAAAATCGACAAAAAACGCTTGTTTGAAAAGTCCTGGCATTAGATTTACATTTCAAAGCAGAGGCAAAAAATACACCATTTTCCCATTAATAGTTCTGTATTTAAGCTATCTGGTTAGTATGGGAGGACTACAATTTTTGGTCGTTTTTCGACCCATGTTTATATGAAAAAAAAATTAATTTAATTTGTGTGGGTATGTCTGAGATAATTAAATCCTTTTAGTTTTTTACCCGACTGCAAGGAAAGGGTTATGTTTTTTGCACGTATCTTGTATGTATGTGTGTGTGTTTATATGTAATATTCTTTATTACCTCATATCTTGCAGACGGATGAACGGATTTTTATAATTAAGATTTGTGTTCTTAGGTAAAACCAGCATGGCGGCTGTAGGCTGCTTTTATTTAAAGTGAATTTTTTTTATAATGTTTAAAATTTCCATGGTTTTTGACGTTTTTAGAATAAACTGTATCGGGATTTACTTTAGACGGAGGGTAGACCGATTTGTCTGCCAATAACATCTACCTGCACGCAACAATCGACAGTTCTTCCGTGACCATGGCGCATGCAACTGCGCCGAAATATCGGAGTCTCAAAAATAAACAGGTACATGGTGTAAATTTTTTTTTAAATACTGCAATGGGTATCAAATGGTTTACTATAAGGATTTCAAAAAGGTATACTGGTAAATCATGACCGTAATATACTAAAAAGATATAAATAAAATAATGAATTAAAAATAAGCTACACAATAACATGCAGTCTGAATTTTAAAGGATAAGTCAATACATTCATAACGTCACTTTATACATGCCTCCGACTGCATGTTATTATGTTGCTTTTAATATTTGATCTTGTTTCAGTTGACTTGTCTTTTTAGTCGATAAAAAAAGACGTGATAATTATGTTGGGTTAGTGAAAATGGCAATAGAGAAAATAAATAATAGGGGTTAAAGTATGAAATTATAAATGATTATGGCTGAAGTATTTTTAAACTTGAGATTTTAGCATTCACAATGCTATTTATACAATACTAAATAATTGTGGAGCTCGATGCAGCAGTGCAGGTGAGGTTAAGCAACTTTCGCAAGGGTCGGTCATGGGATAGGTGACCAACAATTTATTATCTCGAGCTCCTCCGTGCTTTGGATGGCACGTTAAGCCGTTGGTCTTGGCTACATTTGCAGTCGTTAACACCCACCAATCCACATTGGGCCTGCGTGGTGGGTTATGGCATATCCTCCTTATCCACCCATAAGGAAGGCCCAGCAGTGAGGACATTAATGGTTGATGGTCTTAATAATATACTAGAAAAATACGATTTTAATATCGTAAGAGTAAATGATATCAATGCAAATAAAATAAAAATTTACCCATCCGCCAGTCTGTTATAGGAAGGACAATAGTGAGAATTAATACTATGACCGGAGATCGTTACCGTAAATGATATGAATGCAAATAAAATAAAAATATTACCGGTTTACTTTTCTGTTAAGAATGAATATGAAAAAATATATTTTACTTAAAATAACAATAATTACTTGAAATACTCTATTAATTATTTCAAATACAAATATTAAAAAGGAACTATTTTGATAATATTTAAAACACAGACAGATACACAGATACACAGACACGTTAAACTTATAAGTCTTATAACACCCCTCTTTTTGTGTCGGTTAATCAGAGTTATGGCTAATAAATTGTTAAGTCAGTAAGTAAGTAAGTAGTAGAATAGACAATAGTTCAATTAATATTATGAGTGAATATCGTTAGCGTTAATGATAATATTATCAAGGCAAATTAAAAAAATATATTACCGGTGGCTCAACCTGTTTCCCATTCTGTTACATGAAGGAATACAAAAGAAATATTTTAAAATCTCTTTTTTTTAAACCTGCATAGTGTCAACTGTCGACCAACATGGTGTGCTACATTAATGGAATTGATTATCATAAACAATTGTCCATCTGCGTCTAGAGTTGTCACTTTGCACTTTTCTTGCTTAATTATTATTTATTCTTGCTTTGCAACTCTATGAAGAGTAAATTAAAAATTTATTATTATAGAAACTACTCTGTTTTCTATTTCATAACGAAATACTTACCTCATCTATCTGTAAAAAATATTTGAAAAGTTCACAACAATGTCCGTGGTTCACTTTAACATGAGGCATGTGACTTCAGGCGATTTCCGAAGTTGAACACTACTCTATAATGTTACTCATGCATCCTAAAATAGTGCTAATCTTCAATTTCTCAATTAAAAAACCAATTGTTAGTAGACGACTGCAGTGCTCCCAAAGTGATAATGCGCATAGAAATCTTCGTCACTGTTCGGCAACAGTCGTATTCCCCGAGCGTCGGAAGACGATATGTATATAGAGTGGTTAAGTGCATTTTCTTCATGCATAATTTAGTAGAATTATGTATAATAATTCGGATGTTTTCGGGAATACGACAATAAGCGAAGATCTGCATGTGCATTATTAATTTGGGAGTACCGTACTTTTTTAAGTTAAAAATTAGCTAGCGAATCAAATATTAGTCATTTGAGCCGAATACTATAAAGGAGATGTCCCAAAATGTATAAAGACTGGGCAACGTCTTTGTACAGTATACCAAAAAATAGGTAAGGACACGATAAAAAGTATTCCAATTACTCTATAATCGTTTTGTTTTTTTGTAGGAACAATAAGGTGTTCATTAAAAATGCAAAAAGACTACATAAAACATCATGGCGGAAGATGTGATTTTGGTGCTATTTGGCTGTCACTATTAGTCAGTTCTTTAACTATCTGCGGCGGTATCGGCTAAAAACATTGAAGTTCATGTTAACTGTGTTTTGGCAGATGTACCTATGTGATTGCTATTTTTCTTTGGTGAGTTTTTTTTGTGCCAAAACGAAGTAGCAATGTGTTACATACATCTGTCAAAACAGAGTTAACATGAACTTCAATGTTATGATGAGCCGATAGAGCCCCTGAGCTGTGGTCAATTTTGATATTAAGATTTTTGCAAAACTCAACTTTAAAGACAACTAAAAACAAAACGTAACGAAACCACAGACTAGATTATGACAGTAATAGTGTATTTAACGTATAGGTTTGCCATCTTTCAGCCTTATTTCGAGTAATAATATTGGTTTATTTTTGTATTATAACCACCTAACTGTGTATTAATTAAAATTAATTACATCATTTTAAAAACAACATTTTTTTCTCCATATTTTGAAATGGGGTACACAGATATCCAGGTAATATTTTTTCGAAGTTACCAATCCATTTTTCATTCATCTGTAGTAATCTGTAGGGTTATTGTAGTTCTTTGTTTCCTTTAAATCTACAGTTATTTTGCGTAGAATTCTAAATAATATCTTCATACTATTTATCAAAAATCAATCTTTTCGTAAGGTCGTGAACAGTTCCCGTAACACGAACAGCTATCGAGAAATAAAACGCAATTGGACTAAAATTGTAATATTTTTTTGCACTTTACAACTTTGTGAATAGTAGGTAAATAAAGAGCATTATTATTTTGAACAAAATTCGGTTTTTATTTCGTAATAAAATAAGTACTTACCCACTGTAAAAAATCGAAAAAATTGCTTTTTTGAAAAGTCCTGATAGATTTACATCTCAAAGCAGTGAAAAACAATAACTATGTTAAGAAAAAAAAAATTTTTTTCACAATACATACATGTTTTTAAGAAACTAATATTAATTAAACGGTGTCGTTCCAAGATCGAATGAAAAAACCTGCTTTCTCACACTAATATGTACTACCGTAAACTGGGGTGGTGAATAACAACTGCGACATTTTCGATAGAAAAGATAGCAAAATTTCAAAATGAACGGCTTAGACCTGTTCAAAGAACAGTTTTCTATAAAACTAATAAGGTCATTTGGATATTATTTAATGTTTTCTATCGAAAATGTCGCTGTTGTTAATCACCACGCAAGTTCCCCATCCCCAGTTTACCGGTATGTTAAATTTTTAGATGTCTGGTTAGATTGGGATGACTAATATTTTTAGTCGTCGCATGTTTATTTGGAAAAAAAATAAGTATCATTCTTATAAGTAATTAAAACAACTACATAATAACGATGTAGATAATTATATGTCTGAGAAAATTGAGTCCCACTTGTATTTTAGTCTATGAAATAAGTCGTGACCATTATGTTGGGTTAGTTATAATGTAATCTTAGTTGTAATAAGTTTAATTTGAGGAATATTGTTGACATTAAATAAAGTATTTTTTTAAGCATTTGACATTTTGTACTTAAAAATAATGTGTGTGCCTATTGTTTTGCAATTGAGTGTAATAAAACAATAATTAGTGCAAATGAGAGTTATGGCTAATACATTTTTATGTTAGGCGTTGTTAATAGAAATAACAATAGTGAAATTTTTTTATTTTTATTATTGCCAAATAAACATAAAAAACAAATATTGTTTGCTACATTCACAAAAAACCACGCAGGTTTACATTAGGAATGTGCCTGTTCAGCAATCATTCGCTTAAATTACAACAAAGCTAGGCTTAATACTAAGTACAAAGTAATCTATCAACAAAGAGTGACATGAGCGCGTGACAGACGCTGAAGAAGATAGTGCCGCTACACATACAGGCTGTTACATTTTTTGCAGAAAGTATTGTTTTAATTTTAGTTTTATATTTTTATGGGTTATATTATTTCTTAGTTCTAGGTCAAGGTTTTTTATGACTGAATATCGTTAGAGTAAATGATAAAATGACTGAATATCGTTAGAGTAAATGATATCAGTGAAAATAAAATAAAAATATTACCCGTCCGCCGCCTATCTGTTACAGGAAGGATAATGATGAAAATTAATACTATGACCGGAGATCGTTAGAGTAAATGATATCAATGCAAAAAACCGGACAAGTGCGAGTCGGGCTCGCCCACCGAGGGTTCAGAAATCGAGTCTCGCAGTTTTTTCCGAGCTTCACCCAAAATTCAGTAACCTAAATGGCCGACCGTCGTCGTGTCGTTATCTTCAAGATTTAAAATAAAGCTGTCATTGGGTGCATTCCAGCAGAGAGATCGCTAAGTCATCGACCACCACAGTTTACGTTTTAACCATGGAAAGTAATTTGTTTTACTGTTCAATTTTATTATTTTCCATGGTTAAAATGTACTCTGTCTGTACAGCGATTATTATTAAAGAAAATGGGTGTATCTGTTATAATACACCCATTTTCTTTAATAACATTGCGATAGATTTTACACACATTCACCATTTGATATACAGCGCCATTTAGTGACAATTAGCAGTACTAGTATTTTATACAGGTGCGGTGGGTTGTTCAATTATTTTATTTTTCCATAATTTCAAATTATTATAACTTATAGGTAAAGTTAGTCCTCGTAAAAAGCAGAATTGGTCCCATAGTAAGAGTTGTTCAGTTTGATGGTACCTATCCACCATAATTCTGGTTTCAATTTAAATTTCTGTTACACATGTTCATACCTACTATAGATATAAGTATATTTAGGTATTATAATAGACTTTTCTTCATGAGTAATGAATGTAATGATACGCAGACTTTAAGGTATAATAATTATATCTACAAAATCTTTTCCAATATGCTTATCAACACAATATTACTAAATCCGCTCTCTTCTAGCATTAGCACAGAATACATAATAGTGCCTACAATAAAATAACATCCACAAAAGTGCTACCGCGTCACATAAGTAGGTACTTACATACGTCTGAAAGAAAGAATGAAAACGTTTATTAACAACACACAAGGAAAAGAAGAAATCATAATACTAAACAATATACTAGAAAAAATAGGACTCGCACCAGATCATGTTCTCGGACGGGAATCGAACCCGCGACCTTTGGATATCCGGTCCAATGCTCTGACCGCTGAGCTACCGAGTCACTGGTGAGAACGTCGAATTTCTTCTAGTATATCAACTCTTACGCTGCAAGCCAGCGCCATCTCACCAATGTAGAAGGAAACATGATCTGGTGCGAGTCCTATTTTTTCTAGTATATTGTTTAGTATTGTATAAAATAGCATTGTGAATGCTTAAATCTCAAAATTTAAAAAGAAATCATAATGTTTAATAGTCGTTTTATACTTCAGGACATTAGGCCACCCGAGGCCCGAAAAGTCCTCGTCAGAACGGAACTGAAATATTGGCATCCCGTCTCCCTGCCTAGCGAAGATGCCGCTGCCTCTCGTCCAAGCGTAGTGCCACTGCCGGCTGCGACACTCCTCGCGGACGCGCCGAAACGTCTGGCGGTTCGAGCGGGTCAGGCGCTCGTTGATGAAGACCCGAGGACCTGTGGCCGATGCCTGGCTTGTGCGACGCACGCGCGCGGCGCGCAACAGCTCGTCGCGCAGGTGGCGGCGCTGTAGGCGCATCACAACGCGGCGCGGGCGGTCCCCCGCCTCAGCTTACGGCGCGCCCACGCGCTCCACGAACACCACGTCGCGCTCCTCCAAGGAGACGCCTAGCTGCGCGGCGAGCACGCTCACTGTCTCCTTGCGGAACTCCCGCATCTCAGCCATGAATGCGGCGAGCTCAGGATCTCGGGGGACTTCCTTGTGATAAACCTCCTGCTGCGGTGAGACAAAGTCACTGTTGCCCTGTGGTGGCGTGCTGTACACTCCTTTGATCGGCGTCTGCCTGTTGTCTCCCTTCCTTACACCCCTCTTACAGTTGGGGCAAACCCAGTCCTTGGTTATTTGAGCCTTGTCCGAGGCCAGGCACCCTTTGTGGTATTTTGCCGGATATAAAGAGCAAGCAACGCCACTTGTCGCCGACAGGAATTTACCTCATACGCCACAGTTGACCATTGTCGGTAATTGTCGGTACAAGGATCAGTAGTAGTTGTCAAATCAACCCTTCTCGAAATCAGATCAACCTCGTTTAACCTCGATGATTGAGTACGTACTATATTTTTTTATGATATAATTACAAATGTATGGTTTTCAGAATTTTCCCTGTATTTGTAGTATAAGACGATATTATTTGCCAATTTTCATAGTTCTAGGTCAACGGGAAGTACCCTATGAATTTTGATTTCCTTGAGGGTGTCAAAATATGAGTTTTTTGAGGCATTAATGGCCGTATCTTTTTTTACGTTAACTTAGAAGTAATTTTTTCACAGCTGCAAGTGCCCGTAGACTTGAGTATATGGTTTTAATTTCAACTCGATACCTCCACGCGTTCTTGAGATAAAGGATCTTGACAGACGGACAGACAGACAGACGGACAACAAAGTGATCCTATAAGGGTTCCGTTTTTTCCTTTTGAGGTACGGAACCCTAAAAAGATGGAATATCATATTTTTAGTAAATATCGAGCCTATACATAATTTCATTATGAATTTAAAGTCAAACATGTACATACTTAATTTCATTATTCAAATATAAATAAATAATATAATATTCCATGCTGTTCAACCGTTTCTTCTATTTGCGTTAGAAAGACAGAGATGCGTAAGAAAGAGTAGCGTCCGTCGACCGATTGGCGGCGGCATTGAGCATTGAGATCGTAAGTGTCGTCGTTCGAATTTAAAACCAGTTAGCGAAATATCTATATTATAATTAAAATTGTATAGCACTGTTCGAATCACTTTTTCGAACGCATTTAGTATGGGATTGTGTTTTATGAGTTTATATGATCGAAGGGGTGCTAACTGCTAACACTAAATAATTATCTTAGCACGCGACGTTTTTATTGGTTGTAAAATAGTGCGGGTGCCT
The DNA here is from genome assembly GCA_963556745.1 of Catoptria pinella. NCBI lineage: Eukaryota > Metazoa > Arthropoda > Insecta > Lepidoptera > Crambidae > Catoptria > Catoptria pinella. Next base: position 7,124,673 of record OY750782.1, on the reverse strand, counting down.
ATTATTATGCAATTGGGTGTAATCAAACATTTATAATAATTGTATCATGCGTTGTTAGTAGAAATCACAACAGTGAAAATTAATTTTATGACCGAAGATCGTTAGAGAGTAAATGATATCAATGCAAATAAAATAAAAATATTACCTTTTGCCCAGTCTGTAATAGGAATAAATATAAAATAAGTGGCAATTCCCACATGTTCAAAAGGTACTAAAAAGGTATTTCAAAAACTTACAAGTTGCTGAAATAATATAAATATGTATTTATTTATTATTAGTTCCAGTAATACAATAAACGTACTTACAAATATTTTAAGGCAGTTCTTCACAACAGTAGGATGGTTGTTGTACATATCAGGTTGGTCACGGAACCACGTTGTGTAATTTAGCTATCGGCACAGAATACCTAATAGTACAAGTACAGAAGGGACACTCCGCAAGATCATTTAAATAAATAGCGACTCTTGCTCCTATACAATAAAGCGCAATTCCCGTCGCAAAGCGCTCCTTTCCCCACAGTTATATTAACCTAAAAGTTGCTTATCTTTCTATCGCGTACTGTCATCTCTTCTAACGACGTTAGGGTTGTCTTACTTTAAAAGAACTGCGTTGTATTAAAAGGAAAGCGATTATACGCACTATGGTATTAGAAAAGCATACAAAACAGTTGGAACATTTATTAAGGCCCCTATATACGTCAAAGTGGCGCCCTCATCTTAATTTAATTTATTGCTCGCTAACTACATAATATATCGAAAATTCACATGTACAGATTGAAGCTAAGGTTCTATAGTTAGAGTAAAAGTGCTAAATGTGGCCACTTTTAGCACTTTTGCCAACTACTACTACAACGAACAAAATTTTACTGAGGTTATTGTTTTTAAATAAACTATAGCCTTACCTTAGCTTAAATCTGTACATGTGAATTTTGGATACATTATGTAGTTAGTGAGCAATAAATTAAATTAAGATGAGGGCGCCACTTGAGGGATATAGGAGCCTTAAATATCATAAGTGACAAACGTATGACGCGTGCGACTATACGCAACGCGGTAAGCGCGTGGGTAGGTATTGAATGGACTACCGTAACGGTGTGTGCGGCAGCCCACTGTTGGCCCGACCGGTCGAGCCCACTACCTACTTATAGCTTCATACCTAAAGTGCCGAGTGTCACTGGCCTGCTTTCGGCTATAAAATCACTGAACTATATGTACTACTAAAATACACACTGCGAAGTAAATTTTTGCCTATCTAAAATGGAGTACATCCTAAAGTCCTATAGTAAGTGGACCGCAGGTAGATGCGCTTAAAATTTGTTCGCGGTGTCTGCTTTAGCACATATTACATACATATGGATACCTCAGTGTACAAAAAAGTTTTAAAATAAGAACCTCCTTCAAAAACCTTAAAAGACCCTAACAAAAACTGCTTTACAAATAAACGGCTCTAAAGAGCAAGAAATAATATATTTAAATCTGCATAATTAATAACTCGTTAGTCGTAATCTAATTATAAATAGTTACTCGCATATCTTATAAATAGTGAAAATTAATATTGTGACCAAAAATCGTTAGACTAAATTATATCAATGCAAAAAAAAATTACCTCTTGCCCAACCTGTTACAGGAAGGAAAAAATAATATTATTAAAAAAATTCTTTGAATGAAAACCTGCATAGTGGCAATAGACCAACATGGTGTGCTTTTGCACATTAATGGAATTGATTATTGTAAACCATCCATCCATCTGCGTCTAGGGTTGTCACTTTGCAGTTTTCTTACTCAATTATTCTTGCTTTGTAGCTTTGTCAAGAGAAAATTAATTAGTACTAATTATTATCAGAACAAGTAATAATTATTTTGAACAAAATACGTTTATTTTATATCAAAATAAAATAAGTACGTACCCACTGAAAAAATCGACAAAAAAACGCTTGTTTGAAAAGTTCATTAGATTTACATCCCAAAGCAGAGACAAAAAATACACCATTTTCCCATTAATAGTTCTGTGTTTAAGCTATCTGGTTATTTTTTGTCGTTTTTTTACCCATGTTTATTAGAAAAAACTTTTTAGTTTCATTTGTGTGGGTATGTCTTAGATAATTAAGTCCCTTTAGTTTTTTACCCGACTGCAAGGAAAGGGTTATGTTTTTTGCGCGTATCTTGTATGTATGTGTGTATATTTATTATTACGTAATATTCTTTATTACCTCATATATTTCAGACAGATGAGCGGATTTTTATAATTAAGATATCGTTAAATTTGTCTTGAAATCCTAAGTGTTCTTAGGTAAAACCAGCATGGCGGCTGTACGCTACTTTTATTTAAAGTGAAAATATTTTTTTTTAATACGGCAATGGGTATCAAATGGTTTATTATAAGGATTTCAAAAAGGTATACTGGTAAATCATGACCGTAATATACTAAAAAGATATAAATAAAATAATGAATTAAAAATAAGCTACACAATAAGATGCAGTCTGAATTTTAAAGGATAAGAGGAGTTTTTGGCGCCATTTTGTCGAATTCGGTTTGGTGTCTATTTTAATTATTTTCAAATTGATTCATAGTGGATATTGCGTCTTAAAATTGGTGCAGTTATATGGTAAAAGTGTCCACGCAACTGAACAATAGGTGGGATAATTGAAATAGGCGTGATCTTGGTTGTGTGAAGCTGAGACTTTTATTGAAGTGGTGGCTTCCTCGGCAGAACTAAACTGTCTTGATATACTTGGTGCCAAATGCTCCAAGCAGCATTGGAATGCGATGCACCCGCATTCTAATAAAAAATTAAACAATATCTACCACTGAACTATTTAACACTTGACACTGGCAAAAAATACTTCCAAGAGGAAAGTAGATTGCCAAAACAAAAAAAGAAGAAGAAGAAAGGATAAGTCAATACATTCATAACGTCACTTTATACATGTCTCCGACTGCACGTTATTATGTTGCCTTTAATATTTAATCTTGTTTCCATCTTTTCAGTTGACTTGTCTTCTTTGTCAATAAAAAAAGGACGTGATAATTATGTAGGGTTAGTGACATAAATGTAATGTCCAGTGTAAGTAAGTAAGTTTAGTTTTAGAAATACTGTTTACATTAATTAAGTGTAATTTTTCCTAATCATTGACATTTTGTTCTTTCATAAATGCAAATTAAATCTTGTTTGATTGCTCATTACATTAATAAAACTGATTATTTAAAACATAATAGTCCATCTGCGTCTAGGGTTGTTACTTTGCAGTTTTCTTGCTTTGAAACTTTGTAACGAGTACCTAATTAAAGCATTATTTATTTTTATCAAAACTACCTACTGCTTTTTATTTCATAATTTTAAGTACTTACGCCATACGTCTGTAAAAAATATTTAAAAGTTTTTTTAAAGTTCGCAACAATGGCTGTGATTCAATCAAACTTTCGACATTTGACTTAATAATAATTTAAAGCTTAAAGTTAGCGAGTGAATAAAATATTGGCCATTTGACTTGGGGGCACACTGTTAAGAGTCCGGCGAACGGTGAGTTTCCCATACAAACCTAATACCAAAATGATTTGCAATTTGAGCAGCAGAATCATCCACTGTTTACCCGTGGACCCGGTGGGTGGACCCCTTAACGGGTCCAGGGGTAATTATAATTACCTGTGGTTCCATGGCGTGACATTAGGGATTACCTAGTACTATCGATAGAAAAATTTAAAATTCAATTTTAAATCAAAATCCTCGGAGCAGTCGCGTCATCAATATATTATATCGCACATTCAAAATTCTATTTCGTGAAATGATTTATTTTTTACAAGTGGCCCGCCCCGGCTTCGCACGGGTACAATATAGTTACTAATGTGGTCGATTTTCTTACAAACGGAGTAACTTTTAAGCATTGCTTCTCCGCCAGGGATTGACCGAGCGGTGATCTGGTGATGGCCATCCAAGAAGTGAATAGAGGAGATCCAGATTTCTATACACACCAAAGTGACCAACTGACCAGCATTTTAAGAGATGTAATGATATGTTTAAAAAAACCGCGAATATAGTATAGAAATGTATGAAAACATGCAACTGAAAATTCTTATGCTTACATCTCTTAGAATGCTGACCAGATCAGTTGGGTGTGTATTGCTATCTTAATCTTCTCCATTCACTCCCTAGATGGCCATCATCAGATCACAGCTAGTTCAATCCCTAGCAGAAAACCAAGACTTCAAAATTACCTCGTTTGTATGAAAATCGACTTGTGTCCTTAATTATGTGGCTACCACTATATGTATATGGATATACGACGTACACAACTTACGCAAGGGGTGTTATAAGTTTGACTTGTGTGTGTCTGTCTGTCTGAGACAACCTAGCTCCCAAACTTATGGACCGATTTTGATGCGGTTTTTTATGCATAGTTTAAAAGATCTAAGTGTACAGACGACGGGACTCCTAAACCATTGATCCGATTATGATGAAACTTTGGTGAGTTGTTCTGCTTACGACCGGGAAAGTCCCTGGCTAAAAAAACGGAGCATTGCAATACGCATGCTGGGTGCAGCTAGTTCTAAATAAAAATATGTTGTGCATTATCAGGATTATCAATCTCGATCATCCAACAATTCTCTATAATATACAACATGTTACAAAAATACCCCTAATGCCGAATACGGTAGGTATATAGGGACCATCAAACTGAACAACTTTTAATTTGGGACCAACTCTGAAATCGCGAAATAAAAATCAGCTGTTTCATACAAAAATTCAAATCAAAAATATCAAAATGTATGAAACAGCTGATTTTTTTCGCGATTTGAGAGTTGGTCCCAATAGTAAAAGTTGTTCAGTTTGATGGTCCCTATATACCATATTCAGCATTAAGGGTATTTTTGTAACATGTTGTATACCTACCACATTTCTTGTCATGTTATCCGGTTGCAAAATAAAAAGGCTATTCGGCGAGCTGACTTTCGAGCAGGCTACATTAGAGCTGGCCATGGGAGAAACAATCACTGTGCAGATCTACACCAGCCGCTCTTAAACTTTGTCCCTGTGCTTTATTAATTGTCATAGCATAGGCGACTTGACCGAATATTGTATTCTTTTAAAATGAAACTGATAATTAGATGGAATAATTTTGCACCTTTTTACAACGCAATAAGGAAAAAATGACAGCACTGTCAACATAACGCCATAGGTACTATTCAATGCCTATGGCGATAATGCATTCTACCTACTCTCAGGGGAAATGACCAAAGAGAATGTAATACTACGTTGATATGACAAATGATATTTATTTTTCTTATTTAATCAATCAAATGCACAAAAAAGTTTCAATTCCGACGTCGAAGTCAATCACAGCAAAAGTAGCTTTTTATCACTTTTTAACCCTGTTAGGTAATAAATATTTAAAAAATACGAAACACGTGTTCAATTAATTTTGTGAAAGAATGTCTATGCCAAATTTCAAGTCAATCGGGCCAAGGAATCGCGTTTTCCCATACAAACTTTACCACCCTGTTTCACCCCTTTAGGGGTTGAATTTCGCAAAATCCCGTCTTAGTGAGCACCTACGCCTTAAAAGGAGCCCCCATGCAAAATTTGAGACTCCTAGCACTTGCAGTTTCTGAGATTTCGTGATCAGTGAGTGAGTGAGTGAGTGAGTGAGTGATTTTCCCTTTTATATATATAGATTTACCTATGACACAATAATTTTAAGTAGCTACAAAGCTACACCATCTAGCATTTGTGACGATCTAATTTAAAAATAATTTAAGTAAGCAAGGGTGTGTGTGCTTTTCTAAGAGTTATCTGTTATTTAGATTAGTCTAGATGGCGCTGCGCGGTGTCGGTGTCGGAAATTTTGGTAAACATCGCGTAAAAAAAGACTTAAATTAGTAATAGTAACGAACGATGTATAGTTTTTTGCTTGTAATGAGCTGGTGAAAAAAAAATAGTCGCTTGTATTGAGCTGGTGAAGAATATAGCTTGCTTTGTTGAGGCTTCATTCTCTAGGCGGGCACGCCACTGAATGTGTGTTTTTAGATTTTGCCCTGCACTTGTAGTATAAGACGATATTACTTGCCAAAATTCATAGTTCTAGGTCAACGGTAAGTACCCTATGAATTTTGATTCCCTTGAGGGTGTCGAAATATGCGTTTTTTGTAGCATAAATGGCCGTATTTCTTTTTGACCGACTTCAAAAAAAGGAGGAGGTTATCAAGTTGACCGTTTTTTTTTTATTTTTTTTTTATGTATGTTTTAACATAACTTCACCAGTTATTAACTGATTTCAATTATTCTTTTTTTATTTGAAAGAACTCAATTGTGTGTGGTCCCATAAAAAAATTACAGAGATCTGGCTAGTAGTTTTTTCATAATCCTGAAAAATAACAATTATTTAGCTTACCATCGCACGAGTTTTTGCGGATTTTCAGGTATAACTTCTTTGTTTATGAACCGATTTCGATGATTCTTTTTTTGTTTGAAAGGGTATACCTCAAGAGTGGTCACATTTTAATTTCATTGGTATTGGACCTTGGACTTCGAAGACACACAAGGGAACTCCTCAAAGTCAAATAGGATATGTATAGTGATTGAGATATTGGTAGGTTTATGACAATCTAAAACAAACCGAGCTATGGTCTGCGACGTTTTTTACGTTAACTTAGAAGTTTGATTTTTTCACAGCTGCAACATACTGTTTTAATTTCAACTCGATACTTCCACGCGTTCTTGAGATAAAGGGTCAAAGACGGACAGACAGACAGACAGACATCAAAGTGATCTTATATGGGTTCCGTTTTTTGCTTTTGAGGTACGGAACCCTAATGATTTTAAAATATGGTTCGTCGTACAGGACCCGGTGAGTGCATTGCAAAAACTGATCTCCGGGGGTTCTTTCGGGGTCCTGCGGGACCCATCCTGAAGGTGTTTGAAAGAAACCCTGGAGGCCCCCGGGCCTCAGGGAACGCGGGGTTCTAAAGGAATAACCCAAAATAGGGTTAATGTTATGCGCAGCCGACGATGTCATTATCAAGGGATATTTACCGTTATCTAACTAATTCATACGGGTGCTAACATTTAATACATTAGGACGCAACGTTTGTATTTAAAAATAATGCGGGATCCCTTTTTTTGCAATTGAACGTAATTAAACACTAATAAAAATATTTATTGCGAATGCGAGCGATGTATGACTAATAAATTGTTGTCATGCGCTGTTAGTAGAAATCATAATAGTGACAATTTACATAATGACCAAAGATCGTTAAAAGTAAATAATATGAATGCAAATAAAAAAACATGTTACCTACCGGCTCTTCACTATTCTCCAGCCCATACTGTAAGAGGAAGGAATTTTAAAAATAATATTTTTTTATACTGCGTTGTGGCAACCGTAGACCGAAATGGTGTTTTAAATAAACAAAAATAGAAATCAAACTTTACTTTACCTATATTTATGATAAAAATCAAGTTTTACTTTTGCACATTAAATTAATGGAATTGATTATCAAAAACAATTGCCCATCTGCGTCTAGGGTTGTCACTTTGCAGTTTTCTTGCTTTGTAACTTTGTGATTTATAAAGACTTATTTATTACGAGTATCATTATAAAAACTACCTACTCTATTTTATGATTCATAATTAAGTACTTACGTCACCGACCTGTAAAAAGTATTTAAAAGTTTGTTTGAAAAGTAAACAACAATATCTGTGATTTACTCAAACTTGTGACTTACCCCCGGTTTCTGAGCTACTTTATTTATCGGAACGAGCTACCTTTTCTGGTTTAATGTAATAAAATTAACTTTAAACCAGATAATGTAAACCACTCCTATAAAGTTAAACCTCCGATAAAGTACCTCAGAAACAGGGCCGAATACTCAAACGTTACTCAACTTTGAGGAGCTCTCAAACATCATGCTGTGTTTGTTTTACCTTTGACATTTAATGCGACAGGAAGATGTTTGAGAGACTCTCAAAGTTTGAATATTCGGCCATAAGTCACACAGCTTAAAGTTAGCAAGCGGAAAAAATATTGAATATTTGACTTGGGTATTATACGCTGCAAAATTCACAATTATTATGTTTTATACATACTGGCGAAGATTTTTTTTCACTTATTTTTATTATTATGATCTTCGCAGTATGGCTGATTTCGACTCAATTCCAACGAATTTTGAATTGAAATACAACTTTGTTTCTTTTTTTGTAGTCACTACTTCATAATTTCTACATAACAGATGGCAGTAAAAAAATATGTATTTTCTCGCCTGTAAAATTATTTTTTTATGTTTTTTTTTATATTTTAAAAATAATGCGTGTGTCTATTTTTTGGAAATTGAGTGTAGTTGAATACTAATCATCATAATAATTGCAAATGCGAGTTATGTATAATAAATTGTTATGACATGCATTGTTGGTAGAAATCGCAGTAGTGAATATTATGTTATGATATGACCAAAGATCGTTAAGAGTTAATGATATTAATGCAAATAAAATAAAAATATTACCGGTTTCCCATTCTGTAAGAGGAAAGAATATTGTTTATGAAAAACTGATAGAAAAAGACAGAGAGAGAGAGAGAGAGAGAGAGAGAAGACCACACGTTACAATATTACAAACAACAAAATATATATTGGCAACCGTATAGACTAGAGTATTGCTTTAGTTAGACTAATGGAATTGATTATCAAAAGCAACTTTTGCGTTTAGGGTTGTCACTTTGCAGTTTTCTTGCTTTTTTACTTTGTAACGAGTATAATAAAATAAAAATAATTATTTATTGTCCTTAAAACTGTGTCTGTGTAATAATAAATTAAGTATTTACCTCATCGATCTGTAAATATATATTATTATGAAAGTTTGTTTCAAAAATTCACAACAATGTCTGTGATTTAGGTACTCAAACTTTTGACTTATGACTTAATCACCTAATAGTCAAAGCTTAAAAGAGAGCGGAAAACATATCGGCCATTTGACTTGGGGGCACACTGTTAAGGCTCCTATTGTTAGACACTTCCGAACGCAACCTTTTATTTACTGTATAACGTTTTTGAACGCACCTGTATAGAAAAAGCACCACGCTCGCCGTTCTGTTTTTAAAATGTATCGCTGTCTCGCTCTCGCATTTTTCACTATGCGCGGTGTACTTTGTGTATTCGAATAAATTGTTAAATTGTGTAAACTAGTGGTTTTTCTGAGCTCTCGTTTACTATATACCTCAAAGTGGCGCCCTCATCTTAATTTAATTTATTGCTCGCTAACTACATAATATATCGAAACACTTTTAACACTTTTGCGAACTACTACTACAATGAACAAAATTTTACTGAGGTTGTTGTTTGTAAATAAACTATAGAACCTTAGCTTCTTCTTTATAAATTTAATTAAAATGAGGGCGCCACTTGAGGTACATAGGGGCCTTAAGGCAGTTAACTGCCGAGTGTCCACCATACAATACAATTTGTATTGTCTTGTGTCCGCGGCAGTTAATTAACGTCTGCCTATAACCATCAGCCATTTTATATGTCCCCACTGCTGGGGCACAGGCCTTCCTTATGGGTGGATGGGCAACAACCCACCACGCGGGCCCAATGCAAATGCAGCCGGGACCAACGGCTTAACGTGCCTTCCGAAGCACGGTGGAGCTAGAGATAACAAATTTTTAGTCACCTATCCCATGACTGACCCTTGCGAAAGTTGCTTAACCTGCGCAATCGTTGGGCCATCGAGCTTCTCATCGTCTGCCTATTTGGTAATTTATTCTTTGTAGTCATATTCTTAGGGAAACTTACTCTTGTAATCTACAGGCGAGTAAGTAATGACTTGAAAACTTGCAATTTTCAAATGCTTGTAATATACACTTGCGATTTATAGTATAAATAAAAAAAAAAAATTTGACATCACATACATTTCTCCGATTCCAAAGTAAGTAGCTAAAGCACTTGTGTTATGGAAATCAGAGACAACGGTGGTATCACAAACACCCAGACCTGAGCCAATATAGAAAAGTTCGTTTTCTAAATTGACCCAACCGGGGATCGAACCCGGGACCTCAGAGATGGCGACACCTTGAAAGCCGGTGTACAAAGACACTCGACCACGGAGGTCGTCATAAATGAACTTTAAATGTACCAAAATTGAATTTGAAAAACTGCATTTAAGATTAAATAAATTGCATGTGAACATAATATAAATATAATATTAAAAAGTCAAAAAGTCGCTCGTGGGCACTGACGCTTATTCAAGTCATTACTTACTTCGTCTATAGATAGGTGCGAAAATCATCGTGTTATCTAAAATTGTTTTGCAATAAACAGGCAAGAAAGCGACCTTATCAAAACGTGATAAAAACCAGTTAAAAATTAAGTACTCACTTGAAGCTAAGCAGCAAATAGTGAAAAAGAAACAGTGTTGGTTATTAGCAATGAGAATAGATATTATTTAGGTGTAAACCACATAGCAAATTATATTACGTTGTGTAGCACGAATCACGACATAACAGTGTGTAACATTTTGTAAAAAAAAGTTAGAGAATGTTTATGTAACTGCTGTGTGGGCATCTTATACCGTAACCATAGACCATTCAAATTGGCCCAACTAAAAGAACTGGGCCCTATTTAATAAAGTGACATTATGTCAATTGTCATGACAATTTGGTTTACATTGCGCTGTACCTATGAGTAGCTTGTTCTATTTTCAAATTGTTTGACGCAATTTGAAATAAATTTGTCATGACAGGTGACAAATTGTCACGTTTATTAAATAGGACCCTGACACTGCGACTCTGCGGTCCGCCCCCTACTCTCTTCAAAGTGGCGCCCTGATCTTAACTAAATTTATTACTCGCTAAGTACATAATGTATCGAAAATTCACATGCACAAATTGAAGTACTTTTGCCTTCTACTACTACAACGAACTATATCTTACGGTATTAAATTTTAGATTTTTCGCATTTACAATGCTATTTTTATATTAAGATAAATAATATTAGAAAAAATACTCGATCTTTTCTAGTATTTTTTCTTATATTATTTAACTAAATATATATCTTACGGCTATTGTTTGTTAATTATAGAATCTTAGCTTCACTCTGTGCATGTGAATTTTCGATACATTCTGTACTTAGCGGGCATTAAATTTAGTTAATATGAGGGCGCCACTTGAGGGATATAGTCGCCTTAATACATCGCCGAGATACGTACTTGCGTCCAATCGAATGTAACTAATTTTATTCAAAGTAGTTTGAAATTCGTAAGAGGTTATTAGACATTCATGAATAAAGGATCCGATATTCAGTCGCTTCTAAATTCAGAGAAGTTAAATTGCATTCAGCAAGTTAGGATCCGATTTAGCATCCGTTTTTCGACGGTTTCCGACACAACGGATGCTAAATCGGAAGTAACTCAGGAGAGTCTAATCCCATTCAGGATGCTCGCCGCAAGATCATTTAAAAAATAGCGACTCTTGCTCCGTCACAATAAAGCGCAAGAACCAGTGAACGTGTATTCGGGAGCTTTGGCGACTGAATTTCTCGTTCTAAATTGGACTCTGAATATCGGATCCGTTATTCAGGAAGTTATTATAAGCCGAACAGCTGTGCGCGGCGGTGGTGATTGGTTTTATTAATGTTAAATTATAAAACCGGTCTAGGATTGTCCGGATTGCCATACAGTAAAACAGTTGTTTTATTTCATGATTGCGGCTCGGCTTTGAATGTTGTTAGGCGTGCACATGCACATTACTTTAGTGTGCGTAATACGAGAGCGTGCAGACGCACACTAATACAATGTGCATGTGCACGCCTAACAACATTCATAGCTGAGCCGCATCCGTGAGATAAAACAACTGTAAAAGCTGGTTTATACGAGGTAAGCGACTGACTCCGAAATCGAGACAAGTCAGCGCTGACCCAAAAAAACCCAATGTCAATTGGTTTCAAGTCAGTACAGCGGCATGAAGTCAGCGCTGACTTGGAAATTCCCACACGAATATTTTGAAGTCAGTCGGTAAACTTGTCTAAGACTGTACCTTTTTAATAATGCAAAAGTTTTTTCGATATAGTGAAATATTGTTTTTTTTTGGATTTTAATGATTTGTCAAAAGTGATTTTTTTAGTTCTGCTTTCATAGCATGTCCACCAAATTTTGCGATATGATTTATTTTTTGTCATTTGATCTTCAATGAAAAATTTGCAGAGAATTGTGAAGATAATAAAAATTACTTACCGGTAGCTAAGCAGCAAATTGTAAAAAAAAGTCTTTACGTATTATTCATAAAAAGTTATGGAAGGCCTATTAGCTTGTTGTTTTAGGGAATTTCTTGAAAATCATAATTCATAATAGCTCAACGCTATACAAGGTGTTACAAAAGTACCCCTAATGCCGAATATGGTAGATAGGGACCATCAAATTGAACAGCTTTTACTATGGGACCAACTCTCAAATCGCGAAAAAAAAATCAGCTGTTTCATACATTTTGATATTAAAATGTATGAAACAGCTGATAGTAAAAGTTGATCAGTTTGATGGGCCCTATATACCATATTCGGCATTAGGGGTATTTTTGTAACACTTGTATATAAACCTTTGATAAAGTTATAGAAGGGTGCCTGTTATATCCTTATTTTAGTGATTAATATGGCCGACTACATAATAACAGCTGATTGAAGTGACAGCTCTCACGTTAACAACATATTGATTTGACAGTTAATGACAGATAATTGATTTTTTTCTTTTTTCGGAAGATGTAGATATCAGCCAGTGTTTTCGCCAGTCTTGTCTAATGGATTCGTTAGAACGACAGTATAATGACGCTAAAGTAGCATTTACTTATTAGTGTTTCTGCCGTACTCAGAGACGTCAATTAAGTTGGATAATTCATTAAGTATCGCGTCGTCTTTACTATCACTATGGAAAAGAAAGAGATAGCACTAATTTTAATGAAGCATTAAACCTAATTGACGTCTCTGTGTACTACGCGTTCACTTCACGATTGCCGCTACCTCCCAGCCCGGTTCGTCATACCGCACCCCCTACGTCACCTTTCTAGTACGGCTAGCAACGCAAAGCTTAATTTTTGTTTCTGTTGCTTTAATCATTACGTTCGTTATTTGTGTTGTTATAATGATTAAAAGAGTAAAGTTAGACGACCTCCGTGGTCGAGTGGCTTTGTACACCGGTTTTCAAGGTGTCGCCATCTCTGAGGTCTCGGGTTCGATCCCCGGTTGGGTCAATTTAGAAAAAGAACTTTTCTATATTGGCTCAGGTCTGGGTGTTTGTGATACCATCGTTGTCTCCGATTTCCATAACACAAGTGCTTTAGCTACTTACTTTGGAATCGAAGCAATGTATGTGATGTTGTCAAATATTTAAAATTCATTTAACATCAATGATAGCTTCATATTTAAAGTTTCTACATTATGGCGAACCTAACTTGTTATAAAAAATAATGACACTCTTTGAACAAGAAAATTATGAAAAACAGTTGAAAAACATGATTACTTTTTTGTCTACAGTACCGTTAGCTGTGACGTCATAACGGTCGTCGACGGCAATCACGAAGTGAACGCGTAGTACGGCCGTTAATAGGTTTATGAATAATGACGTCAACATAATGAGGCTGAAGTAATTGAGGAGCTCGGTGGCCCTGGAAAATCTTGAGATAGAAGAAAGTGAAAAATAATTTTGTAGTTCATACTCACATGCTGCAAAATGCACAATTTTGTTGTAACAATCTGATGAATGAATTTGTTTTGAATGGCACTAAATATTTTTGATTTTGATCAGGACAGTATAAGTATTCAGGATTTTGATTTTAAATACTAATTAAAATCAAAATCCGCGTGGTAGTCGCGTCATCAATATTTTTTATATATTTATATCGCACATTTAAAATTATTTTTTGTGAAATGATTTATTTTTTTGTACCTATGAGTGACACAATAATTTTAAGTAGGTACAAAGCTACACCATCTAGCATTTGTGACGATCTAATTTAAAAATAATTTAAGTAAGCAAGGGTTGTGCTTTTTTAAGAGTTATCTGTAATTTAGATTAGTCTAGATGGCGCTGCGCGGTGTCGGTGTCGGAAATTTTGGTAAACATCGCGTAAAAAAAGACTTAAATTAGTAATAGTAACTAACGATGCATGTTTATATTGCACATTACGGTACCTACCTACATATATAAAACATGTTACAAAAATACTCCTAATGCCGAATATGGTATATAGGGACCATCAAACTGAACAACTTTTACTATGGGACCAACTCCGAAAACGCGAAAAAAAATCGGCTGTTTCATACAAAAATTGAAATCGAAAATATCAAAATGTACGAAACAGCTGATTTTTTTTTCGCGATTTGAGAGTTGGTCCCATAATATAAGTTGTTCAGTTTGATGGTCCCTATATACCATATTCGGCATTAGGGGTATTTTTGTAACACGTTGTATGTAAAAAAAAGATTTTATAAATATTTTAAAAAGATTTTATAAATAGATATTAATTCAATGGGTTCTTGGTTCAGGTGAGTGCATTGTAAAAAAATTGAATTAACAATTCAGAATACTTATTAGCTAAACACATTAAATATTAGGTATGTGGATAGTAATAATGATTCCATTAAATAACTATTCTGTAGAATTTTGAACAAAAATAAATCCCTCTCTATCAGAATGACCTTTTCGCTCAAAGACAATTCACGTATTGTCTACTTTAGGTCGAACCAACGAGTAAAAGTAAAAAAAGGTCGACTAACGACAGTAATAGAAGGACTTACTCTCACTTCATGCTGTAAAAAACATGAGCATTGAATTTAAGATAAATAATATTAGAAAAAATACTAGCAAAAAATCGACTCACCCGTAGCACGTCTGAGGTGCTACGGGTGAGTCGATTTTTTCTAGTATTTTTTCTAATATTATCTATCATAATATAAAAATAGCATTGTGAATGCAAAAAATCTAAAATTTAATAAAAAACATTGAATTATTTAGTTTTTACAACGAATATTTGCTTTCTTAATGTTTAATTTGAATCCCATTTCTCCTAACATATTTTTCGCAACCTTCTTCTGCTAAATCGGAGTAGCTGGACAGTGCGATTTTGTATGAAAATCCATATTTACCGTGTTTGGTGATCTTAAATGTTACTACGAAAACTCATATTTCTCGTGTAATTTAAAAATGGAACACACTTTTTAAAAAAACACGGCAACCAAGGAGGTCTGAGATCATCATCAATATTTAAAATTAGAACTGGCTTTGCAAATAGAAAGTTTCGAATCACGCGCTGGCGTCATGAGGGCATTAAGACAGACGGCGGACAGTGAACTTCCTATACAAACGTAATACCAAAATTATTTTCAATTTGAGCATAATTAACTCTTCTAGTGATGTTATTCGGATGAAGACAGTATTTGTCTAGGGTTCTATTAAAAAAAATATCCGAAATACTAACCCAATTCAAAATAAAATGCCAATTACATTTTTTTATACAAAACTGTATGGGAAGTTCACTGTCCGCCCCGGCCTCTGACGTTACACGTTTAAAGTAAAAAAAACTTGGCGATCTTCGATTTATACTTAAAATTGACCGAGCGAGCACGAAGCTCTGTTTCAGCTTTGGCAAAAATGCTGAGTTAGGCTGGCCCCAAACCTACCGGTTTCATTTCATTGCTTTGCTGTTTTAGTTGAACAGGGGCTACCAGCTAACGCATCGAACTTCGGAAAGTCCGCCGGACTTCAAATTAAAACAGATAGCCAGTTAACCAGTACGGCCCCCTGTTCTACTAGAGCAGCAAAGCAAGGAAATAAAACCGGTAGGTCTGGGGCCAGCTTTATTCCTGTTATCAGCGCACCATCGAACCGCACCAAAAGCATTCCAGTTACGGCACCAATGATTTAAGTAGAGGTGTCATGTACATAAATACATAAATGTAGTAGGTAAGTTTAAAGTACGCACCATTCCAAAAAAACAGTAATAATCTAACCGACACCGCATTTTGCAATAGATCTGTCTCTTTTTGTCACACGGGAACATTGTTTGCTAGAGTGAGAATACCGCTCCTCGGCCTTAAAAATCCTTATTTGATTTTGTTTATAGGAATGTTTAAATTATCCGTATTCCAAAATAGAAAACGAAAACATTGTACTCAATGACACCTAAAGTTCTTTTAGGTTATAAAAACAACTCGATCGTTCCGTGGCTTGGTTGCAACTCAAACGAGTTAAACTTTAACCAAACAACTACACTCAAAACGACGGAACGCACACCAGACCTTGTTTTCTCGAGCAGCTGTCAAAACCTGTTTAAATAAGACATTAAACAGTTTTTGACAGCTGCTGTCATTCGTCTAACTTTAATCGTTATATAAAAATAAGTTACACCCGTATCCAAGAACAATAGTCAAACGACCATTGCCTATGGGAACGAAACAGAGCTCTGTGATTGGTTCGTTTGTTTTACGTATAACCTGTGATTGGTAGTTGGGGACGCTGTGCGTCCGCGGGTATTGTGACACCTCATATTAATGTTTGTGAATGCGGATGTAAGTTACTTCTTCAAATTGTTATTAATCAAGTATTAACAATTTATTTCGTAATCTTATTACGTAGACGACCTGAGCGGTGCAGTGGTCTACCACGCAAGAGGTCTCGGATTCGATTCCTGGCCGGGCAGAAATTGAAATGATGAATTTTAAGTATAATTATATTTAATAAGTATGTAATATTAAGTAGTATCAGTATCAGTTGTCTAGCACCCATATTACGAGCTTTGCTTAGTTGGGGCTAGATGGCGCTGTGAACTGAATAGCCTTTTTTATTATTTATTATGTTTAAACCATTATTATAAATGATTATTTTTCAATGAGAGTTAGGTGAAGATTAAACAAGACAATATACAGAGAACTGCTTGTAAACGCTTTGATCTAAAATATACTTACCACCGGAATGAAGGAACACTAAAAACAGAGAAAAAACATAACTAAACGTGGAATTTTAAGAGTCCAGCGAACAGTGAGCTTCTTATACAAACGTAATACCAAAACATTCATAAAAAAAAACCGTCGACTTGATAACCTCCTCCTTTTTTTGAAGTTGGTTAAAAATGATTTGCAATTTGAGCATAATTAAGTAACTCTTCTTCGCACCAGACCATATTCTAAGAGGGGAATCAAACCCGCGACCTTTAGATATCCGGTCCAATGCTCTTACCTCTTAGCTAGTGACTCGGTATCTCAGCGGTAAGAGGACTGGACATCTAAAGGTCGCAGGTTCGATTCACCTTTGAGAATATGATATGGTGCGAGTCGTATTTTTTCTAGTAAGTGTATTATTTGGTGACGTGTAGAGAAGCTACGTGATGACTTTATTATGTAGGTAAATAATAAAAGCTTATAAAATGGGTGCTGGCCGTTAGGCTGGCCCCAGACCTACCGGTTTCATTTCTTTGCTTTGCTTTTCTAGTAGAACAGGGGGTCGTACCGGCTAATGCATCGAACGCATCGGCTTCAACTTAAAACAGCAGATAAATCGAAGTAAGAAGTTTCATGTTGTACTATTCGCCGAAGTTATTTAGAAGATATCGATGTTCGTGTGACATCATAAATTAGGGTTCGCCATTTTGGCGCTATTGGGGCTCGATTTATCTGTTTAAATTTGAAGCCCGGCAGACTTTCCGAAGTTCGATGCGTTAGCCGGTAGCCCTTGTTCAACTAGAACACCAAAGCAAAGAAATGAAACCGGTACGACTGGGGCCAGTCTTATTTACAAACGTCTGAAGCTTACCGTATCCGATGCTATGCTCTCCATATTTTTACTCTATGCTTAGCATGCTGCATGACCACCGAAACACGATATACAACGTGTTACAAAAATACCCCAAATGCCGAATATGGTAGATGGAACCACCAAACTGAATAACTTTTACTAAGGGACCAACTCTGAAAACGCGAAAAAAAGATCAGCTGTTTCATACAATTTGATATTTTCGTAATTAATTTTTGTATGAAACAGCTGATTTTTTTTTCGCGATTTCAAATTTGGTCCCATAGTAAAAGTTGTTCAGTTTGATGGTCCCTATACACCATATTCGGCATTAGGGATATTTTTGTAACACGTTGTATATCGCGTGATAAAGCGTTTTATCGACACTCAACTGTCAAAATTCATTGTTTTTGACAGTTGAACGTGATAAATCGCTATATCATATCGCGTTTTGGTGGGTTAACATGAGCTAACATGAGCTATGGGGCCTGGGGCCCAATCGCGCTAATTCTGAACTACACAAGGTGTTACAAAAATACCCCTAATGCCGAATATGGTATATAGGGACCATCAAACTGATCAACTTTTACTATGAGACCAAATCTGAAATCGCGAAAAAAAATCAGCTGTTTCTTACAAAAAATTAAAATCGAAAATATCAAAATGTATGAAACAGCTGATATTTTTTTCGCGATTTCAGATTTCAAAAAAGAAATAGAGTGACAAGGTTCTAAACAGTATACATATTATAGACGTGATGTACGTCGGTGTTTTCAATTTGCATATATTTGGAAAGATGGCTTGTTAATAATTTATTATATTAAAAGTAAAATTGCTTTCTAAAGGTTGAAACCAGTTTCAACTTACGCATTGAACTTTTGTCTGAAAATATCAATTTTTGTAGTTTCGTATTCAATAAGTAATCATCAACATCATAATTTAATATTTATACATTATAATTAATATTTACCGGTTTATTGCTTAATTTATCTCTTGATGATATTTCACGCTGAAAATATTTATTTTGTTAATGTTATCAACTAAGTTATCCATAACATAACTTATGTGAAAAAATAGAACATCAAACATCTTATTTCACCACAACACAGAAAGAAGCTGATTCGCCGCACAATCTTTTGAAATATTCAATGTTATTATAATTTTTTTCTTAATGCAGTCTAATAAAATGGTAAACAATTATTTGGAAGGACAGAGAACGCGAATTAAATATATAAACGACGCATAGCTATATTTGCACTTACTGTCGGAATCAATGCCTGTAAAAGTAAGCCGTTTATGTAAAACAACACAGTCCAGTCCAACTATCAATACAGTCCAGTTTATGTAAAACAATAGGAAATACCATTTTATTTTTGAAAAAAATAAAAAACCACCAATAGTCATAAAAACGGTCTAACTCGGTCTTGGCAATGACATTACCGCGCGCGCGTCCTGCGTCTTGTATCTTGGCAACGACTGCGAGATCGCTAGACGAGACGAGACGCTGCTGAGAGGCCGATAGCGACATCGAGACAGCGCAGCGGTAGTGATATTACCACGCGCGCGTTCTGCGTCTTGTGTCTTGGCAACCACTGCGAGATCGCGAGACAAGACGAGACGAGCTGAGAGGCCGATAGCGACATCGAGACAGCGCAGCGGTAGTGCCATTACCACGCGCGCGTTCTGCGTCTTGTGTCTTGGCAACTACGGCAAGGTCGCGAGACGAGTCGAGACGAGCTGATAGGCCGATAGCGACATCGAGACAGCGCAGCGGTAATGACATTACCGCGCGCGCGTTCTGCGTCTTGTGTCTTGGCAACCACTGCGAGGTCGCGAGATGAGACAAGACGAGCTGAGAGGCCGATAGCGACATCGAGACAGCGCAGCGGTAGTGACATTACCACGCGCGCGTTCTGCGTCTTGTGTCTTGGCAACCACGGCAAGGTCGCGAGACGAGTCGAGACGAGCTGATAGGCCGATAGCGACATCGAGACAGCGCAGCGGTAATGACATTACCGCACGCGCGTTCTGCGTCTTGTGTCTTGGCAACCACTGCGAGGTCGCGAGATGAGACGAGACGAGCTGAGAGGCCGTCATGACTTGTCTTCTTGACGACGATATATGACGATCACATCTACGTAACGGTTTCACGTTATTATTTTCGCGGCGGAGGTGTGCCAACGGAGGTCCGAGCCGATCGGTGGAATCCCGCCTCAAAGAGACAGCATCATAGTCAAATCTATGCGTTAGACCAGGCTGTTTCGCTTGTCGTACAACTGACAAGTCATGGCGGAACTATTGCGGTTTGGCTGGTATTGTTTCGCAGCGGAGGTGTGCTACAGGCAGGACGCGAGGTGATGTATCGTGGCGTGGCCGAGCGCTTAGACGTATATATTGTATCCCAAGAGCACAAAATAGATATGCCGAGAGTGAAACTATTTTGCTATAAAATATGAAGACTCAGCATTTTCATAACGTGATTTTTTTAGTATTAGTAATGTAGTTTATATTTAACACCTTCTTGGACAAAGGCACTCAGTGGGGAATGAGCCAATTCTCATCGGCTTACCTTTTAGAAATCCCAACCCACCGATCCACTAATGCAGATTATAACATTTAACCTTCGCCATTATTTCACCCCTCGCCACTGGTAAGCACAATTGAGTTATCCGATGAGAACGGTCCAACAGGCCAAACCAAACACAAGGATCTATCATGGCAATCTATCATCGTTGTTATGATGATGATGGTAACAAACTGATACGCTGGTAACCCCAGTGGCTAATTGTGGTTACATTTTTTTAAATTTTCTTCTTTTACAGTGTTTTTTTATAAGATTTTGTTTTTGGTCCCTTTTACACTCTGTATAAGTCACTTAGTGTCTAGACACACTAATGCCAAAGTTACGCGACCGAAGTTCGGCGGCAACTTTTACGTAATTTTCGGCAGAAATGTTGCAAGCGTAACTTGGCAGAACTTCGGTCGCGGATAGTGTGTCTAATCTAGACACTTACACCATATTCGTCCAAACGTTTATATTGATCCCAGGTGGCCTGAAAGTTGAAACAATAAAATCAGAATAAGGCAGTTTATTAAAATGTATGAACCATTGATTATCGACTACTATTTAATGTACAATCAAAATCACAAATTCGATTTTAAACTTAGATCTAAAACAAGGTAAGTAACTACTAGGTTTTAATTTAATTGGAGAACACGGACCTGGAAAAAAGACGGACGTAATAGGACGACGGATTAAAAATAAGTGAAGCATGTAAGGTCCTACAATTTCGTATGTTGTACAATAACCTACACTCACACAAATACACTGGTCTTTTCTTTCCAGGTGTATTTGTGTGAGTGTAGGTCATGTACAACAAACGAAATTGTATGCCCTTGCATGCTTCACTTCTTTTTAGTGTGGTATTACGTCCGTCTTTTCTTCAGGTCCGTGTTGGAGAGTTCGACAGACTTATTGTACTTATAACCAGGGGGCTAATTGTCTAATTTCAAAATCTATCGCAATCGCTTTCATTTGACAGATGGTTGTGACACATTGCTGCACTTCTTTGGTAAGTTTTTATTTATGCCAAAAAGAAGCATCAATGTGTTAAATCTTGAAAGCGATTGCGATAGATTTTGAAATTAGACAATAGAAGGGCAGGAGTTGAAAAAATTTTGCATAATAAGGAACTTGAATTTTGCTGCGTGTAACTATTAATAATTATTACAAAATACTAACATAAACAGGAAGCAGCTGAAAATTTAACATTTTTAATTATTTATTGATGTAGGTAATAACTATCTTGTATGATTTCTCTAAAATAACGAAAAGCTTGAATGTTTTTTGATGATGGTGTCGTGGGTGTTGTCGATGTCGTCACTAAGGGCGGAACATTAAGGCCCGGCGCCTATTATCGGCATCGGCAAGGAAAAGGATCCTTCGGCATCCTACATGCATGCGCACACTGTCGGAAACTTTGCTTTGGCATGCTGCAACGTTCTTAGGGATGACAAGGCGTCCTTAAGCATGCACTAGTTAATTAATTTTAAAAATGCACTAGTTAGGGTACTAGGCACTGTTATGGAATTTTGAGCACTAAAACATCCAGAAATGCACTAGATCTAGTGCCGAAAGCACTAAGTTGGCAACATTGGTTGTGTGTGAGTCAAATGATTCAAGTGGCGGATGCCTCCCCTCGCCCCGTAGGGCAAGCTATCCCCGAGTGTTGCCTCGGCACCGGCGGCGTACCGAAGGATGCTGAAGCATCCCGAAGCATTCTCAAGGCTGCCGATACAGCATCCTCAAGCATACCGAAGCGGTATTTTTGTTATTACGACCATATATCATGGAAATTTCTACTTTATTGCCATTATGTTAATGTATATTGCTATTTGCCACCTAAAATCCTCAGTCGTGCCGATACCGATAATGGGCGTCGGGCCTAAAAAGACCCGCGAGGAAGCTGGCTCGTCTGTCCCCGCACCAAGTGGTGTAGCTTTGCTACTACTACTACGATGAAGAGGACTATGATGAAAATTCTTTTTTATTGTAGATTTATTCTCTTTGTGTTAACCTTTTGTTATAATCTTTAATTGGTAGTGTCTGTCACTGTTACAATTAAATGTGTCAACGCTGGATTGAGCTGCTTTTATTAACTCTCCTTTTTATTTGCTATCGAAGCCTTTTATTCCTACACATTTTTTCTTTTATTGTGAATTTAATTTTTGTAACTCGTGAAAAATCAAAGAATGTTGCGGTTTTTCACAAATAGAACACTTACCGCTCCCACATTCTGAAAAACATTTATAAATATTAATATATTCATTTAATTGACAGAGCGAACGCTTTGCACGAGCGAAGCGTCTATCAGGTTAGGCAAAAATGCTTTTGTATGTCTGTCCGGCGGCTGTCTGTCCGTGTCTGTTTGTTTTCCTCTACAGGTCGCATTTCTCAACCGATTCACGTAAAACTTTTGTGAGCAGGTCCTATAATCTTTTGTGGAATCAGTTTTTCGAATTTTTGCGAAAAGGATTCACCCATTCGAAAAATGTTCAAAATTAGAAGCGCCATCTAGCTTCGAATAGATATAATAAAATAATACCTAACCTATAAAACAGTACTGCTTTTCAAAAGCAGTGTCAACACTTATTAGATAAATTTTTAAACAACATACAATTTGAGCGAGGTCTGCAGTTCACTCAGCTACTAATTACTACGCGTTCACTTCGTGATTGCCGTCGACGACCGTTATGACGTCACAGCTAACGGTACTGTAGACAAAAAAGTAATCATGTTTTTCAACAGTTTTTCATTTTTTTCTTGTTCAAGAGTATCATTAATTTAAATAACAAGTTAGGTTCGCCATTATGTAGGAACTTTACTCTTTTAATTATTATAACAACACAAATAACGAACGTAATGATTAAATCAACAGAAACAAAAATTAAGCTTTGCGTTGCTAGCCGTACTAGAAAGGCGACGCAGGGGGCGCGGTATGACGAAGCGGGCCGGGAGGTAGCAGCAGTGATGAAGTGAACAAGTAGTATGTGATCGGTTTTACTTGGACGGTCAATATCACTGGCTGCCAATATACGACATAGGTTTAACAAATAGGTAATAACTCCCGTGGGGTGAAACACAATGTGTAACTTTGTTAAGATAAATAATATTTGAAAAAATCGACTCACCCGTAGCACCTCAGACGGGACTCGAACCCGCACCTTTGGGATTCCGGCCCAATGTACTGACCAATTATGCTACCGAGTCGCCAGTGGGAGAGGCGAAATTTTCTAGTACTTTTTCAACTTCTTCGCTGCAAGCCAGCGCAATTTCGTCAATGTGAGGAAATACCCCCACATTCGAAAGAAACATCTTTCCAGATGTTTTGACAATCGATAAAGATGAAACAGCTATATAATTATTAAATTTAGATTTTTCGCATTCACAATCCTATTTTTATATTAAGATAATTAATATTAGAAAAAATACTAAAAAAATCTTAACTTTCGGTTTGTTTATTCGTCTTTTTATGGTTCCGTAGTCAACAAGAAACCCTTGTAGTTTCGCCATGTCCGTCTGTCCGTCTGCTCATCTGTCTGTCTGTCCGTTTACAACACTTACGTTTTACCACTAAAGTCGGTTGTACGCCGTGCCATCACTACTAGGGGCAATATGCGCTCATGGGTGGATTTCCCATTTGAAAAATTTACGCGGCACGGATGAAATCGGTAGTGTAAAACGTTGCTTTACAGTTCTGATATTTTTTTCTATGTAGAAGAGGTCGTTGCCTATAAGAGGCAATAAATATTGTTTTATTTGGATAGCAGTTAGTTAGGAAAAAATAATAGTTAAGCCCCGATTTTATCATTTCAGTAGCTGTCCAGAACACTTTTTTCAGTGTAATTTCCCTCGTACAACAAAAACTATTGATTATTTTGATGTGTGGTTACTTTTATTTTAATCTTGAATAGTGAGGGTATTATCACAAAATAAATTTATAATTATATCTACCCAGTTTAGTAACTGGTATGAGTAAACGCATGTGTCCCAGAAAGTCTATTCATTTCGGTGACCTAAAGTTTATAAGGCATATTTTTGCATAGAACAACTCTAGCTCCCCCCTCATAAGCTTAAAACTTGCGTACCAGTGCCGCCTAAGTGCTTGTTGTGGCAGAAAGTGCGCAGCTGGCCTGCGGTTCCCGCCAAAAAAATAAGTATTGCTGTTCGGTGGTCATGGGACAACTTTGTTTTCATTTCCGTTTATGGGTATTACTCGTCTTCCAAAGAGCTAGTATATTTAATTGATTGTTCGTAAGTACGCTATTTCTACTACGTTTATTTGAGTAGTATTCATAACAATCTATATTAAATAGTTTTCTTTTAATTCCAATTTTTGTTCTTGTTTTTAATTTCGGTGTCTTCATTTCGGTTGATTCTGTGGCCTAAACTGTCAACCGAAATGATAAAAAACTAACCGAAATGATAAAAAAAATCATTTCGGTGAGTGATGAGAATTTCGGTGCATAATTGTTTCATGTCAGTGGATTGTGTTATCATTTCGGCTTATTATTATTTCATTTCGGTGAAAATCCAGGCCAGCAGGTGATATTTCAAAATCTTAAGTGTATTTTTTAATGTGTTTCTAAGGCATGTTCTTTATGCGATACTAACTTCGACCTTTTATTATTGTAACCACTACTTGATTAAAAGGGAATTATATGTTTCTTTTTATGAAAAACTGGCCAGTGACAACCTGCCTAGACCGACATAGTGTAGTGGTTTTGACCATTTAAGTTATGGAATATAGTCCATCTGCGTCTAGGGTTGCATTGCCGTTTTCCATAACTACAAATAAAAACGCGAAATTTCTCAGATATACGATGGTTTTCAGACTTTATAATAATTTTACGTGGTCGTATCTTCTCTTTTTAGTCAGTAAACTTGGCAGGGTGGTCGTGGTCGTCATAATCCTTCAGCGGAAGTGGAAGTGACCTGCATTACTATTCATCGGCATTCTTCGATAGTGGCTGCCTTCTTTATGCATACGTGCAAGTGGTCATCCACGGCTGCTCTGACTTGGTCCATCCACCTCATTGGCAATTTACCACTTGGCTTGACCTAACCCTGCACCGCGACTCGTTCGATAGATGCACCGCCTCGACGGGATACGTCGTGTCGTTGCTGCCTGTGGCTGTGGCTTTTCCGTTCTTCAAATGTTTGAAGATGTGTGTTACGATCATGTCTGCATGCTGGTTGGGATGTGCCTAGACAAGACACGACAGACCGATAGACTAAACAGTTTAGTTCTCAAACGGCTCCTAAACTCTTCATTATCTGTCTATCCTCAATCAGTGCTAAAGTAGTGTCGCTCATCTAGTGTTGCCGTTTGATGGTATCCGCGAGTGGTTCAGACTTTTTGACTGTTCCTTACCATAATTTTGGCTTGGCCCCAAAGTTGATCTGTGTTCTCCATATTCATTTCTGCATACAGAGTTGGAGTCTATGGACAGCCATAGACTCCAATTCTGTTCGAGTATTGCTATAAACTTTGAGTTATTCTCTATTTAGATTCTTTTATTTCTCTATCTTTCTGGCTGCTCTCAGTTTTAGCCGTACTTTGGAGATAAGTTTTTGGTGGTCTGACCCGCAATCAGCCGCAAGTAGAGTGAGAACATTTATGACTGATATCCGCTATCGAGATCCAATTAGAATGAAGTCAATTTGGTTAAGATATTGTCGTCAGGTATAAAGTCTTCTAGGGTGATTCTGGAACTGGCTGTTTGTCGGCTGCAAATTGCATCAGGCGTTCACCTCTTTTATCGCTCTGACCTAGTCTCAACCTTAGTCGGTGGAAGTCAGCCCCAATCTTAAGCATTGAAGTGTGCTGCTAATTGGCCCTGTCTCAGCAAAATTAACTTCTGGGTCATTCTTGTGATGTTTAGAATGACCCAAAAGCACTGGTATTATGACAGGGTCAAGGAGTGATAGAAACAGACATGTACGTGATGATAAATTATAGAATAGAAGAAAAAAAAACAAATACTTAAGACATAGGGATTATAAACACAAAACAACATCATACAGGAAATAAAACACAAAAATAAATATTTACACAGACATTTATCTGTTAGAGACCATGCTAATACAGACATCCTAGAAAGATTTCAAAGCAAAGCACTACGGACAATGCTCTTTATCCCCTCAGTGCATTAGCAACAAGTATACATACTTAGACCTTAAAATAAACACAGTTCGGCAAGAAATAGCCCAGTACACTAAAAAGAAAGACCAAGACAGGGTTGTTACCCATGCGAACGAACTGGCTAAGACCCTAAGTGGAGAGAAAGGTGTACAACATGCCCGTTTGAAACGACATGACATTTCGACTTTATTTAAAAGATCTTATAGCCAAAAAGAGTGTTAGCTGTAAAGAAATCTTACAACTAGATTTGGCTCTCTTAGATGTGTAAAATCCAGATCTAGGATCAGCCAAAGAAATGACTTATTGTGAATACACAGATCGCCATGAAGCAGAATAAACAGGAAAAAAACAGACCTTGCTCATGGCGCTCTCCAGTTCGGCATAAAAACTCTCCAGGTCAGCCTCCGTTGCAGTGCTGGCGCCGCTTTGAGCTTGATGCTCAGTACTCGATTGCTGATTGGTTATGTGTGTTTCTTATGAGTTTTGGAAGAAGGACGGCAACTCCATTTCGGGTCATGTTGTCATTGCCAGAAAAGTTGATGGCGTGTATCTCGGTGGGTAAATAACCATTCCATTCCAATGAGTTTCACTAAGCCCGCAGATGTTCAGTTCACATCTGGTTATTTATTTTTCCAAGATCTTTAGTCCCGGGCTGTAGTGAGCCAAGTACATTTCAAGTAGCTATCCTCTGGACTTGCCGCAGCTTAATTAAGATACAAGTAGTATTTTATTCCATGCGTTACCTGATCTCTCACAACGTCATGGCCGGTATCCAATTTTCCACCGTTGCCCCGGACGCAGTACGGCGCCGGTTGCTAAGCGGATTTGCATAGCCATCTTAAGATCTTTGATTGTGATTTCATGATAATTTTCTTGGGATAAGTAATAGTGCAGTGATTTTCTTTTGCCTTCTGCACCAGGTAAATATTTAAGGAGTGATTTAGATTCTAAAGGTCACTGAAGCCTCTTCCAATTGGTTTCACGGCTGGGTGTATGGCTATGGTGTACTGCCATTGCTCGGTTGTCAGAGCCTCGTCTGTTATTCAGCAGCAACATGACGACGACTGGAAGGTTATTGCCGCAAGCTATACGTACGAACCACCAGTGCGTGCAGGTGAAGTTGACAGTAGGGTAGGGTCAGATAAAGATGTTGTTACCGGACCAGTTACCTTACTCACGTCTTACTCACCCATGAGGTCGTATGCATGCATAATAATGCTATCTATCATATACGGGATTATAAGGGGATTAACAAATAACCTGTATAAGTATTGCGGTACACCTGTATATGCTGCTTCGGTGGATTTTAATTTCGGTGTATAAGTTCATTCATTTCGGTGACTAGTTATTTCATTTCGGTTAACGACCGTTTCATTTCGGTGACATCACATTTTTAAACACGTATATCTCATAAGTCTGTAAAGATATTTTGATGGTGTTAAATATGTGCATTTAGAGTATAAAGAAATACAATAAACCACGGTTAGAATTTAAAAAAACTTTATAATAAAAAATTCAACCGAAATGAAAGAAAAAACACCACTTGTTGAAATTGACCCTCATACGAATTTTTCTACAAAGTGGTAAAGCACGTAAGGTAAGCACTTGAGTTACCGATCATACAAAATCTATCAACATGATGGATTTCGCAGATATGTCACTGTGTCATTATTAGTTAATGACTATTTATTACAATTTATAGAAATTTTGAAGTTCTTACATCAGGATTCTTCAAAAATTGCAAATGATCTTTAGATCCCTGGAAAAATACAATATCGAATTTTAAAAAGGTGTTATCTATCTCTTATAATAATATTAAATATTAGACAACATCACAAACATCGCTCCGATTCCAGATTCTAAAGCACTTGTGTTATTAAAATTAGACAACGGTGGAACTACAAACACCCAGACCTGAGTCAATATAAAAAAAGTTTTTTAAATTGAATCAGCCGGGGATCGAACCCGGGACCTCAGAGATGGCGACACCTTGAAAACCGGCGTACAAACCACTCGACCACGGAAGTCGTCTAAAACCAAAAGTTGACAAATTCAGTCTTTGGTTTAGGCATCAAGATGTAAAAAATCAAACAGACATCACACATCGCATTCTTTTTCTTATTGTATGAGGATTAGTGGCCACCTCTAGTGTTAGAGTTTATTAGGCCGCCTGTAAGGCCTCTGGTCACGCACGGACAACACCAGCCCGGGCACACCCGGGGCACGTCAGTACTATACTAATTCTTGTGCCCGGGGCAGGAGGTGGAGGCGGAGGGATCTCGACGGCAGACGGCGCGGCACGACATTCACCGAGGGCTCATCATGACTTAGGCCCGGTTTCCACCAAAGCGGAAGGAGATGTGTCTCATTTTTCAATAGAATCATGTGAGCTGAGCGGAGAGATTTGGAAATATTCTTTAGAAAAATTAGACATCTCCTCTCCTCTCCGCTTCGGTGGAAACCGGGCCTTATTACACTCGCCATCCGACCGCTATGTACTCCGCGCGTACGCATTTTCATTGCCGAGCTAGCTTGTATTTATTTTCGATACATTTTTATACAGTCTACAAGTCTTTTATTTATTCACACAATTTACAGCCTCTGACTTGGTTTAACGACTGTTATCAAATGACGACAGCTGGGTCCGACGGTTGAACGTGCCCTCCGAAGCACGGAAGCGCTCAGTTGTAATTGTAATGCCACTTAACGACCTCCGTGGTCGAGTGGCTTTGTACACCGGTTTTCAAGGTGTCGCTATCTCTGAGGTCCCGGGTTCGATCCCCGGTTGGGTCAATTTAGAAAACGATCTTTTCTATATTGGCTCAGGTCTGGGTGTTTGTGATACCACCGCTGTCTCTGATTTCCATAACACAAGTGCTTTAGCTACTTACTTTGGAATCGGAGCAATGTATGTGATGTTGTCAAATATTTATTTATTTATTAACGGTCACCCATCCGACACCTGGCCGGACCGAGCGTTGCTTAACAAACGTGATCGAGTGCGGTCAGTCTGTCAAGCTCCGCCATGAGCAATTTGCATTCAAATATTGGTATGGGCACAGAATATTAATAGTACTAAACTCTACCTACAGAAGCCCATCTGTGCAAGGACAATCAAATAATAAACTACTCTCGCGGCACGAAAATAAAGTACAATTTCAAATTGCTCAGCGCTGCGTGCGTATTATATTATAAGCACCTCCGAAGCGTTTCTCTTTCTGTAGCGTAGCTCTGTTTCAACTGACACATAACATCCCTCGTGCGCTGACTCGACTGAATCAGCCGCGAGCAGCTAATATAAAAGTTTAAGCGTGGAGTGAGACCCCCCTGGTATGGGTAAGATATTAACCAATGGCCTGACCTAAAAGGATTGGACTACTTACTGAGTCATAGGCAGCCTGCAATAAAGTTTTAATTTAAGGCTCCTATAGCCCTCAAGTGGCACCCTCATCTTAATTAAATAGATTACTCGCTAAGTATCTACACACGACAGCACGTCAGGTTATACAGTTAAACTGCGAAAACAGCTTTCATTACGAAGGCCATAAAGGCGGTCTCAAGGTCAACATGTTTAGTCTGAGGTGTTGTCGTGTGTACATAATGTATCAAAAATTCACATGTACAGATTAAAGCTAATGTTCTATAGTTTATTTAGAAACTATAAGATCAGTAAAATATAGTTTGTGTAGTAGGCAAAAGTGTACATGTGAAAAATCAGTAAATGGGAATTTTCGATACATAATGTACTTGGCGAGCAATAAATTTAATTAAGATAAGGGCGTCGGTTTGAGGCATATAGAGCCCTTTATTTAAGTCAGTATTGAGTCAATGAGCAAATTGAGTGGTTACGGAGGATGGGCCATACATAACCCACCACGCGAGCCCAATGCGGATTGGTAAGTGTTAACGGACTGTAAATGCAGCCGGGACCAACGGCTTAAAGTGCCTTCCGAAGCACGGAGGAGCTCAAGATAACACATATTTGGTCACCCATCCTTTGACCGACCCTTGCGAAAGTTGCTTCACCTCCGAAATCGCCAAGCCAGGCGTTAAACCACTGCGCCATCGAGCTCCTAATTATAATAATAAATTAACCGAATGAAAGGAAAATTTCCTTTCGTTCATACAAAAATTACAGTATTTTCAGGATTACTCGAAAGCTACTGAACCGTTTTAAAATTTTCAAAAAATTGGACCAACTTTGGAACAAACTTGATAAAGTAACGTTTGAATCATGGCAATCGGTTCAGCCGTTTTTGAGTTATCGGTGGACATACATAAAAAAAAAATATAAACAGACGAACATAGAACCTTCTCCTTTTTTTGAAGTCGGTTAATAAAATTAATAAAAACTTTTATCGTTTAAAGAGAAATAATGATCCCTGAGGCATTGCTTCAGCTATAATTATTAACAAACATTTAGCTTTTTTTGAACTTATTCATTGCAATAAATACTGCTCAAAAGAAAATAGGGGTGTCACTATGTGGTTTTCCATTTAAACGAGCTAAATTCTGAAAGGTTATTTAAATATTTAAATTCAATAAGATGTTATTTTAATGTGATATTGTTAGATAGCTGAATTGTCAATTTGCGTTCTTTACTCTCGAATTTACAGTATAATATCTCCTACTATAGCTTTCGAAGAAAGTAAAATTCAAATAAAATCAGATTGAATTTATATAACGTGTTACAAAAATACCCCTAATGCCTAATATGGTAAATAGGGACCATCAAACTGAACAACGATAAGACCAACTTTGAAGTCACGAAAAAAAATCAGCTGTTTCATACATTTTTATATATTTTAATCTTTGCGTGGAAATTTTAGGGCCCATAGTCTAGTGTTTATTTTTTAGGAGGTAAATAATAAATAAAGACTAATAATAATAAGACTAAAATGCTTGGACGATTTCACACAGCGCCATCTAGCCCCAAACTAGCAAAGCATGTTATATGGGTGCTAGACGACTGACATACTACTTACATACTTTTTAGGTTTCCGTACCAAAATGGAAAAAGGAACCCTTAAGGTGCGACTCAGTCTGTCTGTCTGTCACAGCTGGATATCTCGAGAACTACTAATGCTATCAACTTGAAAATTTGGAATAGTTTTAGATGACGTTTGCCCAACTATTTTTTAAATAAGTAACACCCAGACCCGTCACAAAAATTAAAATTCATCATTTCAATTTCTGCTCGTCCGGGAATGGAACCCGGGCCCTACAGTATCTAGTTTAAGAAATGACTACGAGGGAAGGTAATGCTATCTTCTAAAAATACTAGGCTACTTATTGGTCTAAAAAAATTTCAATGTTAAGTTTTATTAAAATTGTGTATTATAATAACAATATTAAATTAAATTCACAGTGCCGCCACTTTTCGTCTAGGTACCGCCTTAATTCATAAATCTATTTTTTACACCTATTTTGTGAATGTAAGCGTGTGAGATTGAATATGGTAGTTTTAAAAGTCACTTTTGATAAAAGCTTTTGGTCTTTGTTTAATTTTCTGTGCAAGTTAAGAGCGCGAAGTCTGCACACTAGCGCCGCCATTGAAAAAAAAATCAAAGTGCTTAAATAAAGACGAAATTGTGAATTATCTCTCTGTAGTGCACTCCGTAGAAGCTTTGTGGTTCTTTTTATCGCTTAAACAATATTTTCTATCGTTTAGTTTAATGGAGATTGTTTGCGATTAATGTCCACTTTTAACAATAAAACTCCATTTAACTAAATGACAGGATAGAAAATATTATTTAAACGATAAAAAGAACCACAAAGCTTCTACGGAGTGCACTACAGAGAGGTAATTCACAATTTCGTCTTTATTTAAGCACTTTGATTTTTTTCCAATGGCGGCGCTAGTGTGCAGACTACGCAGCCTTAATTTGTATTTTTTTTACTATTTAATTATGTGTAGTTTTTTGTTTTTCTCATACTTACAGGAGTGTATCCAAGCTTTAAGTGAAGCAAAATAATGTTATTTAGAATGAAATACCTACTTATTATTTTGCATTGTCAATATTTATTTATCATATAAAATATTATTAAGTTTATAACTTACAAATTTTAAATTATCCTGAAATCGTATTTATAAAATTATAATTTAAAACGTTTTCTTAAAAAAAAAAATTGGCGGCGCTAGTCGAAATTCCCTTAAGTAATTGCCCCTTAATTTTTACAATAAAATAAATTATTATTGTAATTATATGGGACCAAATAGAAGGTACACCCAATCGAACAAAAAAACAATTATTAAAATCGGCACACCAACGCCAGAGTAATCGGTGTACACACGACAGCTCGTCAGGTTATACATTTGAACTGCGAAAATAGCTTTTATTACGTAGGACATAAAGGCGGTCTCAAGGTCAACATGTATAGTCTCAGGTGCCGTTGTGTGTACATACAAAAAACAAAAAAAACGGGTCGAATTGAGTACCTCCCTCCTTTTCAAGTCGATAAAAAGTAATTAGGTTTGAGAATTGATAAATAATCACTTACCGGATTATAATTTTCTGATTGGTCAACATGCCCCAGCTGAAAAACAAGAAGTGAGGAGACGTTATTTTGCATTGGATGTTATACAACACTATCGTCGACTATGTATCCAAATTCAGTTCTATTTTTTAAATTCTTTTGCAGTAGAGTGTAACGCAGAGTTTTTAGCCCGCTGCTCAGTTTAGATATACAAGGTGTTACAAAAGTACCCCTAATGCCGAATATGGTAGATCTTTTACTATGCGACTAACTATGAAATCGCGAAAAAAAAATCAGCTGTTTCATACAAAAATTAAAATCGAAAATATCAAAATGTATGAAACAGCTGATTTATTTTTCGCGATTTCAGAGTTGGTCCCATAGTAAAAGTTGTTCAGTTTGATGGTCCATATATACCATATTCGGCAGTAGGGCTATTTTTGTAACACCTTTTATCACTTTCCGAATACGAGAAATGAAAAGAAATGTATTACTCAGACTCAGCATTAGGTGCTGAGTCTGACTCCCGTACTCAGAGACGTCATTTAAGTTTAATGATTCATTGTATCGTGTCGTTTTATACTATCTCTATGGAAAAGAAAGAGATAGCACCAATTTTAATGAAGCATTAAACTTAATTGACGTCTCTGAGTACGGCAATGAGTAATACATTTTTTTTCCATTACTAATTTTTTTGTACACATTTGTCTGTACTGCAATCTAGTTATGAAGTAATTGTTAGATGGGTAAATCGTTGTTTCTTACTTCCTGTGTCATTGTCGTAACTTGAAAATCTTTAAAAATGCAATGCATTACAAGGAAATATGCCATTATTTACGTTAGATTACGATAATAGATTATATTAATTTACATATTTTTAATTTATTTATTGCGATGCATTGGATTTTCAAAGATTTACGAGTAACGACAGTGACGCAGGAAGTAAGAAACAACGTAGATTTACCCTGCTGTGTTGTGTAACAGATAAAAATAAAAATATGTAAACCCATGTGCTCATTCATACTGTTTGTACGGACTTACCACGACAGCCTTTTGGAAAAAAGATAAAATTTAAACAAATAGCAAACAAATCTTATTAATCTTATTGTTAAAATATTTTTTGCAAATGTGTCAGATTAAATTAACTTAGCGGTCCCCCCCTGACATCTACGTTTTTTTCATAGATCTATATTTTATGACTTGATTATGATGATATTATTTTGAACTTTTTAAAAGTAAGCTTTTTGTATGGGGGTTATTTATTAAAAGTTAGCTTTTTGTGTCGGGTTTTTTTTAAATTTTAAATTTAAGTTTTATTCCAAACTTTTAAAACTTCATTTTTGGCGGTAATTTTTTGCCGCCATTTTGTTTTATTATTGCACCTAAATTTGCCCAGGGTGTAGGTTCATTATTTAAGTCAAAGCACCACATCTGTATCTTTTACCGTTACGGCAGGCAGTTGACCATCTCCATAATGGCTAGATGGATTTCCATCAAACGTGGCTAAGAACCATCTCGATTAAGTTAGCTTTCAATTAATTAAACTTAATTTTAGCGGCCATTTTTAAGTTTTAAATTTTTTTCTGTGTCTGTATTGCCTAAACGGATCAAGCGATTTCAATGCGGTTTTTTTAATTAAAAGCTAAATTAACCAAAATGGTTCTTAGCCATGTTTGATGGAAATCTATCTAGCCACTTATGGAGATGGTCAACTGCCTACCGAAACGGTAAAAGATACAGAGGTGGTGCTTTGATTCAAATAATGTACACTCTTGGCAAATTTAGATGCAATATTTTTTTTTTTTTAAAAGGGGACATGAAAAATAATCGCCATAATAAGTCTGCAGTGTGTGAACACGTCTTTGAGGGGCCCAACCAATTTAAATTAGATTTCACAAACCCCAAATCCTTGTTAGGGAACATAGATAAATGAAACAACAACTAACATAGAATAATTAGTTTCCTACACCGAACCACTCAGCCCCCAGCTCATTTAAGCCCAGTTTACAGATTCACAATTCTACAGATTCTCATGTTTACAGATTCCTAATTTTACAGATTCTCATGTCTACAAATTCCCAATTTTACAGATTCTCATGTCTACAGATTCCCAATTTTACAGATTCTCATGTCTACAGATTCCCAATTTTACCGATTCTCATGTCTACAGATTCCCAATTTTACAGATTCTCATGTCTACAGATTCCCAACTCTACAGATTCTCCCTGTACAATAGGAAATCTGTAGAATTGGAAATCTGTAATAGAAATCTGTAGAATTGGGAACAAACCCATGGAGATACTCGTGAAAAAATAAATAAAAAAGTAGGTATTCACCACTGCATCAGCGTCAGCGCAAAGTACACCTTGACGCAAGCATAAGAATGAGACAATACTCAGAAACAAGAACATTTTGCGAGATGCGAATAGCAACTGTTCAAAACAAGCGAAGTAGATTCTATCAAAGTTAGAAAAGTTAATGAAAACTTGTACTTTCTAATGAATGAATGTACTTTCTAATGAATTCCGTTGACGCAAAAGCACTTGAAAGTAATAATGTTTCATGTTTTATTAATTGAGACGAATGGAAAATCGGTCATTAATTAATTAACCATTCGTCTCAGGGGGTGACCAAAAAAAAGATTTCCTAAAATGTAAAGTATAGTCTGGGCCACGTCTTTGTACAGTAAACCAAAAAAATATCTTATACACAAAAAAAAACTAAACCAAAATCGGTTTTTGGGAGCTACGATACTACAGACAGATACACAGATACACGTACACGTTAAACTTATATAACACCCCTCTTTTTCGTCGGGGGTTAAAAATATACGAAAAATACACGGTGAAGATACGAAAACAGTTTCTATATCATCCAATTCATGAATTCGTTTTGTTTTTACCAGACTACGGCGAAGCCAAATGGAGGGTACACAGTATTATTTTGATCTGTTCCCTAATAACTTCTAAACTACTTAAGAGCTTATTAGACCTTCCTGAATTCCGGATCCGTTATTCAGAGTCCGATTTAGCATCCGTTATTCAGCCGCCAGAGCTTGCTGATTACACCTTCCTTGATTCAGCGTCCTTAATAGAGACATATTAAATATAAAAATAACAAAATATCGATATATTGATGTATCGAGAAAAAATATTAACGATATATAATATGTACTATAGCTATATTAAAAAAAATATCTAAATTTTGATAATTTTTTCAAGGCAACTAAACACATGCAGCCTACTTATGTTAAAAAACGTTGTTTTTGGTCGGATACAAGACACGATAAGATCTTAAAAAATATCGAATTTGATACGGTTTTCATGTGTGGAAATATCGATATATTGAGAAAAAAAATATCGATCTAATGATAATTATATAGAGAAAAAAATATCAACGATAATATCATATTTAAAAAAATAAATAAACCTAACGATATTTTTTACTAGCGATGCACGACTCCGAATGATTCTACTTTTCGATTAATTCGTAACTACTGATTTGGATATTCGAATGGAAATTTAGTACCTAGTATACTAATGTCTATGTTCGAATAATAACTACTAATTGCTAAATACTATAAATGTCAAATGTACGTAGATCCCAACCAAGCCCGAGTCGACCCGCCCCCAGATTATTTAACTGTTGCAATCAAGAAACTGACAGAAATCGCAGTTACATTGTTGCTTTAGGTAACATAGTTGTCACATTTATTTTTACTAAAGCAGCAATGAAACTGCGATTTCTGTCAGTTTCAATCAAAAGTTGTTAGCAACGATTTACATAATCAGGGGGCCGAATGTATCGACTGACTGTTCGTTAGTTCTCAACTCGAGTCGAATAAAATGGAACTGCGTTGCAGCCATGGATTTTTGACACTAATGACATTTTGATGTTCACTATTTAGTGAACATCAAAATGTCACGCTAGTGGTGAACAAATGTTCACCATTAGCTACTAGGGAAGGTTTAATAAGCTCTTTATCAAAATTTGACATATGAGGTATCGTTACAAACGTGTTAATCGTCTGCTGGTTATAGGCTATATGACGTCACATTCACATTCAATTAAATATTATGACGCTCTGTAGAAAATTTAAAGTCACGAACTAAAAAAATATATCTAATGATGCCGTGTTGGGTATCAAATGAAAGGACTTTATTAGCACTTTTCAAATATACATATATATATTGTTAGCTTTTGTCCATGGCTTTGATAGAATGCTCTAGCCCACCCGATTTACAATCCCAAAATATTTAAAATAAAAAAGAAGTTAAAATACTAGAACCCAACTACGGTAAAAACGCGCTCTAAAAAGTATGAGACAAGAAAATATTCGAGTACAAAATTTAATAAAAAGGATAACCGCAGTCGCATGCCACTTTGTCCTAGACACGTACGTACGACGCGGTTATAAGTTTGAAGCCTATGTTTGTGTGTCTGTACGTATATACGTACGAAATCGCTTGATCCGTTTAGGCACTACGAATATACGTACAGATACAGAAAAAACTTTAAACTTAAAAATGGCCGCCGAAACTAACTTTAATTAAAGTCATTAATTGAAAGCTAAATTAATCAAGATGGTTCTTAGCCACGTTTGATGGAAATCCATCTAGCCATTATGGAGATGGTCAACTGCCTGCCGAAACGGTAAAAGATAGATGTGGTGCTTTGACTTAAATAATGAACCTACACCCTGGGCAAATTTAGGTGCAATAAAAAAACAAGAACAGGAGCTCGGTGACGCAGTGGTTTAGCACCTGGCCCATCGATTGCGGAGGTTAAGCAACTTTAGCAAGGGTCAGTCATCAAATCAAACATACGGGTCGAATTGAGTACCTTTTTGAAGTCGGTAAAAAGCTTCAAATAAAACTAAAATTAAAAATTTTACAAGTGTGGTTCTACTTTAAGGAAAGGCTTTCGGGACATTAAAATGGCTGACAATTATGATGATTGCATAAAACAAATACCTAATAATGGGCTTTCTTTCGATTTCGCAAATTAAAAACTTAATCACACATTTTTTACGAAAATCGATTAGCAAAGCATTTTCCTTATTAATTGACAAAAAATTGGTTACCACATTGTTCATTTGTAAGATTTCCACGTGTGCTATGAAATAAACAAATCTCGATAGTGACGCGGTTTTAGAAAGGTGTCGTGGTGTTTGTAATTTGTAGTTTTAATTTTTTTTTTATTACCCACTTTTGCAGTTGCCGTGTTCACAAGTCAGTAATAGTAGATTATGCACCAAGGGGCTAAAGCAGTGTCTTACGTCCACCCAACACGAAGACAGGGGGGTGAAACTATACTTTTCACACATTCTGCGAGTCAATAAAATAACTAAAGTCTGTTTCTCCTCACATGTTCAATTAAGTAAAAGTTTTTGACAGTTGTCATACGTCTTTACAAATTTAATCGTTATTAAAAATTTATGCTTTCTAACTAAATCAAAAAATTAATATAATAACTACAATTTATTTATAACATTTGGGTGGAAAACCATTTGTTATAGTATACATAAATACGGAACTGTTATAAAATAACACCAAACGCTGTCCAAAGTTTCACATTCTTTTCAATCGGGCCTTTTTTGACCGACTTCAAAAGGAGGTACTCAATTTGAGCGCAGCGAAAATTTTTCTAAGTCTATGATTCGAACCGTACTTTTTTTTTGTTTTTTTGTGTTTTGCATAACGTGGCCATCGATTTTTTAACGTTCCAAATTCAAATCACATTAAGTATATCCCTTGGTATTTTTATACAACTATTTAACGGTAAGATTGCATAATATGTGTTATTGGATATAGACGAGCAGGTGGTGTGAAAAGCTACTTATAAAAGTCAACCTTCGAAAAAGCAACTAAAAATATATGGAAAGGTTATAAAAAACCTCTACTAAAATTGCCGTCTTTATTATTATTAGGTACGAAAGACGGAGCAAAAATAAAACTAGAATTAAAATATAAGGCACATATTGTGACAGCAAAAAAATCAACAAAAGGAGAGCACACTGTTGTCACTACAGAACTGACACATATAAAAACTAAAATTCAGCGGCCCTGAACACCATACTTTTGCCGCGTCGCTAATACGCTCGTAGTGTTTTATTTCAATTTAGTTCAACATGGAAACTGGTTCGTTACTTGCTCTGGCGACTTTCCTCTGTCTAACTTTAGTTTCCTGTCAAAATAAACAAAATGTCAGGGTATGTAATTGTTTTCTCACTTTATTTTATTGTATACTATAAGCATTAAGTAAGGAGCTCGATGGCGCAGTAGTATAGCGCCTGGCCCAGCGATTGTGGAGGTTAAGAAATTTTCACAAGGGTCGGTCATGGGATGGGTGACCAAAAATTTATTATCTTGATCTCCTCCGTGTTTCGGAAGGCACGTTAATCCGTTGGTCCCAGCTGTATTTGCAGTCGTTAACACCCACCAATCCGCATTGGGCCCGCGTGGTGGGTTATGGCCCATCCTTCTTATCCAAGCCTGCGCCCCAGCAGTGGGGACATTAAAAATGGCTGATGGTCATGGTTAACCAAGTATTTATACATAAATCAAATGCAATCATGACCCATATGCTGTTTTAACGCTCGAAGGATCAGCTAAGGTGGCAGTTGGCGAGACGTATAGCGAGAAGAAGATGGCCGTTGGGACGGATAGGTTCTGGAATGGAGACCGCACACCGGACACTCCGTGGGTAGACCTACCAACAAAGTGGATCGACGCGCGACGTGAGGCTACATTCAGATGATAACACACGACCCGACCTCAACCCGAACTCAACTCAACCGCAGCCCACCTTGACGTACACATTACATCGCATACAATTTTGAGTCTTTTGACACTTTTATTGGATGCGGGCAGCGCAGGACTGATCGTTGAGGAGATCCTTGGGGGAGGCCTGTACCCAGCAGTGGGTGTCGTGCGGCTGATAATGATAACCCAATATGGGCAGCTTTTTACACAGGAAAATGCAGCTGCATTTTCCGGTGTAAACAGTCCAGCACTGAGATCTCAAGCGTGGTAATTATGGCAACGTTCTCTCACGCAAGCCTACCCATGGGTCTACGCAAGCCCATCAAAAGACTTCGTAAGCGCCAAAATTAGCAAAAAGAGTTTTGTGTTTTTTATAGTGATTTTGACAACCTCCGTGGTCGAGTGGCTTTGTACACCGGGTTTTAAGATGTCGCCATCTCTGAGGTCCCGTGTTCGATCCCCGGCTGGGTCAATTTAGAAAACGAACTTTTCTATATTGGCTCAGGTCTGGGTGTTTGTGATGCCACCGTTGTCTCTGATTTCCATAACACAAGTGCTTTAGCTACTTACTTTGGAATCGGAGCAATGCATGTGATGTTGTCAAATACTTATTTTATTTATTATAGTAACCGCCATATCAGCTGATTTTGCACCCTGTATTACTGACTTCAGAGCTCACAGTAGAATAGCCATTCAGTATTTGTCGTAACCTCCATCGATTGATAAAATAAGTCGCTTACGATAAAATCTTAGGTTTTAGGTTATAATATAGCAAGCATCCTATTTGGCGCTTATGATAATAAATTATGCAACGTAAGTTAAGATTGTCCTGAAAATATAAAAAATGGCGCTTACGATGTTCTTCCTAAAAAGGCTCGTACGTTTTTATGGGTCGTTCGTTATGGTGATGGTGCTGTTCTGTCGTGTCACATAGGAATCAGATTCTATTTTTTTTACAGCTCGAAGAGGCGGAGTGGAGACGCATGGAGGCAAAACTGACTCC
This sequence comes from Catoptria pinella, assembly GCA_963556745.1. Taxonomy (NCBI): domain Eukaryota; kingdom Metazoa; phylum Arthropoda; class Insecta; order Lepidoptera; family Crambidae; genus Catoptria; species Catoptria pinella. The sequence goes on along the minus strand of OY750782.1, from coordinate 7,083,972 downwards.
AGTACGTAAAACGTTGATTATTATAATTACATAGTAGTAATCGTTGTACACACGACGGCACCTCAGACTATACATGTTGACCTTGAGACCGCCTTTATGCCTTACGTAATAAAAGCTGTTTTCGTAGTTTAACTGTATAATCTGACGTGCTGCCGTCCGTACTTGTAACTCGAATAAAAGTTGGTTATTCTTTTATGACCATGTTACAGAACATCACTATCATTTTAAACATTAATCGTACAATACTAAATAATATACTAGAAAACGACTCGCACCAGATCATGTTCTCGGACGGGAATCGAAGCCGCGACCTTTGGATATCCGGTCCAATGCTCTGACCGCTGAGCTACCGAGTATCTAAATTTTGATCTAAATCTTTTAGAATTTAAGTCGTGGGTTCGATTCCCGTCCGAGAACATGATCTGGTGCGAACTATTTATAGAATATTATTTGGTATATTATTTATAGTATATTATTTAGTACTGTAGTATATTAAAATAGCACTGTGAATGCGAAAATCTCAAAATTTTAAAATTAATCGTACAGTCAAGAACCAGTGTGTCTCAAATTTTCCACTGACAATAGCTTGTAAGTACCTAGGTGTAGTACGTCGATTCTCTAAAATTCAAACAACAACTCGCATCTCACTTCGCTATTTACTCTCACTTCGCATTATGTTCAAAATGACCTTGATTCTCATGGTCAATTTAGTTCAACTCGCTGACTGACACTCTCGCAAGGGTAGCGCTAGTCTAAATTCGAATTATCAACCGAGTTTTTAGATTACAAAACTCTCAGCGGATTTAGATTCGAAGTTTAGGATGAGGTTTTACAGAATCACACTGCAGGACAAAGGCAAACCTAAAAGAAGAAAGGGAGTGAGAAACAAATAAATAATTCGCAGTGTTGTTTGCTTTAAGGATTAATCTGTATCACTAAGCTCCACATTTTTCAAAAGCTTGAACACATAAAGTTAGAGCAAAAATACTGCTCAGGACAGTGGGCCTCACATAAAAAAAATCACGGACACAATGCATCGGTTAGTTTACTTGATATTGAACCTTATTAGTAAGTTAATAGTGTCACAGAGTGGGACGAACAACGTCCTCTTAGAGTTCAAACACACAGGATGCGTTCTGGTTATGTGATCCGATCCGCAGATGGCTGCGATCTATGCGATGTATGGAGTTCTCTTATCACTTCCACACTGGTTGCGTTCCGATCCCATATATCGCATAGATCGCAGCGTACTGAGATCGGATCGTATGACCGGAATGTGTTCTTGAGCTCTTATCGCGATTGTTTTTTGCTTTATAACTCAAAATCATACATTTCTAATCTCTAAGTTAGACAACGGCGCCATGTGTTTAAGGCTGTCGAGGAGATGCCGGGAAACGTGGTCGCATGCAATACAAAGATTTAAATCCTTGATGCAATATAGGCCTGCCTGCAGGCTCGTCTATGCTGGAGAGTGCAGTGCGGAGGCAGCTGAGTGGTTTTCTTGCTCTAGGTCTGTGTGTAGATGTCGCATCGATCGTAGCGTTGGGAACTAGAAAGCTGTTGCGACGACTGTTGTGCTGTCGTGTACTACATCACCGCGCGCTCTTCCTTCATCTCATCGTTTTAGTTTTGTTAAATTTGTTGAAAGCTATGCCTAGGGTGCATGATGCCAGTCTTGGGCAATTTAAATGATAATTCTAAAGCTAAACTAAGGATTTAAAGATAAATAAGATTTTGGTTTTATCGTTCAGCGACGTGACATCCAGACAGCGCGCAGTGGTTGCCGAGACGTAGGACACGGTACGCGCGTGCGCTGATGTCGTCAGCCGAGGGGTAAGAGGGATTGAAAAGTTTATACTGTGGCCGGAATAGCTTCTTGCTCACTCAGTGCTTGGCTGTGAACGGTCTAACAGTTCCTGATAATGCTCCGTGTAGAGGCGAAACTCGTGTAAAGTAGTTGGCAATAATTCCAACGATTTCACCGCGCTCGCGTCCTGCGTCTTGTGTCTCAGCAACCACTACGCGCTGTCTAGTCTCGATGAGTCAGCAGCCGCGCAGTGGAAGTTATTACTCGACTTTATGGCTTTTTGCATTATAGTGTACTTCCGAAAAGTAATGCATGTTTCTATGAATACTACAAATTGACTATGCACAGTGGTATTGTGAGAAGCATTAATAAATCTAAATAGTGGGTTTAGGTAAAAGCACATAATTACCTAATTATAAAGGTTACATAAATAGAAAATGCTTGTATCGAACTCGGTGATCTCTTGTAGGAATTGTAGTATGTGGAGGTAGGTAGCCACTTATAGGAAGGCCAAAGGGAAGATCTTCCTCCGGGCTAGTTGGTAATAGCCCGGGGACCGCGATCCAACTATTACTGGTTGAAAGTTGTATGCAACTGTTACTGGTTGGAAGTTGTATACAACTGTTACTGGTTGGAAGTTGTAGGTATATACGCTAAGTCGCTGAGTGAATTTCGTCAGTGAGATGTAGGTTTTTCATACTGCGAGGTGCTATTCGATCCTTATTGTTCTTGTTTCTTGATACTAGCACCATCTAGTAACACGGTGAAGAATCTTGTTGTTGTGCCGTGTGTGTGGTATGTGCGGCGTAGGTAGGTGCCACTACACTCTTTTTTATTACTAATGGTTTAGAAAAACTGATTCCCATGGCATATTAATACTTACGATAGAAATTATGTTTGATATAATAATTTACTCTCGTTTTGTGTTAATTTTCGCAGTATATGAATTTGTACTTCGCCCATCCAGCAGCCGTTTACGACGACCAATTCGATAAGCGCAGAGATCGTAAACGTCGTAGCAAAAAAAATAAACACAAGCGAAAAGTACGTATGTTTCAGGTACAGTCAGCAACGAAAGTCATTAAGCACTTTTTTGACAGACAAAAGTACTAAAGTCATAGAAACTTTTTCGATAAAAATGTTTCAAAGGGTCTATTTGTATAAAGTTTTAAGTCATAATATTCTATTGCCAAATATATATTCTATTGCATAAGGTATTTTGGCAGAATGATCAATATACATAACATTAATACCGAATACCTACTTTCCTTCCGCATAAATACTAATACATAAAGATCAAAAAGCATAAAATTGTAATGTCTACATTTTTTCCCATAAAGATTACAATCTTAACTTTTATTAGCAAAACAACTTGTGGCATAATGCATGCACCCAGCAGGTCTGTTCTGGCCTGCTGGTCGCAATGAAACCTAACCTTCTTCTCGCTCGCTACGCTCGCTTATCATCGCACCTAACTAGTCCATTAAATTATATTATTATAAATAAAACATTACAGATTGCGAAAATGTGGAAAACGGTAAGTGCAGCAATCAATCGATTCGATACTGTTTGTAAGAACTTTAGTCGCAAAATGCATTATTAAACAGGGTGTTACGTTATACCTTTATAAAGCCGAATAGTAGATAAAGTACTATGCATCAACCCCGGAAAATTATTATTAAATCTGGAAATCACCACATGGCTGAGAAGTTTTGTTTTTTTATTTGTATGGAAAACTGCAAGTGACAACCCTAGACGCAAAGACGAAGAAGAGTTTTCAACAATCAATCTTATTGGGCAGAAGCAAAACACAAATTTGTCACAAATATCATTATATCATCAAGTCATAAATAGATCTATGAATAAATTTTAGACGTCTAAGTTACCACTAAGTTAAGTAATTTACATCTAAGCTCGTCACATTATATTTAAAAAATGTATTTTGACATACTTTAGAGGGCGTAGTCTGTACACTAGCGCCGCCATTGAAAAAGATCATAGTGCTTAAATAAAGACGAAATTGTGAATTAATAAACTCCATTTAATAGTGACTCCATCTCTGTGGTCCCGGGTTCGATCCCCGGCTGGGTCAATTTAGAAAACTAACTTTTCTATATTGGCTTAGGTCTGGGTGTGTGTGTTTACCACCGTTGTCTCTGATTCGCCATTTAACACATAAATTGGTTTGACTGTAATTATGACTAATAAAGATTTTTGTGTTTTCTCTTTTAGTTAAAAAAAATATATTTTAATATTTGACGGTATTTGAACCAAACTTTTTTTTGATCCATTTTAGCTAGGAATTTAGCTATCGTTATAGCTAGTGCAACGGAAGAAACTCGATAACCCTTTTTGTCAACTATGATCGGGAAGTCGAATCACTGCGGCCCCTGGAAAGGTGTCGAAACGTCGGGAATTCAAAAAACCAATAAATCCAAACTAAATAATTCTAAAACTTCACCTGCATTAATAATATACGCGCTGTAATCCGCAAAAAGAGTTTTATTTCTAACGAACTCTACTCATATAAATATACCAATATTAATAAAGGAATTGTTTCATTTTACAGAAACTTAAGTGGAAATGAAGATTTAAAATGTTTCACAAGACCACGAAATAAACATATTTTTTTCTGATTTTTTTTTTATTATGCGTACTCATAAAAAAACAATTACATTGCAGTCAGTACAAATAGGTACGTACTACGGATTTTTATGCTAAGACTTTTTCAAAATTATATGCCCTCATTTAGCCTACATAATAAATTTGTGCATAACGAAAGGTAAATTCCCTGATGCACTAAAATTAACAATTATTAAGCCTTTACATAAAAAAATTATAAAGAAAACATGAAAAACTACCTTCCGATTGCATTGTACTCTATTTTTTCTAAAATCTTCTAAAAGGTTATTTACATGTACAGTTTTCTTGAAAAATTTAATATCTTTTGTGAAGAACAAAAAGGATTTCCAAAAATAAAACTCTAAATATGCCATTCATGAACTACTTAAGCCTATTTTAACTGGAATGGATAAAAAAAAACTCAAATTTGAGCCATATTTACTGATATGACAAAAGCATTTGATTATGTAAATCATAAAAATCTGCTAAACAAATTAAACTGTTATGGAATCAGAGGAAATAGATGACTGAAATAAGCAGGATCTGTCCAATAAAACGTATGGAAATAAAATATATGTCCGATACAAGACTGGTAAAATGTGGTGTCCTGCAAGGTAGTGTACTTGGACCCTTATTATTTTTAATTTATATAAATGACATGGCAACAAATGTTCGTAATCCAATGATACTCTTTGCTAACGATAGCACCGCTATCTATATTTATAAAAGGGAAAATCACTCACTGAACACGAAATCTCAGAAACTACAAGTGCTAAGAGTCTCAAATTTTGCATGGGGGCTGCTTTTAGGGCGTAGGTGCTCACTAAGACGGGATTTTGTGAAATTCAACCCCTAAAGGGGGGAAACAGGGTGGCAAAGTTTGTATGGGCGAACGCGATTCCTTGGCCCGATTGACTTGAAATTTGGTATAGACATTCTTTCACAAAATTAATTGAACACGTGTTTCGTATTTTTTTAATATTTATCCCCTAACAGGGTTAAAAAGTGATAGAAAGCTACTTTTGGGGTGATTGACTTCGACGTCGGATTTGAAACTTCTTTGTGCATTTGATTGATTAATTAAGAAAAATGAATATCATTTGTCATCTCAACGTAGTATTTCATTCTCTTTGGTCATTTCCCCTGAGAGTAGGTAGAATGCATTTGATTGAATAGTACCTATGGCGTTATGTTGTCAGTGCTGACATTTTTTCCTTATTGCGTTGTAAAAAGGTGCAAAATTATTCCATCTGATTATCAGATTAATTTTAAAAGAATACAATAATCCGGTCAAGTCGCCTATGCTATGACAATTAATAAAGCACAGGGACAAAGTTTAAGAGCGGCTGGTGTAGATCTGCGCAGTGATTGTTTCTCCCAAGGTCAGCTCTAATGTCACCTGCTCGAGAGGCAGCTCGCCGAATAGCCTTTTTATTTTGCAACCGGATAACATGACAAGAAATGTGGTAGGTATACAACATGTTACAAAAATACCCCTAATGCCGAATATGGTATATGGGGACCATCAAACTGAACAACTTTTACTATTGGGACCAACTCTCAAATCGCGAAAAAAAAACAGCTGTTTTAAACCATAGTAAAAGTTGTTCAGTTTGATGGTCCCCATATACCATATTCGGCATTAGGGGTATTTTTGTAACACCTTGTATAAAACAATAAGTTTATCAAAAATGTGAGGTTAGCCGATATAGACTGACGTTAACATATCTGTCACTGTCAGTTTGTCACACTGTTACTTTTTTCTGGTGTGTAGGCAAAGACATATTTCGTTATTAACTCTCTAGCTGCGTCACGTCCGGTAAAATTCTAAAATTAGACAGAATTAGTAAAACTTAAAAATAACGCAATCAGTTTCTTAAAATGGTCTATATTTTCAAAATAAATTGTAAAAAAATACATCAAAAATAAATAGCATGGCCAAAGTAGTTTTATACTAAACCAAGTACCAAATAATCAGAATATAAATATTATTAAACAAAAGCAAATCCTAATATACAAGTCTTTTATTTGTTAAAACAATGCAACTTAATTATTATGAATTGCAATTGAAAGTTAAAAAATATTTTTCTGGTACTAAAATGCTTTAGGAGATCTGAACTTTGGCTGATCTGGTAGTTGCTTGAGGATTAGGAGCTGATTGTTAATTTTTGAATTAAAACTCCGATAAAGGTGTAAGACGAATGAATGAGTCTCCCCAGCAACCCCTATGACTGTTATAACATTTTTTTTCAATCAACGCGATTGTACACAATAAGTTCTCAATTAGTACACCTTTAAAAAAAAATGTACCTTTGTAGATTACAACGTACAGTTATTTGTATTTGGGGCTGCTGTAGAGCATCTCCCTAGCAACCCCATATTGAATTTCAGGTAATTCAGCGCAAATACTAAGGATTCAGTAAGTACTAGGTTATTTATAAAATGTACTGTTGCTCAAAAGGAGTAAAACTATTCTAGTCACTTAGTTTCATTTAAAAAACTGTATTTATTGTATTAATAACAACGCCTTATAAAAAAAATAGCAAATTCTATTTCTTTTTCTTTTTACGGCTCATCACTAACTTTGACGCAAGGGCAAACTTCTTTTTTTCGGAAGTTTGGCGCTGCCGTAGCGTGATCTGTCAGAATTTGCACTAAGATTTTTAGTTACAAATTTGACCACCCACAATTATAACTTTGAGGTGATTTTGTTTTTGTGTGCGTGTGTAACAATAAGACTTTTTTCTACAAGAGTGTGCGTGAATATGAAGTTGTGTGCTGTGCGTGTATACGTCGTCCCCCTCCAAAATCAGTGAACAAAATCTAGTGTAGAAGAGTGCTGTTGGCATCTCCCGTTCTTAATGCTCTAAGAGTAAATAAAATAGAATAAAAACAAACTAATCTCATTTTGTAATCCTTTGTAATTTTGGTTATACAGGTTTGTGATGACAATAAATCTTATTTTTATTATCCTTATACCCCGCAATTTTTAAGTATATCTAAAAATTAAATGAGGATTTCAGACCACGTGAATGAACAACTTTTACTATGGGGCCAACCACGGAATCGCGAAAAAAAATCAGCTGTTCCATACATTATAGTCGAGTCGATGTTGTACTTTTCTATGGAACAGCTTATTTTTTTTTCTTGATTCCGTGGTTGGCCCCATACTAAAAGTTGTTCATTCACGTGGTCTGAAATCCCCATTAAATTTTTAGATATACTTAAAAATTGCGGGGTATAAGGATAATAAAAATAAGATTTATTGTCATCACAAACCTGTAAAACCAAAATTACAAAGGATTACAAAATGAGGTTAGTTCTTTTTTATTCTATTTTATTTACTCTTGTAACGTAAAATTCGAATTATACGAGTTTTAAAACGAGTTAAATAGGTATGTACTTTATAAACACAATTAATAAAAAACTCCTTCAAAAACCTGAAAATAAAAACAAAACAGCTTCAAAATTAAATCCCTACCTCTCAAAAGCAAAAAATAATATCCAAATCATTAGATACGCATATCAATTTTAATAAACTTTTAATTGACCGAGCGAGCGCGGAACGCGTGCGCAGCGTCTCTGCTACAGCTTGGGCAAAAATTCTTTCGTTGTCCTTCCCGCTGTCCAGATAACCATCTGTTCTCCTCTACAGGTCGCATTTCTCAACCGATTCTCGTGAAATTTTGTGAGCAGGTTCGATAATTATATATACAACTAGTGGACCCTGTAAACTTCGTATCACCTACAATTTAATGATTATCAATTTTACCTTGAGAACCAGCGCTATCTTTTTAATTAGTAAGTTAATAACAAAGCAGCTGAATACTTTAATGAAAGCAACATTATGGTCCTTTTATCCAACATTACTTAGATCATTATTTAGACTAAAACCTCTTTATCAAAAGTTAGCTGTCAAAAGTAACCCAAAATGGCGATTCCCATAGAAAACAGCCAATGTTACGTTTCATTGAATATTCGCTACCTATTCAATGAAACGCATTCTACCTATTCTCAGGGGAAATGACCAAAGAGAATATAATACTACGTTGAGATGACAAATGATATTTATTTTTCTTAATTAATCAATCAAATGCACTAAGAAGTTTCAATTCCGACGTCGAAGTCAATCACCGCAAAAGTAGCTTTCTAGCACTTTTTAACCCTGTTAAGAGATAAGTATAAAAAATACGAAACACGTGTTCAATTAATTTTATGAAAGAATGTCTATGCCAAATTTCAAGTCAATCGGGCCAAGGAATCGCGTTCTCCTATACAAACTTTGCCACCCTGTTTTACCATTTTAGGGGTTGAATTTCGCAAAATCCCATCTTAGTGAGCACCTACGCCCTAAAAGGAGCCCCCATGCAAAATTTGAGTCTCCTAGCACTTGTAGTTTCTGAGATTTCGTGATCAGTGAGTAAGTGATTTTCCCTTTTAAATATATAGATTGTTTAGTTGAGCTCGATATTTTGCAAAAATAAATTCACCCATTTGAAAATTAGAGAATTTGAATGTTCAAAACTAGAAGAACCGTCTAAGCTGCGCATAGGTATACGAAATAATTGTATTAAACAGCACGTTAACTTATTATTAACAGCCCTAAGTGATATCTGATGCACAAGAAAACTACACTTCTTGAATTATTTCCAAAAAAAAATACCTGACTACTGGGCTATTTAGCGTAAAGACAAAACAAACTCGCTAAACATTTTGTTGCAAGGACGATAAAGTAAAACAATAGGCGTCAAAAAAATTGTTTTATTGAAGAACTGAAGTCACATACGATGCGGCTCTGAAAAATTAAGTACTTATCAATAGGGTAATGAATTAATCTTATTTTAAAAATTGATTAAGGCGTTATTAGAATAAACTATATCGGGATTTACACCATGTACCTGTTTATTTTTGAAACTCCGATATTTCGGCGCAGTTGCATGCGCCGTGGTCATGGAAGAACTGTCGATTGTTGCGTGCGGGTAGATGTTATTGGCAGACAAATCGGTCTACCCTCCGTCTAAGTATTTTAATATTACGCTCGATACCGGTACCACTGTCTGCAAACTCACTACTCACTCGAATCTGTTCACGACACACGACAATCACTGTATCTGTACGCGAAACGACGCTTTTACATTTCATATTGTTTTTACACAACCGGATTACGGGGTTCCAAACACTCGACAATTTAAACCCATCTTCACGATTGAAATTTTTGAATTTGGTAATTTCAATCGCTTCTCTGACCATTCTTGGTATGTAGTGGCGTTCTGTTGAGATAAGCATAACCCTCAGATCTTATCTCAACAGAACGCCACTATATTTAGCGCATGCAACTAGGCCGAAATATCGGAGTCTCAAAAATAAAAAGGTACATGGTGTAAATCCCGATATAGTTTATTCTAATAACGTCAAAAACCACGGAAATTTAAAACATTATATTGATTAAGGCGAACTATATCGCTCAAGTGGCGCCAAAAATTTATATGTATGTACAAATTGAAGCTAAGGTTCTATAGTTTATTTACAAACAACCTCAGTAAAATATAGTTTGTTGTAGTAATACTAGGCAATTTTATTATTTTTTTAAATATTAGACAACATCACAAACATTGCTCTGATCCCAAAGAAAGTAGCTAAAACTCTTGTGTTAAACACACACACCCAGACCTAAGCCAATATAGAAAAGTTAGTTTTCTAAATTGACCCAGCCGGGGATCGAATCCGGGACCACAGAGATGGCGACACCTTGAAAACCGGCGTACAAACCACTCGACCACGGAGGTCGTCAAAAGAGCAAAGGAGCAACAACTTGCCACTTTAAGCCACTTGAGGGATATTGTAGGTAGTCGCACAAAATCCGCCTGCCGATACCGCCGGGGTTATGGCCGCATTAAAATACCTCGTGAAATTCTAATTCTAACGTCTGAACCTTACCTTACGGTATTATTAACCAACTACGTAAATATCCGTCTGAAAAAAAAGCTTTATTAGTCATAATTACAGTCAAACTAATGTATGTGTTAAATGGCGAAAAATTAAACTACTCGTAGGTAGGATGTAGCACAAGAAATTAAAATTCATTATTCTATGACTTTTAAACTTCTCGATGCGGCCCAGCAGCCATACATTTTTGACATTTTGATATTTTCTATTGTTTACCAACAGCGAACCCCGCCTTTTTACAGAAAAGTTTGGTGACTCGGCCCTGTCCTTGAAAAAATTACCTACAGCCGCGCGGTATTTAAGGCTGGTAACCCTACTTACTAGCCTTCAATATTTTAATTTCATCTAGGTACCTAATTGAGTTGCTGACCTATTGAAATCTATTTTTAATGCAATAAAATAGGTTAATAAAACTAATGGTCAAAGATTGCATACAAAGGAGTTCAAAACAAGTAATAATGTTGCTTTAAAAATTATACTTTGACATAATTAAGAGGGCATAGTCTGTACACTATCGCCGCCATTGAAAAAAATAATAGTGCTTAAATAAAGACGAAAAAAATTATTTGTTTCTTGTTATGAAAAACTGCTAGCAACTCTAGACCGAGATTGATTCTGAACTATCAATAGGATGGATTATCAAAAATAATTGCCACTTGCGTTTAGGGTTGTCACTTTGATACAAAAACTTTATTGCAAACATAGCAAATGGCGGATTTAAAGTCTTAAGGCATTCTCGTCCAGTCAACCGGATTACTTGTAATAATTTCTTTTGGCATAAATTTGGTGAGCATAAATGTTAAACCATAACTTAACTCCAATTTAACAGAATATACAAATGGCATAATTTATTACTCTAAGCTGCTTCATAGTCATTATTTGATCGGCACTATAAAAACATTTAATGGACTAGTTAGGTGCGATGATGAGCGAGCGTAGCGAGCGAGGAGGAGGTTAGGTTTCATTGCGACCAGCAGGCCAGAACAGACCTGTTGGGTGCATGCATTATGCCACAAGTTGCTATGCTAATAAGAGTTAAGATTTGTAATCTTTATGGGTAAAAAATGTAGACATTACAATTTTATGCTTTTTGATCTTTATGATATTAGTATTTATGCGGAATGAAAGTAGGTGTCCGTAAACAATTATTCGGTATTAATGTTATGCGAATTTATCATTCTGCTAAAATACCTTATGCAATAGCATAAAATAGATTTCGGCAACAGAATATTATGACTTAAAACTTTATGCATTCACAAATACTCCCTTCGAAACATTTATCGAAAAAGTTGCTATGACTTTAGTTGCTGACTGTGTCTGAAACATACGTACTTGTCGCTTGTCTTTATTTTTTATATGCTGCGAAAATAAAAGAAATCAAGAGTAATTATTATATGAAACACAATTTCTATCGTAAGTATTAATATGCCATGGGAATCAGTTTTTCTAAACCATTAGTAATAAAACTGTAGATACTACCGGGTTCACACATCTGAAAATGTTATTTAAGTAGTATACCCAATGAGGAATTAAAAACCTCGCCTATGCCCATGCATCAGTTTCATTTGGCTCACTTTTGTGGCTTTTTTGATTTTCAGGAGTTTTCATTGGTAGAACACACGCACGGGGCGGCCACGCGAAGCAGCGACCGGCGGCGCAGAGGCTGCGCGATGCGAGAATTCTCTCTTCTTTGCACGGTCGAATCTCTCACATCATATGGTTAATTGACATCACACGCATAGTACCTATTAGGAATTCGCTGGTCGGCACTTTGCGTGGCCAGGCTGTTAGGTATATGATATAAAACATTGCAATCTAAATGTTCGCGGTGGATCTAGGTGCGCAGCCTTAAAATTTTCTTTAATACGTTAAAATATTAAATGTATTTTACCTCAAAGGCAGGTCCTAACCCAAGTCCTGCACAATCGTTAGTGTCCATATTGTTCTGGATTATACACAACGATCTTCGATCCTGTTATATACAAAGTTAATTATTACTTACATTATACTCATCATTTATAATAATCATTATTTTTTAAATTTGAGATTTTAGCATTCATAATGCTATTTTTATACAATACTAAATAATATGCTAGAAAAAGCAACAGCTCTAAAAAGCAATAAATAGTATTCAAATCTGCGTAATTTCTAAGTGTAGGTACTTGTATATCTGATATCTGATATTAAAAAAACGTCTTTTGAAGTCGGGTGGGGCTAAAAAATATTTTCCTTTTTTAATTTATATAAAAATTTATCGTGGTTTCTCTTTCTCAATTAGATTTTTTAATTCTTAAAGCCTCACCCGACTTCATAAGACGTTTTTTTAATATCAGATATGCGTAGGTACTTGAATAGTAATTACGCAGATTTGAATACTATTTATTGCTTTTTAGAGCTGTTGCTTTTTGAAGCTGTTTTTTTATAGCAATTTTTTTTAAGGTTTTTGAAGGAGGTTTTTCTTTTTAATTTTCAAAAGCTTTTTATTTTTACTTTTTTGTGGTAGGTATGTATAAGTAAATGTAAGCAATGATATAAATATATTTTATTCATATTTCACACTTTTCAATAGTATAATACTCCTAATAACTCAATTTCCACTTTTCGTGCTCTTAATTTTAGCAAGGGTCAGTCATGGGGTGGGTGACCAAAGTGTATTATCTCGAGCTCCTCCGTGCTTCAGAAGACACATTAAGCCGTTAGTCCCAGCTACATTTGCACTTATTAATACCCACCCGCATTGGGCCAGCGCGGTGGGTTATGGTCCATCCTATTCATCAGCCCATAAGTAAAGCTTGTATCCCAGCCCCAGCAGTTACAATAAAAATGGCTGATGCGAAACCTTTCAATACCGTAGAGTAATCACTAATACACTATCATATTTGATTTTGAAGAGTTCTCTTGTGTATCTTAGAAGTCCAAGGTCCAATGTGCAGGAAATTTAAATAAGCACACCCTTAAAGTATCCCCTTTCTAACAAAACAAGAATCATCTAAATCAGTTCATAAACAAAGAAGTTATGTCTGAAGATCCGTTAAAAGTCGTGCAAAAGTTACCTAAAAAATTACAGTACTTTCAGGATTACTCAAAAACTAATGAACCGATTTAAAATTTTCAAAAAATGGGACCAACTTGGGAACAAATTTGATAAAGTGGCGTTTGAATCATGTCAATCAGTTCAGCCGTTTTTGAGTAATCGGTGGACATACATAAAAAAATAAAAAAAAACAAATAAACAGACGAACATAGAACCTCCTCCTTTTTTTGAAGTCGGTTAAAAAATACGACTCACACCAGATCATGTTTTCGGATGGGAATCGAACCCGTGACCTTTGGATATCCGGTCCAATGTTCTGACCGCTGAGCTACCGAGTCACTAGTGGCATCGTCGAATTTCTTCTAGTACATCCCACTCTTACGCTGATAGCCAGCGGCATTACACCAATGTGAGGAGGGAAAAAATATTTACTATATTATATTTAACAGACAAAATATAGTAAATACCTTTGATCGGAAATGATACCGACTGCGCCATTTATACTGAAATGGAACAAATACAAAAAAAACCGTTAAAAATAATGTCATACCTAGGTAAATTCATAAAAGAGAAAGTACCCGTCTATTTGTTAAAAATCTATGATGAAAACATTATAGATTTTTAAAAAATAGAAAAGGAGCCCAGACAAGTGACAAACGCTTGGCTTTCCGATTATTCAAATAGAATTTAAGTGACATTAAGTGTATGAAATTGACATTTTAAACCGTCGTGATTGTCTATGGTGAGCGACATTTTACATGAGTTACATACAATTATCTATTCTATCCGAATTGTAGAAAGCCACTTGGCTATAGGGCCATGCGAGGTACTATTTCAAATTCGAAACTTGGACCTTGTACCTCTAGTCTTCTTTCTAAAATTAGTTTTGAACCACGTCTAACTTAAGTCGACCATTAGTTAAATATAATGAATTTACTTAGTCCCGAACTAAGCAAAATATTGTAATGTATAATCCGCGCGCAATTAGAATGGGATGAGACCTTGTTAAAGTAAATCCAAAGTGACAGTCAAGCAGTCAAGTAGCGTTAGCAAACAATTCTGAATCTATTTCCTAAAATAAAAATGAATTAAAAAAGGTGAAAAGTGTTAAGTACCCCTTTTTACTCATTATTATTTAATCACAAAAATAATCACGCAATAATATATAAATCTCGCAGTTAAAATAAAACTCAAGCAGAAATCCACGCGCACAACTAGCATTATGCGAGCATCTACGCGAGTTTGCCGACGATACGGCTGGCCGACCGACGGACCGTTGGCGTTTCAGTTCCAAAAGGTAGCATCCTATTCTCATCGCGCGCGGAATATAAGTACTTATACCAAACAACGGTAATCAAGTCACAATTTCAAAAATGGAAAACCTTTGATTTGTATAAAAGTAAAGGAAAGGCTTTTGATTTTTTTGGGGCCTGTTTTTCGAAAGTTACAAGCCTTGGAATACAAGTGTGTAACCCTAGAAACACTTGTAAAACAACATAAGCGTAAATTATAGCGTAGCGTTTCATAAAACTGTACTTATCACGTAGGTATGTAGAGTAAAATATTTAACAAGTGACCAACCTTACAAGTAAATATTTATACGTGTAACAGTAATTACGTTTCTCAAAAAATTGCATTGACACTTGTAACTTGCAACTTTCAGAAATTTTGCTAGCAGTGTCGGGGGACTCTTAATTTTTCTGTACTGCTAATTATACAAGGTGTTACAAAAGTACCCCTAATGCCGAATATGGTAGATAGGGACCATCAAACTGAACAACTTTTACTATGGGACCAACTCTGAAATCGCGAAAAAAGAATCAGCTGTTCCATACATTTTGATATTTTCGTAATAAATTTTTGTATGAAACAGCTGATTTTTTTTCGCGATTACAAAGTTAGTCCCATAGTAAAAGTTGTTCAGTTTGATGGTCCCTATCTATCATATTCGGCATTAGGGGTACTTTTGTAACACGTTGTATAATAGTACTGAAACGAAACTATCGGGTTGAACTGACAGCGACATTGACATTAAGATAAAATACTTATCAGCCAGTGCATTTACCGAAAAAAATCACTTGTAATTTTCTTCGTGAAACAGAATTAACAAGTACTTGTAACATGTTGAAGCTTGTGAACTTGAACTTTCGAGAAACAGGCGCCTTGAAATCTGCATTTAAAATGACTCAAAAAAAGAGTAACGTAAAAATACAAACAGCATCCGCCGAAAAGATAGTAACAATTATTGTCAGCAATAATAAAACTGCCACTTTCATTGTGCAACGTTGATTCACTTGATTCATTGCAATGAATGTTATTTCGATTATTGATAGACGCGCAAATAATTTATTTTCCATGGAACATTTATCAGTTAGGTAATAAACTGATGATTGAATCTTTGGTTCCACTTAATTGGCTTATGAAATAATTTCAATTAACGATTGTCATTGATTACTATTTTCTACCGAGGCGGACACCTTGTGTGAAACAGTTGGTTGTTCCGTTTGGGCCGTGTCACACCCCGGACACTCCATATAAAAAGTGCGGACGCACTAAAAACTGCAATAATAATACCAATTCATAAAAAAGACAATACAAAAGTGCCCAATAATTATAGAGCAATTAGCCCTATTACCAACTTTTTCAAAAATATTCGAGAAAGCAATGTACAATCAATTAATAGCATCTTTAGAAAAGTTCAACATCCTGAATGACAGTCAAAATGGCTTCAGAAAATCGAGATCTACTACACTGGCAGTTTTCAATTATATTTAAACAGCTTTACAGTATATTAACGACAAAAAAATTGCTTTAGGTATACTTCTCGATATGACAAAAGCATACGTTAAGGTTTCTTACAATATCCTATTGACAAAATTATATGGTTCCGGAATCCTCGGATATACCGACGAATGGTTTAAGTCATATTTATCCAATAGAAAACAACTTGTACAAATTGAGCACCACGATAATAAGTCTAGTGAAATCCAATTAATCCATTCAAAAACAACAAACAACGTTAAACGTATTTCGTTCCTACTCAATATAACAGTTTGACCTTGCAATATGCCCAAAACATTCAGAGCATCTCATTTGTCGTTTTTCGACGAATCGACAACCCTTAGTCGTTTCTTGGATTAACTTTATTTCCAACTAACTTTTGTTTTAAACAATAACGTAAACATTGTTTACCTTGTTACGAGAAGCCATTAGCAACGAAGTAACAATCGTGACCAGGGGAAGGCTGAAAAATATTTAAAAAAAACGTTATTTAAATCGTTTAAACTATTTATGTCGTTCTGTTGAATCATTACATTATCGAATCCATGACGTACAGCAAGAAACATCAGAGCGGGATCAATAAGTCAATCTAATCAATGAGCAATAAGATCAATAAGAACATAATTATTTAACAGAGGACATAATTACATTATTTAAGTCAAATTATGTCTCTCGTCTCTCGTCAATAAGTTCACCAATAATCATAATGCCGATTAACATATATCATAACTGGATTGGATAACCGCCAGATATGCATTTTCCGTAGCTCTATCTCCTTTCCTCACTCAAATAGATATGCATAACTAATAATTTTAATGTTATTTCTTGCTTTTTAGAGATATTTAATTTTGAAGCTGTTTTTGTTTTGGTTTTCAGGTTTTTTGAAGGAGGTTTTTTATATTATTTTAATATTATTTCTTGCTTTTTAGAGATATTTAATTTTGAAGCTGTTTTTGTTTTGGTTTTCAGGTTTTTGAAGGAGGTTTTTTATATATATAAATTAATGATGTATTTTAAGAATAGGACTTTTTCAACACAAGAGCTTTACCAAATAACCAGTTTACTATCTATTCCTAAACTATACAAAAAATCATAAAAAACATACCCTTTAGTCCAACTAATGAGGGTAGAAGGGGAAAGAAAAGTGTGGTACCAGTTCCCTATAATAAAACAATGTTTGCAAGAGCGTAATACGAAACACGTTCAGCATATTTATATAATAAAATAAATAAAGAGATTTATGAATACAACATGTTACAAAAATACCCCTAATGCCGAATATGGTATATAGGGACCATCAAACTGATCAACGTTTACTATGTGGCCAACTCTGAAAAAGCGATAAAAAGTCAGCTGTTTCATACAAAAATTAAAATCAAAATGTATGAAACAGCTGGTTTATTTTTCGAGATTTGAGAGTTGGGCCCATTGTAAATGTTGTTCAGTTTGATGGTCCCTATATACCATATTCGGCATTAGGGGTATTTTTGTAACATGTTGTATAATAAACCTATTTATAACATATTTGCTCGTAAAGGGTCTCTTATTACACCAATTTCAATATCGTATGGTATCTCATTAAGTACTTGTGCGTTATGGTAATGTAAAACGCACGGTTTATCAAGATGCTCCGTCTAAAACACACGGTACTTTTTTAAATCTTAGCAAAGAGTTTTTATGTCAGAAAAGAGGTTAGCATTTTATAAATAAAATTAACTTTGGGGGATAAAATATAATAAATAAACAATAATTCTTTAATTTTATTAATTTTGACAATAAACTACAACCACTTATCTGTAACAAAAACACAAAAACATTAATTTACTTTATTAGTAATACTGGCTGTTTTTTATGCCTTTGCCTTAAAAAAGCGCTAATGCGCGCGCATCGCTAATTTGTGAACAAGTAAAAATTATTCCGTGCGCTTTTTCTTTTCGCTGTATTGTTTTTATTTGAAAATGTCGTCAAGTACTGATGAATTTAATAATTCGACACCGCCAGAAGTCTCAGAGGCAGCGAAAAGGGCTTCTCTAAGCCTCTGGTCCGAAAAATATATAAGTCAAGCTCATTGTGGTGCTACTTCAATTCAATGCTAAAAAGCACTGTGAAAACAAAACATGGTATTGATATCAAGTCACACTACAACTTGCTGGCATTTCTAAAAAGACGCTCAAGTGGTCATGTGGCAATCCCAACTGACAACGTAATAATCAATTTTACAAATTGTTCAAATTTTTATAACTGCTTTAACAAGTGATAAAAAATTTATTCGTTTAAGAAAGTCCGAGTTTTATTAATTTCTTCGCAAATATGTTATAAAACGTCGTATGTCATACGCGCGCTTTGATAATTACCGCACTTATATCATAATGTACTATTACGAGTGTATCAATGTTAACAAATTGGATACAAAAATTAACCTACATAGAAACTGAAAGTTTATTGCAATGTATAAAATAAATCAAAGTAAATATTATTATACTAGCGGCCCGCCCCGGCTTCGCACGGGTACAATGTAGTAACTAATGTGGTAAGTGTGAAGTTATTAGACTATACTACAGGATAACTATATATAGTGGTGGCCACATAATTAAGGACGCCAGTCGATTTTCATACAAATGAAGTAACTTTTAAGCATTGCTTCTCCGCCAGGGATTGACCGAGCGGCGATCTGGTGATGGCCATCCAAGGAGTGAATGGAGGAGATCCAGATTTCTATACACACCCAAGTGATCTGACCAGCATTTTAAGAGATGTAAGGATATGTTTAAAAAAACCGCGAATATAGCATAAAAATATTCGCGTATGAAAATCTTGCTACAGAAAATTCTAATGCTTACGTCTCTTAGAATGCTGACCAGATCAGTTGGGTGTGTATTGCGATCTGAATCTTCTCCATTCACTCCCTGGATGGCCATCATCAGATCACAGCTAGCTCAATCCCTAGCGGAAAACCAAGACTTCAAAATTACCTCGTTTGGATGAAAATCGACTTGTGTCCTTAATTATGTGGCCACCACTATACGAATATGTATATACGACGTACACAACTTACGCAAGGGGTGTTATAAGTGTGTCTGTCTGTCTGAGGCACCCTAGCTCTCAAACTTATGGACCGATTTTGATGCGGTTTTTTATGCATAGTTTAAAAGATCTAAGTGTACAGACGACGGGACTCCTAAACCATTGATCCGATAAAAAAACAGAACATTGCAATACGCATGCCGGGTGCAGCTAGTCTATAATATAAAAATGAATCGCAAAATGTGTTGCTAAGCGCATAACTCAACAACGCCTGGACCAATTCGGCCAATTCTTTTTTTTTTATATTCGTTGAAGTTCAAGGATGGTTTTTACGGCGAGAAAAAATCGAATAACTACCGGAAAAACCTTTAAAACAGCCCTTTTCTCTTTCCCATACAAACGTTTTCTAACTAAAACGTAGAGTCAATTTGAGCTTTATTACTATTGCATAAAGTTCATATTAAATTACAAGCACTCACGGTTGTTTAAACAATGTAGGTATGTTCCTTACGTCAAAGAGTTAATTTGCACTTCAAAAATTCAATCATATATCTATCAAAACAGTGTGCGTGTGTGCGTTGGAGCACAGAATACATCGTTGGAGGATTTAATGTCGCGTTACGAAACTAAACAAAAGTGATATTATTTCTTTTTTCACGTCATCAGTTTTCACGTCATTACATCAGTCAAACACAAACCACGTTACCAAAAGGGAAAATCACTCACTCACTGATCACGAAATCAAGTGCTAGGAGTCTCAAACTTTGCATGGGGGCTCCTTTTAGAGCGTAGGTGCACGGGATTTTGCGAAATTCAATCCCTAAAGGGGTGAAACAGGGTGGCAAAGTTTGTATGGGAAAACGCGATTCCTTGGACCGATTGACTTGACATTTGGCATACACATTCTTTTTCAAAATTAATTGAACACGTGTTTCGTATTTTTTTAATATTTATCCCCTAACAGGGTTAAAAAGTGGTAGAAAGCTACTTTTGGGGTGCTTTACTTCGACGTCGGAATTGAAACTTCTTTGTGCATTTGATTGATTAATTAAGAAAAATAAATATCATTTGTCATTTCAACGTAATATTACATTCTCTTTGGTCATTTCCCCTGAGAGTAGGTAGAATGCATTTCATTGAATAGTACCTATGGCGTTATGTTGGCAGTGCTGTCATTTTTCCTTATTCAGATTAATTTTAAAAGAATACAATATCCGGTCATGTCGCCTTTGCTATGACAATTAATAAAGCACAGGGACAAAATTTAAGAGCGGCTGGTGTAGATCTGCGCAGTGATTGTTTCTCCCATGGCCAGATCTAATGTCGCGTGCTCGAGAGTCAGCTCGCCGAATAGCCTTTTTTATTTTGCAACCGGATAAAATGACAAGAAAAGTGTGTTTGATGATCGAGATTGATAATCCTCATAATGCACAACATATTTTAATATAAAAATGAATCGCAAAATGTGTTGCTAAGCGCATAACTCAACAACGCCTGGACCAATTCGGCCAATTCTTTTTTTTTTATATTCGTTGAAGTTCAAGGATGGTTTTTACGGCGAGAAAAAATCGAATAACTACCGGAAAAACCTTTAAAACAGCCCTTTTCTCTTTCCCATACAAACGTTTTCTAACTAAAACGTAGAGTCAATTTGAGCTTTATTACTATTGCATAAAGTTCATATTAAATTACAAGCACTCACGGTTGTTTAAACAATGTAGGTATGTTCCTTACGTCAAAGAGTTAATTTGCACTTCAAAAATTCAATCATATATCTATCAAAACAGTGTGCGTGTGTGCGTTGGAGCACAGAATACATCGTTGGAGGATTTAATGTCGCGTTACGAAACTAAACAAAAGTGATATTATTTCTTTTTTCACGTCATCAGTTTTCACGTCATTACATCAGTCAAACACAAACCACGTTACCAAAAGGGAAAATCACTCACTCACTGATCACGAAATCAAGTGCTAGGAGTCTCAAACTTTGCATGGGGGCTCCTTTTAGAGCGTAGGTGCACGGGATTTTGCGAAATTCAATCCCTAAAGGGGTGAAACAGGGTGGCAAAGTTTGTATGGGAAAACGCGATTCCTTGGACCGATTGACTTGACATTTGGCATACACATTCTTTTTCAAAATTAATTGAACACGTGTTTCGTATTTTTTTAATATTTATCCCCTAACAGGGTTAAAAAGTGGTAGAAAGCTACTTTTGGGGTGCTTTACTTCGACGTCGGAATTGAAACTTCTTTGTGCATTTGATTGATTAATTAAGAAAAATAAATATCATTTGTCATTTCAACGTAATATTACATTCTCTTTGGTCATTTCCCCTGAGAGTAGGTAGAATGCATTTCATTGAATAGTACCTATGGCGTTATGTTGGCAGTGCTGTCATTTTTCCTTATTCAGATTAATTTTAAAAGAATACAATATCCGGTCATGTCGCCTTTGCTATGACAATTAATAAAGCACAGGGACAAAATTTAAGAGCGGCTGGTGTAGATCTGCGCAGTGATTGTTTCTCCCATGGCCAGATCTAATGTCGCGTGCTCGAGAGTCAGCTCGCCGAATAGCCTTTTTTATTTTGCAACCGGATAAAATGACAAGAAAAGTGTGTTTGATGATCGAGATTGATAATCCTCATAATGCACAACATATTTTTATTTAAAACTAGCTGCACCCGGCATGCGTATTGCAATGCTCCGTTTTTTTAGCCAGGGACCGAGATTGATAATCCTCATAATGCACAACATATTTTTATTTAAAACTAGCTGCACCCGGCATGCGTATTGCAATGCTCCGTTTTTTTAGCCAGGGACCTTCTCGGTCGTACGCAGAACAACTCACCAAAATTTCATCATAATCGGATAAATGGCTTAGGAATCCCGCCGTCTGTACACTTAGATCTTTTAAACTATGCATAAAAAACTGCATCAAAATCGGTCCATAAGTTTGGGAGCTAGGTTGTCTCAGACAGACAGACACACACACAGGTCAAACTTATAACATGCCTTGCGTTAGTTGTGTACGTCGTATATACATATACTTATTTAGTGGTGGCCACATAATTAAGGACATAACTCGATTTTCATACAAACGAGGTAATTTTGAATTTTGTCTTGGTTGTTCGCTAGGTATTGAACTAACTGTGATCTGATGATGGCCATCCAGGGAGTGAATGGAGAAGATTCGGATCGCAATACACACCCAACAGTTCTGGTCAGCATTCTAAGAGATGTAAGCATCAGAATTGTCAGTAGCAAGATTTTTATACATTTTAATGCTATAGCATTAAAATGCGCGGTTTTTTTAAAAATATCCTTATACATCTCTTAAAATGCTGGTCAGATCACTTGGGTGTGTATAGAAATCTGGATCTCCTCCATTCACTGCCTGGATGGCCATCACTAGATCACTGCTCGGTCAATCCCTGGCGGAGAAGCAATGCTTAAAAGTTACTTCGTTTGAATGAAAATCGACTGGCGTCCTTAATTATGTAGCCACCACTATATATTCGTCCTTAATTATGTAGCCACCACTATATATTATTACAAGATATCCTGAAGTCTAATAACTTCACACGCACCACATTAGTAACTATATTGTACCCGTGCGAAGCCGGGGCAGGCCGCTAGTTCTAAATAAAAATATGTTGTGCATTATCAGGATTATCAATCTCGATCATCCAACACTTCTCTGTAATATACAACGTGTTACAAAAATACCCCTAATGCCGAATATGGTATATAGGGACCATCAAACTTAACAACTTTTACCATGGGACCAACTTTGAAAGAGCGCAATAAAAATCAGCTGTTTCATACATAAATTAAAATCAAAAATAACAAAATGTTTGAAACAGCTAATTTTTTTTTCGCGATTTGAGAGTTGGTCCCAATAGTAAAAGTTGTTCAGTTTGATGGTGCCTATATACCATATTCGGCATTAGGGGTATTTTTGTAACACCTTGTGTATATATAGAAGGGAAAATCACTCACTCACTGATCACGATATCTCAGAAACTACAAGTGCTAGGAGTCTCAAATTTTACATGGGGCTGCTTTTAGGGCGTAGGTGCTCACTAAGACGGGATTTTGCGAAATTCAACCCCTAATGTTCGGCATTAGGGTACCCCTAATGCCGAACATGGTATATAGGGCATGGTATATTTTGTAACACGTTGTATATAGATGTAACCTTATTCTGTCTTATTTATTTTTAATAAGTCTAAAAATTATTAAACAGAAACGTTTAGATAAAAAATATATTCATAAATATGTTTATTATTAATATTAAAAAGTACTTACCTTTAATTTATTTTTAAACCTAAAGCACCATAGTATTAAATGTTTTTTTATTTTTTCTTTAATTAACTAATTATTTGGATAAGGGAATTTCATTGACTATAATAGAAAAATAAGTAAGAAAGAGTGGAGTCTCCTGGCACATGCATATTTTTGCTTAAGGCCCCTATGTACCTCAAGTGGCGCCTGATTTTAATTAAATTTATTGCTCGCTAAGTACATAATGTATCGAAAATTGACAAGTACAGATTGAAGCTAAGGTTCTATAGTTTATTTACAAGTTATTGGGCACAGACCCTATCCAAGACAAAAATGTTGGTGATAATTAGACTCCGTAATCGGAGGAGGTATATTTTGGGAGCAGACGTTCTTAGGGATGAGGTAAATATTTTTGCTAATTATTTTGGTTTATCGATAAACTCGACACGACTACTATTAAAAAACATGACAAAAAAGATGTTATTTATTTTACGAATGAACAGGTTCTTATATTTAAGAATAACAGAAATACACTACTGGGAAAAAAAATGTTAAGTAGATAAAATAATATTTGAACACAAATATAGTTTAAATCAACATAAAATACAATATATTAAATACGACGTTGATTTAAAATGTTTTTGTGTTCAAATATTATTTTATCTACTTAAGTATTTGCTTTTTAGTAGAGTACCTATTTCTTTTATTCTTATATGTAAGAACCTGTTTATTCGTAAAATAAATAAAATATATGTTTTGTCATGTTGTTTAATTATAGTCAAGTTGAGTTAATTTATCGATAAATCAAAATAATTTACCCCATCCCTAAGAATGTCTGCTCCCAAAATATACCTCTGATGACGGACCGGTCATAATAGTGTGTGTGACTTGTCGCGGAAGTTACTAAGCAATCAAAGTATTTACCTTCCGGGAATGCAAACACCCAAACCTCCAAGATGGCAGATTGATTGCAATCATCAAATAACATTGACTCTATTTATAGCCCACACACTCAACTTCACACGCGGTGCTGTGTAGCACGGCCAGGTTTGGTGTACAGTCAGCGCCAAAATGATTTGAGCACTCAAACCTACCTAAATACTAAACTAAACATTTGACAAAAATCAACTTTTTCTCAAGACAACGAAAGTGCACCTTAATCTCTTGAGATAAGGTTGTTATATGTCTAATGATTATCTATTTTGGTAGGTTTGAAGTCTCAGATCATTTTGGCGCATACATCATTGTCTAATATACACAAAATAAACATACATGACTACATTTGACAGACGCAGCCACCACGCCAGTGCAGCTTCGGTATGGAGCTCCTAAATAAAAAGCTTCAACAAATAAACGAGATTTTGATAAACAACTTACCTGGACAGAGACAGGAGGTAGCGCTGACAAGGGAGTGGGATACACATCAGTTTTGCCAACATACATTTTGGGATCCTCAATGCCCGTCATTTGCACCCAAGTAGCGTCGAATGGGCCGGGGTTCTTGTGAGTGTAAGTGCAGTAGTGCACCCCGTCAACCGCCCACAATGTTTCCTTCTTATCAACCAGCACCTCTACCGTGAATGGACGGTCCATTTGGAATGGAAATGATCTGAAGTGATAAACAAGATCTTATTTGACAACAACATTACATGCTCCACTCCAAAGTAAGTAGCTAAAGCACTTGTGCTATGGAAATCGGAGACAACGGTGGTATCATAAACACCCAGACCTGAGCCAATATAGAAAAGTTCGTTTTCTAAATTGACCCAACCGGGGACCGAACCCGGGACCTCAGAGATGGCGACACCTTGAAAACCGGTGTACAAAGCCACTCGACCACGGAGGTCGTCGTTATGGCTCTTGCGCACGAAAGACTGTGTACGGGAAAAATATTTACGATTTAAATGCTTATTATGTGAGCTTATTTGAATACATAATATTTTGGCCGGCGCGCGACGGCATCTTGTACTGTACCGCGCGTTCATATTTGCTGTAGCGCGCATACTCAACTCAGCGGGTAAACTGATTGTGTCCGCCGGCATAGTGTCTAGTGGCCCTACCATGAGTTGACGCAAACTGTTTACGCTATCATCTTCGTCTTTGTTTAAGGCTCAAATTGTAGCTGACTAAATTTTCCAGAGGGGTTTTTTCTCAAATTTTTGATATCATTGTTCGTTCCAAAATATGGAGCGCCAAAATAAAAAAATCGGAAAAAAATGAATTCTTTTTTTCACTATTTCGGCCATACCTTTTTTCGTTTTTGATTTTCTCGAATAATTCTTTTTGCATCTTACAGCTCTCGTAAATAAGCAGTTTTTTTAATATCATATCTTCACAACTCTCCGATATCTCGGATTCGGGGCCGATAAAATCGGGGCCTATACTAGAGCGAACGAAAAGACATTTTCAATGTCAACATAAAAAAAACCGGACAAGTGCGAGTCGGGCTCGCCCACCGAGGGTTCCGTACCTACCTACATTATAAATAGTTCAGAAATCGAGTCTCGCAGTTTTTTCCGAGCTTCTCCCAAAATTTAGCTCCCAAAACTTATAATTTTGTGTTTTATAAGTGATATTGTGGTTTTACTTACTACACAGTTCATACCTAAATTAGTTAGGTAGGAAACCTTATTAAAGTTAGTACTTAAAATTACTTAAAATTCTATTTTGTGAAATGATTTATTTATTGTGTACCTATGAGTGACACAATAATTTTTAGTAGGTACATCCAGCATTTGTGTTGAACTAATTTAAAAATAATTTGAGTAAGCAAGGGTTGTGCTTTTTTACGAGTTATTTGTTATTTAGATTAGTCTAGATGGTGCTGCGCGGTATCGTAACGTAACGTTATTAACCGACTTCAAAAAAAGGAGGAGGTTATCAAGTCGACGGTATTTTCGTTTTAATTTTTTTATGTATGTTTTAACATAACTTCATCAGTTGTTAACCGATTTCAATTATTCTTTTTTTATCTGAAAGAAACTAGTTTGTGTGTGGTCCCATAAAAAAAATACATAGATCTGGTAAGTAGTTTTTTCATAACCCTAAAAAATATAAATTTTTTAGCTTACCATAGCACGACTTTCAGATATAACTTCTTTGTTTTTGAACCGATTTCGATGATTATTTTTTTGTTTGAAAGGATATACCTCAAGAATAGTCACATTTTAATTTCATTGGTATTGGACCTTGGACTTCGAAGATACACAAGGGAACTCCTCAAAGTCAAATAGGATATGTATAGTGATTGAGATATTGGTAGGTTTATGACAATCCAAAACAAACCGAGCTATGGTCTGCAACGTTTTGGACTAGACTTGGACTACGAACTACGAAGGCACAACGGAACCTTAAAAATAAACAGCGTGAATTTGGAAATTGAGTTATGGGCGTTGTACCATAGAAAATATTATATAAGATAAAAAATATTTACACGCATACATACCTACCACTAAAAAGTAGAAAATAAAAAAGGTTTTTTAAAAAATAAGAAAAACCTCCTTCAAAAAACTTAAAAACAAAAACAAGAACAGCTTCAAAATTAAATACCTCTAAAAAGCAAGAATTAATATTCTAATAAATATTAGTTACGCATATGAATATTCATATAACACGTCTAATGAAGTGGGACTTTTAGAATTAGAAAAAAAAAGATTGTCCCACCCACCCGACTTCAATAGACGACCGACCTCAAGGTTTTATGGGATGTTGATTATAAAAGTGACATTTATTTTGAGATCCAACACGGTGCACAATTTCAACCCCTAGTAGTGTGAAATTGGGGCATTTAGTTTTTAACTTTATTCAATGATGATTTACTGTTTCAGCGACAAAAGGTAAGGCTTAAGAGTTTTGTTTGAAAGAAAGAACCTATTTAAATATGCGCTATTACTAAGGTGTATATGAATATTCATATGCGTAACTAATAATTTGAATATTATTTCTTGCTTTTTAAAGGCAATTAATTTTGAATCAGTTTTCGTTTTTGATTTCAGTTTTTTGAAGGAGGTTTTTCTTTTGATTAATTATTTTTATGTTTGTATATTACTACTAGGTGTTCTCAAGTGTCTTGGAAGACACTTGAGAAGTTAGGTACCTATTTAGGATTGTGTTTAATTACATTACGAAATTATATATTATATTTATATTTATATATTTTTTTTTTATATATTTTGATTTGACAACATCACATACATTGCTTCGATTCCAAAGTAAGTAGCTAAAGCACTTGTGTTATGGAAATCAGAGACTACGGTGGTATCACAAAAACCCAGACCTGAAAATATATAGAAAAGTTCTAAATTCTAAATTGACCCAACCGGGGATCGAACCCGGGACCTCAGAGATGGCGACACCTTGAAAACCGGTGTACAAAGCCACTCGACCACGGAGGTCGTCGTCTAAGGGTCGGGGCTTATCTGTGCTACTCGTTTGACCGCAAAATGAAGCTGTTTTGTAATAGGAAAATGAGGGAATTTAAAAGAGAAAAATACAGAATTATCAATAAATAAATAATAAATAAATATTTGACAACATCACATACATTGCTCCGATTCCAAAGTAAGTAGCTAAAGCACTTGTGTTATGGAAATCGGAGACAACGGTGGTATCACAAACACCCAGACCTGAGCCAATATAGAAAAGTTCGTTTTCTAAATTGACTCAACCGGGGATCGAACCCGGGACCTCAGAGATGGCGACACCTTGAAAACCGGTGTACAAACCCACTCGACCAAGGAGGTCGTCAATACCAATATATTGGTATTTGTTGGTAAAATACACGTAATAATAAAAATTATCACCAAATAACAAGTTTATAGGTCAATTAAAAGTTAAATTATGACCGCGCATACCGTCGTTTAACCTTGATGATTGACTACGTACTTTAATGACTATTATTTTTTATGATATAATTACAAATGTATGGTTTTCAGATTTTTCCCTGTACTTGTAGTATAAGACGATATGACTTGCCAAATTTCAAAGTTCTAGGTTAACGGGAAATACCTTATGGCAGCCATTACACACACAATCCAGACTGTGCCAGATTGACAAAGATTGACAGAGATTGAATGTGTAACGTTGTTTGCGATCTGGCGTGATCAGATTGTGCTGAATTGTCAATCTACGTCAATCTGGCTTGGTCTGGCTTAGGGTTGGCACCTTCTTTTTTTGTCCGTCTGTCTGTCTGTCTGTCCGTCTGTCAAGACTCTGGAACGCGTGGAGGTATCGAGTTGAAATTAAAACCATTTACTCTAATCTACGGGCACTTGCTGCTGTGAACTGAAAAATCAAACTTCTAAGTTAACGTAAAAAAAAGATACGGCCATTAATGCCTCAAAAACTATATATTTTTAATTATATCATAAAAAATATAGTCATTAAAGTATGTAGTCAATCATCGAGGTTAAACGACGGTATGCGCGGTCATAATTTAACTTCTAATTGACCTATAAACTTAAAATTTGGTGATCATGTTAATTATTATATTGATAATTCTTTTTTTTTTCTTTTAAATTCCCTCATTTTCCTATTGCAAACTAGCTTAATTTTGCGGTCAAACGAGTAGCACAGATAAGCCCCGCCCCTTAGCCCTTTTTTAATAATTTTGTAATGTAATTAAACACAATCCTAAATAGGAACCTACCTACGTAAGTGTCTTGTACCTAGTAGTATTATACAAATATAAAAATAATAAATAAAACACACATTCAGTGGCGTGCCCGCCTAGAGAATGAAGCCTCAACAAAGTAATTTTTTTTTTACCAGCTCAATACAAGCAAAAAACAATGCATCGTTCGTTACTATTATTAATTTAAGTCTTTATTCACAGGATGTTTACCAAAATATCGTTACGACACCGCGCAGCGCCATCTAGACTGATAACAGATAACTCGTAAAAAAGCACAATCCTTGCTTACTTCAATTATTTTTAAATTAGTTCAACACAAATGCTAGATAGCGTAGCTTTGTACCTACAAAAAAAAAATATTGTGTCACTCATAGGTACACAATAAATAAATCATTTCACAAAATAGAATTTAAAGTAATTTTTTATACTACCTGCTCGTCAATGGCATATTATGTGTCATGCAAACCTTTCCTAAAGTAAGTAATTTTTCCCATGGGGAATAATGTGATTTGAATTTGGAATGCAACCCTTGTAGTCGTGCTTGATCGATGTTGGTTTGAAAAAGTTTAGGTACAATGAGATCTTATTCTCAGTTAGGCTGTATGTTATCATGAAAACTTTTTACGAAATTCATTTTCACCCGCGCACTAAGAAGGATTTATTTGAATGTCGAACTGACCACTACAGAATAGACGAAAAAAACATAAACTCTAACCCAACTATAAATGTACCAAAGAATGTAACTTTGTCGTTGCACAATTGGTGTAATGTTTCTAACATAACTTTTAATTTTCAATAAATATTCTTTATTTTTCATATTTTATTATTCTAACTTTAAATAATTACTTAAGTACTTTCTTTATAACAGTCATTGGTTTCAATTGCCTCGCAGAAAGTATAAAAAGTAGAGTATGCATCGCGGGCTTAAATGTGTATTTGTCATGGGCGATCTTGAACACCTCGTACTCAGGATTCTAGCCTTAACTCCCTCGCTCCGCTCGGGAGTTAACCATAGAATCCCTCGTACTCGGGGTTCAATAATAGCGCCCGGGACACAATACACTACTTTAAGCCCTTAATGCATAATCTACTATTAAATACTTACTTTGATAAGGTTTCCTACCTAACTAATTAAGGTATGAACTGTGTAATTAGTATAACCACAATATCACTTATAAAACACAAAATTATAAGTTTTGGGAACTCAATTTTGGGAGAAGCTCGGGAAAAAACTGCGAGACTCAATTTCTGAACTATTTATAATGTAGGTGGTATGGAACCCTCGGTGGGCAAGCCCGACTCGCACTTGTCCGGTTTTTTTTTTTATATCTCCGCCATATTGAAAAACTATCCTGACTGATAAATTCCATATGTATAATTTTCAAACATTCGAACATGCTCAAAAAACTTTACGAGAATCGAAGAGAAAAAAAGTAGAGGAGAACAGCCAACACCGGAAGCCGCACTGCAATATGTGTTTTTTACATAGGTATCTCCGTTATTTTGAAAAACTGGCTACACTGACAAATTCTATATAATTTTTGCTCACAAATTTTCATATGAGAACAAACAGCGCCGGAAAGACCGACTGAAAAAAGTTTTATTTACATATCTCCGCCATTTTGAAAAAAATCGATAAACTGGCGTGACAAAAAAACTCGCGCTCGCTCAATCGCGGTCAATTACTAATTATTTATTTATTATTCTGAAACGCAATGTAAATTGAGCCTTACGATATATCCCAAAAAGAACTGATGCTTACCTATAAGCATTGATTTCGTTAACTCCTAACTTGCCATTGACCTGTGTATTCCGCATAACTTTCTTATCCGACATATACACGTCGAAGTGCACCGAGATATTGAGGTACAACGGGTCCCCCAAGCCTATGTGCATGGCAAACCTGAAGCGGAAACAAACAGCTAGTGACTTATACATACAACATATAAAAAGTTGGCGTTGCAATGACGATGGCGCAAAAATCTCCGTTTAATTAATATTAAGATGTTGTTGTTATTAGGTAATTCCTTGTACAATAGTGAGATGGCGGATGATATTGCCATAATTGTGACATCTAATGACGTTAAAAATGTAAAAAAACAAAGACCCTTTGCGACTACACGAATCTGACATCAACTATACTATTGACATGATAATTGAATGGCTTAATGCAAGTAATTTAAAAATAAATATTGACAAATTATATTATATCCAATGTAATAAATCAAAGCATACACAATATAATTTTAATTTAAATGTAAAGAAGATAGGTAAAGTAGAACATTTAAAGTTTTTAGGTGTGATTATAGACGAGGACCTTAATGGAAGTTGCACAAAGTCAACTTATGCAATAGAATAAATAGATTCGTTTATGCCCTTAAAAGAATAAAGTACTTACATAGAATCAATTCTACGCTACGGTATTTTATTATGGGGCAACAGTACAGACAGAAATAGAGTGTTTATTGCTCAAAAGAAGTGCATCAGGGCAATATGTGGAGTGTTACCTGACCAATCCTGTAAACCGCTATTTCAAAGTCTTGGATTGTTACCACTTCCTTCACTTTACGTTTATGAAGTTGCTGTTTTTGTCCATAAACATTTAGGATTGTTTAAAAAAGAAATAGCTTTAGACTAAGAGACCCTCATAGAACGATTTTTAATGATCGACCAAAGTCGGCTAAATACCAGAAAAGCTGTTTATGCATGTGTGTAACAATCTAAAATAAGATTCCTAAAGATATTAAAATGCTCAATATTAACATGTTTAAAAAAAAGTTGTACAAATAGCTGGCTGAAAATATTTTTATGACATAAACCCATTTTTAGGCAAAAGTTGAAAATTTAGTTGAAAGTATTTATGAAAAGCGATTTTCTGACTGTTACTATTATTTCTAATATTGTTTAATTAAGTTATTGAAATTGAGAATTTTTGTCTTTTTATGGTAACTTTGATAATTTTGAATTTTATTTTTTGTGAATTGCTATTGACATTTTACTATAATATTTTTAAATTAAATAATTAAATTAAATTATTTTATCTACTCTCATATCGTCAAATTCGAATTATGAATTTTAAAACGAATTTATACTTTCTACACGCAATACCGAAAAAAAAAATAAAAAAAAATAAAAACATACTCGTACCTTTGCTAACTAAACAATGTTATAAAATAAGTTTTTTCTCATTACCATACAGGGCAAATCCAAGAAGATGACAGTGCCTTAATATTAAAAAAAAAAAACGATATTCCCACCATAAACTAATTTTATACTACTCCCGCATACTTTCCATGATTACACTATTTTCAGGAATTGTCTGACAAGTTCAAGTGTTCCTCGTCATGGTCTAAATACTCAATGTCAAAGAGTAGGTTATAATTTATTTATTTATTTATTTATTTATTTATTTATTTAAGGACAACCAACAAGTACATTCACCTTACACAAGTTAACATTTACATAATTATGGGTTACAATCTTAAGTGAAGACTTAATTAAAGGCTGCCACGGCATGCGTTATATGCAAAGAATTATAAAAAAGAGAATTTATGATTCACAAGGCGTTAACCATGATGAATGATAAATTTATAAACTACTTATATACTTATTTAATTAACAATGATTTTATATTCCTACCTTCGTAGGAGCTATAGATTTAATAAAAATTCCATATCCACCAAATATGTCGACATTTTTATTTTTGGGTAGCTTATTATAACAAGATTGCATGCGATTTAATGTTGAGAAATGGCCCAAATTACTATTGAAAGGTTTAGGTGTAAAGAGTTTATATTTAGAAGGGCGTGGCAGTTTGTAAGGGGTATAGAATCTAATCTATATATATAAAAGGGAAAATCACTCACTCACTGATCACGAAATCTCAGAAACTACAAGTGCTAGGAGTCTCAAATTTTGCATGGGGGCTCCTTTTAGGGCGTAGGTGCTCACTAAGACGGGATTTTGCGAAATTCAACCCCTAAAGGGGTGAAACAGGGTGGCAAAGTTTGTATGGGAGAACGCGATTCCTTGGCCCGATTGACTTGAAATTTGGCATAGACATTCTTTCACAAAATTAATTGAATACGTTTTTCGTAACTTTTTTATATTTATCTCCTAACAGGGTTAAAGAGTGGTAGAAAGCTACTTTTGGGGTGATTGACTTCGACGTCGGAATTGAAACTTCTTAGTGCATTTGATTGATTAATTAAGAAAAATAAAAATAATTTGTCATCTCAACGTAGTAGTATATTCTCTTTGGTCGTTTCCCCTGAGAGTAGGTAGAGTGCGTTTCATTGAATAGCGAATATTCAATGAAACGTCCTATGAACATTGGCTATTTTGTATTGGAATCGCCATTTCGGGTTACTTTTGACAGCTAACTTTTGATAAAGAGGTTTTAGTCTAAATAATGATCTTAGTAATGTTGGATAAAAGGACCGTAGTGTTGCTTTCGTTTAAGTATTCAGCTGCTTTGTTATTAACTTACTAATTAAAAAGATAGCGCTGGTTCTCAAGGTAAAATTGATAATCATGTAATTGTAGGTGATACGAAGTTCACAGGGTCCACTAGTGTTCGATAAAAGAAGGGGACAATCAAGCTGACCATTTACAAGCTTGTACAGAAACTTAAGATCAGCAATTTTTCTACGATCTTCTAGGCTTTGAATTTTGAAATAGTCTAATTATTATAAAAGAATAAACTATTTTAATCTCTTTTAAAATTGATCTTTTATTTAGTAGGTTCAATCTTAATTATATGAGAGTAGATAAAGTAGTGTATGAAACTGCACATAACTAGGTATTAAAACACTCGTGTGATACTATTAAAAACACACTCATGTTTGAATACCCCTCATTATGCGTCAGTTTCATAAACTACTATTACATTTGCATACTATTTCTATTAATGGCGAAACATGTGCACTTTACCCTTGGAATCTTTATACCGTGTTGGAAGCAAAAAATAATTTTATTATTATTATTATTAGTATTATTATAGTCATTGAGATATTGGTAGGTTTATGACAATCCAAAACAAACCGAGCTATGGACTGCGACGATTTGGACTAGACTTGGACTACGAAGTACGAAATATTATATGAAGATAAAAAATATCTACAAGCATACATACCCACTTCTAAAAAGTTGGAAATAAAAAAGAATTAAAAAAAAAGAAAAACCTCCTTTAAAAAACCTGTAAACAACAAAAACAGCTTCAAAATTAAATACCTCTAAAAAGCAAGAAATAATATTCAAATTATTAGTTACGCATATCAATATTAATAAAACTCATCTGTCGGGTGGGGCTTTTAGAGTTAAAATAAAAATAAGTTGTCCTCCCGCCCCACCCGACTTCAAAAGACGAGCTTTATTAATATTGATATGCGTAACTAATAATTTGAATATTATGATGGCGGTGCGAATTGGAACTACCATTTGACATTTTAGTGTATGAGATTGGTATTCTCTAAGCAAACATCAACGAACCTTCACCCCGCATCGACGACTACAACAACAACGTGAACTTTCAAACTTAAAGCTAATAAATACTTACCCCAATAGTGATTCAATCAATTCATAAACAAGGTGCTACATATTTAATGTGTTATCAACTTGTCCACGCTCTGCGGGTGATTGGGGATGACTAGCGGTGAGGGCGTGCCCAGTGGCCAGCCACCTTCGCTGCTCCTGACGATGTTCTCCAAATTCCAAATCCAGTTTGATAGAAAAACACATTCCAAGTAACGAATCCTCTACACCACATGTTCACCATTTGTGATTTTGGTGGGGCTTTTAGAGTTAAAATAAAAATAAGTTGTCCTCCCGCCCCACCCGACTTCAATAGACGAGTTTTATTAATATTGATGTGCGTAACTAATAATTTGAATATTATTTCTTGCTTTTTAATTTTGAAGCTGTTTTTGTTTTCAGGTTGTTTTTTGCTACAACTTTTCGGTCTAATGGATGGATTAGTTTAAGACTTCACCGTGGTTCATATACTCTGGGTGTGCCGGTGAAAACAATCTGTGATCCTATCGACAGGGGTTTGCTCAGCGGTTGGAATACCGTTTTCTTTAGTAACCAAGTCTGAAACCAAAGGGTAACACGAATGTTAGAATTAGTAATATTACACCTACTTACTTATGATATACCTACGCTTTGCATATAATTAAGTTGTTATAGGATAGATAGACGATACAAATGTCTTCCTATACTTACTTACTTTAAAACAGATTTTATCGGTAGCTGTTGCAGGAACTAATAAATATCTGTTTCTCGAAAAGGTACTTAGAAGACAACTGAATAGTTACTTGAAATTCCTGACCATTTTCGACAAACAACCTCGTAGGAATTGATTACTAACATCAAATATAACAACATTGGTTTTACGACTTTTCTGAAAACAGACAAAATATCGACTTATCATACAAAACTCGATCAGCAAAAGTCGATTTTTTTATTGTTTTCGGAAAAGTCGTAGAACAATAATGTTGTTGTTAATGATGCTAGTAATCTACTCCTGCGATGTTGTTGGTGTTTTACAAAGAACCCTGTATATTTCTTATTTTTTGTAAATGCAAAATTTAAACACAAAATTATATTTTTTCTTGCTTTTAAATTTTTTATTGCATTACGATGGTCAAACTCTCGGTTTTGTTTTGAAAAGTGAGAGATAAATGGGAAGTTAGTTTTTTTTTGTAAGTAATAATTATAAACATGTATAATGTTCCATAAAATGACATTATTTATATGTTTTCTAACGAAATAACATGTAAGTAGGTATGTCATTTCATGAAATAATATTAGTTTTTATTGATTGTTTTTTTATGTTAATTATGCATGTAAAAGAAAGAGATGAAAGTTCACGAATGATTTGATTTGATAAGAATATTTTTTTTTGTTGATTTACCCAGTACAAATTAGTTAAATAGTTTATTACATTTTTTTTTTTATCTTATGGTGTAAAAAATGCATGTTAACATTATAAGTTAAAAATATATAATACAGAACTTAAGTTTACTAGTATTTTGAGTCTACTCAAAATGAATGATAGATAAATAAATATTTTCTGTTGATTTAATCTGTTTTTTAATTAATCACCTTAGTAAATCTGTAACTGAGTGTACCTTTGATTTTGGGGGCAATGGAGCATACTTTCAATATTTGGGGGCAGTGGGGAATTTCTTTGAAATATTAAATTGACCCCGGGGGCTATGGAGCAAAAGTCAAATTTTATGTCTACAATTTGGGATGGTCCGGGCTGATTACGTAACTGTTGCTAACAATTCTCGATTGAAACCGCAGAAACATTTCTGCTTTAAGTAAGATAGTTGGCACATTGGTTCTTACTAAAGCAGCAATGTAACTGCGATTTCTGTCAGAATTGTTTGCAACAAAGATGGCCTCTGATCACAATCGCGAATCAACAAAAAGAGCCCTTGAGAGTTTTGGAGACATGAAATTTAACCCTTTGGCTGCTCAAAACTCACGTCGTGAGTCGAATAATTGCGACAGGTGTGCGCGTCGACTCTCCTAGCGAGTCGGACGTTTTGGCGGTTGCGCCAGTGCTAACGACTCACAGCGCGAGTCCACCAAAACAAAACGGCTGTGCTCGCAACTCGCGAGCGGAGTCCATACAAATTCTTTGAAAACTGAGTTCAAGATTTTACCCGAAATCATATTTTTTGTGCAGGTACCTAGCCTGTCGTAAATATTAATTGTTTTATTGAAGTCAGAAATGGCGTCGTTCATATTCACTTCTCGTTCTCACTCTAAACACTACATCTATCGCTCTCTCACTCCCACTCATTATCTGCGCGGGTTGTATAGTTTATTTTAAAAACTCGCATAATCTTCACTAGATTGCAGGGTAGCTAAAAAATATACTAACAAGTAGGTACTGAAGAAATAAATCAAAATCTTTAAACGTATATATTATGTTTAAACAATTTATAAATAAATGTTTAAATAGAAGTTCATTAGAACACAAACATTTAAACATTGATTTTTATTTATACATATACAATACGTTACAAAAGTACCCGTAATGCCGAATATGGTAGATAGGGACCATCAAACTGAACAACTTTTAGTAAGGGACAAACTTTAAATCGCGAAAAAAAAAATCGGCTGTTTCATACAAAAATTAATTACGGAAATATCAAAATGTATGAATCAGCTGATTTTTTTTTCGCGTTTTCATAGTTGGTCCCTACTTCTTAACTCGACTAGCATGTTCGCGAGCACAGCTGTTTCACCATCGCCGACTCACGTGTAGAGTCCACGCGCACAATCGTTGCGCCAGGGCCCGACTCGCCTAGTCGGTCCGGTTAGCACACGCGGTGCAATTTATCACTGGACAAACGCGTGTGCTATGGACTCGCCTAGCGAGGCGAGCGCAGCAGTTCACGGTACCGTGCGAATTTAGTTCAGCAGCCATAGTGTATGAATACGTGGTTCACCAGTAAAGTATTATTTAATTGGAAATGTAATATTAAGCAACATTTCTGAGTCTGTGTAGATTAAGCACGATAGAATAACTTAGGAGAGAGTAAACCTGGTGTGTAAAGTTTCATTGAAAAACGGTAAAATAAATGAGTTGGCTTTGAGACAAATACACCATCTTTAATTCCTCCGCCCGTATTAATTTAGTTAATATAAGTTCACTACTATTTGCTCTTTGACATTTCTCTCCCCGTTTATCATTGAGTATTTCTCACCAACATGGTGTTAACACTGGTCAAAGGTTCCCTAAGAATTTTCCTGAATGTCCATGCGGACGAAGTCGCGGGCGAAAGCTAGTGTATGACGTGTTCGTTCTGAACCGATTGGTATGATTCAATCAAACATTATTACATTAGTTTTTTACAAAACTTTAAAAACGGTTCAGTAGCATTTTATTCAAGTAATCCTAAAATTATTTTTATAACATATTTGCTCGTAAGGGGTCTCTTATTACACCAATTTCAATATCGTATTGTATCTCATTACGTACTTGTCCGTTATTGTAATGTAAAACGCACGGTTTATCAAGATGCTCCGTCTAAAACGAACGGTACTTTTTTAAATCTTAGCAAAGTTTTTATGTCAGAAAAGAGGTCAACATTTTATAAGGAGCCAAGTGTTGACTCTCGACCATTTACGAGCACACACGCGTACATTCCACCATCGTCGCCGCCGCGCCGCCGCCACCGACTGCAAAACTCTGTGGTCTCGTTTCTCCTACTTTCACTCAAGAGAATGAGAGAGAGACTGGTGAAATTTTAATAATAATAATAACTTGACAACATTAAAAATGCCAACTGGATAAGTAATAATCAATTTTACGAATTTTTATAACTGCTTTAACAGGTGATTATAAGTTTATTCGTTTAAGAAAGTCTGAGTTTTATTTATTCCCTCGCAAATATGTTATAAAACGTCATATGACATACGTGCGCTTTGATAATTACAGCCTCTGCTTTATTGTAGCAATATCGCCTCGGCTGTAATTTTCAACATACCGCACTTATATCATAACTAGTGGACTCTGTGAACTTCGTATCACCTACAATTTATAGAACATGGGCCCTATTTAATAACGTGACAATTTGGTTTACTTTGCAGTGTAGTTATTAGTAGTTTGTCCTATTTTCAAATTGCTTGATGCCTTTTATTTATATAAAATTTTCATGACAGTTGACAAATTGTCAATGTTATTTAAATAAGGCCCTGAAGACGACAATAAATTAAATTAAAAAATGTCGTATAGCTAAATAACGCTCCAAGTCTGCATAAAAAAATATCCAATATTTTAGACAGGAAATATTTTTCAGTTACAATTAATTTTCGAGCTATTCAATTTAGTTTGGCTGAAAATAATTTTTCGTTCCTAGGAATCATTCAATACCTACTTAGTTTCAAAATACTCCTATGAACTAATGTCACCATTTCTTTTATTTGTTGTCGTGTTGTCGTCTCCACCCCGTATGTCACTACGCCCTTCTCTTCAACTTTGAAGCTATCCTAGGAGTTATTTCCATCTGGTTATCATTCAACGAAAACCAACTTAATTTTGCACCTTATTACAACGCAATAAGGAAAAAATGTCAACACTGCCAACATAACGCCATAGGTACTATTCAATGAAACGCATTCTACCTACTTTTAGGGGAAATGACCAAAGAGAATGTAATACTACGTTGAGATGACAAAATTGACAAATGATATTTATTTTTCTTAATTAATCAATCAAATGCACAAAGAAGTTTCAATTCCGACGTCGAAGTCAATCACCCCAAAAGTAGCTTTCTATCACTTTTTAACCCTGTTAGGGGATAAATATTCAAAAAATACGAAACACGTGTTCAATTAATTTTGTAAAAGAATGTCTGTGCCAAATTTCAAGTCAATCGGGCCAAGGAATCGCGTTCTCCCATACAAACTTTGCCACCCTGTTTCACCCCTTTAGGGATTGAATTTCGCAAAATCCCGTCTTAGTAAGCACCTACGCCCTAAAAGGAGCCCCCATGCAAAATTTGATACTCCTAGCACTTGCAGTTTCTGAGATTTCGTGATCAGTAAGTGAGTGAGTGAGTGATTTTTGTGAATAAAATTGCAATGGATGTTTGGGGAAACCTATATTGTTTGTTTGTGAACCGATTTAGATGTTTCTTTATTTAAGTTAATCGGTCTTCACTTTCGTGGACTACCTAACGAGCCTAATCTTAGATTTTTGCGAAGCTAAAAAAACCGATCAAGAGCGAGTTTGCGCATCGCGTTCCGTACCATCGATATATATGAAAGAGAAATTCACTTCCTTACTCACACACTCATCACAAAATCTCAGAAACTACAAGTGCTAGGAGTCTCAAAATTTGCATGAAGGTTCCTTTTAGGGCGCAGGTGCTCACTAAGACGGGATTTTGCGAAATTCAACCCCTAAAGGGGTGAAACAAGGGGACAAAATTTGTATGGGAGAACGCGATTCCTTGGCCCGATTGACTTGAAATTTGGCATAGACATTCTTTCACAAAATTATTTGAACAGCTGTTTCGTATTTTTTTTATATTTATCCTCTAACAAGGTTAAAAAGTGGTAGAAAGCTACTTTTGAGGTGATTGACTTCGACGTCTTATTTAACAGAGAACATAATTACATTATTTAAGTCAAATTACGTCTCTGAGCGCGGCAATAAGTTCACTAATAATCATCATGCCGATTTAGAACCACCAGATCTGCGTTTTCCGTAGCTCTATCTCCTTTCCTCATTCAAAAAGATAATTCGCTAGAGCAAGCACACCGCGCCAGCACCTTCGGCGACGACTGACTCGCCGCCGCGCAGATGCCAAATTACAATTTTCTTTCTCTTTTGAACGAAGCTTCCGTGTGTCGGAATCGGAAGAGATAAAGACATCGAAGGTCAAGTTGACGTGACTAAGATGTGTAAATGATCCGTAAAGCTACGGAAAAATTGATGCTCTGTGGATTATACACCTGATTATAATATACACCTGCTGTTAAGCTACATGCTTAACAGCAGGTAGGCATAAACTTTATGAACTTAATACCTACTTAA
The DNA here is from genome assembly GCA_963556745.1 of Catoptria pinella. Classification (NCBI taxonomy): domain Eukaryota; kingdom Metazoa; phylum Arthropoda; class Insecta; order Lepidoptera; family Crambidae; genus Catoptria; species Catoptria pinella. Next base: position 7,043,279 of record OY750782.1, on the reverse strand, counting down.
TTTTCTCAACACCTTAGTAATAGCACATATTTAAATAGGTTCTTTCTTTCAAACAAAATTCTTAAGCCTTACCTTTTCTCGCTGAAACAGTAAATCATCATTGGATAAAGTTAAAAACTAAATGCCCCAATTTCACACTACTAGGGGTTGAAATTGTGCACCGTGTTGGATCTCAAAATAAATGTCACTTTTATAATCAACATCCCATAAAACCTTGAGGTCGGTCGTCTATTGAAGTTGGGTGGGGCGGGAAGACCATCTTTTCTTTTTCTAATTCTAAAAGTTTTTTTAACGTTTATTTACCCATTGCACCCCTTTAATGGTTGAAATTTAAACAACAACGATATACGTCGCGTCAGTTTCCAACAAAGGACTAAATAATTATTTTTTTGGAATTACCTATAATTTTCTATACAAAACTTCATTCCCCACTTTACCCCTTTGGGGGGTAGAATTTTCTAAAACACCGAGACATGTACGTAAATATTAATTTGCAATTGTAAGTCTCAACACAACATTTTAAGGTCCAAGCTTCAAAACTGAGGGACTACATATTATAATAAAAACTTTTATCCCCTATTTCACCCCCTTAGAGAGTTTGGCCAAATTTGGAATCTCTAGATCCAGCGGTTTGGGCTGTGCGTTTATATGTTAGTCAGTCAGTCACTCTGACAGTTTTTATATTTAAATTTTTAGATTTATTTTAAAGTATCTTATTTATCGGATATTAATCGTGCCAAAAAGTGGTAGCTACTTGAGTGGTGAATAACAACAGCAACTTTTTCGAGGAAAAAATAAATAAAATCAAAATAACCTTATAAGTTTTAAAGAAAAATGCTTTATGAACAAGCCCAAGCGGTTCGTTTTGATTTTTGTTATTTGTTTGACTTGGTTTTAGGTTCCTTTTTTGTTTGTCTGTTTGTTTGTTTGTCTACAAATTTATACGTCCCTGACAGCACTAATCCTACCCGCCAGTCTAAGGAGTCGGGTATTGGCTGTTACCGACTCGGGCCAGTCTATTGGCGTTTGTGCCGTTGTGAGGACTCCCACCAATTCAGTGGATTTGAGTTCCTCCCGAACTGGTGCGACTCCTGCTGGCTCTTAGAGCTAGTCCTCTGGAGACTTGAAAAGAAATGATGGCCCAGCAAACCAACGCGAAGACGTAGACAAGTCAATATGACGCGGACGCGTAGCGTCGTCTGCAACGTTCAAATCAGTTGGCACCCAATTCCAATCTGCAACACTAGAATTTTCAATAATTTCTCCAATTCTGCGGGCAACAAACGGTTTGAACGATATGTGCGTCGCTGCGTAACCATCCCAGGACAGTCATGGAATCAGTCCAAAAAAATACGCACGACGGCTTTTTTGTGACTTTCTGTATAGTTAGAGCAAGGCGAGAGGTAATCAGGGCGGCCTGGAGCTCCAAACCAGGAATGGACGTCAGTTTTAGCGGAGAAGACCTCGCCTTACTTGAAATCAGAGCGAGACGTATTGAACCATCTTCGTACATAGACGCCAATACGCAACACAAACAAGCGTGTGTGTTCGCTGGCGTCGACAAAGACGTGCAACTCGCAATGTATTGGTTCTGAGTTCAAGGAAGACTCGTACCAACGTGGAATTTTGGCAACTGCTTGGAGCCACTTAGCCCATTTTGAGGCTTAATTGGGTGGAAATTCAGTATCCCAACCGATATTAGACCACCATACTTGTTGGAATAGTATACAAACGTTGATTATGACCGGTCCTAGCAAACCTAAGGGGTCGTATACACGCATTAAGTGCGAAAGGACTTTTCGCTTCGTGAGCAGTTGAGGTAATGAATCTTAAAGCCCAGTGCGAAAACCTAACAAGTCTGCGAGAGGCTGGTATTGTGCGATGATTGGGCTGGAGCACACACCGAAGATGAAAGCTGTCATTCTGTACTCCTTCAAGGGTTACCTCTCGGTCTCTGAACGTGCCGAAGGCTGCCATAGATAAAGCAAGGCGTCTCTATCCTCTTTTCAAATTCGAAACTGAGGGAACATCTCTTTGATGTCAGCAGCAAGTCAGGACCGGTAAGCAACAAAGAGTTCAGACTGACACCTTCCTTTAAGGCAGCGGCATCAAGAACTAGGTACTCGCAATTTACGCTTTTGTGGGTGATAAACACCGAAAAGTGGCAAATACCACCTGATATTGCTTGGGTCGGTGTTCAGTCTGCCATGGAAGGAACTGAACTAAAAACAAATGAGAACCAGTTTTTTTTCAAATTGTTCTCTTTCATAGAATTTGAAGTTTGTTTTGTGTTTTTCTAGTGGATAATGTCATTAAATGTTGAAGAGTCTGAATATAAAAACAAAAAAGTTTGTTTACTTTGTTCCTTTGTTCTATAGAACAAATTAAAGAAAGTAAAATCTCAATTGTTCTGGACTTTGTGTTATTTGGTCCGGTGACGTCAAGTTCTATAGAACAAATGGGACTTACCCATAATTTTCCAGATCAAACCAGCACTTACACCCGTATTCACAAACAACACTCAAGCGACCGTTGACTACACGAACGCACTGCGTTGAAATGAAGCTCTGTGATTTTGTTTGATTGTTTTACATATTGTATGGTATGGGTATGGTACCACTACCCACCCTAGCAGCTCCCTAGTGCAACAAAACAAATGACAACCAAATACATGTGCTATTTTACAAGTACTGGACATCCACCTCACCCCAACCTTTTTTTTTATCTGAAAGCAAATTTTCAAAAACTAAAGTTAACAACTTTTCATCTATGTATCCATGAGGACATGGATACATAGATGAAATGATGATGATACATGGTATAAAGGAGACTTAAATTATTGTTACATACATATTATGAATTATTCAAAAAAGGTCTTTAATAAGAAGACCTGAGAGAAAATCAACTTGAGCTAGATTCGAACCTGCACCTGCTCTTAAACAATTATTATTGCACAACATGTTCTTAAAGGTAAAATTATTTCATTTACCGTTTCCTGGAAATAAAATTATTATTTATATATTTACCGGAAACACATAATAATATCCTAAATAGTATGCTTCGCTTCAGAAGCAATTAAGGAAAGGTGCGGTAACTGGAATACCTCTGATTACCTTCACCATTACCGTGCCTTAACCATTTCTAACTTACCTCCATCTGCAAAAGTTAAATCGTGACAGTGAAATTAGTTATTCAGAGATTCTCCATAGCTTCACAGTATATCATATTTTTTGAAAAAACTAATAATACCCTTGAGCTTATTGATCTATTAGTATTAACGTATTAGTTTTTGGTATTAGAAAGGAATAGATCAAATTTTTTAATTTGTCATATTGTGCTTAACTACCTATACAGGATGTTGAGCACCCTAGCGAAAACTTTAAAGAATGATTCTACTCTTAGATTTCAGCAATTTTCTCAACGGAACCACTTGTCGCAAATGCATAGTTGAGGGAGCGCACGCGCGCTTACAACAAAGCCACGACCTTCGACCGCGAGCAAATAGCTGTTGTTCTACATACATTGCGGGTTTATAATTTTGTATAAGCGGATTTATAAGTTTATAAATTGAAAATTTCATTACTTTTATCTGAATTCAGGTTCTAAGCAACTAAGACAGACTGTGTGATAGAAAAAAAACACTCAACTTTTCATGAATTCTGCGACAGAAACTTCCACTTCAGATAGACTCAGAATCATGAGTCGACTATGCATTGAACGTTTTTGCTAGTGTGTTACTAACACCCTGTATGTGGTTTGGCCTGTACCACACAGACAAAATGGTTTTTCTATAATTATATGTAATGACAAATAGAAATACTATGTCATTTTGTACGTACTTCCACTACCCCTCCGCCTTGGAGAGTGATAAACGAGGCGAGGTAGTTAAAATGGCGATAGAATCAACTTGGCGTACGACTGACGGCTCGGCTTTCATAATACGCCATCTATCGAGATTTATGGAACTAATTTCTTTTTTTTTTGGTTTCGGAAAATCGCCCATTGGTAAAACGTTGTTTAATGTTTACAGTTCCTTAAAAACTGACCAAATAAACTTATTTTTTATTTTGACGAATTAATTATTCAATCTATATAGTATAAAAGGGAAAATCACTCACTCACTCACTGATCACGAAATTTCAGAAACTGCAAGTGCTAGGAGTCTCAAATTTTGCATGGGGGCACCTTTTAGGGCGTAGGTGCTCACTAAGACGGGATTTTGCGAAATTCAACCCCTAAATGGGTGAAACACGGTGGCAAAGTTTGTTTAGGTGAACGCGATTCCGTGGCCCGATTGACTTGAAATTTGGCATACACATTCTTTCACAAAATTAATTGAACACGTGTTTGGTATTTTTTTTATATTTATCCCCTAATAGGGTTAAAAAGTGGTAGAAAGCTACTTTTGGGGTGATTGAATTCGACGTCGGAATTGAAACTTCTTAGTGCATTTGATTGATTAATTAAGAAAAATAAATATCATTTGTCATCTCAACGTAGTATTATTTTCTCTTTGTTCATTTCCCCTGAGAGTAAGGTAGAATGCGTTTCATTGAAAAGCGAATATTCAATGAAACGTACTATGAACATTGGCTATTTTGTATGGAAATCGCCATTCCGGGTTACTTTTGACAGCTAACTTTTGATAAAGAGGTTTTAGTCTAAATAATGATCTAAGTAATGTTGGATAAAAGGACCATAATTTTGCTTTCATTAAAGTATTCAGCTGCTTTGTTATTAACTTACTAATTAAAAAGATAGCGCTGGTTCTCAAGGTAAAATTAATAATCATTAAATTGTAGGTGATACAAAGTTCACAGGGTCCACTAGTATAATTATATAAGTAAAAACAATACAAATAGCAATTTTGATAAACTTACTTTTATCTGTGAAAAAATAAAACCAAGTTAATACGTGGTTACGGCTCCTAATCTAGGGTGCATTCCGATTCAGAGTAAAATCAATTTCAACGCTGACAGCGATAACAGGCGTACCGATTCAGATATGGCGCTTATGACATTTGGGACTCGTCAACGATTCGGAACGCTCATGAACGCACTCATAATGCTCACTGATCTCGTGGCCCACATAACCTCAAATTCCGACCATTTTATTTCATAGTTGTTCTTATAATGAATAATATCTTCGATTTTTACTTCTATGGCATGCGGCACAAATTTTCAATTAATTTTAAATTTTCATATGAATACACCTGAGGTGAACAAAACAAACTAGTGTCAGTTTTGACAGGCGCTCATAGTCAAAGATATTAACCATTTTAAGAACACAATATAAAAAAAAGGTCAGTAAAAAATAGAAATTAACGGTTGTAGGTACTCGAAAACATCACGCACTACTTCATAACGACTCATCAACGGCGCAACAGGGAGCTTCACACCACTGCGTTGAAGAGGTCGTAGGGTTGTCTACTGACCAACCAACCTTGTGCACAGAACAACATACATCAACTACCTTATTAAAGGTAGTGCCCGTCACTATCAGTGGTCCCGCAGAGTGTCTTGACACTTTCGCCTTGCTGGATGATGGTAGTACGGCTACATTGATCGACACCAAAAGGGCTAACAAAATTGGGGCAACAGGTCCCTCAGATCACATTAAAATTAACGCGGTAGGTGGTATAAACACTCATATAAGTGTTTCCTACGTAAGCTTTGAAATTAAGGGCAAGTACACATCGGAAGTTTTTAAAATAAAAAACGCAAGAACTATTGATACTTTATCTCTCCATAAAAACAAACTATTCATCGGTCCGACATTGATAAATACAAGGTGTTACAAAACTACCCCTAATGCCGAATATGGTATATAAGGACCATCAAACTGAACAACTTTTACTATGGGACCAACTCTGAAATCGCGAAAAAAAAACAGCTGTTTCATATAAATAAATATATAAACGAAAAAAAAACCAGCTGTTTCATATAAATGAAACAGCTGATTGTTTTTCGCGATTTCAGAGTTGGCCCCATAGTAAAAGTTGTTCAGTTTGATGGCCACTATATACCATATTCGGCATTAGGGGTATTTTTGTAACACCTTGTATAAACACCTTAGTGACATAGCTGGCATGATCACTTACACTAATGCTATACCGACAATCCTTATAGGCGCTGAAGACTGGCACTTATCAATAACGCGTGAGGTTCTTAGAGGGCTCCGCACACAACCCGTTGCCTGTCTCACAGCATTAGGATGGACACTTTACGGTTCTGTAGGAAACAGAACTAGACGCACTGCGTTCGTTAACCACACAAGTTTTACCAACAACGAACACAGTACGTCTGATACTTCTTTAGAGCATCTTGTTAAGGAGCATTATTAACTGGAATCAATTGGTATTTCTAAACAAACACCCTTAAACACAGAAATCAACGCGCAATTGACATTTTGAACTTTACGACTGAAAGGTTGCCATCAGGACGATTTTCGGCAGGGTTGCCTTGGCGTCAAGGCATCACGACTGTGCCCGATAACTATTTTCAGGCTAAGTCTCGCCTTAAGGGCTTAGAAAGACGCATGGATAGTGGTATTGCGGAATCTTATCACAACTACGTAGCAGACGTGATTAAAAAGGGCTACGCGGATGAGTGTGTTGTGGACACGTACCACACGAAGAACATCTCTACGAGTCCTATAAACACTGAGGCCGCTGCTCCACGCTGGTATTTGCCACATTTTGGAGTATGCGAACGAACAAAGGGGGAGCAAGTAGAAGTTCGCAATAGCGTCCACAGCTTTGAGAACCTGCAATTCATAGGTTGGCGAGCACAAAGTTCGCGAACCTAAATGGGTATGGTACCACTACCCACCCTAGCAGCTCCCTAGTGCAACAAATTAAATGACAACAAAGTACATGTGCTATTTTATAAGTACTGGACATCCACCTTACCGCACTGAGTCTTTTCATCTGAAAGCAAATTTTCAAAAACTAAAGTTAACAACTTTTCGCTTTATGTATCCATGAGGACCATGGATACATGGCGTAAAGGGGTCTTAAATTATTGTTATATAAATATTACGAGTTCAGTATTCAAAAAAGGTCTTTATTATAAAGACCTGTAAATGTTAGAAAAAATCAACTTGAGCTAGATTCGAACCTGCCCCTGCTCTTAAACAAGTGCACAACATGTTCTGAAACATTAAAGATAAAATTATTTCATTTACCTCTTCCTGGAAATATAATAATAATTATATTTATTATATATTTACTGAAAACACATATCCTAAATGTCTCACTAAATCGCTTAAAAAGCAATTAAGGAAAAGGCCAAATACCATCGTAAAATAAAAATCTATGAAAGTTGCAGTGACAGATTCAACAGGTTGCGCGATGGAGTGAAAGCTCAAGAAAAATCGTGTTATGGTAACTATCGAGTCTTGATAGAGGACTCCATTGTAAAACAATCCAGAAACTTCTGAAATCTTGTTCGATTCAGAATGGACACCTAACTATAACGTCTCGACGTGTAACCCAGGTAGGTAATTCAATCTGTGAGGCATTCCCAATTAATTTATTTCTACATTTGTAGCTAACTCACCCTCCACATCTGGTAATAACTTGGTAAGTGATTGTACTTCTGATATATCGTCAATTGAAATAGCATATAAATAATAATTATCATAGAGTCATCCAGTTGCTTAATATATTGGTTGCCACCGAATCTGATGGTCCCGATGATTTACCATCTTGTTTTCTAATTAAAAGCCTGTCGATTCTGTAACCAAACTTGAACTTCACTTCGAATCTTACTTTACTGCGCGGGAATTTCAAATCATAAAGCTTCCTAAAACTTTTTGCAATCGGTAAAGTAGCTTATATTCAGCTAATTCCAATAAGAAATTCACGCGAAGTGAAGTGAGGTTCGAAGTGAGATGTGAGATTGGTTACAGAATCGCTCCCCTGCGCTAAAACTATTGCTGTTCCTCTGTGTATTCTTTTTCAAATGTCTCTAATGCAGGAATGTGTGCCTCCTGTTTGGAAGCGAGCATTAATAACACTAGTTCATAAAAAAGGTTCTAAAACTGTAGTAGAAAACTATATGCCTATTTCTTAGTATGCATAGTTGCAAAGGTTTTGGAACATTTGGTGACCAGTTATGTCCTGCGTTACAACAATCAATAAGTTCTAACCAACATGGGTTTGTAAAAGGCCGTTCTACCGTCTCACGCTTTGCACTTTTTAATGAGTCTATTACCTCAGCAATGTATGGTGGCGCTAAGGTCGATGTCGTTTACACAGATTATAGTAAATCTTTTGACTGAATTCCCCATAAACTCTCAATAGCAAAGCTATCAGCTATTGGAATCAGCGGCGATCTGCTTAGGTGGATCGCTTCCTATTTAGATAACCGATCTCAAGCTGTGGCTATTGGTAACTACGCCTCTAGTTGGGAAGACAATGTAGACATGAATAGCGGAAGTCCGCAAGGATCGCTGCTCGGACCCTTGCTGTTTTTGATCTTTGTAAACGATAGCGACCAATGCTTTCCCACTTCTAGTCTCTTATCTTTCGCAGATGACATGGAGATCTGTGCAAATATATCTTCTATTTCAGACGCCGAATCCCTACAGGTTGACCATTGACAAGAAAACTACAGCGAGGTTAATTGCTTCGATTTAAACCTCTCATGTGTTGCCTAATGATCTTCAGTCGTAAGCTGATTCCAGTTAAATAATAAATAAATATTTGACAACATCACATACATGGCTCCGATTCCAAAGTAAGTAGCTAAAGCACTTGTGTTATGGAAATCGAAGACAACGGTGGTATCACAAACACCCAGACCTGAGCCAAAATAGAAAAGTTCGTTTTGTAAATTTACCCAACCGGGGATCGAACCCGGGACCTGAGAGATGGCGACACCTTGAAAACCGGTGTACAAAGCCACTCGACCAAGGAGGTCGTCAAAGTTACTTTTAATTTCAAACTAAAAGGAGAAGAACTTCACAGGGAGGATTGTGCTTGAGATCTTCGCGTGTTCCATGATTCAGGTCTTCTATTCGATGCACATGTAAACAAAATAGTGGCTAAGGCGTATAAAGCATTGGGCTTCATTAAACGTATGGGGCGAGATTTCAAGCAGGTTAAAACATAATATTCTATATGGTACATACCTACGTACGAAGTCAATTGGAATGTGCTTCACAAATCTGGAATCTTGACTGTAAGTACTAGTACCCGGTTCATTAAAATAAAAAATCTTTTATTTCATAGATTTTATGACAAGACCTACCTAAAAAGACACGCACTTTAACCTTTTCCGGCCATTATTTTGATATTGATTTATTTAATACTGATTTTCTGAAGGCAAGGCGTATGCTGGCGAGTAGCTTTTTTGAGTGATTGTCTTAGTTTCTGTTGGCTACATGGGCGGTTGGTTTGCTTTCAAGTTTGCTAAGTTTATAATTATTGCCTCGGAACCTCATGTGAAGATATTGTGAATGTTTGTGCAGTATTTAAAGATTTTTTTTGTCAATTTCAAATAACTTTTTGTATGTTTTAGTGTACCTAAGTATAATGTCTTATTTGTTTTATTTTAGCTTGTATCGCTTTTTATAGATCTGCCTGACGATTCTGTAACCAAACTCGCATCTCACTTCGAACCTCACCTCACTCCGCGTGAATTTTTTATTAGAAATTAGCTGAATATAAGCTACTTTACCGGTTACAAGAGGTTTTAGTTAGCTAACGTAGCTATCTAAACTCTTTTGTGATTAAAAAACAGTCTATGATTTTTCCATTTATGATTTAAAATTTCCGCGCAAGAAGGCGATATTCGAAATGAAGTTCGAGTTTGGTTATAAAATCGACAGGCGGTATTATATATGCGCCGAGGATCTGTTATTGACTTCCTAGTGTTATAACAAGTTCTATTTGTTTCTAGCTAGTTGTTGGTCTTCCTTAAGATTAAATATATAAATACAAATAAATGAATTTAATAAATAAGGTTACTACGGAACCCTATACTGCGCTTGGCCCGACATGCACTTGGCCGGTTTTTAATTCTCCTTCGCCCTATGGTCCGACGCTACGCTATGGTTTCTCTTTGTGCGACAGAAAGAAAGAGTACTTTCTACAATACTTACAGGCATTTCGACAACCTGGAAATAATAATGATTTTTTAAATAGTAAGTATTACAATTTATTACATTTGCCTCTGCTGAAGCAAGCATGATATTGAATGACGACGATTATATAGATATAGATTGTGTAAATAGTTACAAAATACATACGATTACATCGGTTGCTGCTGCAGCCTCTGGACTCCGAAGCTAAAAAATATTTTATTGTTAAAAGACGAAGAAGGAGAAGAAAAAGTATATTTTATTTATTTTAAATCAAGCAACATGATAATAAAAAGGCATGAAATACACCTAAATCACCCACATGTTGGGGTCCATCCATTCAGCTTTCTAATACACAGAAATATTATCTACAAAACGACATCAAAATCATTGCTCTGTGTTGCATATTTCGAGAGTTACTGTTGTTGGAATATGACCCTTACACGCACTAAATGTTTAATTTATAACTAATGTAGTCGTTTAACAGGTAGGTGATCAAAAATCTAATATCTCGAGCTTTTCCGTGGTTTGTTAGTCTAATAATACGCTGTTGTCTTATAGGCTGTTAGGTATTCTAAGTTGAGACCTTATAAACTCGTAACTCTTCTTAGTACACATCTCACAGACACTTGTACAGGATCGTTAGACAACACAAAGAATTACTGGTATTAAGCTACACTAAAAAATTTAATTATGCCAAAGATTTTAGGGGATGATAGTGTTCATCAGTATGAACAACTTTTACTATGGGGCCAACCACGGAATTGCGAAAAAATAATCAGCTGTTTCTGAGCGACGGTAAAAGATTGAGCAATAGCTCACAAATAATATGTAAGATATTTTAAATGAGTATTTCTCAAAGTAAGCGATAGCGCCCCTTCGTGGGCCTTGGAGGCCTACAGGGAAACGGTAAAGGGCCCGGTATACTTACATAATAAGACCGATATAGCATGCCAATAGGTACTTAATAATCTAGAGTTTTCATTTTAGGATGACATGTTATATTAAGCTAAAAATTTTGGGCGGCAGCCCTCTGACATAATCATTTGCCTCATTAAAGAGGTCCGCCACGTAGGTACTTATAGCTTCATGCCTAGACTGCGCAGTGCGCCTGGCTTGGCAAAAGTGGTTTTGACTAAGGATGATAATATGATGGACAAAACCAATTTTAACTGCTTTTTGTAATCAAAGGTGGTTTAACTAAGGACGTCAAAACTACTTTTAACCGGCTATGTATAAAATGAATAGATTTTGGTATTAGTTGGTTAGGTGATTGACACAAATCCTATGATTCATTTGCTAAGAACAGCGATAATCACCATATTAATACAAGGAATAAAGATAAACTTGCCGTTCCAAGATTTAGGCTTGCAAAAACTAGAGGTTCATTCATGGGGAAACGCATAACCTTGTTTAATAAAGTTCCACAACAAGTGGTTGTTTGCATGAATTTAAAAATCATGTCAAAATACGCTCATGGGTAAAGGTTATTATAAAGTAGACGGCTATCTGAAAGACCGTAATGCGTGGAAATGATGTAACACAATAACTTGCTAGTAAGTACTTTGTTGTTATTAACCTGTTGTATTTGTATATTGTATTGTATTTGGTAATTATATATTTAGTTTGTAAATATCGTTACTTATTTCTGTTAAAGCTGATAAGTTTCTGGCGCCTGTTCTTCTTGTCAGTTAAAAAAGTCTGGAACAGGTGGTAGAAAAATATAGACGATTCAAAAGCGCTTAATTACTAAGTTTATTTCAATAAAGCAATTTTTTACTTTACTTTACTTTAGAAAAAATCGGTAAAAAAAAAACAATGCTGAAAGCCTCAGACGTGCTGCCTCAGCAGTCGTCGGAATTTCTTTAACACACAAAAACTCTACTTTTGTGATTGACAGTTTTCCAAAATAAGAAATAGTTTATTAGTAATTAATTAGAAACAAAAATGTTTTCAATTTTTTTACTACGAAAATTTCTTCCAGCGTTGTACATACGCCGGCGTGTACGTACAAGTACATTTTGGCAGTGCCTGTGCCTCAAATCTCGCATTTTGTCATGACAGCGTCGCTATGATTTCAGGGGATGATAGTGTTCATCAATATGAACAACTTTTACTATGGGGCCAACCACGGAATCGCGAAAAAATAATCAGCTGTTTCATACATTATAGTCGAGTCGATCTTGTACTTTTCTAGACGACCTCTGTGGTCGTGTGGTTTGTACGCCGGTTTTCAAGGTGTCGCCATCTCTGAGGTCCCGGGTTCGATTCCCGGCTGGGTCAATTTAGAAAACGAACTTTTCTGTATTGGCTCAGGTCTGGGTGTTTTTAGTTCCACCGTTGTCTCTGATTTTCATAACACAAGTGCTTTAGCTACTTACTTTGAGATCAGAGCAATGTTTGTGATGTTGTCTTATATTTACATTTTAGTTACTTAGTCAAAACCACTTTTGCCAAGCCAGGCGCACTGCGCAGTCTAGGCATGAAGTTATAAGTACCTACGTGGTGGACCTCTTTAATGAGGCAAATGATTATGTCTGAGGGCTGCCACCTAAAATTTTTAACTTTATATAACATGTCATCCTCAAATGAAAACTCTAGTTTATTAAGTACCAATTGGCATGCTATATCGGTCTTAATTTGTATGTCCTTTACCGGGCCCTTTACCGTTTCCCTGTAGGCCTCCAAGGCCCACGAAGGGACGCTATCGCTTACTTTGAGAAATACTCATTTAAAGTATCTTACATATTATTAGTGAGCTATTGCTAAATCTTTAACCGTCGTTCAAAAACACAGTTCACTAGAGTAAAAATACCGAAGTGCGCAGAAATGACCGAGTTGATTTTGGCTATAGTCAATGATGGTTCTGTGTGACGAAAAGAGAGCTTTGGAAAATGCTGGACACTTAGGACACCTTCGAGTGAAGTGCTTAAAATTATAATACCTTTTGTGATCTCGGTCTTGCTCTCTTCATCTGCACTTCCACTCCTGCGCTCATCATCATCAGAAGAACCGCCAACATTAGAACATTAATCACACGCATCTTGACTTCAGACAGCTGTCCATGCGCAAATCATGTAGCTTATATACCTAGCAAAGCTCGATTATTTAATTGTTCTATAATTAAACACTGACGACAGAAATGAGTTGATAATGCAATTTTATCCAGTTCTGTAACTAACAATGAGAAATTAGAAAAATGCAATTAACCACTTCTGTAGGTAATTAAAAAGTGTTGAAAGAAATTGAGTATAACTGCTTTCTACTTCATTGAATTGAGTTTGTTTTAACTGGCTGTTGTTTTTTCGTACATAAGTTCCTACTTCTGGAGGATGATATCCTAGTTGATTTTATTATTTGATTGCATAGTGCAAATATTAATCTATGATAGTTGTTACCATTTATACTCTGTGGTATTTAATCTTTAGTAGTTCAGAGTTGTTCTTTTTTAGGGTTCCGTACCTCTAAAGGAAAAAAGGAACCCTTATAGAATCACTTTGTTGACCGTCTGTCTGTCCGTCTGTCACGACCCTTTATCTCGGGAACGCGTGGAGGTATCGAGTTGAAATTAAAACCATATACTCAAATCTACGGTCTCTTGCAGCTGTGAAAAAATCAAACTTCTAAGTAAACTAAAAAAAAGATACAGCCATTAATGCCTTAAAAAACGCATATTTTCAAGGGTATCAAAATTCATAGGGTACTTCCCGTTGCCCTAGAACTTTGAAATTTGGCAAATAATATCGTCTTTTACTACAAATACAGGGAAGTCTGAAAACTATACATTTTGTAGTGAAATCATCAACTGTCTGTCTGTCTGTCCGTCTATCTGTTAAGACCCTTATCTCGGGATCGCGTGGAGGTATCGAGTTGAAATTAAAACTATATAATCGCTTTATTTCGTACCATGAGCTACACCGTGCTGTCAGTGTCACGCGAAGCGAAATTGGGTGAGAGGGCGCAGGTATCTTTGGCAAAAAACCTTTATTTTCTCCTCAATAGAGTCTATTCTTGTATGAACAAATAATTAATGACATACGGCTTAGCGATTCAGTTTAGGTTATTAACTAAAGTTGAGTCACTGTCGGCTGACACCGCTGTCACAGCGATGCAGTTAATTTTAAGACGTAAACTGGATCGCAATAAGAGATCGTAGTATGTTTCCTGAATTTTGGGAGAAGCTCGGAAAAAAACTGCGAGACTCGATTTCTGAACTATTTATAATGTAGGTAGGTACGGAACCCTCGGTGGGCGAGCCCGACTCGCACTTGTCCAGGTTTTTTTTTATACAGTAAATGACTTAACATATAAGTGGTATAGATGTCATACTGTAGTTTGGCCGAGAGACTCTGAATAAGAACTTTTGCAGTAAGTGGACCCACTGTAGTCATGCTTGGTAATGAAGAAGAATGTAAAAAAGATGTTCGACTTACTGCAAATTTTTAATTCTTAAATTTGGATTAAAACGAATCAAACGAAATGGGTAAGACGAAAATGTAGATCTCGTTATCGTGATCACGGCTGTATATCTAACTCAGTTTTAACAAAAACCCGACTTACTATAACTATGCTACCAAATAATATACTGGTAAAAATACGACTTGCACCAGATCATGTTCTCGGACGGGAATCGAACCCGCGACCTTTGGATATCCGGTCCAATGCTCTGAGCTACCGAGTAACTATGCTGTTGACGCAGTCCTATACTTAATTGTATTTGGTATTTTTGCAAATATTTAATCATTTTTGTAAAACAATTTTTTTAAAATGTTAGTGTCGTATTATGGGTACGTTGCTAATACCGATTTGTATTGTGAAGCAAATTAGTGAATCTGAAGTTTAGTGTTGTCAATATCTAGGTATACTTACCTACCTATAATTATGTTCATTTTAAAACTGCGTTTTTGGTGGGCGGTATGTTTTGTCGTTCAATTGTGGTCAATATTTCTGGTTTGCTTGCTTTTATATGTGTGTGAAAATATTGTCTTAATTAATTTTCTTAATAAACAGGCAAAGTGTGAGGACGTATTTTATTTTCCAAAACTTCAAAAAATAGTGAATTTTATTAAAATCAATAGTAAGTGAGGATATCATCCTCTAGAAGTAGGATGTCCAAAAAAACAGTAGCTAATTAAAACATTAAATACAATTCAAAACAATGACGTAGAAAGCAGTTTAAAATTTTCAATTTCTTTCAACACTTTTTAATTACCTACAGAAGTGGTAATTGCATTTTTCTAATTTCTCATTGTTAGTTACAGAACTGGATAAAATTGCATTATCAACTCATTTCTGTCGACAGTGTTTAATTATGGAACAATTAAATATTCGAGCTTTGCTAGGTATATAAGCTACATGATTAACGCATGGACAGCTGCCTGAAGTCAAGATGCGTGTGATTAATGTTCTAATGTTGGCGGTTCTTCTGATGATGATGAGCGCGGGAGTGGAAGTGCAGATGAAGAGAGCAAGACCGAGATTCAATAAGGTATCATAATTTTAAGCACTTCACTTGAAGGTGTCCTAAGTGTCCAGCCACCCGGCACCGCATTATCCAAAGCTCTCTTGTCGTCACACAGAACCATCATTGACTATAGCGAAAAACAACTCGGTCGTTTACTCTAGCGAACTATGTTTTTGAGCGACGGTAAAAGATTGAGCAATAGCTCACAAATAATATGTAAAGCAGGGAACTCACCGATCTGTGTAGCACGTAACGTATCTGCTACTGTATCTAGTGAGTACGTAGCCACGAGCCCGCCCGCCTACTCTATAACATGTATGGTTACAAGCCTTCAATATTGTATGAGAATCCATTATTACCGTGTGGTAATGGATACTTATACAAAATTGCAGGAGCATTTTAGGGCTGTCCAGCTACTCCGATTTAGCACGAAGAAGGTTGTCAAAATAATGTTCAAGTTTCCAAGCATGTTTGAGAAAAAGCTATTGTCATATAGACATGTCCCCTATGCGAGCATTCTAAGAGTATTTAAGAGCGGGAGCCCTCTAGTGCTAAGTAGTAAGGGGTAGTTCTTTATGATCACTGTACCACAAAACTGTGACTGTACTTTGATTTAATTAATCCTGCGCCCCGATGCCTGCCCGCTGCACCGAGATTCTACCAAAGCTCACGTAGCTCGTTCGCACATGTCGCTTGCGTTTCGTAGCGTCCATCTTCATAATTGAAGATAATCCTACAGGCTGTTAGTTAATATCCTTATAGAGCTGAATATGGTAGATACAGAAACTTTGGTTTTTTATTTGTTTGAAAATCTGCAACAACCCTAGACGCAAATAGACTATTGTTTTCGATAAATCAATCTTATTAATAAGGAAAAGCAAAACACAATTTTGGTCTAGGTTTGCCACTATGCAGTTTAACACAAAAGAAATGGTTTTCAGAGTTTATAATAGTTTGGGTTATATGCATGCACCTATCTTCCATATTGAGCCAATACGCACTGTTGACTGGTCGCCGGGTGTCTCGGTCTCCCGGCGACCAAAACATGGCGACTAGGCTGGGCGAACAAGCGAGCGACTTGAATATGAATAGTGTTTTTTGTACATTTGTGCAGATAAATTGCAATAGTAGCGTTACTAATTGTTGAGGAAAAATAAAGGCAAATCCTTTGTTGTGAAAACAGGTAAAGTAATAAAAATCGTCTGTGAGTCGCTGCTGCGGCGAGTCGCTCGGCAACTCCGAGTCCAAGTGAAAGTGAGTCCAAGTAAACATCTAAACTACGGGTCCAGTACTTAGTTCCGAATGACGCTGTAGCGACACACGTTGTGGCGAAAAAATTTCAGCGTGGTACGCTGGAGCGAAAATCATTGGAGCGAAACCCACACGGTCGAATGACACGACAGCGACAAACTTTGTGGCGAAATATAATTATATGCTAGTTTAAAACTCAAAAGGCTGAAAATAAAATACAAAGTTCAAGTCTCATTTTGATAGACAAGAACAAAACTAAAAGGTTATATTTGGAGTACCACATGGTAACTAAAAGGTTAAGACAGAAAATTTACAGAAATATTTTAACCAAAAATATATGATAATTTGTACATAAAAATTATCATATATTTTTAGTTAAAATATTTCTGTATCAAATGTCAAAAATATTGATCATCAAACTAACTTTAAGTACGTCTATAAGTGAATAGCTCTGCTACATCATTGAGGGAAAAGTAGTTAAGTAAGTAGAAAATCTTAGTACAGCCGGGTATGTAATGCTATAGCTCGTAAAAAATCTTCATTGCTTATTTTATTTTAGTTTTTCACAATCGCTGCTATTTTCAGCCTTTTGAGTTTCAAACTAGCATACAATTATATTTCGCCACAAAGTTTGTCGCCGTCGTGTCATTCGACCGTGTGGGTTTCGCTCCAATGATTTTTCGCTCACAACGTGTGTCGCTGCAGAACTAAGTACACAGTCGCCGTCGACCGAGTCGCCGGCGGCGACCAGTCGACAGTGCGTAAGGGTTATCACCAAACAATCTGTATTTAATTACGTGTCAATTCCTTTTCAGGTTTCAAAGTTTAGCGTTCCAATGATTACTGTAAGTATTAATACCATCTGATCAGTTTTTAGGTAAGAATTGACGATTCCCAAATCATCAACAAGCTGGAACTTTGAGTTACTTTTTGATCCCGTCTCAAATATTTCTTGTATTATTTTGTTTGCTTTTCACTTTTTGCAACATCGTAATACCGGCAATACATCATGATTTAGACAGTGTTATAATATTAAACAAATCATTTACGGCCTACCACAAAATATTTTAAAACACTGTTCAACAAGTGTGCGGCGCTTGGTTGGTTGTAGATCCAGGTTGCCGCAAGTAGTGGGTTCGTTTAAATAAAAGATAGGATTTAGATACAATATTATTTATTAAGCCCGATACCTTCTAGCGAACGCCTCACGTCTGCTTAGATTGAGATAGAAAGGGAAAGGGAACACTGGCCTGACAACAGCAGATGGGTGTGCGCAGACTTCCTTCGTTGCCCTCTCTTAATTCAAGTTGTGACTTAGATGTAAAAGATTGTGCATCTATTCAACAAAGTGTTGGACAACTCGGTCTTTCAACTCCGAAATCTTGAATAGAGCTTCCGGTAGAAATCTTCAGTAGAAATACTTTCAGTTTAGCTCTTGAACAGAAATCTTGAAAAGACGTCCTGAGCAGAAAATCCTGGAAGACCAGAAATTGGGAGCATAAGCATTGGTTTTTTAGAAGGAACCGTTGCGGGCGTTTAGAGGTCGCAGCGTCCCAGACGAAAAGGGAAAGCGGGCAGTTGCTAGCGTTAGTCAACGTTTTTTAATCTAGGTAGAAACACCTTATACTTTAACACTTCGTATAAACACATAATAGAACTCACCCCAGCGGGATTTCCTTTTATTACGAAATATTTTAATTTACGTCCTCGGAGCGAGTGACGCAGCCTCTGCGTAGAACGTCCAAACCGGGTATGCCAAAGGGAATTCCGAGGATCACCGAGCGCGCAGCCAGTCGGCTGGTTCGTGTCTTGCAATAACATTCTATTGTGCACTTTAGAGATGCGCGAGCGCAATTGCGTGAACCATTACGACTAACGTACTTGTTGATTCCGTTTTCAGTAATTTATTTAATATTAGTTAGTAAGTAGTTTTAATTTCATATTATTAGTTTAAGTGTTTAGTTGTAAGTTTTAGTGTTTTATTAATGTTTAAATAAATATTTTTACTTTAATTATTGTTAATTATTATTTTCTTTTAGTCCTTTTAGGCAAGATGCTACAAGTGTTTAACTTAGACACTGTTTAAATGTGATGCTGTCACTTTTTTGACAACATGATTTGAAAGAGACGGCATCACATTTAAACAGTATCTAAAATTTGTGTTTAGACTTACGATTGCAAATCAATATGAAAATTTTACTCCCGATGGGGTAAAATGGGGATGAATTTTTGTATAGAAAATTATTTAATTCCGAAATAAAAAATTATAAAAAATCATTAAGGCTTTTGTTGGCAAGTTAATAAAGTAAAATATTATACCTGCTGTTAAGCTACATTGATCCACAGAGCATCCATTTTTCCGTAGCTTTAAAGATCGTTTACACGTCATCTCAGTCACGTCAACGGACAGAAAGTTGATTTTCAATGCATATTTTGACTTGCCGGTGACGTTGTGTAGAGCTACGAAAAATGCAGGTCTGGGGCTCTATCGGCTAAAACACTGAAGTTCATGTTAACTGTGTTTTGACAATGTGATACATTGCTACTTTGTTTTGGCACAAATATAAACTTACCAAAGAAAAGTAGCAATGTATCACATAGATCTGTCAAAACACAGTTAACACGAACTTCAATGTTTTTAGCCGATACCGCCGCTGGTGGTTCTAAATCGGCATTATGATTATTGGTGAACTTATTGCCGCGCTCAAAGATATAATTTGACTTAAATAATGTAAAAAAATATGTTCTTTGTTAAATAATTATGTTCTAATTGATCTTATTTATTGCTTATTCATTTGATTGACTTATTGATAACGATGTGATGTTTCTTGCTAATTAGTTATGGATTCGAAAATGTAATAATTCAATACAACGACTTAAATGTCTAATTTAGTTCATTAATACTCAAATTTAAAACATAAAACTACTAATCTTTCTTTGTAAAAGGTATATCAATAACATATTTATATTTTATTAACAATATCAAAATTACATTCAAAAAACAAAAAACCGACTTAAAAATAACCTGAAAACAAAAACAAAAACAACTTCAAAATTAAATACCTCTAAAAAGATAGTTACGCATATCAAATTAATAAAACACGTGCATTGAAGTCGGGTGGGGCTTTTAGAATTCAAAAAAAAAGGTGTCTTCCCGCCCCACCCGACTGCAATACGTGTTTTATTAATTTGATATGCGTAACTATCATTAGATTTCAATATTATTTCAACAAACAGACAAACCAATTTTTGATTAAATCATGTCAATCGGTTCAGAAAGAACACGTAATACCTACACTAGCTTTCGCCCGCGACTTCGTCCGCATGGACATTCAGGAAAATCCTTAGGGAACCTTTAACCAGGATAAATGTTGTTCATCTAAATCCGATTAGCCGTTTTTACGTGATTGAGTAACAAACATCCAAACATCTAAACTTTCACATCTAAAATAATTCAAAAGTTTCCGTTCGAAACGAAATAAAATGAGTTTGATTTTTGGTTTTATAAATACTCTTATGATGTTTAAAGCCGAAATGTATATTTTATATTATTTTTCTATGCAAAATTTAATCTCTCATTTCATCCCTTGATGAATTTAATATGAATACCGTGTTTGACTTCAAAATAAACGTCATTTTCACAATCATCTTCCCAAAAACTTTAATAACGACATCCTTGTCGATTTTTAGGTGTATTTACCCGATTTTAAATTTTGGAAAAGCACGAAATATTATGAAAAAATGAAAAATGAAAAATGAAAAAATATTTATTTCGTTAACAGAGGGTAGATATCTTAACTATAGTGTTGGGGCCCTCTGTTAAGTATAGTAATACCTGTAGTAGAGGAGCCCCGCTCCTCCGCATTAGCACGACAGAAACAATCTACTTAGTTTTAATTTTCTAAATGTAAGTGCACTTTAATATAATTTCTCTAAAATGTAGGACTTATTAAATCTTTATGAACAAATAATAATAAAGAAACAAAAAGAAAAAAAGTTAATTTGCGTATGTGTGTGTTTTTGTGTGTGTGTGTGTGGGTGTGTGTGTGTGTGTGTGTGTGTGTGTGTATGTGTGTGTGTGTGTGTGCATGTTAATGTATATGTGTATATATTTATCTTATATATTATAACAAACCTTCAACCTCATCATAGCTTTGTTGCATTAAAAATATTTTCAATTTCTTTTTACACTCAACATATGTCAGACCGTATACATCAATTTCATTATTTACAGCGTTGTATAAGGTTATTGCTCGCCTAGTATACTGTCTACATGCATATTTAGTTTTAAAATTATCTTTATATTCAATTTTATATTTCCGTCTTTTATTTGTCATATTTGGTTGAAAGATGATGGATTTATGATTTTTTAAAACTATTGTAAAAATGTAAAGTCTTCTCACCGACAGTAAGCCACTCAAAGTATATAATTCTGTAGTGCTGAATCTAGAAGGTTTAAAGTACATGACTTTGATTAGGCTTCTTTGCGCTCTTTCTAGTTCCAAAAACCTTGTCTTCGCTGCACCACCCCATATTGAAATGCAGTAACTTAGTATAGACTGCGCTAAAGCTATATAAATTTTGTTAATAATTTCTTTCGTGCAAACATGTCTTAGAGATTTAAAAATGTATATAAGTTTTCTTAAACGATTTGACATTACTTCCAGATGGGAATACCAGGTTAGTCTTTGGTCTAATATTACACCTAAATATCTTGCGCTAGAAAGCCGATTCAACTGTGGACAATTACAGTTTAAGCAAAATTTACAATTATGTATTTTAATATTAAAATCATTTTTAGGTTGGGTGGTGTTATATATAGTGAAGCAGATATAATTTGACTTTGTTATATTTAAAGATAGCAAATTTTGGTTAAGCCATGTAGACAATTGAGCCAGGCCCGATTCTGTGGTCTTTTTCACTGATTCCCAAGTGTCACCCGTGAACACTATTGCTGTATCGTCAGCATAAGCAAAAATTTTTCCATTATTGAACTTCATATTGCACATCTCATTAATATAAATTAAGAACAGTGTCGGTCCCAACACGCTTCCCTGTGGGATTCCGTAGTTTACATCGACACTGTCACTAATAAAAGTGCCAATCTTAATTGCTTGCCTTCTACCCGTTAAATAACTGCAGAAAAGGGAGAGAGAGTTATCTCGTATGCCAATTTCTTCAAGGCGGTTTATACGAAATATTATGTGTCTGCTTCTTAATTTTTAGAACTACTCCTAAAGTTTCAAGACAATATGTCTATCTTATATTACTTTTTCATACAAAAATTGAAGAGCAGCGCATACCATGCGCAGTATAGGGTTCCGTAGTAACCTCATACAATACCATATGGCTATAAACTTATATTTACTACCCATTTTGCACAACTAACGAATATAACTCAGTATAAAGGTATTGTGTAAGGATTATTTATAAAAATAATCGACAAAAACTTTTCCGTTGATGGACTATTACTCGTTAACTTGTAAAGCCTCCTAGCAGTGATAGCTTTCCATTTATTCATATCCTGGTAGAGGGGGGAAATGAGAGGTGGGGAAAAATCTCAACTCTAACAAAATTTTGTACCGTAAACTGGGGTGGTTAGCATGTTGCGTGGTGGATAACAACAGCGACATTTTTGTTAAAAATAAAACAACGTTTATTTAATGTGCTATATTTTTAACCGACTTCAAAAAAGGAGGAGGCTCTATGATCGGCTGTTTTTTTTTTTTTTTTATGTATGTCCACCGATTACTCGAAAACGGCTGAACCGATTGACATGATTCAAACGCCACTTTATCAGGTTTGTTCCCCAGTTGGTTCCATTTTTTGAAAATTTTAAATCGGTTCAGTAGTTTTCGAGTAATCCTGAAAATACTGTAATTTTTTTGGTAACTTTTTCACGAGTTTTAACGGATCTTCAGACATAGCTTTTTTGTTTATAAACCGATTTAGATAATTCTTGTTTTGTTAGAAAGGGGATACTTTAAGGGTGTTTACATTAAAATTTCCTGCACATTGGACCTTGGACTTCGAAGATACTCAAGAGAACTCTTCAAAATCAAATAGGATAGTGTATTAGTGATTACTCTACGGTATTGAAAGGTTTCGCATCAGCCATTTTTATTCACACTGCTGGGGCTGGGATACAAGCCTTACTTATGGGCTGATGAATAGGATGGACAATAACCCACCGCGCGGGCCCAGTGCGGATTGGTGGGTGTTAATGAGTGCAAATGTAGCTGGCTTAACGTGTCTTCAGAAGCACGGAGGAGCTCGAAATAATACACTTTGGTCACGCACCCCATGACTGACCCTTGCTAAAATTAACAGCGCGAAAAGTGGAAATTGAGTTATTAGGAGTATTATACCATTAAAAGGTGTGAAATATTTATAAAATATATGTATATCGTTGCTTAAATTTACTTATACATACCTACCACAAAAAAGTTAAAAATAAAAAAACTTTTAAAAATTAAAAAGAAAAACCTCCTTCAAAAACCTTAAAAAAATTGCTATAGAAAAACAACTTCAAAAAACAACAGCTCTAAAAAGCAAGAAATAAAATTAAAATCTGCATAAGTACCTACGCATATCTGATGTAAAATAACGTCTTATGAAGTCGGGTGGGGCTTTAAGAATTAAAAAATCAAATTGAGAAAGAGAAACCACGATAAATGTTTATATAAATTAAAAAAGAAAAATATCTTTTAGCCCCACCCGACTTTAAAAGACGTTATTTTACATCAGATATGCGTAGGTACTTATGCAGATTTTAATATTATTTCTTGCTTTTTAGAGCTGTTGTTTTTTGAAGCTGTTTTTCTAAAGCAATTTTTTTAAGGTTTTTGAAGGAGGTTTTTCTTTTTAATATTTTAATTAATCTTCTCGAAGTGATATCATTCTCCAAGACCGTGTCAGTCGGACACCACTGACGCTCTGCTTACACGTATGTGTTAAACAATATCAGGTTATCGGTCCCACCTACAAATATGGAGAATATAGCTAAATTACAAATTGGGCTGTTGGATGGAAAGTCCAATTGAGATACTTGGGGGTTAATTACGGGGGTGAAATGGGTAAATAAACGTAAAAATCGATATGGATGTTGTTATTGGGGTTTTATGGGATGTTGATTGTGAAAATGACATTTATTTTGAGATCTTACACGGTGGACATGATTCAATCCCTAATGGGGAAAAATAGGGGGGCAATTAGTTTGTAACTTTGATAAATGATGATTTACTTTTTTAGCAAAAGCAGGTAAGGTTTAAGAGTTTTGTATGAAATAGAGTACCTATTTAAATATGCGCTATTACTAAGGTTTTGAGAAAATTAAGTATTAAGTTCATAAAGTAAAATATTATACCTGCTACATTGATCCACAGAGCATCCATTTTTCCGTAGCTTTATGGATCATTTACACATCTCAGTAACTGAGCTGTGTGAATGATCCTTTATCTCTTCCGCCACACGGAAGCTTCGTTCAAAAGAGAAAGAAAATCGTTATTTGGCATATGCGCGGCGGCGAGCCAGTCGTCGCCGATGGTGCCGAATTGCCGATGGCGCTGCCGCCGCGGTGTTCTTGCTCTAGACTACTCTAGAGTATTATCTTTTTGAATGAGGAAAAGAGATAGAGCTACGGAAAATGCAGATCTAGTGGTTCTAAATCAGCATTATGATTATTGAAAAACTTATTGCCGCGCTCAGAGACGTAATTTGAATTAAATAATGTAATAATGTTCTCTGTTAAATAATTAATTTTCTAATTGATCTTATTACCTATTGATTTTGTTGGATAATGAACGCAATGTTTTTTATTGGCAACACTGTTTTTGTTGGCATTACTATGTAATTTTGTTGTGTCACACTCACTTGTCAGAACGAACCATCTTAGTGTTTAGTGTGTAGATGCCGACTAACAAGGCTGATAATCTGGCTGAATTTTGTCATTGTATGGGCACAATAGCTTCAATAGTGGAAGGTTGCAACGCAGAATCAGTCTTTGTATTAGGAGTTTTTAATGCCGACCCCAAGGTATTGTTTGGACAAGAATTACAAAGTTTTTGTTGTGACCAAAATTGGTATTGCGTGGACCTGATTAAACTAGGAATTGAATCTGGAACCTACACCTTTATTAGCGACGTGTATGGGACCACGAGCTGGCTGGACCATTGCCTAGTTACAGAAGCAGCTTTTCGGTCTGTTGTTAATGTTAAAGTTCTTTATGACACATATTGATCAGATCATATTCCATTGATGATACAAGCTAATTTGGGTGAGATCAGGCCAACGGTACATACATCGTCAGACAATCACGCGAGAAATAAGGTTATATGGGGTGAGAGGGATGCATGTCAGATCGTAAGAAATGTACGGAGGGCCTAAAAGAAATAGATTTTCCTGAAGAACTAGGCTCTTGCTGTGATAGGATGTGTGAGGATTTAGATCATAACCAAGTCTTAGATAAGTTGTATGATAGAATTGCTGCCGAGTTTAGCTACAACGAGGAAACCGTTAAAAAACGTTGTCGAGTTATTGCGGGATGGAATAAATTTGTTAAAAAGCTCATGGTAATGCTAGGCAAGCCTTTCTTAATTGGGTATGGTAAGGTATTTAAGGCTAAATTAAAAGTGTGCGAACAGAATCAGGAACAGATAAAAATGGATATACTTGCAACTGAACATGAGGCCAAAAACTTTTTCAAATTCTGGAAACAGACAAAAAAGTTCAGCCCTAAGTCGACTGCCCCTTTGAGCGTAGATGGAGTGCATGATCCGAAAGAAATAGCAGACCTATTTAAGAATCATTTCCTTGTCAAATCGCTGCTTCAGCCAACGGAAGGGAGGTGTCAAAGTGATGGGGGCGTTGTGTCCGGAGTGCCTGTACGAATAACACCTAGAGATAAACGATCGGTTTTAAAGGCCAAGAATAGAGGAAAATCACCAGGACATGACGGCCTCAGTGTGGAGCACCTTCACTATGCTGGGCATCATTTACCAAGAGTTTTGTCCTTATTGTACACACTTTGTATAAGGCATTCATACCTACCGCTTGAGCTAATGAGAACTGTGATAGAACCCATTATTAAGAATAAGACTGGAGATATATCGGATAAAAATAACTATAGGCCGATTTCATTAGCTACTGTACTTGCAAAGGTGCTTGACAGTTTGCTTGAGCGACGGCAAACGATGCACAGTTCGGCTTTAGACCTGGCCTCAACAGAGAGTGCTATTCTGTCGCTGAAGCATACTGTGAAGTACTATACGCAGAGGAAAACGCCGGTGTATGCAGTCTTTCTGGACCTTTCCAAGGCGTTTGACCTGGTTAATTATGACCTACTGTGGTCAAAGCTACATGACGTATCATTGCCAGCTGAACTAATTTCAACCTTCCAGTACTGGTATGGTCATCAAATTAACCAGGTCAGATGGTCAGGGATACTATCAGACGAATATGTACTTGAGTGCGGCGTCAGGCAGGGAGGGCTCACTTCTCCTGCACTATTCAATTTATACGTCAATGAGTTCATTGACGGCCTCAGAGGCACTGGAGTCGGCTGCTCGATTGATGGGCATATGCTTAACACCATTAGTTACGCCGATGATATGGTGTTGTTGAGTCCGTCAGTGCGCGCGTTGCGTAAACTGCTGGCGGTGTGTGAGAGGTATGCCACTAGGCATGGCCTGCGTTACAATGTGACCAAAAGTAATCTGATGGTTTTTCGAGCGGGAAGGAAAACACCAGCTACTGTACCGCCTATTAAACTGCTTGATACTGCCCTAAACAGAGTGACGAATTTCAAATATTTGGGGCACATTGTAATTGAGACCATGTCAGATGATCCTGACATAGAACGAGAGCGGAGAGCATTGGCAGTCCGATGCAATATGCTTGCCCGCAGGTTTGCTAAGTGTACAAGACAAGTAAAAGTAACCTATTACAAGTAAAAGGCCTATTGTCAGAGTTTTTACACTTGCAACCTGTGGTGTGACTATACGCAAAAGACTGTCAATGAACTCCGTGTGCAGTATAATAATGCTTTCAGGATGCTGATGGGGCTCCCCAGATACTGCAGTGCGTCCGCCATGTTCGCAGAAGCGGGTGTGGATGATTTTCAATGCATCCTGAGGAGGCGAACAGCTTCGATTTTAAGAAGAGTTCGGGAGAGTACCAACAGCATCCTGACAGTTGTTAAGGACAGGTCTGATTGTCAGTTGTTCAGGCACTGGATCCAACTGCATATGAATGGATCCCAAAAATATTTGAATTAATATCTATTATACAAGGTGTTACAAAAGTACCCCTAATGCCGAATATGGCATATAGGGACCATCAAACTGAACAACTTTTACTATGGGGCCAACTCTGAAATCGCGAAAAAAAAATCAGCTGTTTCATACATTTTGATATTTTCGATTTTAATTTTAGTATGGAACAGCTGATTTTTTTTTCGCGATTTCATAGTTGGTCCCATAGTAAAAGTTGTTCAGTTTGATGGTCCCTATCTACCATATTCGGCATTAGGGGTACTTTTGTAACACCTAGTATAAGGATGATAGGTATTAATTCAAACATTCATAGTTTTAATAAGGTTATTTTATTTTATTTCAAAACTAATATTGTTATTTAAGTGTATGTATACTAACAAATGGATGCAGATCTGAAATAAAACTATAATAATTATTATTATTATTTTTACCGCTAAAATATAATTTTGTTTAATCTAATTAATCTTTTCTTTAGAGGCAGAGCGAGAGCGTAGTTGTTGTAATAGACAGTGATTACTCGGATTAATGCAGTGAAAAGTCCTAAATACAAAACAGACAAGTCAAAATCCTATTGGCGTCATACTGTCGCTTTGAGGTATAGAAACAAGAAAAATAATAAATATGTCTTCAAACTCAGCTTTCATTAACTTTAATGTTTTTTGCCGATACCGCCGCTGGTGGATTACATTCCGTCGATGGAATATAACGCACATAGAATTAGTGCTAAAGCATAGAAACCGCGCTAAAATAGCAATGAAGACAATATACTTATCCTTGATTTTCTTACGACATATTCTATGCGTTAGAATGAGATGTATGACGTTTTGTCTTGTCCTAATTTGTGTAGGTTGTCACTAGCTTTTTTCCTACGCTAGTGATGTGCTTGTCGGCGTTTTATTTCGACAAAATCTAAATAATGTTGAAGTGAAGTACATATTAAAATTGTATTTTTCATTAATTATGACATTAAGTAGGTACTATCGACAACACTTCCGCTTTACCGCTCCTAAGGTTAAAATAGCTTTCACACAAATTTTTAAATACGCGCACACACGAATTTTTCTGCAAAGTGGTAAAGTGCGTGAGTTGCCGATCGTAGTTACCTATTTCATATTTTTGTGCTATGTGAAATCACAAAAATATGTTTTTGATAAAGATTTCTAATAAATAAGCACCGATAAAATCAAAAATTTTCAATGTCACACACGACGGCACCAGGCTATACATGTTGACCTTGAGACAACCTTTATGTCCTACTTGATAAAAGCCGTTTTTACAGTTAACTGTATAATTTGACGTGCTGTCGTGTGTACCTAACCTACCAAGATTGCCTTTTATAAAAACATGCTATAATTTTTCTCGAATAAGTTATACAAGGTGTTACAAAAGTACCCCTAATGCCGAATTTGGTAGATAGGGACCATCAAACTGAACAACTTTTACTATGGGACCAACTCTGAAATCGCGAAAAAAAATCAGCTGTTTCATACATTTTGATATTTTCGATTTTAATTTTTGTATGAAACAGCTGATTTTTTTTTCGCGATTTCAGAGTTGGTCCCATAGTAAAAGTTGTTCAGTTTGATGGTCCCTATCTACCATATTCTGCATTAGGGGTACTTTTGTAACACCTTGTATAAGTAACTTTGAATAATTTAAATTAAAAAACTTTTAACTTAAAAATGTTATTGCTTTTCAATACTAAAATACTTTTAGTACAAATGAACAACATCAATAATACGAGAGGACTATCCTACTATTAATATAATAAAGGTGATAGTTTGTTTCTTATAATTCTTACTCAATCACGCAAAAATGGCTTAACTCATTTTGGATAAAAGGCACACACATAGTTTATAAAATCTGAATTAGATGATAAGATTTTTTTGATCCTGGTTAAAGATATACCTAAGGATTTGAACGCGTTCGATAAGAAACTTTTTCAACTCTTTTTAGTTGTCGCTGCAAACTAGAAATAATTGCTTCATGTCGACAGCACGCAGTCTCTCCTGACGTATTATACTTTTGTGTTATGTTGGATAACGGCACCTAAAACAAAAAAAATGAGCTTGTAGTAGTACCTACATAAAGACATTTTGTTGAAACTGAATTTCAGTTTTCAAATGTACACCACGTGATTATTATTTATTTAAAAGAAAGATGTACCAGACTTGCCAAGCTATGTGATGGTTTTCTACTTTTTGTTCCCATCAAATATAAAGTAGGAAAGTACAATAAAACAAATATCGATATAGAAATGCACATCACTATGCGAAAGACCATAACCTCTACAACGTGTAATAAAAATTCTGATAATTGCAAAAATCGGCAAAGAACTGGACACATACGACTATTTGCACAAATTGTTAGTATATTATAATAGTTTCAGGCTATTTACATAACATAAAAACATCGTAAACGATATGAACTCACCGATTAAATGATGACGTCTATTGATTATTTTCTTTTCTAACTGTGTGAGATTTACAGCCCTCAATCACACAACACATAATGTCACAGGGAACGCATAAATATCACAAACATTGCTACAACACTTTCTTTAAGTTTTCTTACAAGAATACTTTAATAATATCTAAATTTTACTGAGCAGCTATGAAATTCACTCGAAAGACACTCAGTCATTATAACACAACCAGGTTAAGTTGTCACCTAATTACACTGCAGCAACGAACACTAAGGGCACGTTAATCTGGTCGTATCATAGTGCATCCAAAGTACATCCAATTGACATTTAACTTCAAAAACTTGTGACAACCTACAAAAAATAGGAACCGAATGTAATTATTTGTTTCATTCACTCTTATAAACAAACGTCATTGATGTCATGTGAGTAAGATAGCTGTTTTGAACTCTTATTTTGGCACGGTTTCTATGTTAGTACTAATTCTATGATAACGCATGACTAGACGCTCAGTATATTTAGTATTGTTGCCAGATCGTGCCTTATTACGATTTACGTACTATTTGAGCGATCAAATCGTACTATTTCGTACTTTCTTTTATAGGATTTTGCCGCCTTTCTTCTAAAATACAAAGAAAACAACAAAACATCAAAAAGGATTATTTGATTAAAGAAATATATAAAACTTGCTTTAATTAGTCGCTAGAAGGCAAAATAATTAAAAAAAGCAAGCTTAAATTGGAAAAATCAACCTTTTCACAATCAAATCGACGACTCAAGAGATGCCGTATTGAAATGACACTTCAAATCGACGCGTCGAAACGGCCGTCGATTTGAAAATTTTTAGGCGGTACCATTTATCTGTCAAAAACAGTGTTTCATTCGTTCTTTCGCCGTCGGCGTCGATTTGACTCTCGACGCGTCGGTTTGGGAGATTGCGCGGTACGAAATCGCCGTCGGCTGTCAAAATGAAGTCGACGCTGATGCCGATGGCACTTACGCGGTAGGCCCACAGTTCCCTATAATAAAACAATGTTTGCAAGAGCACAATACGAAACACGTTCAGCATAATTATTTATATAATAAAATAAATAAAGAGATTTATAAATACTACCACTTTTAGCCCCACCGCGAAAATAGCATTAAAATGTATAAAAATCTTGCTACTGACAACTGATGCTTACATCTCTTAGAATGCTGACCAGAACTGTTGGGTGTGTATTGCGATCTGAATCTTCTCCATTCACTCCCTGGATGGCCATCATCAGATCACAGTTAGTTCAATACCTAGCGAACAACCAAGACAAAAATTCAAAATTACCTCGTTTGTATGAAAATCGACTTATGTCCTTAATTATGTGGCCACCACTAAATAAGTATATGTATATACGAGGTACACAACTAACGCAAGGCGTGTTATAAGTTTGACCTGTGTGTGTGTCTGTCTGTCCGCAAGGCGTGTTATAAGTTTGACCTGTGTGTGTGTCTGTCTGTCTGAGGCAACCTAGCTCCCAAACTTATGGACCGATTTTGATGCAGTTTTTTAGGCATAGTTTAAAAGATCTAAGTGTACAGACGGCGGGATTCCTAAGCCATTTATCCGATTATGATGAAATTTTGGTGAGTTGTTCTGCGTACGACCGAGAAGGTCCCTGGCTAAAAAAACGGAGCATTGCAATACGCATGCCGGGTGCAGCTAGTTTTAAATAAAAATATGTTGCGATCATCCAACACACTTTTCTTGTCATTTTATCCGGTTGCAAAATAAAAAAGGCTATTCGGCGAGCTGACTCTCGAGCACGCGACATTAGATCTGGCCATGGGAGAAACAATCACTGCGCAGATCTACACCAGCCGCTCTTAAATTTTGTCCCTGTGCTTTATTAATTGTCATAGCAAAGGCGACATGACCGGATATTGTATTCTTTTAAAATTAATCTGAATAAGGAAAAATGACAGCACTGCCAACATAACGCCATAGGTACTATTCAATGAAATGCATTCTACCTACTCTCAGGGGCAATGACCAAAGAGAATGTAATATTACGTTGAAATGACAAAATGATATTTATTTTTCTTAATTAATCAATCAAATGCACAAAGAAGTTTCAATTCCGACGTCGAAGTAAAGCACCCCAAAAGTAGCTTTCTACCACTTTTTAACCCTTTTAGGGGATAAATATTAAAAAAATACGAAACACGTGTTCAATTAATTTTGTAAAAGAATGTGTATGCCAAATGTCAAGTCAATCGGTCCAAGGAATCGCGTTTTCCCATACAAACTTTGCCACCCTGTTTCACCCCTTTAGGGATTGAATTTCGCAAAATCCCGTGCACCTACGCTCTAAAAGGAGCCCCCATGCAAAGTTTGAGACTCCTAGCACTTGATTTCGTGATCAGTGAGTGAGAGATTTTCCCTTTTGGTAACGTGGTTTGTGTTTGACTGATGTAATGACGTGAAAACTGATGACGTGAAAAAAGAAATAATATCACTTTTGTTTAGTTTCGTAACGCGACATTAAATCCTCCAACGATGTATTCTGTGCTCCAACGCAAACACGCACACTGTTTTGATAGATATATGATTGAATTTTTGAAGTGCAAATTAACTCTTTGACGTAAGGAACATACCTACATTGTTTAAACAACCGTGAGTGCTTGTAATTTTATATGAACTTTATGCAATAGTAATAAAGCTCAAATTGACTCTACGTTTTAGTTAGAAAACATTTGTATGGGAAAGAGAAAAGGGCTGTTTTAAAGGTTTTTCCGGCAGTTATTTGATTTTTTCTCGCCGTAAAAACCATCCTTGAACTTCAACGAACATTAAAAAAAAAGAATTGGCCAAATTGGTCCAGGCGTTGTTGAGTTATGCGCTTAGCAACACATTTTGCTATTCATTTTTATATTATAGATATGCGTAGGTACTTATGCAGATTTCAATATTATTTCTTGCTTTTTAGAGCTGTTGTTTTTTGAAGCTGTTTTTTTATAGCAATTTTGTTAAGGTTTTTTGAAGGAGGTTTTTCTTTTTAATTTTTAAAAGCTTTTTTATTTTTCACTTTTTTGTGGTAGGTATGTATAAGTAAATTTAAGCAACGATATACATATATTTTATTTATATTTCACACCTTTTAATGGTATAATACTCCTAATAACTCAATTTCCACTTTTCGCGCTGTTAATTTTAGCAAGGGTCAGTCATGGGGTGCGTGACCAAAGTGTATTATCTCGAGCTCATCCGTGCTTCAGACACGTTAAGCCGTTAGTCCCAGCTACATTTGCACTCATTAACACCCACCAATCCGCATTGGGCCCGCGCGGTGGGTTATGGTCCATCCTATTCATCAGCCCATAAGTAAGGCTTGTATCCCAGCCCCAGCAGTGTGAATAAAAATGGCTGATGCGAAACCTTTCAATACCGTAGAGTAATCACTAATACACTATCCTATTTGGTTTTGAAGAGTTCTCTTGAGTATCTTCGAAGTCCAAGGTCCAATGTGCAGGAAATTTTAATGTAAACACCCTTAAAGTATCCCCTTTCTAACAAAACAAGAATTATCTAAATCGATTTATAAACAAAGAAGCTATGTCTGAAGATCCGTTAAGACTCGTGCAAAAGTTACCAAAAAAATTACAGTATTTTCAGGATTACTCGAAAACTACTAAACTGATTTAAAATTTTCAAAACATGGGACCAACTGGGGAACAAACCTGATAAAGTGGCGTTTGAATCATGTCAATCGGTTCAGCCGTTTTCGAGTAATCGGTGGACATAAATAAAAAAAAAAAAAACAGCCGAACATAGAACCTCCTCCTTTTTTTGAAGTCGGTTAAAAAGTACCCCTAATGCCGAATATGGTATCTAAGGACCATCAAACTGATCAACTTTTACTATGGGACCAACTCTGACATAGCGATAAAAAAAACAGCTGTTTCATACAAAAATTAAAATCGAAAATATCAAAATGTATGAAACAGCTGGTTTATTTTTCGCGATTTGAGAGTTGGTTCCATTGTAAATGTTGTTCAGTTTGATGGGCCCTATATACCATATTCGGCATTAGGGGTATTTTTGTAACAAGGTGTACAATAAACCTATTTATAACATATTTGCTCGTAAAGGGTCTCTTATTGCACCAATTTTAATATTGTATGGTGTCTCATTACGTACTTGTGCGTTATGGTAATGTAAAACCCCATACAACCATTTTCGGTCGCAAAAATGTCCATAATTTAATATGCCGTAACAGTGTTGTAACTATTACGGAACGTAAAAACTGTGTGGATTTTGGTTGCTCTGTGTTGGAACAGCGGCGACATTTTGTGCCAATTAATGTTACAGTAACTATGTTTTATAACATATTTGCTCGTAAAGAGTCTCTTATTACACCAATTTCAATATCGTATATCTCATTACGTACTTGTGCGTTATGGTAATGTAAAACGCACGGTTTATCAAGATGCTCCGTCTAAAACATACGGTACTTTTTTAAATCTTAGCAAAGAGTTTTTATGTCAAAAAAAAGGTCAGCATTTTATGAATAAAATTAACTTTGGGGATAAAATATAATAAATAGACATTTAATTCTTTAATTTTATTAATGTTGACAATACAACCATTTATCTGTAACAAAAACACAAAAATATTAATTTACTTTATTAGTAATACTGGCTGTTTTTTATGCCTTTGCCTTAAAAAAGGCGCTGATGCGCGCACATCGCTAAATTGTGAACAAGTAAAAATTAATCCGCGGGCTTTTTCTTTTCGCTGTATTGTTTTTATTTAAAAATGTCGTCAAGTACTGATGAATTTAATAATTCGACACCGCCAGAAGTCTCAGAGGCAGCGAAAAGGGCTTCTCTAAGCCTCTTGTCCGAAAAATATATAAGTCAAGCTCATTGTGGTGCTACTTCAATTCAATGCTAAAAAGCACTGTGAAAACAAAACATGGTATTGATGTCAAGTCATTACACTCCAAGTTGCTGGCATTTCTAAAAAGACGCTCAAGTGGCCATGTGGCAGTCCCAACTGACAACGTTATAATCAATTTTACAAATTCGTTTACGAAAGTCCGAGTTTTATTAATTTCCTCGCAAATATGTTATAAAACGTCGTATGTCATACGTGCGCTTTGATAATTACCGCACTTATATCATAATGTACTATTACGAGTGTATCAATGTTAACAAATTGGATACAAAAATTAACCTACATAGAAACTGAAAGTTTATTGCAACGTATAAAATAAATCAAAGTAAATATTATTATACTAGCGGCCCGCCCCGGCTTCGCACGGGTACAATGTAGTAACTAATGTGGTAAGTGTGAAATTATTAGACTATACTACAGGATATCTATATATAGTGGTGGCCACATAATTAAGGACGCCATTCGATTTTCATACAAACGAAGTAACTTTTAAGCATTGCTTCTCCGCCAGGGATTGACCGAGCGGTGATCTGGTGATGGCCATCCAAGGAGTGAATGGAGGAGATCCAGATTTCTGTACACACCCAAGTGATCTGACCAGCATTTTAAGAGATGTAAGGATATGTTTAAAAAAACCGCGAATATAGCATAAAAATATTCGCGTATGAAAATCTTGCTACTGAAAATTCTAATGCTTACGTCTCTTAGAATGCTGACCAGATCAGTTGGGTGTGTATTGCGATCTGAATCTTCTCCATTCACTCCCTGGATGGCCATCATCAGATCACAGCTAGCTCAATCCCTAGCGGAAAACCAAGACTTCAAAATTACCTCGTTTGGATGAAAATCGACTTGTGTCCTTAACTATGTGGCCACCACTATACGAATATGTATATACGACGTACACAACTTACGCAAGGGGTGTTATAAGTTTGACCTGTGTGTGTCTGTCTGTCTGAGGCACCCTAGCTCTCAAACTTATGGACCGATTTTGATGCGGTTTTTTATGTATAGTTTAAAAGATCTAAGTGTACAGACGATGGGACTCCTAAACCATTGATCCGATAAAAAAACAGAGCATTGCAATACGCATGCCGGGTGCAGCTAGTTCTAAATTAAAATGTGTTGTGCATTATCAGGATTATCAATCTCGATCATCCAACACTTCTCTATAATATACAACGTGTTAAGAAAATACCTCTAATGCCGAATATGATATATAGGGACTATCTAACTGAACAACTTTTACCATGGGACCAACTCTGAAATCAGCTGTTTCATACATAAATTAAAATCGAATATATCAAAATGTATGAAACAGCTGATTTTTTTTTCGCGATTTGAGAGTTGGTCGATGGTCCCTATATACCATATTCGGCATTAGGAGTATTTTTTTAACATGTTGTATACTTACCACATTTCTTGTCATGTTATTCGGTTGCAAAATAAAAAGGCTATTTGGCGAGCTGACTCTCGAGCAGGCGACATTAGAGCTGACCTTGGGAGAAACAATCACTGCGCAGATCTACACCAGCCGCTCTTAAATTTTGTCCCTGTGCTTTATTAATTGTCATAGCATAGGCGACTTGACCGGATTATTGTATTCTTTTAACATTAATCTGATAATCAGATGGAATAATTTTGCACCTTTTTACAACGCAATAAGGAAAAAATGTCAGCACTGACAACATAACGCCATAGGTACTATTCAATGAAATGCATTCTACCTACTCTCTGGGGAAATGATGGGAGGGGAAATGACCAAAGAGAATGAAATACTACGTTGAGATGACAAATGATATTTATTTTTCTTAATTAATCTGATAAAGTTCGAATTTATCTGCTTTCGTCTAATAGGGTCAGGTTCAAAATAAGGCGAATTCTTCGGTTATACAGTTTCGAATATATATTGACTTATATTACAAAGTTTTTAAAGGTATATAAAAAAAAGGTGAGAAGTGAGAATTTATTTGAAGTGGTCGTCGTCTTCATGCGCAGCCCAATATATAGCTGGAATTAGCGCCCTCTGGTGTTGTTTCTCTGGTACTGTGTAATCCATATAAGCCGATCGATGATCGTCGTATAAAACCACCTGCGTGCGGCGCTTCTCGCTTAGTCCACTAGATGGCGCGTGAACATCCCGGCGGACCTTGAGAGATCCACTCTCAACAGTGTGTCATGTCGGACATCGAACCTGGTTCCTCGACGACCGGCAGTGGACATATTTTGGAAAATGCCCGGTGAATGACGCCCGTTGCTGTACGAATGATCGCAACCCTGGGTACACTGTCCTTGCCTGGAATCAAAGATAAAATACGTCCCAAACGCCATTTGAGCGGGGGGAGGTTATCTTCCTTTATGACAACTAAAGTTCCTGCTTCTAAGTTGTCATTCTTCGTCTGCCATTTAGTGCGTCTTTGTAGTTCTGAAATGTACTCTGTGGACCATCGCTTCCAGAATGCTTGTCGTAGTTGTTCGACTCGTTGATAGCGGGATAATGAGTGCGTGGGCGTAGTGGTCACGTCTTCCTCTGCTGGAGCTGTCAGCGGCCGGCCAATCATGAAGTGGGCAGGAGTAAGAGGAGTGTAGTCACTAGGATCTGAAGATAAAGGATACATAGGGCGGGAATTCAGGACAGCTTCAATCTGTACTAAAACTGTGCTGAACTCCTCATAAGTCATATGTGCATTTCCTACTACTCGAGTAATATGGTGTTTGCAGGATTTGACCCCAGCTTCCCATAACCCGCCAAAATGAGGTGCGTACGGAGGTATGAACGTGAATTTAATGTGATTATCTGACGCATAATCAATGATAGACTCTGAATTCTTTTTGAATAAATCTGAAAATTCACGAGCTGTCCCCACAAAGTTCCTACCATGATCAGAAAATATTTGGGAGGGTTTTCCTCTCCGAGAAATGAATCTTTTCAAAGCTGAAATATAACCTTCTGATGACAAACTAGTAACAAGTTCTAAGTGTATGGCACGCGTGGAAAAACATACAAATAGACATATATAACATTTTTCAAGTTTGGAACCCCTACCCTTTCTATTTAAAATATATAGGGGCCCTGCGTAATCTACTCCACAAGTAATGAATGGAAAGCTTGCAGTTACGCGTTCAATAGGTAAGTTACCCATTATAGGTTTTAAAATATTACCTTTCATACGACTACATATCACGCATTGTTTTACAATTTTTCTTGCCAAATTTCTACCACCTAATGGCCACCATTTATCTCTGATATGAGATAAAAGAAGTTGTGGACCAGCATGTAATAAATTTAAATGTTCACTTTGAAATAAAATATGAGTAAAAACATGTTTACTACATAATA
This sequence comes from Catoptria pinella, assembly GCA_963556745.1. Classification (NCBI taxonomy): domain Eukaryota; kingdom Metazoa; phylum Arthropoda; class Insecta; order Lepidoptera; family Crambidae; genus Catoptria; species Catoptria pinella. Next base: position 7,005,512 of record OY750782.1, on the reverse strand, counting down.
AAATGGGATGCCTTTTATCATATGCAAAATCTGAATTTACTAGTCTGCCTCCAACTCTTATAATCTTATTTTTATCTAGAAATATATTTAAACTAGAAATGTTACGATTAGATTTTAAAATTTGATTATTTACTAGTGCATTGTATTCATAAGGAAATGATTGCATTTGAGCTTGCTTTATTATAAAATTTAAAGACTTATCCAGTTCGTCTACATTTAACGGCCCCCGCAATCTTTGATCATTATTTTGCACTCGTGTGTTACGTATAAAGCGTATCATATATGCACACGTTCGCTGTAATCTAGAAAATTTCGAAAATCTATTAAAATCAATAATCTCGGTATTTTCAAAATTGTTATTACTCAAAATATTAACAGTATATTGTTTCAATTCAGGTAAATTGTCATTTTCTAAAGTAACAAACTGGTTTTGTGACCAAGCTGTCCCATCTTCACGCAAAAACTTTGGTCCGTTCCACCATAACTCAGATGAATTTAATTCGGGTAGAAATAAACCGCGCGAAACTAGATCAGCTGGATTATGTGATGAGCTAACGTGAAGCCAGGTCGAGTCGCTTGTTAACTCATTTATCTCAACCACACGGTTCTGTACGAAAGTCTTTAAATTATGTGGAGACATTCGCAACCAGCCGAGAACAATAGTTGAATCTGTCCAAAATAAAATCTTATCAAAAGTTAAACGCAATGTTTTTAATATTTTATCGCCTAATTTAGCGCCTAACAATGCACCGCATAATTCAAGCCGAGGAATGCTAACCGGTTTCACTGGCGCGACGCGGCTCTTCGAACATAACAACCTCGTTGTGACGTCACCATTGCTACTGCATGTCCGTATGTAAGCACACGCGCCGTACGCAGTCTCGCTTGCATCCGTAAATACGTGAAGTTCTATTTTAGAATAATCGCGTCCTATGACATAACGCGGTACACGAATAACTTGTAAATATTCCAACGATTTAATAAACTTTTCCCAAATAATTGATAATTTCTTAGGAACTATTTCATCCCAATCTAGTTTACATAACCATAACTTCTGTAACAACGATTTTCCTATAATAATAAACGGGCTTAATAAACCGAGTGGGTCGTATACCTGTGAAACGATTGATAATATTTGACGTTTAGTAATTTTATTGTTATTTTCTATGTTTATTTTTGTTGTAAAATGCAATTCATCACTTTTATTATACCAACCCATACCAAGGGTCCTATTAAAACAATTTTCATCGAATGATAAACTTTTAGTTTGGTTAATACTGTCTACATCGTTATCAAAAGTAATGTCGGATGTGTTAAAAATCCATTTTCTTAATGAAAAACAACCCGATAAACAAGTATCCGATACGCCCTTACATATCTGCGATAACTTAAGTACTGAGTCCGCCCCTATACATACATCGTCGATATACATATTTTCTAAAATAGTGCGTGATACGTCTTCGTCCGAGCATTCTAATCCTAATTGCTTAATGCATCGATTGCTAAGATAAGGCGCGGACGCAGTGCCGTATGTGACCGTATTAAGGCGGTACACACTAATGGGATCGGACGAATTTTGTCGCCATAAAATTAAATGTAAATATCTTTGATCTTCGTGAATTAATATTTGTCTGAACATTTTTTCTATATCAGCACATGCTACAAACTTGTACTGACGAAAACGTAAAATAATAGAAAATAATTCATTTTGTAGTGCCGGGCCTGTCATCTGAACGTCATTTAATGACTTACCGGTTGTCGTTTTTTGACTTGCGTTAAAAACTACTCGTAACTTTGTAGTAGTGCTCTGTTCCCTCATTACACCATGATGCGGTAAAAAATAATGAGGCGACGCATAATTCTCAATTCGCGTCATGTGTCCTAAGCTTAAATATTCTTGCATGAAATCGCAATACATTTTTTTATATTCTGGTGATTTTTCTAATCTACGTTCCAATGACAAAAATCTATTCTCAGCTATTTTGTAACTATCACCTAACTGATCAAGTGAATCTCTCACTGGAACCCTAACCGAAAAACGACCGCCGTCTACCCGCTTTGTCGTTTCGGTAAATAATTGTTCACAGTAGCGTTCTTCGTCTGTCTGGTATTGTTTAGGAGAAACAATTTCTTCTAATTCCCAAAATTTACTTAACTGTTTATTTAACTGAACTGTTTGCATATAATGACATTGTACTCGATTATTATGTACGCGACTATCATAAATAATACCAGATATAATCCAACCTAGCGTAGTATTCTGTAGGTATGGACCTGTTTTCAAGCGTATTTTACCGTCTATCAATAAGCCCCAAAACACATCTGCACCGATCAATATATCGATTTGTGACGATTTGTAAAATAAAGAATCGGCGAGTTGAATATTGTTTGGAATTTCTAATGAATTATAATTTAAGCTGATTGACGGTAATGCAGTAGTAATATGATTCAAAACTATGCAATTAAAGCGAGTATTAAATTCACCGTCTAACGATCTTAGTTTAATTTCACACGACTCCGTTGAGTAAGTGTGCGACTGCCCTATACCCGTGATATGAAAAGCGGACTGTATCGATTTAACGTTTAACTGTTTGCTTAAATTTTCTGTAATTAAACAATGTTGACTACCGCTGTCTAGTAAGGCACGGGCCTTAACGTAGACATTGTCGCTGCCTGCTACTTCCACTAATGCTGTGGATAATAAAACAGTTTCCGACGCGCTTACGATATTACTCGCGGTTTCCTTACAACCAATATTAATGCGTGGTTGCTGGATCGTATGTAAAACGGATGACGCGTGGGGTTCGGGGTTCGATTCCGATCGACCTTCCACGACTGACAATAATGCGCTTTCGATGATATTATTTTGGTGTAATAAGCTGTTGTGTTTTTTATTACACTGTTTACACGCACCAAAATAACAATCTGAAGCAGAATGTCCTGCACGTAAACAATTAATACACAATTTCATATTATTAACGAATTCTAATCTATTCTGGATTGTAAAGTCCAAGAATTTTGTACACGTATAAAGCGAGTGATTTCCGCTGCATAATGGACATGTGCGGGTAGTACTCTTTAAATTATTTTTTGTTGAAGTGAAACTATGTACCCTTTGTTGAACAGGTCGTTTAATAGTTTCTGGAATGACTTTATTATTAGAAAATGAAGAAGAATTATGCGCTTTAATCATTTCTAAAGTATCTGCTTTATTTCTCAAAAACGAAATAAGATCGTCTAGCTTGAAACTTTTATTAACATGGGTAGTTAAATTATTTTTATATTGTTCCCATTCTTTCTCAATTACAGAATCTAATTTTGAGGTGATTATGAAAATAATGAGTGTGTCCCAATACTCAGTGGGTTCGCCAAGAGTCTTTAAAGCGCGTAAATTTTTTAAAATTATATCTATTAATTTTCTAATGTGAAAAGAAGACTCTTTATTCAAACTTTGCATAGAAAATATTGCTTTTACATGATTGTGTATTAACAGTTGAGTGTTATTATATCTCTCATAAAGCAAATCCCAAGCTATTACGTAGTTTTCTGACGTAAATTCAATTGACTTGATTACTTGAGCAGCATTACCTAACAGTGAGGAACGTAAATAATGAAATTTCTGAATTTGTTCAAGTTGAGTAGAATTATGAATCATAGAAAAGTAGGTGTCCCTAAACTCCAACCAATTATCGTACGAACCGTCAAAAGATGGTAGTGAGATCGTAGGAAGCTTAACTAACGATTTTGCGCCACACTTAGACTCACAACTAGCTTGATCAGAACTACTTAAACGTTTAAGCAAAGTATCCACTTCCGCCATGGTATCGTAAAAAACATTTTCAAACGATTCTCGAATTTCTAACTGAACTGCAATATCGTCTTCGGACGCCATTGACATTTCAATTGAGTTTTGAATATTGTTAAATTCACTGATTAACGGTTTAGATGCATCGCTACGTAACTTTAATTCCGTTACTTGCTTATCGTTTAAATCAATATTACGGAACGAGCTCACAAATTTTACGAATAAAGTTAGTCTACCTTTGATTGAACCGCGTTTTTTATTCAATTCTTTAATCACACTTTCATCTGATTCTACACGTAAATTAGAACTAGCACTAGGAATAGGAGATTTACTGCGAAAAGTTACGTTTTCAACACTCATTTTGACGAATTATAAAAAGTAGGGTACTCACCAAATTTCTGCCTGTTGATGAGGCGAACACCGGAATCTAATGGTAAAAAGCACAGTTTTAGCACAAATTGAAATGGGATAAGACGGTATAGGGAAATAAAGGAACGAATTGGCCAGACCCTTCGTGGTTCCCTCGATGATCCTGGCTCGTAGGTCCAATGATAAAGTTCGAATTTATCTGCTTTCGTCTAATAGGGTCAGGTTCAAAATAAGGCGAATTCTTCGGTTATACAGTTTCGAATATATATTGACTTATATTACAAAGTTTTTAAAGGTATATAAAAAAAAGGTGAGAAGTGAGAATTTATTTGAAGTGGTCGTCGTCTTCATGCGCAGCCCAATATATAGCTGGAATTAGCGCCCTCTGGTGTTGTTTCTCTGGTACTGTGTAATCCATATAAGCCGATCGATGATCGTCGTATAAAACCACCTGCGTGCGGCGCTTCTCGCTTAGTCCACTAGATGGCGCGTGAACATAATCAATCAAATGCACAAAGAAGTTTCAATTCCGACGTCGAAGTCAATCACCCCAAAAGTAGCTTTTTATCACTTTTTAACCCTGTTAGGGGATAAATATTAAAAAAATACGAAACACGTGTTCAATTAATTTTGTGAAAGAATGTCTGTGCCAAATTTCAAGTCAATCGGGCCAAGGAATCGCGTTCTCCCATATAAACTTTGCCACCCTGTTTCACCCCTTTAGGGGTTGAAATTCGCAAAATCCCGTCTTAGTGAGCACCTACGTCCTAAAAGCAGCCCCCATGCTAAATTTGAGACTCCTAGCACTTGTAGTTTCTGAGATTTCGTAATCAGTGAGTTAGTGATTTTCCCTTTTATATATAGATATAACCTTATTCTGTCTTATTTATTTTTAATAAGTCTAAAAACTATTAAACATAGAAACGTTTAGATAAAAAATATATTCATAATTATGTTTATTATTAATATTAAAAAGTACTTACCTATAATTTATTTTTAAACCTAAAGCACCATAGTATTAAATGTTTTTTTTTTTTAATTAACTAATTATTTGGATAAGGGAATTTCATTGACTGTAATAGAAAAATATAAGTAAGAAAAGAAGGAGCGGAGTCTCCTGGCACAGGCATATTTTTGCTTAAAGGGTGGTACATAAATAAATATTATGACTATGACTATGACTATGACTACATGGAGGTACATAGGGGCCCCTATGTACCTCAAGTGGCGCCCTCATTTTAATTAAATTTTTATACTACCTGCTCGTCAATTAGTAGATTATGCAATAAGGGCTTAAAGTAGTGTATTGTGTCCCGGGCGCTATTATTGAACCCCGAGTACGAGGGATGCTACGGTTAACTCCCGAGCGGAGCGAGGGAGTTAAGGCTAGAATCCTGAGTACGAGGTGTTCAAGATCGCCCATGACAAATACACATTTAAGCCCGCGATGCATACTCTACTTTTTATACTTTCTGCGAGGCAATTGAAACCAATGAACTTTAAATAAGTAATTATTTAAAGTTAGAATAATAAAATATGAAAAATTAAGGATATTTATTGAAAATTAAAAGTTATGTTAGAAACATTACACCAATTGTGCAAACGACAAAGTTACATTCTTTGGTACATTTATAGTTGGGTTAGAGTTTATGTTTTTGTCGTCTATTCTGTAGTGGTCAGTTCGACATTCAAATAAATCCTTCTTGGTGCGCGGGTGAAAATGAATTTCGTAAAAAGTTTTCATGATAACATACAGCCTAACTCAGAATAAGATCTCATTGCACCTAAACTTTTTTGAAACCAACATCGATCAAACACGACTACAAGGGTTGCATTCCAAATTGAAATCACATTATTCCCCATGGGAAAAATTACTTACTTTAGGAAAGGTTTGCATGACACATAATATGCCATTGACGAGCAGGTAGTATAAAAAACATAACTCCCTTAACATAACATAACTCCCTTTTTATGGTTAACTCCCTCGCTCGGCTCGGGAGTTAACCATAAAATCCCTCGTACTCGGGGTTCACTATAGCGCCCGTGACATAATACACTACTTTAAGCCCTTATTGCATAATCTACTATTATTGCTCGCTAAGTACATAATATATCGAAAATTCACATGTACAGATTGAAGCTAAGGTTCTGTAGTTTATTTACAAGTTATTGGGCACAGACCCTATCCAAGACAAAAATGTTGGTGATAATTAGATCCCGTAATCGGAGGAGGTATATTTTGGGAGCAGACGTTCTTAGGGATGAGGTAAATATTTTTGCTATTATTATTCTGGTTTATCGATAAACTCGACACGACTACTATTAAAAAACATGACAAAAAAGATATGTTATTTATTTTACGAATGAACAGGTTCTTACATTTAAGAATAACAGAAATACACTACTGGGAAAAAAACAATGTTAAGTGGATAAAATAATATTTGAACACAAATATAGTTTAAATCAACATAAAATACAATGTATTTAATACTACGTTGATTTAAAATGTTTTTGTGTTCAAATATTATTTTATCTACTTAAGTATTTGCTTTTTAGTAGAGTACCTATTTCTTTTATTCTTATAATATGTAAGAACCTGTTTATACGTAAAATAAAAAAATATATTTTTTGTCATGTTGTTTAATTATAGTAAAGTTGAGTTAATTTATCGATAAATCAAAATAATTTACCCCATCCCTAAGAATGTCTGCTCCCAAAATATACCTCTGATGACGGACCGGTCTCTAGTAATAATAGTGTGTGTGACTTATCGCGGAAGTTACTAAGTAATCAAAGTATTTACCTTCCGGGAATGCAAACGCCCAAACCTCCAAGATTGATTGTAATCATCAAATAACATTGACGCTATTTATAGCCCACACACTGAACTTCACACGCGGTGCTGTGTAGCACGGCCAGGTTTGGTGTACATTCAGCGCCAAAATGATTTGAGCACTCACACCTACCTAAATACTAAACTAAACATTTGACAAAAATCAACTTTTTCTCAAGACAACGAAAGTGCCCCTTAACGCACTTTCGTTTGTTCTCAGAACAAAACGACACACAAGACAACAATGAAAGTGCACCTTAATCTCTTGAGATAAGGTTGTAATATGTCTAATGATTATCTATTTTAGTAGGTTTGAATGCTCAGATCATTTTGGCGCATACATCATTGTCTAATATACACAAAATAGACATACATGACTACATTTGACAGACGCAGCCACCACGCCAGTGCAACAGCTTCGGTATGGAGCTCCTAAATAAAAATCTTTAACAAATAAACGAGATTTTGATAAACAACTTACCTGGACAGAGACAGGAGGTAGCTCTGACGTGGGAGTGGGATACACATCAGTTTTGCCAGCATACATTGTGGGATCCTTAAGGCCTATCACTTGCAAAAAAGTGGCGTCGAATGGGCTGTGGTTCCTGTGAGTGTAAGTGCAGTAGTGCACCCCGTCAACCGCCCACAATGTTTCCTTCTTATCAACCAGCACCTCTACCGTGAATGGACGGTCCATTTGGAATGGGAATGATCTGAAGTGATAAACAAGATCTTATTTGACAACAACATTACATGCTCCACTCCAAAGTAAGTAGCTAAAGCACTTGTGTTATGGAAATCGGAGACAACGGTGGTATCACAAACACCCAGACCTGAGCCAATATAGAAAAGTTCGTTTTCTAAATTGACCCAACCGGGGATCGAACCCGGGACCTCAGAGATGGCGAACCTTGAAAATTGATGTACAAAGCCACTCGACCACGGAGGTCGTCGTTATGGCTCTTGCGCACGAAAGACTGTGTACAGGTAAAAATATTTACGATTTAAATGCTTATTATGTGAGCTTATTTGACTAATAATATTTTGGCCGGCGCGCGACGGCATCTTGTACTGTACCGCGCGTTCATATTTGCTGTAGCGCGCATACTCAACTCAGCGGGTAAACTGATTGTGTCCGCCGGCACAGTGTCTAGTGGCCCTACCATGAGTTGATGCAAACTGTTTACGCTATCAACTTCGTCTTTGTTTTAGGCTCAAATTGTAGCTGACTAAATTTTCTAGAGGATTTTTTCTCAAATTTTTGATATCATTGTTCGTTTCCAAAATATGGAGCGCTAAAATAAAAAAATCGGAAAAAAATGAACTTTTTTTCACTATTTCGGCCATAACTTTTTTCGTTTTTGACTTTCTCGAATAATTCTTTTTGCACCTTACAGCTCTCGTGAATAAGCGGTTTTTTTTAATATCATATCTTCACAACTCTCCGATATCTCGGATTCTAGATGTGTATCACAAGTTGTTGTGGATTAGAATGTCGTTGTTATTATAGGTAATTATAATATCATTAAAACTTATCACAATAAGACTTATTTTATGAAAATAAATGAATAACAGCGATATTCTCACCCACAACATGGCTCTTAGCTCCTATACTATACCAATTATTTTTTTATTTGCAATCCTTAGCCACAGAATTATCAATAATACACACAGTACTATAACGATTGTAGTATCTATGGGCCAAATAAAAAAAAATACAAAAAACAGAGTCTTTGTTATGTTGTGATTTAATATGATGTTGTTATTATGTTGCTGTTGCTTGTAAAATATGTTGATGATAATTATCATGTGTAACACAAGTGATGCAACATTATAACAACGTCATATTAAGCCACAACATGACGTAAACTTATGTTTATTATTTTTTTTAAACGTTTTTTTTACTTATTTTATTTTGCTCCTAGCTCCTATACTATAACGATTTCAGGGTTGCCGCTTTGGCAACATTATATTATATTTAAATACCAATCCATTGGTACACATTTCATTCCTGTTGATTCTGGGTCATTTTTTGGACATCACCTTTAGCTCCCAAAACTTATAATTTTGTGTTTTATAAGTGATATTGTGGTTATATTTACTACACAGTTCATACCTAAATTAGTTAGGTAGGAAACCTTATTAAAGTAAGTACTTAAAATTCTATTTTGTGAAATGATTTATTTATTGTGTACCTATGAGTGACACAATCATTTTTAGTAGGTATGCGTACATCTAGCATTTGTGTTGAACTAATTTAAAAATAATTTAAGTAAGCAAGGGTTGTGCTTTTTTACGAGTTATTTGTTATTTAGATTAGTCTAGATGGTGCTGCGCGGTGTCGTAACGTAACGTTCTTAACCGACTTCAAAAAAGGAGGAGGCTATCAAGTCGACGGTATTTTCTTTTTTTTTATGTATGTTTTAACATAACTTCACCAGTTGTTAACCGATTTCAATTATTCTTTTTTTATCTGAAAGAACATAGTTTATTTGTGTTCCCATAAAGTAGTTTTTTTATAATCCTGAAAAATATCAATTTTTAGCTTACCATTGCACGAGTTTTTACTGATTTTTAGGTATAACTTCTTTGTTTATAAACCGATTTCGATGATTATTTTTTTGTTTGAAAGGATATGCCTCAAGAATAATCACATTTTAATTTCATTGGTATTGGACCTTGGACTTCGAAAATACACAAGGGAACTCCTCAAAGTCAAATAGGATATGTATGGTGATTGAGATATTGGTAGGTTTATGACAATACAAAACAAATCGAGCTATGGTCTGCGACGTTTTGGACTAGACTTGGACTACGAAGTACGAAGGCACAACGGAACTCCTTAAAAACAAACAGCGTGAATTTAGGAATTGAGTTATGGGAGTTGTATCATAGAAAATATTATATAAAGTTACCACAAATACTATATAAAGTAAAAAATATTTACACGCGTACATACCTACCACTAAAAAGTAGAAAATAAAAAAGCTTTTTTAAAAATAAGAAAAACCTCCTTCAAAAAAACCTCAAAACAAAATCAAAAACAGCTTCAAAATTAAATACCTCTAAAAAGCAAGAAATAATATTCTAATTATTATTAGTTACGCATATAATATTCATATAACACGTTTAATGAAGTCGGGTGGGACTTTTAGAATTAGAAAAAAAAAAGATTCTTCTCCCGCCCCACCCGACTTCAATAGACGTGTTATATGAATATTCATATGCGTAACTAATAACTTGAATATTATTTCTTGCTTTTTAAAGGCATTTAATTTTAAATCAGTTTTTGTTTTTGATTTCAGGTTTTTTGAAGGAGGTTTTTCTTTTTATGTTTGTTTATTACTACTAGGTACAAGACACTTGAGTAGTTAGGTACCTATTTAGGATAAATAATAGTCATTAAAGTACGTAGTCAATCATCAAGGTTAAACGACGGTATGCGCGGTCATAATTCAACTTTTAATTGACCTATAAACTTGAAATTTGGTGATAATTTTTATTATTACGTGTATTTCACCAACAAATACCAATATATTGATAATTTTGTATTTTTCTCTTTAAAATTCCCTCATTTTCCTATTACAAAACAGCTTCATTTTGCGGTCAAACGAGTAGCACAGATAAGCCCCGACCCTTAGACGACGACCTCCGTGATCAAGTGGCTTTGTACACCGGTTTTCAAGGTGTCGCCATCTCTGAGGTCCCGGGTTCGATCCCCGGTTGGGTCAATTTAGAATTTAGAACTTATCTATATATGTTCAGGTCTGGGTGTTTGTGATACCACCGTTGTCTCTGATTTCCATAACACAAGTGCTTTAGCTACTTACTTTGGAATCGAAGCAATTAATGTGATGTTGTCAAATCAAAATATATAAAAATAAAAATATTAAATATTAGCCCTATTTGTATAATTTCGTAATGTAATTAAACACAATCCTAAATAGGTACCTACCTACGTAAGTGTCTTGTACCTAGTAGTATTATACAAATATAAAAATAATAAATAAAACTCACATTCAGTGGCGTGCCCGCCTAGAGAATGAAGCCTCAACAAAGTAATTTTTTTTTTCACCAGCTCAATACAAGCAAAAGCAATGCGTCGTTCGTTACTATAATTAATTTAAGTCTTAATTCACAGGATGTTTACCAAAATATCGTTACGACACCGCGCAGCGCCATCTAGACTGATAACAGATAACTCTTAAAAAAGCACAATCCTTGCTTACTTCATTATTTTTAAATTAGTTCAACACAAATGCTAGATAGCGTAGCTTTGTACCTACAAAAAATTATTGTGTTACTCATAGGTACACAATAAATAAATCATTTCACAAAATAGAATTTAAAGTAATTTTAAGTACTTACTTTGATAAGGTTTCCTACAGCTAACTAATTTAGGTACGAACTGTGTAGTTAGTATAACCACAATATTACTTATAAAACACAAAATTATAAGTTTTGGGAACTCAATTTTGGGAGAAGCTCGGAAAAAAACTGCGAGACTCAATTTCTGAACTATTTATAATGTAGGTGGTATGGAACCCTCGGTGGGCAAGCCCGACTCACACTTGTCCGGTTTTATTTATATATCTCCGCCACTTTGAAAAATTTTGAAAAACTAGCCCGACTGATAAATTCCATATGTATAATTTTCGAACATTCGAACATGCTCAAGAAACTTTACGAGAATCGAAGAGAAAAAAAGTAGAGGAGAACAGCCAACACCGGAAGCCGCACTGCAATGTTTTTTTTACATATCTCCGTTATTTTGAAAAACTGGCTACACTGACAAATTCTATATAATTTTTGAACTTGCTCACAAATTTTCATATGAGAACAAACAGCGCCGGAAAGACCGACTGAAATAAGTTTTATTTACATATCTCCGCCATTTTGAAAAAAATCGATAAACTGGCGTGACAAAAAATCTCGAGCTCGCTCAATCGCGGTCAATTACTAATTATTTATTTATTATTCTGAAACGCAATGTAAATTGAGCCTTACGATATATCCCAAAAAGAACTGATGCTTACCTAAAGGCATTAATTTCGTCAACTCCCCACTTGCTATCGACCTCTGTATTCCGTATAACTTTCTTTTCCGGCATATACACGTCGAAGTGCACCGCGATATTGCCTACCCTCGTCGGGTCCCCGAAGCATATGTGCAGGGAAAACCTGAAGCGGAAACAAACAGCTAGTGACTTATACATACAGTGCGACAATATTAAAAGTTGGCGTTGCAATGGCGATGGCGCAAAAATCTCCGTTTTATTAATATTAAGATGTTGTTGGTTTATCTTTATAATCAGGGTTAGGCCCCAACAGGAAAAATAGTAGATTGTTATACAAGGGTCAAAACGAAGCAATTCCCATATGAGATTATTAAGATATACTAACGCGTACACTTCTTCATTGCCGCTACCTCTCGGCCCGCTTCGTCATACCGCACCCCCTGTGTCGCCTTTCTATTACGGCTAGCAACGCAAAGCATAATTTTTGTTTCTGTTGATTTAATCATTACGTTCCTTATTTGTGTTGCTATAATGATTAAAAGAGTACAGCTCCTACATAATGGCGAACCCAACTTGTTATATAAATTAAGAACACTCTTTGAACAGGAAAAAATTGAAAAACATGATAACTTTTTTGTCTACAGTACCGTTAGCTGTGACGTCATAACGGTCGTCGACGGCAATCACGAAGTGAACGCGTAGTAGTTCGACTATGGAATTGAGAACTTTTACCCTTGTAAAACATTCTACTTTTCATTTCTAATATAAGGAAAGTAAAAGTAAGCGGAAATGCTTTATTTTGCTTTCCTATTACGGTTTTAATTTAACTGAAAATTGACGCTGTGCATCTAGTATACTGTACCTATTACCAATTAAATAATTTTTCAAATTGATACTATATTGCTACTTATAATAAGTTTAATAATACAGGACTTTTTAGTTTATACTAATGACTTAATTCTTTTTATGATTAATTTTCAAGTTAGTGATAGTGACAACATTCATACTTAGTGCTTTTTGAGTTTAAAAAATCTTTAAATGACTAATGTTTTTGGACTAATCCTTTATTCAAATATTAAATGAGTCATAAAAGTGTATATATTACATATTTAATTTATACAATATACAGATTCATTCATATAGTTTTTTTAAAATGAAATTACGTTTAATTCTAACCGAAAAGTATTTTTATTCGCTTTTTATTAATCAACTTAATATTAATATACTTTATCTTATTGTTAATAATCACAGTCTTAAACTTCTTTAATTATACTCTATTAATACCTACTATACTTTAATGAACGTAAAACAAAATAATTCTTTACTTTCTTTCATTGGTAGAAATGAGATCAATAACGACTAATTTTATTTTTTTGCTTAACTTGTTTACTACGTATTAAACAAGTTAAGCAAAAAATTAAAATTAGTCTTTAATAAACATTAATGAAGTTAACATGATAGTGTTAACAATCAAAATCTACATAATACTGTTATAAAAAAATTCATAATACGAAGGAATTAAACCTATTGTTAGGAGTTGTTTTAAATACTTTTTTATTGGCACTCAAAGTTTGTTTTTCTGAATAAGCTTGCTTAAGCGATATTTCATTGAATTATTTCATCTTCTTTCTTTTATTCCTTACATCTACTTCTTTGTATTCTTTTTATTTGAAAGGGCGTATACCTCAAGAGTGGTCACATTTTAATTTCATTGATCAATACCAACCTTTCCTTGTGTTTCCTTGTGTATTTTTGACGTCCAACGGACGACGAAACTCCTCAAAGTCAAATAGGATATGTATACAAACGTGTATTACTGAAACAGTCAGTATCCTCACACATCTCATTAAATTACCTTTTCGACAGGGACGTTTCCCGATCAATTAAAATTCTCCCTAGTCAGGCCTTTGTATATGTTAGGCCTTATATGCCTTTGTATATGGCCTATGTATAAGAAAGGAGACAAAGCGAATCCAGAAAATTATAGGCCCATTACACTAACACCAATTCTGTCAAAGGTATACGAAAAGTGTTTGTTAAAGAGGCTTATAAGTTTTTATTCTAAATACAATATAATCAAAAAGGATTAGTTTGGCTTTCAAAAAGAAAAGTCCACAACATTAGCAACATTTGACCTATTAAATACAATATTGACAAATCTGAACAGGAAAAAACTGGCGACTGGACTTTTTATTGACTTATCAATAAGGCATTCGACTTTGTTGCACACAAACTTCTACTAGGTAAACTCGAATCACTTGAAAGTAGGGGACCGGCGTTTGCGTGGATAGCGTCTTATCTAAAAGGACGGCAACAAAAAGTTGTCGCCAATAAAATTGTTTACAATGAAATGGTGTGTGTGTCATCTGAATTTAGAAAAAATGGTTCTGGTGTCCCACAGGGAAGTGTACTAGGACCAATCTTATTCCTCATTTACGTAAACGACATAAAAGTGGTAACAAATCATAAATGTACCTTATATGCGGATGATATCGCCATAATTGTGACATCTAATGACGTTAAAAATGTAAAAAAACGAAGACCCTTTGCGATTACACGAATCTGACATCAACTATACTATTGACATGATAATTGAATGGCTTGATGCAAGTAATTTAAAAATAAATATTGACAAATTATATTATATCCAATGTAATAAATCAAAGCATACACAATATAATTTTAATTTAAATGTAAAGAAGATAGGTAAAGTAGAACATTTAAAGTTTTTAGGTGTGATTATAGACGAGGACCTTAATGGAAGTTGCACAAAGTCAACTTATGCAATAGAATAAATAGATTCGTTTATGCCCTTAAAAGAATAAAGTACTTACATAGAATCAATTCTACGCTACGGTATTTTATTATGGGGCAACAGTACAGATAGAAATAGAGTGTTTATTGCTCAAAAGAAGTGCATCAGGGCAATATGTGGAGTGTTACCTGAACAATCCTGTAAACCGCTATTTCAAAGTCTTGGATTGTTACCACTTCCTTCACTTTACGTTTATGAAGTTGCTGTTTTTGTCCATAAACATTTAGGATTGTTTATAAAAGAAATAACTATAGACTAAGAGACCCTCATAGCACGACTTTTAATGATCGACCAAAGTCGGTTAAATACCAGAAAAGCTGTTTATTATGCATGTGTGTAACAATCTAAAGTAAGATTCCTAAAGATATTAAAATGCTCAATATTAACACGTTTAAAAATAAGTTGTACAAATAGCTGGCTGAAAATATTTTTATGACAGAAACCCATTTTTAGGCAAAAGTTGAAAATAATTATATGACATACAATGTATTTATGAAAAGCGATTTTCTGACTGTTACTATAATTCCTAATATTGTTTAATTAAGTTATTGAAATTGAGAATTTTTGTCTTTTTATGGTAACTTTGATAATTTTGAATTTTATTTTTTGTGAATTGCTATTGACATTTTACTATAATATTTTTAAATTAAATTAAATTAAATTATTTTATCTACTCTCATATCGTCAAATTCGAATTATGAATTTTAAAACGAATTTATATTGACATACTTTCTACACGCAATACTGAAAAAAATTCTAACTAAACAATGTTATAAAATAACTTTTTTTCTCATTACCATACAGGGCAAATCCAAGAAGATGACAGTGCCTTGATATTAAAAAAAACAACGATATTCCCACCATAAACTAATTTTATACTACTCCCGCATACTTTCCATGATTAAAATGTACTCTATGGTGATCGATGACTTAGTAGCGATTAGTTTGCTGGAATGCACTCATCTCATTATTTTTTTTTCTAATAGAATGCAATTTTTAGAGCATTACAAAAAAGTATTGATTTCAATGTTTACTTTTGCCGTGCTTTAAACTACTTAAAAACGTCTGAAAGCAGTTTGAAGAAAATTTCAGTACTCCCGATATTTTGGATGCGGCGACAGAACTGGATAATCTGTTACCAGCGAAATCGAGAAAATTGTATGACAAATGCTATTACGACTTTATGGCGTGGATAATGCAAAAAAGGCTACTTCGTTTTCGGAAAACGTACCTATTATTGGCCCATTTTCAGGAATTGTCTGACAAGTTCAAGTGTTCCTCGTTATGGTCTAAATACTCAATGTCAAAGAGTAGGTTAGAATTATTATAAATGAATAAACTATTTTAAACTCTTTTAAAATTGATCTTTTATTTAGTAGGTTAAATCCTTGTTGTCCTCCTTCCTTTAAATTGTATGAGAGTAGATAAAGTAGTGTATGAAACTGCACATAACTAGGTATTAAAACACTCGTGTGATACTATTAAAAACACACTCATGTTTGAATACCCCTCATTATGCGTCAGTTTCATAAACTACTATTATATTTGCATACTATTTCTATTAATGGCGAAACATGTGCACTTTACCCTTGGTAGCTTTATACCGTGTTGGAAGCAAAAAATAATTTTATTATTAGTATTATTATAGTGATTGAGATATTGGTAGGTTTATGACAATCCAAAACAAACCGAGCTATGGACTGCGACGTTTTGGACTAGACTTTGACTACGAAGTACGAAATATATGAAGATAAAAAATATTTACAAGCATACATACCCACTTCTAAAAAGTTGGAAATAAAAAAGCATTAAAAAAAAAGAAAAACCTCCTTTAAAAAACCTGTAAACAACAAAAACAGCTTCTGTCGGGTGGGGCTTTTAGAGTTAAAATAAAAATAAGTTGTCCTCCCGCCCCACCCGACTTCAAGAGTTATTCCCATCCGATCCACTGTAACTGATCCACCAAGAATTAAAAACCCCAACCGATCCCCTTATAGTTTTCAATTCCCAACGGATCCCCTCATTGTATTTCTCACCTTGAAAACGTAGGTGAGTACAGTCAGAAGAAAAAGAAGTATTAAAATCAAATATTCATTTATTAAGCAATTATTTTTAATGTAATAAATATCACAGATAAATCAGATTTAAAAATATTGTCATAATTGTTGATAATTAAAATGTTAAAATTATGTAATATCCTTTCATTAGGCTAAACTCAAATATAAATAAAATAAAATAATGTTTTTCTCGAATATTTTAATTAAACGTAACAATTCCATATCAATGGATGATTTGGAAGAATTGTTACGTTAAATTATAATATTTCTTGTCACATAATATGGTAAAAAAGCCTTTTTATTTATTTTTTTATTTTGAACAGATGTGTAAATTAAACATTTTAAATTATCAATATTATTAGGTCTCTATTATTATCGAATTGACTTTCTTATATCTAATGCAAAACTAAATTAAATAATTCTTTAAAATCACAAGTAACAAACAATCAGTCTTAAGTATAAGTAGCTTTCAAAGAATGATATGACTTGAAATGTAGTAAAATCAAGCAATCATTAAAAAACTAACATTCAAGACTAAAAATTCACAGTAATTATGATCTTGATGATCTACTGTTATACAACGTTTTACAAAAATACCCCTAATGCCGAATATGGTAGATTGGGACTATCAAACTGAACAACAATCGCGAAAAAAAATCAGCTGTTTCATACAAAAATTAATAACGAAAAAATCAAAATGTATGAAACAGCTGTTCTTTTTTCACGATTTCAGAGTTGGTCCCATAGTAAAAATTGTTCAGTTTGATGGTCCCTATCTACCATATTCGGAATCAGTGGTATTTTTGTAACACATTGTATATTTAATACGAATAAAAAATGTCTGAAAAACTAAAAAATATTTATAGCGGTCAGAAGGCAATAAAAAAGAAAATTAATTAAATATAGAACTGCCTCCGGGCTATGGAGCTTGTGACTTGTTGACTGTACCTCTGTACCTACAAAAAATAAGCTAATAAGTGCTATGGGGTATCAGATGGGAATAAAATATTAATATTTATTCTTGATCCCCTACACAGGGGATCCGATGGAAATAAAAAATAATTAAAAATAAAACCGATCCACCAGGGGATCGGTTGCAGGGGATCAGATGGGAATAACTCGACTTCAAAAGACGAGTTTTATTAATATTGATATGCGTAACTAATAATTTGAATATTATTTCTTGCTTTTTAGAGGTATTTAATTTTGAAGCTGTTTTTGTTTTCAGGTTGTTTTTAGCTACAACTTTTCGGTCTAATGGATGGATTAGTTTAAAACTTCACCGTTTATCATATTGTATGGGTGTGCCGGTGAATACAATCTGTGATCCTATCGACAGGGGTTCGCTCAGCGGTTGATTAACCATATTGTTTAGTAGATAAGTCTGAAACCAAAGGGTAACACGAATGTTAGAATTAGTAATATTACACCTACTTACTTCTGATATACCTACGCTTTGCATATAATTAAGTTGTTATAGGATAGATAGACGATACAAATGTCTTCTTATTCTTACTTACTTTAAAACAGATTTTATCTGTAGCTGTTGCAGGAACTAATAAATATCTGTTTCTTGAAAAGGTACTTAGAAGACAACTGACTAGTTACTTGAAATTCCTGACCATTTTCGACAAACAACCTCGTAGGAATTGATTACTAACATCAAAATATATAACAACATTGGTTTTACGACTTTTCTGAAAACAGACAAAAGAACATCGAATTACCATATAAAACTCGATCAGCAAAAGTCGATTTTTTTATTGTTTTCGGAAAAGTCGTAGAACAAATGTTGTTGTTTATGATGTTGTAATCTACTCCTGCGATGTTGTTGGTGTTTTACAAAGAACCCTGTATATTTCTTATTTTTTGTAAATGCAAAATTTAAACACAAAATTATATTTTTTCTTGCTTTTAAATTTTTCATTGCATTACGATGGTCAAACTCTCGGTTTTGTTATGAAAAGTGAGAGATAAATGGGTAGTTAGTTTTTTTTTGTAAGTAATAATTATAAACATGTATAATGTTCCATAAAATGACATTATTTATATGTTTTCTAACGAAATAACATGTAAGTAGGTATGTCATTTCATGAAATAATATTAGTTTTTATTGATTGTTTTTTAATGTTAATTATGCATGTAAAAGAAAGAGATGAAAGTTCACGAATGATTTGATTTGATAAGAATTTTTGTTGATTTACCCAGTACAAATTAGTTAAATAGTTTATTACATATATTTTTTTTAAATTTTGAGATTTAAGCATTCACAATGCTATTTTTATATAATACTAAATAATATACTAGAAAAAATAGGACTCGCACCAGATCATGTTCTCGGACGGGAATCGAACCCTTTGGATATCCGGTCCAATGCTCTAACCGCTGAGCTACCGAGTCACTAGTGGGAACGTCGAATTTCTCCTAGTATATCATTTCTTTACGCTGCAAGCTCGATTCCCGTCCGAGAACATGATCTGGTGCGAGTCCTATTTTTTCTAGTATATTATTTAGTATTATACATATTTTTTTTTATCTTACGGTGTAAAAAATGCATGTTAACATTATAAGTTAAAAATATATAATACAGAACTTAAGTTTACTAGTATTTTGAATCTACTCAAAATGAATGATAGATAAATAAATATTTTCTGTTGATTTAATCTGTTTTTTAATTAATCACCTTAGTTAATCTGTAACTGAGTGTACCTTTGATTTTGGGGGCAATGGAGAATACTTTCAATATTTGGGGGCAGTAAGGAATTTCTTTGAAATATTAAACTGACCCCGGGGGCTATGGAGCAAAAGTCAAATTTTCTGTCTACAATTTGGGATGGTCCGGGCTGATTACGTAACTGTTGCTAACAATTCTCGATTGAAACCGAAGAAACATTTCTGCTTTAAGTAAGATAGTTGGCACATTGGTTCTTACTAAAGCAGCAATGTAACTGCGATTTCTGTCAGAATTGTTTGCAACAAAGAAGGCCTCAGATCACAATCGCGAATCAACAAAAAGAGCCCTTGAGAGTTTTGGAGACATGAAATTTAAATGAATACGTGGTTCACCAGTAAAGTATTATTTAATTGGAAATGTAATATTAAGCAACATTTCTGAGTCTGTGTAGATTAAGCACGATAGAATAACTTAGGAGAGAGTAATCCTGGTGTGTAAAGTTTCATTGAAAAACGGTAAAATAAATGAGTTGGCTTTGAGACAAATACACCATCTTTAATTCCTCCGCCCGTATTAATTAAGTTAATATAAGTTCACTACTATTTGCTCTTTGACATTTCTCTCCCCGTTTATCATTGAGTATTTCTCACCAACATGGTGTTAACACTGGTCAAAGGTTCCCTAAGAATTTTCCTGAATGTCCATGCGGACGAAGTCGCGGGCGAAAGCTAGTGTATGACGTGTTCGTTCTGAACCGATTGGTATGATTCAATCAAACATTATTACATTAGTTTTTTACAAAACTTTAAAAACGGTTCAGTAGCATTTTATTCAAGTAATCCTAAAATTATTTTTATAACATATTTGCCCCTTACGAGCAAATATGTTATACCCACTCATAACAAAATCTCAGAAACTACAAGTGCTAGGAGTCTCAAAATTTGCATGGGGGTTCCTTTTAGGGCGCAGGTGCTCATTAAGACGGGATTTTGCGAAATTCAACCCCTAAAGGGGTGAAACAAGGGGACAAAATTCGTATGGGAGAACGCGATTCCTTGGCCCTATGGACTTAAAATTTGGCATAGACATTCTTTCACAAAATTATTTAAACACCTGTTTCGTTTTTTTTTTATATTTATCCTCTAACAAGGTTAAAAAGTGGTAGAAAGCTACTTTTGAGGTGATTGACTTCGACGTCTTATTTAACAGAGAACATAATTACATAATTTAAGTCAAATTACGTCTCTGAGCGCGGCAATAAGTTCACTAATTATCATCATGCCGATTTAGAACCACCAGATCTGCGTTTTCCGTAGCTCTATCTCCTTTCCTCATTCAAAAAGATAATTCGCTAGAGCAAGCACACCGCGCCGGCACCTTCGGCGACGACTGACTCGCCGCCGCGCAGATGCCAAATTACAATTTTCGTTCTCTTTTGAACGAAGCTTCCGTGTGTCGGAATCGGAAGAGATAAAGACATCGAAGGTCAAGTTGACGTGACTGAGATGTGTAAATGATCCGTAAAGCTACGGAAAAATTGATGCTCTGTGGATTATACACCTGATTATAATATACACCTGCTGTTAAGCTACATGCTTAACAGCAGGTAGGCATAAACTTTATGAACTTAATACCTACTTAATTTTCTCAACACCTTAGTAATAGCACATATTTAAATAGGTTCTTTCTTTCAAACAAAATTCTTAAGCCTTACCTTTTCTCGCTGAAACAGTAAATCATCATTGAATAAAGTTAAAAACTAAATGCCCCAATTTCATACTACTAGGGGTTGAAATTGTGCACCGTGTTGGATCTCAAAATAAATGTCACTTTTATAATCAACATCCCATAAAACCTTGAGGTCGGTCGTCTATTGAAGTTGGGTGGGGCGGGAAGACTATCTTTTCTTTTTTTAATTCTAAAAGTTTTTTTACGTTTATTTACCCATTGCACCCCTTTAATGGTTGAAATTTAAACAACAACGATATACGTCGCGTCAGTTTCCAACAAAGGACTAAATAATTATTTTTTTGGAATTACCTATAATTTTCTATACAAAACTTCATTCCCCACTTTACCCCTTTGGAGGGTAGAATTTTCTAAAACACCGAGACATGTACTTAAATATTAATTTGCAATTGTAAGTCTCAACACAACATTTTAAGATCCTAGCTTCAAAACTGAGGGACTACATATAATAAAAACTTATAATAAAATCTCTAGATCCAGCGGTTTGGGCTGTGCGTTTATATGTTAGTCAGTCAGTTACTCTGACAGTTTTTATATTTAAATTTTTAGATTTATTTTAAAGTATCTTATTTATCGGATATTAATCGTGCCAAAAAGTGGTAGCTACTTGAGTGGTGAATAACAACAGCAACTTTTTCGAGGAAAAAATAAATAAAATCAAAATAACCTTATAAGTTTTAAAGAAAAATGCTTTATGAACAAGCCCAAGCGGTTCGTTATGATTTTTGTTATTTGTTTGACTTGGTTAGGTTCCTTAGGTTCCTTTTTTGTTTGTCTGTTTGTTTGTTTGTCTACAAATTTATACGTCCCTGACAGCACTAATCCTACCCGCCAGTCTAAGGAGTCGGGTATTGGCTGTTACCGACTCGGGCCAGTCTATTGGCGTTTGTGCCGTTGTGAGGACTCCCACCAATTCAGTGGATTTGAGTTCCTCCCGAACTGGTGCGACTCCTGCTGGCTCTTAGAGCTAGTCCTCTGGAGACTTGAAAAGAAATGATGGCCCAGCAAACCAACGCGAAGACGTAGACAAGTCAATATGACGCGGACGCGTAGCGTCGTCTGCAACGTTCAAATCAGTTGGCACCCAATTCCAATCTGCAACACTAGAATTTTCAATAATTTCTCCAATTCTGCGGGCAACAAACGGTTTGAACGATACGTGCGTCGCTGCGTAACCATCCCAGGACAGTCATGGAATCAGTCCAAAAAAATACGCACGACGGCTTTTTTGTGACTTTCTGTATAGTTAGAGCAAGGCGAGAGGTAATCAGGGCGGCCTGGAGCTCCAAACCAGGAATGGACGTCAGTTTTAGCGGAGAAGACCTCGCCTTACTTGAAATCAGAGCGAGACGTATTGAGCCATCTTCGTACATAGACGCCAATACGCAACTCAAACAAGCGTGTTTGTTCGCTGGCGTCGACAAAGACGTGCAACTCGCAATGTATTGGTTCTGAGTTCAAGGAAGACTCGTACCAACGTGGAATTTTGGCAACTGCTTGGAGCCACTTAGCCCATTTTGATGCTTAATTGGGTGGAAATTCAGTATTCCAACCGATATTAGACCATCATACTTGTTGGAAGAGTATACAAACGTTAATTATGACCGGTCCTAGCAAACCTAAGGGGTCGTATACACGCATTAAGTGCGAAAGGACTTTTCGCTTCGTGAGCAGTTGAGGTAATGAATTTTAAAGCCCAGTGCGAAAACCTAACAAGTCTGCGAGAGGCTGGTATTGTGCGATGATTGGGCTGGAGCACACACCGAAGATGAAAGCTGTCATTCTGTACTCCTTCAAGGGTTACCTCTCGGTCTCTGAACGTGCCGAAGGCTGCCATAGATAAAGCAAGGCGTCTCTATCCTCTTTTCAAATTCGAAACTGAGGGAATATCTCTTTGATGTCAGCAGCAAGTCAGGACCGGTAAGCAACAAAGAGTTCAGACTGACACCTTCCTTTAAGGCAGCGGCATCAAGAACTAGGTACTCGCAATTTACGCTTTTGTGGGTGATAAACACCGAAAAGTGGCAAATACCACCTGATATTGCTTGGGTCGGTGTTCAGTCTGCCATGGAAGGAACTGAACTAAAAACAAATGAGAACCAGTTTTTTTTCAAATTGTTCTCTTTCATAGAATTTGAAGTTTGTTTTGTGTTTTTCTAGTGGATAATGTCATTAAATGTTGAAGAGTCTGAATATAAAAACAAAAAAGTTTGTTTACTTTGTTCCTTTGTTCTATAGAACAAATTAAAGAAAGTAAAATCTCAATTGTTCTGGACTTTGTGTTATTTGGTCCGGTGACGTCAAGTTCTATAGAACAAATGGGACTTACCCATAATTTTCCAGATCAAACCAGCACTTACACCCGTATTCACAAACAACACTCAAGCGACCGTTGACTACACGAACGCACTGCGTTGAAATGAAGCTCTGTGATTTTGTTTGATTGTTTTACATATTGTATGGTATTGGTATGGTACCACTACCCACCCTAGCAGCTCCCTAGTGCAACAAAACAAATGACAACCAAATACATGTGCTATTTTACAAGTACTGGACATCCACCTCACCCCAACCTTTTTTTTTATCTGAAAGCAAATTTTCAAAAACTAAAGTTAACAACTTTTCATCTATGTATCCATGAGGACATGGATACATAGATGAAATGATGATGATACATGGTATAAAGGAGACTAAAATTATTGTTACATAAATATTATGAGTTATTCAAAAAAGGTCTTTAATAAGAAGACCTGAGAGAAAATCAACTTGAGCTAGATTCGAACCTGCACCTGCTCTTAAACAATTATTATTGCACAACATGTTCTTAAAGGTAAAATTATTTCATTTACCGTTTCCTGGAAATAAAATTATTATTTAAATATTTACCGGAAACACATAATAATATCCTAAGTGGTATGCTTTGCTCAGAAGCAATTAAGGAAAGGCGCGGTAACTGGATTACCTTCACCATTAGCGTGCCTTAACCATCTCTAACTTACCTCCATCTGCAAAAGTTAAATCGTGACAGTGAAATTAGTTTTTCAGAGATTCTCCATAGCTTGACAGTTTTTTGAAAAACCTAATAATACCCTTGAGCTTATTGATCTATTAGTATTAGCGTATTAGTTTTTGGTATTAGAAAGGAATAGATAAAAAAAATTAATTTGTCATATTGTGCTTAACTACCTATACAGGATGTTAGTAGCACCCTAGCGAAAACTTTAAAGAATGATTCTACCCTTAGATTTCAGCAATT
Organism: Catoptria pinella; assembly: GCA_963556745.1. Taxonomy (NCBI): domain Eukaryota; kingdom Metazoa; phylum Arthropoda; class Insecta; order Lepidoptera; family Crambidae; genus Catoptria; species Catoptria pinella. Next base: position 6,980,937 of record OY750782.1, on the reverse strand, counting down.
TTCTCTATGGAACCACTTGTCGGAAATGCATAATTGAGATTTTGATTTTTCGTTGAGCAGCATTGTACGCCTAACAATTCGATAACTTCGCGGGAGCGCACGCGCGCTTACAACAAAGCCATGACCTTCAACCGCGAGCAAATAGCTGTTGTACTACATACATTGCGGGTTTATAATTTTGTATAAGCTGTTTTATAAGTTTTTGGTCTCGGAAAATCGCCCATTGGTAAAACGTTGTTTAATGTTTACAGTTCCCTAAAAACTGACGGAATAAAATTATTTTTTATTTTGACAAATTAATTATTCAATCTATACAAGGTGTTACAAAAGTACCCCTAATGCCGAATATGGTAGATAGGGACCATCAAACTGAACAACTTTTACTATGGGACAAACTCTGAAATCGCGAAAAAAAAATCAGCTGTTTCATACATTTTGATATTTTCGATTTTAATTTTTGTATGAAACAGCTGATTTTTTTTCGCGATTTCAGAGTTGGTCCCATAGTAAAAGTTGTTCATTTTGATGGTCCCTTTATACCATATTCGGCATTAGGGGTGGTTTTGTAACACCTTGTATATATAAAAGGGAAAATCACTCACTCACTGATCATGAAATTTCAGAAACTACAAGTGCTAGGAGTCTCAAATTTTGCATGGGGGCACCTTTTAAGGCGTAAGTGCTCAGTAAGACGGGATTTTGCGAAATTCAACCCCTAAATGGGTAAAACAGGGTGGCAAAGTCCGATTGACTTGAAATTTGGCATACATATTTTTTTTATATTTATCCCCTAAAAGGGATAAAAAGTGGTAGAAAGCTACTTTTGGGGTGATTGAATTCGACGTCGGAATTGAAACTTCTTAGTGCATTTGATTGATTAATTAAGAAAAATAAATATCATTTGTCATCTCAACGTAGTATTATATTCTCTTTGGTCATTTCCCCTGAGAGTAAGGTAGAATCAGTGTTGCCAGTGGCAGATAGTCAAATATAACATGAGACAGCTCAAAAAGTAACATTTTCACGAGAAAAGTAACATTACCTACTTATTGTGGAAAACGACACAATACTATAAAATGGCATTTTATTACACAAAAACTAAAATAAGTTTCCTGTCACATTTGTTAAACATCGAAAATATCGTAATATTGTTGATCGAATAATCGACTGGCGATGCTCTGAAAAATGCCTGATGTGGACCCCTATCCACTAGTAAACTAATTAGTAACAGTCTTAAAAAAAACCATTTTAATTAGTTTTTTTTTATATTAAAATTCTACATAGGTAGGTGGGTTGTGTTTGAAAGACGGCTACATCTTAGTTTGTTTTTCATCTTCATTTCATCTTCATTCGTGTAAAAGTCTAGCGCGCCGCGCGCTCCGGGCCCCGCGGTGATGACGGTTTGGTCAAATAATCATTACAATCAATCTGTACCTAATGATTTTGTATATGCATTTAAAATTTTAAAATCGATTGTAATCATTCGCTGCTAGTCACCACTCGCCTCACTTGTGCTTAAGTAAGCGGGATGGAAAATTAAGAAATACAGACGAGTGAGTGAATATGTTGCATTCAGTCAGTCCACAAAATCAAGTGCGCCAAGATGACCTTAGAATATAGTTATTATTCTAAGAAGATGACGAACAAAAAAATCTTGAATGCGTTCCGTTTCACGATATTTTTTTGTTTGCTGGAAAATCTAAAAAGTAACATAAAGTAACATATTGAGTCGTGTAACATGAAGGTAACATGAGAGGGTCAAAAGTAACGTAAAATGTTACTTTTGTAACATTCTGGCAACGCTGGGTAGAATGCGTTTCATTGAATAGCGAATATTCAATGAAACGTACTATGCACATTGGCTATTTTGTATGGAAATCGCCATTCCGGGTTACTTTTGATTGCTAATTTTTGATAAAGAGGTTTTAGTCTAAATAATGATCTAAGTAATGTTGGATAAAAGGACCATAATGTTGCTTTCATTTAAGTATTCAGCTGCTTTGTTATTAACTTACTAATTAAAAAGATAGCGCTGGTTCTCAAGGTAAAATTGATAATCATTAAATTGTAGGTGATACGAAGTTCACAGGGTCCACTAGTAAAATGATATAAGTAAAAACAATACAAATAGCAATTTTGATAAACTTACTTTTTTCTGTGAAAAAATAAAACCAAGTTAATACGTGGTTACGGCTCCTAATCTAGGGTGCATTCTGATTCAGACTAAAATCAATTTCATCGCTGACAGCGATAACAGGCGTACCGATTATGGCGCTTATGACATTTGGGACTCGTCAACGATTCGGAACGCTCATGAACGCACTCATAATGCTCACTGATCTCGTGGCCCACATAACCTCAAATTCCGACCTTTTTATTTCATAGTTGTTCTTATAATGAATAATATCTTAGATTATTACTTCCATGGCATGCGGCACGAATTTTCAATTAATTTTAAATTTTCATATGAATACACCTGAGGTGAACAAAACAAACTAGTGTCAGTTTTGACAGGCGCTCATAGTCGAAGATATTAACCATTTTAAGAACACAATATAAAATAAAAAGGTCAGTAAAAAATAGAAATTAACGGTTGTAGGTACTCGAAGACATCACGCACTACTTCATAACGACTCATCAACGGCGCAACAGGGAGCTTCACACCACTGCGTTGAAGAGGTCGTAGGGTTGTCTACTGACCAACCAACCTTGTGCACAGAACAACATACATCAACTACCTTATTAAAGGTAGTGCCCGTCACTATCAGTGGTCCCGCAGAGTGTCTTGACACTTTCGCCTTGCTGGATGATGGTAGTACGGCTACATTGATCGACACCAAAAGGGCTAACAAAATTGGGGCAACAGGTCCCTCAGATCACATTAAAATTAACGCGGTAGGTGGTATAAACACTCATATAAGTGTTTCCTACGTAAGCTTTGAAATTAAGGGTAAGTACACATCGGAAGTTTTTAAAATAAAAAATGCAAGAACTATTGATACTTTATATCTCCATAAACAAACTATTCATCGGTCCGACATTGATAAATATAAACGACTTAGTGACATAGCTGACATGCTCACTTACACTAATGCTATACCGACAATCCTTATAGGCTCTGAAGACTGGCACTTATCAATAACGCGTGAGGTTCTTAGAGGGCTCCGCACACAACCCGTTGCGTGTCTCACAGCATTAGGATGAACACTTTACGGTTCTGTAGGAAACAGAACTAGACGCACTGCGTTCGTTTACCACACAAGTTTTACCAACAACGAACACAGTACGTCTGATACTTCTTTAGAGCATCTTGTTAAGGAGCATTATCAACTGGAATCAATTGGTATTTCTAAACAAACACCCTTAAACACAGAAATCAACGCGCAATTGACATTTTGAACTTTACGACTGAAAGGTTGCCATCAGGACGATTTTCGGTAGGGTTGCCTTGGCGTCAAGGCATCACGACTGTGCCCGATAACTATTTTTAGGCTAAGTCTCGCCTTAAGGGCTTAGAGAGACGCATGGATAGTGGTATTGTGGAATCTTATCACAACTACGTAGCAGACGTGATTAAAAAGGGCTACGCGGATGAGTGTGTTGTGGACACGCACCACACGAAGAACATCTCTACGAGTCCTATAAACACTGAGGCCGCTGCTCCACGCTGGTATTTGCCACATTTTGGAGTATGCGAACGAACAAAGGGGGAGCAAGTAGAAGTTCGCAATAGCGTCCACATTGAGCTTTGAGAACCTGCAATTCATAGGTTGGCGAGCACAAAGTTCGCGAACCTAAATGGGTATGGTACCACTACCCACCCTAGCAGCTCCCTAGTGCAACAAATTAAATGACAACAAAATACATGTGCTATTTTATAAGTACTGGACATCCACCTTACCGCACTGAGTCTTTTCATCTGAAAGCAAATTTTCAAAAACTAAAGTTAACAACTTTTCGCTTTATGTATCCATGAGGACCATGGATACATGGCGTAAAGGGGTCTTAAATTATTGTTATATAAATATTACGAGTTCAGAATTCAAAAAAGGTCTCTATTTTGAAGACCTGTAAATGTTAGAAAAAATCAACTTGAGCTAGATTCGAACCTGCCCGTGCTCTTAAACAAGTGCACAACATATTCTGAAAGATTAAAGATTAAATTATTTCATTTACCTCTTCCTGGAAATATAATAATAATTATATTTATTATATATTTACTGGAAACGCATATCCTAAATGTCACATTAAATTGCTTAAAAAGCAATTAAGGAAAAGGCCAAATACCATCGTAAAATAAAAATCTATGAAAATTGCAGTGACAGATTCAACAGGTTGCGCGATAGAGTGAAAGCTCAAGAAAAATCGTGTTATGGTAACTATCTAGTCTTGATAGAGGACTCCATTGTAAACCAATCCAAAAACCTCTGGAATCTTGTTCGATTCAGAATGGACACTTAACTATAACGTCTCGACGTGTAACCCAGGTAGGTAATTCAATCTGTGAGGCATTCCCAATTAATTTATTTCTACATTTGTAGCTAACTCACCCTCCACATCTGGTAATAACTTGGTAAGTGATTGTACTTCTGATATATCGTCAATTGAAATTAATTATCATAGACTCATCCAGTTGCTTAATATATTGGTTGCCACCGAATCTGATGGTCCCGATGATTTCTAATTAAAAGCCTGTCTATTCTGTAACCAAACTTGAACTTCACTTCGAATCTTACTTTACTGCGCGGGAATTTCAAATCATAAAGCTTCCTAAAACTTTTTGCAATCGGTAAAGTAGCTTATATTCAGCTAATTCCAATAAGAAATTCACGCGAAGTGAAGTGAGGTTCGAAGTGAGATGTGAGATTGGTTACAGAATCGCTCCCCTGCGCTAAAACTATTGCTGTTCCTCTGTGTATTCTTTTTCAAATGTCTCTAATGCAGGAATGTGTGCCTCCTGTTTGGAAGCGAGCATTAATAACACTAGTTCATAAAAAAGGTTCTAAAACTGTGGTAGAAAACTATATGCCTATTTCTTAACTATGCATAGTTGCAAAGGTTTTGGAACATTTGGTGACCAGTTATGTCCTGCGTTACAACAATCAATAAGTTCTAACCAACGTCTCACGCTTTGCACTTTTTAATGAGTCTATTACCTCAGCAATGTATGGTGGCGCTAAGGTCGACGTCGTTTACACAGATTATAGTAAAGCTTTTGACTGAATTCCCTATAATCTCGTAATAGCAAAGCTATCAGCTATTGGAATCAGCGGCGATCTGCTTAGGTGCATCGCTTCCTATTTAGATGACCGATCTCAAGCTGTGGCTATTGGTAACTACGCCTCTAGTTGGGTAGACAATGTAGACATGCCTAGCGGAAGTCCGCAAGGATCGCTGCTCGGACCCTTGCTGTTTTTGATCTTTGTAAACGATAGCGACCAACGCTTTCCCACTTCTAGTCTCTTATCTTTCGCAGATAACATGGAGATCTGTGCAAATATATCTTCTATTTCAGACGCCGAATCCCTACAGGCTGACCTTTGACAAGAAAACTACTGCGAGGTTAATTGTTTAGATTTAAACCCCTCCAAGTGCTGCCTAGTGATCTTCAGTCGTAAGCTGATTCCAGTTAAATAATAAATAATACGCTGTTGTCTTATAGGCTGTTAGGTATTCTAAGTTGAGACCTTATAAACTCGTAACTCTTCTTAGTACACATCTCACAGACACTTGTACAGGATCGTTAGACAACACAAAGAATGACAGGTATTTAGCTACACTAAAAAATTTAATTATGCCAAAGATTTTAGGGGATGATAGTGTTCATCAATATGAACAACTTTTACTATGGGGCCAACCACGGAATCGCGAAAAAATAATCAGCTGTTTCTGAGCGACGGTAAAAGATTGAGCAATAGCTCACAAATAATATATTATGTAAGATATTTTAAATGAGTATTTCTCAAAGTAAGCGATAGCGCCCATTCGTGGGCCTTGGAGGCCTACAGGGAAACGGTAAAGGGCCTGGTATACATACATAATAAGACCGATATAGCATGCCAATAGGTACTTAATAAACTAGAGTTTTCATTTTAGGATGACATGTTATATAAAGCTAAAAATTTTGGGCGGCAGCCCTCTGACATAATCATTTGCCTCATTAAAGAGGTCCGCCACGTAGGTACTTATAGCTTCATGCCTAGACTGCGGAGTGTGCCTGGCTTGGCAAAAGTGGTTTTGACTAAGGATAATAATATGATGGACAAAACCAATTTTAACTGCTTTTTGCAATCAAAAGTGGTTTAACTAAGAACGTCAAAACTACTTTTAACCGGCTATGTATAAAATGAATAGATTTTGGTATTAGTTGGTTAGGTGATTGACACAAATCCTATGATTCATTTGCTAAGAACAGCGATAATCACCATATTAATACAAGGAATAAAGATAAACTTGCCGTTCCAAGATTTAGGCTTGCAAAAACTAGAGGTTCATTCATGGGGAAACGCATAACCTTGTTTAATAAAGTTCCACAACAAGTGGTTGATCTACCTTTGCATGAATTTAAAAATCATGTCAAAATACGCTCATGGGTAAAGGTTATTATAAAGTAGACGACTATCTGAAAGACCGTAATGCGTGGAAATAATGTAACACAATAACTTGCTAGTAAGTACTTTGTTGTTATTAACCTGTTGTATTTGTATGTTGTATTGTATTTGGTAATTATATATTTAAGTTTGTAAATATCGTTACTTATTTCTGTTAAAGCTGATAGGTTTCTGGCGCCTGTTCTTCTTGTCAGTTAAAAAAGTCTGGAACAGGTGGTAAATATAGACGATTCAAAAGCGCTTAATTACTAAGTTTATTTCAATAAAGCAATTTTTTACTTTACTTTTTTACTATAGAAAAATCGGTAAAAAAAAAACAATGCTGAAAGCCTCAGACGTGCTGCCTCAGTAGTCGTCAGAATATCTTTAACATTCCATGGGAATACTACTATCGTCAAGTGAGCAACGATTTCACACAGTATTACTTGATTTATCCGTCCCAAAAAATATAGACAATAGACTATACCAGGTACTCTTTTATATGATTGTCAGAAACATGAAGGTAGCTAAAACTTTTGTCGTTAAAAAAACTCTACTTTTGTGATTCACAGTTTTCCAAAATAAGAAATAGTTTATAAGTAATATTTTTTTTTTTTTTTTTTAATGTTTTCAATTTTTTACTACGAAAATTTCTTCCAGCGTTGTACTCGTACATACGCCGGCGTGTACGTACAAGTACATTTTGGTAGTGCCTGTGCCTCAAATCTCGCATTTTGTCATGACAGCGTCGCTATGATTTTAGGGGATGATAGTGTTCATCAATATGAACTGTGGGGGGATCACCCACACTATCTATACATATTATATAATTATTTTGTAATTCACAAAATATTATATAATATATATTTACAAACAATCTATATTTAATTTAAAACCTTAAATATATTTATTTACATTATGTACAAAATATTATTTACATTACTATTATATTTATTACATCCAGCACAAGCACAATACATTCACAAATACCATTTATTCTACACAAGTCGTCAGTCATTTATTTCACGTATCGGCTGGTCGCCCGGTAGAATGGAAACGTGCACTTGAGTAGCAGACCATTGTTCTAGTAACCGGTATGTGCACGCGCAGCCTGCGTGCCGCCGCGCTCTGTTCCCTCCACAGTCGGAACCTATGCTTGACGTCGAACGCACGATCATTTGCTCCGCCGTTTGCTTGCTACGCGCTAATACCTAGCCTATTGTTTATGTCTGCTTGCGCTATAACTTCCTGTGCTTGTAATCTTCTCTGCTGTGCTCTGTTCTCCTTTTATTTCTTCTGTGCTTGTGTGCTTAATAAACACTGTGGATCTGTATGCCGTTGGATTTATTACGCCGGATACCTACTACAGCTAAGTACCAGTGCATACTATTTGCTTTGGCGGAATTCACTTAACCACCTACAATCGCCGCCAAATGAACAACTTTTACTATGCGGCCAACCACGGAATCGCGAAAAAATAATCAGCTGTTTCATACTATAGTCGAGTCGATCTTGTACTTTTCTAGGCGACCTCCGTGGTCGAGTGGTTTGTACGCCGGTTTTCAAGGTGTCGCCATCTCTGAGGTCCCGGGTTCGATTCCCGGCTGGGTCAATTTAGAAAACGAACTTTTCTGTATTGGCTCAGGTCTGGGTGTTTGTAGTTCCACCGTTGTCTCTGATTTCCATAACACAAGTGCTTTAGCTACTTACTTTGAGATCAGAGCAATGTTTGTGATGTCGTCTTATATTTACATTTTAGGTTTTGTCCATCATATTATCATCCTTAGTCAAAACCACTTTTGCCAAGCCAGGCGCACTGCGCAGTCTAGGCATGAAGTTATAAGTACCTACGTGGTGGACCTCTTTAATGAGGCAAATGATTATGTCAGAGGGCTGCTGCCTAAAATTTTTAACTTTATATAACATGTCATCCTCAAATGAAAACTCTAGTTTATTAAGTACCTATTGGCATGCTATATCGGTCTCATTATGTATGTATACCAGGCCCTTTACCGTTTCTCTGTAGGCCTCCAAGGCCCACGAAGGGGCGCTATCGCTTACTTTGAGAAATACTCATTTAAAATATCTTACATATTATTTGTGAGCTATTGCTCAATCTTTAACCGTCGCTCAAAAACACAGTTCACTAGAGTAAAAATACCGAAGTGCGCAGAAATGACCGAGTTGATTTTGGCTATAGTCAATGATGGTTCTGTGTGACGAAAAGAGAGCTTTGGAAAATGCTGGACACTTAGGACACCTTCGAGTGAAGTGCTTAAAATTATAATACCTTTTGTGATCTCGGTCTTGCTCTCTTCATCTGCACTTCCACTCCTGCGCTCATCATCATCAGAAGAACCGCCAACATTAGAACATTAATCACACGCATCTTGACTTCAGACAGCTGTCCATGCGCAAATCATGTAGCTTATATACCTAGCAAAGCTCGATTATATAATTGTTCTATAATTCAACACTGTCGACAGAAATGAGTTGATAATGCAATTTTATCCAGTTCTGTAACTAACAATGAGAAATTAGAAAAATGCAATTAACCACTTCTGTAGGCACCTACTTTAAAAGTGTTGAAAGAAATTGAGTATAACTGCTTTCTACGTCATTGATTTGAGTTTGTTTTAACTGGCTGTTGTTTTTTCGTACATAAGTTCCTACTTCTGGAGGATGATATCCTAGTTGATTTTATTATTTGATTGCATAGTGCAAATATTAATCTATGATAGTTGTTATTTATACTCTGTGGTATTTAATCTTTAGTAGTTCAGAGTTGTTCTTTTTTAGGGTTCCGTACCTCAAAAGGAAAAAAGGAACCCTTATAGAATCACTTTGTTGTCCGTCTGTCTGTCCGTCTGTCACGATCCTTTATCTCGGGAACGCGTGGAGGTATCGAGTTGAAATTAAAACCATATACTTAAATCTACGGTCTCTTGCAGCTGTGAAAAAATCAAACTTCTAAGTAAACTAAAAAAAAGATACAAATTGAAATTGAAATTGAAAAATTCTTTATTCAAATAAGCTCACATAACAAGCATTTTTAAATCGTCAATTCTTTTATCCTACCACCCATTATGACGTCTTTTAGCTGACAAGAAAAATGGGCGCAAAAAACTTATCAGCTTTATTAGAAGGAACGATATTTACAAATATGTATATCGTTTCCAGACATTACATTCAAAGTATTCATACATGTTACCATTAACATAGATTCATAAATAAATAACATTATTTAATTAGCTCATTTCTACTGAATCAAATTACAGGTGTCAAGCTTAATTCAAAATTTAAGGCTCAGCCTAGGCTATTACAAAAAAATTATATATATATATCTATTTATACAATTCAATAAACGTTAAGACAAGTAGGCAGAAGCAGACCCATTCCCACTGGCAGCACCCGTTCACGAGCATGACGCATGAACCAGCCATCGCTTCGCTCAACCATATTTGAGGGAACGTAACGACCCGCCTCACACGACACCACCATAGAAATGATTAAAGAGAGCATGACATACTTAGGCTACCCGTGTTAAGGCATCGAATTGAAAACTAATATCCAAAAGCTTTTAATAGGCCTATAGAAAGTGAAAGATTGGAATAAAAAAAAAATCCAAAACAAGGTAGTAGTTATGAATTTTATCTTTTGGGTAAGAAGTGCCATACATATAGATAATATTAAACATTTATATATATATATGTATGCGACGTCCTTAATACAAGTAGTCAGAAGCAGACCCATTCCCACTGGCAGCACCCGTTCACGAGCATGACGCATGAACCAGCCATCGCTTCGCTCAACCATATTTGAGGGAACGTAACGACCCGCCTCACACGACACTACCGCAGAAATGTTTAAAGTGAGCATGACATACTAAATCTACCCATATTAAGGCGACGAGTCAAGAAACCTGTAGATACGTTTTTTAAGTAGGTAGGACACTTCTTACAAACTATACTTAAAAAGAAAAGAAAAAAAAAATATATCGATGACTCGAATCACTTGAAATTATAGTACAGAACTTTATACTAGACCCACGAAAGAACCACGGACTTATCTTAATCTATACTGAACATTAGAGTAAAAATTAAAAATACAAAAGCTATGCCCAGGCGTTATTATCCTTCAAATAATCGCAAATAGTGTAATAGCCTTTACTCATGAGATTGGATTTAACAGTATTTTTAAATTTTTCCAAAGGCAGTTCTGTAACTTCTTGTGGAATCTTATTATAAAAGGTAATACATCTACACAAAAAAGAGGTTCCGGTTTTATGCAGTCTGCGCTTTGGAACAGCAAGTTTGTCCTTGTTTCTTGTATTGAATTTATGAACATTACTATTCTTTACAAAACTATCTAAATTTTTCTTTACATACATTATATTTTCATAGATGAATTGGGAAGCAACTGTTAATATTTTAATTTCTTTAAATAAGTCACGAAGGGTATCTCTAGACCGTAAGTTGTAAATAGCGCGCACTGCCCTTTTTTGTAAGATGAATATGTTATTAATATTAGCAGCTGAGCCCCACAACAACAAACCGTAAGTCATAAGACTATGAAAATAACTGAAGTAAACCAATCTTGCTGTTTCAATGTCAGTCAAAAGCCTTATTTTCTTAACGGCAAAGGCAGCGGAACTAAGTCTACTTGACAAGGCATCGATATGAGGGTCCCATTGCAACCGCGAGTCAATAATAATACCTAAAAATTTTGTGGAGTCTACCAATTCGACTGTTTCGCCATTTACATTTATTGTAGTATGAACCTGCCTCACATTAGGAAGTGAGAATTTGACACATTTAGTTTTACTAGAGTTAAGCTTCAGATTATTAATGGTAAACCAATGCATCACCTTGAAAAGAGTGCTGTTTACATCGTCACTGCAATCACATCCTCTATCGACTTTAAAAATTAAAGAAGTATCATCAGCAAACAGTACTATTTCACACAATTTTTTGGTATAGTAAGGAAGGTCATTAATATATATAAGAAAAAGTAATGGACCCAATATCGATCCTTGCGGCACGCCCATGGTAATGGGTGCTTCATAAGACTCAGTTTTATTCACAACAACTTTTTGAGTTCTCGCCGATAGATACGATTGCAGAAGGCTTACTGCATTTTTTGATACACCATAATGTTCCAATTTATGTACTAAAGTACTGTGACTGACACAATCAAATGCTTTAGAGAGATCACAAAAAATACCAATTGCATCTTGTCTACCCTCCCATGCCTCAAAGACAGCCATTAATGCCTTAAAAAACGCATATTTCGACACCCTCAAGGGTATCAAAATTCATAGGGTACTTCCCGTTGACCTAGAACTTTGAAATTTGGCAAATAATATCGTCTTATACTACAAATACAGGAAAAAGTCTGAAAACTATACATTTTGTATTGAAATCATCAACTGTCTGTCTGTCTGTCCGTCTATCTGTCAAGACTCTCATCTCGGGAACGCGTGGAGGTATCGAGTTGAAATTAAAACTATATAATCGCTTTATTTCGTACCATGAGCTACACCGGGCTGTCAGTGTCACGCGAAGCGAAATCGGGTGAGAGGGCGCAGGTATCTTCGGCAAAAAACCTTTATTTTCTCCTCGATAGAGTCTATTCTTGTATGAACAAATAATTAATGACATACGGCTTAACGGTTCAGTGTAGGTTATGATTTAAAGTTGAGTCACTGTCTGCTGACACCGCTGTCACAGCGATGCAGTTCATTTTAGGACCTAAACTGGATCGCAATAATCTGGCTGAAGCTGGATCGAGACTGCGAGACTCAATTTCTGAACTATTTATAATGTAGGTAGTTACGGAACCCTCGGTGTGCGAGCCCGACTCGCACATGCCCGGGTTTTTTTTATACAGTAAATGACTTAACATATAAGTGGTATAGATGTCATACTGTAGTTTGGCCAAGACTCTGAATAATAACTTTTGCAGTAAGTGTACCCACTGTAGTCATGCTTGGTAATGAAGAAGAATGAAAAAAAGATGTTCGACTTACTGCAAATTTTTAATTCTTAAATTTGGATTAAAACGAATCAAACGAAATGGGTAAGACGAAAATGTAGATCTCGTTATCGTGATCACGGCTGTATATCTAACTCAGTTTTAACAAAAACCCAACTTACTATAACTATGCTACCAAATAATATACTAGAAAAAATACGACTCGCACCGGATCATGTTCTCGGACGGGAATCGAACCCGCGACCTATGGATATCCGGTCCAATGCTCTGAGCTACCGAGTAACTATGCTGTTGACGCAGACCTATACTTAATTGTAGGTATTTGGTATTTTTGCAAATATTTAATCTTTTTGTAAAAAAAATTGTTTAAAATGTTAGTGTCGTATTATAGGTACGTTTCTAATACCGATTTATATTGTGAAGCAAATTATTGAATCTGAAGTTTAGTGTTGTCAATATCTAGGTATACTTACCTACCTACAATTATGTTCATTTTAAAACTGCGTTTTTAGTGGGCGGTATGTTTTGTCGTTCAATTGTGGTCAATATTTCTGGTTTGCTTCCTTTTATATGTGTGTGAAAATATTGTATTAATTAATTTTCTTAATAAACAGGCAAAGTGTGAGGACGTATTTTATTTTCCAAAACTTCAAAAAATAGTGAACTTTATTAACATCAATAGTAAGTGAGGATATCATCCTCTAGAAGTTGGATGTCCAAAAAAACAGTAGCTAATTAAAACATTAAATACAATTCAAAACAATGACGTAGAAAGCAGTTTAAAATTTTCAATTTCTTTCAACACTTAAAGTAGGTGCCTACAGAAGTGGTTAATTGCATTTTTCTAATTTCTCGTTGTTAGTTACAGAACTGGATAAAATTGCATTATCAACTCATTTCTGTCGACAGTGTTTAATTATAGAACAATTAAATAATCGAGCTTTGCTAGGTATATAAGCTACATGATTTGCGCATGGACAGCTGTCTGATGTCAAGATGCGTGTGATTAATGTTCTAATGTTGGCGGTTCTTCTGATGATGATGAGCGCGGGAGTGGAAGTGCACATGAAGAGAGCAAGACCGAGATTCCAAAAGGTATCATAATTTTAAGCACTTCACTTGAAGGTGTCCTAAGTGTCCAGCCACCCGGCACCGCATTATCCAAAGCTCTCTTGTCGTCACACAGAACCATCATTGACTTTAGCGAAAAACAACTCGGTCGTTTACTCTAGCGAACTATGTTTTTGAGCGACGGTAAAAGATTGAGCAATAGCTCACAAATAATATGTAAAGCAGGGAACTCACCGATCTGTGTAGCACGTAACGTATCTGCTACTGTATCTAGTGAGTACGTAGCCACGAGCCCGCCCGCCTACTCTATAACATGTATGGTTACAAGCCTTCAATATTGTATGAGAATCCATTATTACCGTGTGGTAATGGATACTTATACAAAATTGCAGGAGCATTTTAGGGCTGTCCAGCTACTCCGATTTAGCACGAAGAAGGTTGTCAAAATAATGTTCAAGTTTCCAAGCATGTTTGAGAAAAAGCTATTGTCATATTGACATGTCCCCTATGCGAGCATTCTAAGAGTATTTAGGAGCGGGAGCCCTCTAGTGCTAAGTAGTAAGGGGTAGTTCTTTATGATCACTGTACCACAAAACTGTGACTGTACTTTGATTTAATTAATCCTGCGCCCCGATGCCTGCCCGCTGCACCGAGATTCTACCAAAGCTCACGTAGCTCGTTCGCACATGTCGCTTGCGTTTCGTAGCGTCCATCTTCATAATTGAAGATAACCCATGACCATTCCTACAGGCTCTTAGTTAATATCCTTATAGAGCTGAATATGGTAGATACAGAAACTTTGGTTTTTTATTTGTATGAAAATCTGCAACAACCCTAGACGCAAATAGACTATTGTTTTCGATAAATCTATCTTATTAATAAGGAAAAGCAAAACACAATTTTGGTCTAGGTTTGCCACTATGCAATTTAACACAAAAAATGGTTTTCAGAGTTTATAATAGTTTGGGTTATATGCATGCACCTATCTTCCATATTGAGCCAATACGCACTGTTGACTGGTCGCCGGGTGTCTTGGTCTCCCGGCGACCAAAACATGGGCGACTAGGCTGGGCGAACAAGCGAGCGACTTGAATATGAATAGTGTTTTTGTACATTTGTGCAGAGAAATTGCAATAGTAGCGTTACTAATTATTGAGGAAAAATAAAGGCACATCCTTTGTTGTGAAAACAGGTAAAGTAATAAAAATCGTCTGTGAGTCGCTGCTGCGGCGAGTCGCTCGGCAACTCCGAGTCCAAGTGCGTAAACATCTATTTAAATTTTAAACTACACAGTCGCCGTCGACCGAGTCGCCGGCGGCGACCAGTCGACAGTGCGTAAGGGTTATCACCAAACAATCTGTTTTTAATTACGTGTCAATTCCTTTTCAGGTTTTAAAGTTTAGCGTTCCTATGATTACTGTAAGTATTAATACCATCTGATCAGTTTTTAGGTAAGAATTGACAATTCCCAAATCATCACCAAGCTGGAACTTTGAATTACTTTTTGATCCCGTCTCAAATATTCCTTGTTTTATTTTGTTTGTTTTTTACTTTTTGAAACATCGTAAAACCGGCAATACATCATGATTTCGCCAGTGTTATAATATTAAACAAAACATTTACTGCCTACCACAAAATATTTTAAAACACTGTTCAACAAGTGTTTAACTTAGACACTGTTTAAATGTGATATGTCACTTTTTTGACAACATGATTTGAAAAAGAAGGCATCACATTTAAACAGTGTCTAAATTAAACAGTACTTTAAAATCTTTTGTGGTAAGGCCCTTAGTTTGTAACTTTATTTAATGTTGATTTTACTTTTTATAGCTAATTAAAGTAAGGAAGGGGTGAAAATAGGGAATACAAGTTTATATTATATTATTATGTAGTCCCTCAGTATTGAAGCTAGGATCTTAAAATTTGTGTTTAGACTTACGATTGCAAATTAAGATGAAAATTTTACTCCCGATGGGGTAAAATGGGGGATGATTTTTTGTATAGAAAATTATTTAGTTCCGAAATAAAAAATTATAAAAAATCATTACGGCTTTTGTGGCAACTGACGCGACGTATATCGGTATTGTTCAAATTTCAACCATTAAGGGGGTGAAATGGGTAAATAAACGTAAAAATCGATATGGATGTCGTTATTGGGGTTTTATAGGATGTTGATTTCATTGTGAAAATTACATTCTTCTATTTTCTGAGATCCGACACGGTGGACATGATTCAACCCCTAATAGGGTGAAATCGGGGGGGGCATTTAGTTTGTAACTTTATTTAATGATGATTTACTTTTTCAGTATGGAACGGTAAGGTTCAAGAGTTTTGTATGAAATAAAGAACCTATTTAAATATGCGCTATTACTAAGGTTTTGAGAAAATTAAGTATTAAGTTAATAAAGTAAAATATTATACCTGCTGTTAAGCTACATTGATCCACAGAGCATCCATTTTTCCGTAGCTTTAAGGATCGTTTACACGTCATCTCAGTCACGTCAACGGACAAAGTTGATTTCCAATGCAAGTTTTTAATAATAGGGTGAAATTGGGGGGCATTTAGTTTGTAACTTTATTTATTGATGATTTACGTTTTCAGCCCCAAGAGGTAAGGTTCTAGAGTTTTGTATGAAATAAAAAAACTATTTAAATATGCGCTATTACTAAGGTTTTGAGAAAATTAAGTATTAAGTTAATAAAGTAAAATATTATACCTGCTGTTAAGCTACATTGATCCACAGAGCATCCATTTTTCCGTAGCTTTAAAGATCGTTTACACGTGATACATTGCTACTTTGTTTTGGCACAAATAAAAACTTACTAAAGAAAAGTAGCAATGTATCACATAGATCTGTCAAAACACATTTAACATGAACTTCAATGTTTTTAGCCGATACCGCCGCTGGTGGTTCTAAACCGGCATTATGATTATTGGTGAACTTATTGTCGCGCTCAAAGATATAATTTGACTTAAATAATGTAAAAATATATGTTCTATGTTAAATAATTATGTTCTAATTGATCTTATTTATTGCTTATTCATTTGATTGACTTATTGATAACGATGTGATGTTTCTTGCTAATTAGTTATGGATTCGAAAATGTAATAATTCAATACAACGACTTAAATGTCTAATTTAGTTCATTAATAATTAAATTTAAAACATAAAACTACTAATCTTTCTTTGTAAAAGGTATATCAATAACATATTTATATTTTATTAACAAAATCAAAATTACATTCAAAAAACAAAAATCTGACTTAAAAAAACCTGAAAACAAAAACAAAAACAACTTCAAAATTAAATACCTCTAAAAAGATAGTTACGCATATCAAATTAATAAAACACGTGCATTGAAGTCGGGTGGGGCTTTTAGAATTAAAAAAAGAAGTTGTCCTCCCGCCCCACCCGACTTCAATACG
This sequence comes from Catoptria pinella, assembly GCA_963556745.1. Classification (NCBI taxonomy): domain Eukaryota; kingdom Metazoa; phylum Arthropoda; class Insecta; order Lepidoptera; family Crambidae; genus Catoptria; species Catoptria pinella. The sequence continues at coordinate 6,963,855 of OY750782.1, read as the reverse complement.
TGTTTTATTAATTTGATATGCGTAACTATCGTTAGATTTGAATATTATTTCAACAAACAGACAAACCAATGTTTGATTAAATCATGTCAATCGGTTCAGAAAGAACACGTAATACCTACACTAGCTTTCGCCCGCGACTTCGTCCGCATGGACATTCAGGAAAATCCTTAGGGAACCTTTAACCAGGATAAATGTTGTTCATCTAAATCCGACTAGCCGTTTTTACGTGATTGAGCAACAAACATCCAAACATCTAAACTTTCACATCTAAAATAATTCAAAAGTTTCCGTTCAAAACGAAATAAAATGAGTTTGATTTTTGGTTTTATAAATACTCTCATGATGTTTAAAGCCGAAATGTATATTTTATATTATTTTTCTATGCAAAATTTGATCTCTCATTTCATCCCTTGATGAATTTAATATGACCACCGTGTTTGACTTCAAAATAAACGTCATTTTCACAATCATCTTCCCAAAAACTACAATAACGACATCCTTGTCGATTTTTAGGTGTATTTACCCGATTTTAAATATCGGAAAAGTACGAAATATTATGTGTTTGCTTCTTAATTTTTAGAACTACTCCTAAAGTTTCAAGACAATATGTCTATCTTATATTACTTTTTCATACAAAAATTGAAGAGCAGCGCATACCATGCGCAGTATAGGGTTCCGTAGTAACCTCATACAATACCATATGGCTATAAACTTATATTTACTACCCATTTTGCACAACTAACGAATATAACTCAGTATAAAGGTATTGTGTAAGGATTATTTATAAAAATAATCGACAAAAACTTTTCCGTTGATCGACTATTACTCGTTAACTTGTAAAGCCTCCTAGCAGTGATAGCTTTCCATTTATTCATATCCTGGTAGAGGGGGGAAATGAGGGGTGGGGAAAAATCTCAACTCTAACAAAATATTGTACCGTAAACTGGGGTGGTTAGCATGTTGCGTGGTGGATAACAAAAGCGACATTTTTGTTGAAAATAAAACAACGTTTATTTAATAATATTAATAATAAGCCCGCAGGGCAGCTTATGGCGAGCTGTTGGTGAGTAGCGACACCACGGACCCGAGTGCTCCAGGGAGTCGATCCAGGCCCTCGTCCCCGCAGCAGGGGTGGACCCCAAGGGGCCTGCGGACTCCCGCCCCTGGCTTGCCTTCGTTGGCCGTCCAGGGTGGAGTCGTTAGAGCTATACGCTCGCAGGGTGGAAGTGAAATATGCGTAAGACGCGAGTTGGCACACTGTCCCTTGTGCAGTGGGTAGAAAGCGGTGCACACCTCTCTACACCCTCAGTTGCCCGCGCCGGTGTTGCGCCCCGGTCGGCAGTCGCTGGCCAGTTTGGGGTGCCCACCTAGCGGGCGGCGAGCCACTTTCCGCCGACGGTTCGAGTTTGTGAGATGTAGGAAAAGGCGGAAGTCCGTTATCTCACCCCATAGCTCAGAATTCCAATCTACTATCCTTCCACCCAATAGCCCGTTTAGTTATTTTTTATGTATTCTCACACTCGCAATAGTCTATGGACCTGCCGGGGTCCGCTTCCGTCTGCGCACTTTTGCGTGTAGTGGGGAGCGGATCTCGGCATGTGCATCACACATTTCACATTATATTAAACAGTCTCAAAGGGCCTCTACGTGTTGGACCCATGTCCCCACGCAAGTCTGGCAAAGGACCGGGCTTCGCCCCGAGAATTTCCAGCCGAGATAAATTATTTCGATAAAAAGGTTTTACATGACAATAGTAAGAGCCGGAGTCTCCTTTTAAGCAAAAAATGCCTGTAACAGGGGACTCCGCTCTTCCATTACTTACATTTTATGTATTATTATTTAATGTGCTATATTTTAATTAATCTTCTCGAAGTGATATCATTCAAATCATTTGACTTTCATGATTTTCATATCATGAAAGTCAAATTGAGATACTTGGGGGTTAATTACGGGGGTGAAATGGGTAAATAAACGTAAAAATCGATATGGATGTTGTTATTGGGGTTTTATGGGATGTTGATTGTGAAAATTACATTTATTTTGAGATCTTACACGGTGGACATGATTCAATCCCTAGTGGGGTGAAATAGGGGGGCAATTAGTTTGTAACTTTGATAAATGATGATTTACTTTTTTAGCAAAAGCAGGTAAGGTTTAAGAGTTTTGTATGAAATAAAGTACCTATTTAAATATGCGCTATTACTAAGGTTTTGAGAAAATTAAGTATTAAGTTCATAAAGTAAAATATTATACCTGCTGTTAAGCTACATTGATCCACAGAGCATCCATTTTTCCGTAGCTTTATGGATCATTTACACATCTCAGTAACTGAGCTGTGTGAATGATCCTTTATCTCTTCCGCCACACGGAAGCTTCGTTCAAAAGAGAAAGAAAATCGTTATTTGGCATATGCGCGGCGGCGAGCCAGTCGTCGCCGATGGTGCCGAATTGCCGATGGCGCTGCCGCCGCGGTGTTCTTGCTCTAGACTATTCTAGAGTATTATCTTTTTGAATGAGGAAAAGAGATAGAGCTACGGAAAATGCAGATCTAGTGGTTCTAAATCAGCATTATGATTATTGGAAAACTTAACTTAAAATAATGTGATAATGTTAAATAATTATGTTCTAATTGATCTTATTACCTATTGATTTTGTTGGATAATGAACGCAATGTTTTATATTGGCAACACTGTTTTTGTTGGCATTACTATGTAATTTTGTTGTGTCACACTCACTTGTCATTTTTACCGCTAAAATATAATTTTGTTTAATCTAATTAATCTTTTCTTTAGAGGCAGAGCGAGAGCGTAGTTGTTGTAATAGACAGTGATTACTCGGATTAATGCAGTGAAAAGTCCTAAATACAAAACAGACAAGTCAAAATCCTATCGGCGTCATACTGTCGCTTTGAGGTATAGAAACAAAAAAAAAAAAAATGTCTTCAAACTCAGCTTTCAGTATTGAAAAGCTGACTAGTCGCGATAACTATGCCATCTGGAAATTCGCGGTGAAGGCTTACTTCGAGTATGAAGACCTATGGCAGGGTATCGGAGGTAAAAAAAAGTTGACCCTGTCAAAGACGTGAAAGCGCAATCAAAGACAATTTTACTGGTGGATGATTTTTTTCTGTATTTGTTTAGAATCTTTGATCGACTATTCGAACATGACAGCTCCATCTAACCCTAATCTTAATAACTAACCCAACTTAGGACTATGAATGGCAAAGTTGATAATAACTTTAGCAGCTTCCGGCAACGGTTCAGCTAAGAAGTTGGACATGCAACCAACATAGTTCTTATTTATAATTAGCGGGTTAAGCACCACGACCCTGATGTGATGATTGCGCTCACATTCCAGTAATAAATGATAGACATAGTCTAATTTTCTGCACAATGAGCAGTTTGGGGAACTGGTGGATGTTATTAATTATGATCATTTTCAAGACATTAAAATTTCAAAAGATGTCTGGTCAAATCTGGAACGAGCATTTGATGACAATGGATTGTCAAGAATAGTAGCATTATTGAAAGATTTCAAAACAACAACTTTGGATTCCTCCAAGAGTGTCGAAGTCTATGTAAATAAAATTATGACTTCAGCTCACAAGTTAAGAAACATAGGATTTTCCGTAGATGACAAGTGGCTTGGTTGGTACATTGATGTTAGCGGGTTTGCCGGACATGTACAAACCCATGTGTTCGAAACATTAGCTCGGGCGAGCGCGGAGCCTGAGGCAGAGGGGACGACCGGGCAGTAAGGAGTTCGCAACATATGGTGACCCCGACGTGATAAGAAGAAGGCAAGGTATGTAAGTGTTGGCAGAGCTCAAGACGGATCCGAAAGGGAAGTAAGCCCGGTTTGAGTATAAATCATTATACGGCTAGTGTTTTAGGATTGCCTCAAATTGTCAAAAAAGTGCTTTCCCTCTGTTCGCTGACACCGACGCATACCCACTTCTTTTAACAAAAAAATAAACGGTTTGCTTAAATTGAGGCAATCTTAAATTTTCGGCCATTGACAGCATTGTCTGCTGATCCTTCAGATCTCAGACCTTTAACTCCCGGGCACTTTTTAATCGGTCGTCCGTTGACGGCACTACCTTCACCGACCACCGAGAAGATCCACGTCAATCGTTACCAACTGATTGAGCGTCTACGTCATCACTTCTGGCATCGGTGGACAAAGTAGTTTTTGTCTGACCTGCAACAACGAGTCAAATGGCGAACTCAAGGAGTGAAGGTGAAACCAGGAGATCTTGTCATCATCAAGGATGAAAGCTTAAAATTTGCCTTTGAAATAGCTGATGGGTTGCATAAGTAAACTATATCCCGGACAAGATGGCGCGTCTAGAGTCGCCGACGTTACCACCACAAAGGGCATCATCAGACGAGCACTTTCTAAAGTATGTGCTCTTGAACCAGATTTCCATGAGCCTCTTGAAACTGCCTGTTTCAAGGGGGGTGAGGAACCGTCTATCAGATACTTGATTGCATTTGCTGCAACTGCAAGATATGACTTAGACATAGACCAAATGGATGCTTTAACAGTATTTTTGCAAGGCAACTTGGAAAATGAAATTTATATGGTTCAACCAGAGTCAATGAAAAAGGAAACAAAGTATGCTTGTTACAGAAATCTATTGATGGTTTGAAGCAGGCCAGCCAGCAGTAAAATGTGAAATTGGACAGTATACTACAGAAGATCAAGAAGGCCTTACCAGATCAAAAATAGATCATGTATTTATTACTGTATAAAACAACAAACCATAACTTTTATAGCTGTATGGGTTGATAATCTCATATATTTTCAACAACAGTAATTTAAAAGATAACATAACAGAAAAACTAAAAGCACAATTTCATATGAAAGATCTCGAAGAAGCCAAACAATTTATGGGATTAAATATTACTAGAAACCGTAAAGAAGGTATTATAATGCTTGACCAAGAAAATTATATCAAGGAAACATAAGAAGGTTTTGACATGTTAGAATCAAAGCCAGAGAATACGCCAAATAGAAGTGAATGCAAAACTTGATTTTAATGACACAGATGACATGGAGAATATTCCATATCGACAAGCAGTGGGGTGTCTACTATTTATAGCTCAAGCAACAAGATCAGATATTGGGTTTGCTGTGAATAAACTCAGTCGATATGTCAAATATCCTGGTAGACAACATTGGTTCGGTATCAAGAGAATAATGAGATACCTCCAGGGCAGCAAAGATTAAAATTAGGCTTCACCAAAGATGTGTCGAATGAGATAAGAGGCTATTGTAATTCAGACTGGGCTAGCAATTCATAGGACAAAAGGTCCTGCACCAGTTATATTTTTATTTTTCAGAATGGTGCGATTGCTTTAGACTGTGCCCTCCCCATATATTGTGATAACCAACCAAAGTGCAATATGTTTAGCTACTTACTGATTGTTATATACCTTAAACAAAGCATATTGATATTAGGTATATTTTTTTAAGGGACAATGTTAATAAAAATGTTATAACTTTTCAAAATGATATTCTTAAGGTAGTGAAATGGTAGCTGATATCCTAATGAAGGGGACTACATTTAGATTTAGAAGCATTATTATTGTATAAATAAAATTGGTTTGAATTTAAGTGCGGGTGTTGGATAATGAACGCAATATTTTATATTGGCAACACTGTTTTTGTTGGCATTACTATGGTATGGTATGAGGTTACTACAGAACCCTATACTGCGCGTAGCCCTATATGCACTTGGCTCCTTTTAACGTCATGCCTATAGCGTTTTAAATATTTGTTCAAAAAAATAACGTTTTTTTTTTTTTTTTTCAGAAGTTGAGTGACGTTATTTGTGTAGTCAATTATAATAGTTGCAAGTCGTAAAAAGGTAAACAATGTTTGCGTTAATTGTTGAAAACTTTTGTGTTAGCTAGTTGGAAATAAAGTCAATCCTAGAAACGATTAAGGCAAATTAGTCGATTCGTCGATAAAACGACGAAGGCGATGCTCTGAATGTTTTGGGCATATCACAAGGTCAAACAGTTATATTGAGTAGAACTAGAACTAGTTTTTGAAGATGTGCCTAACGTTCAGCGGTCTTCAAGGAAAGATTCTAAGTTCTGGGGTAATTTAAAGCAAAATCGAACTCCTGACTTTCGATAGTGAAATCTAACTACCGAGTTTTTTGCCCTCAAAGACACCAAAGAACTCTCAGACAGGTTGCAGTAGATTATTAGAATTACAGGTTACAATCAGAGATCACCATCGAAACTCAGGAGTTAGATTTTGCTTATATTTTGCGTTCGGGGGCCATGGGCGCCGCCAGGATTACTAAACTATTAACATACTTATTACAGGAGGATACTGAATTTATTAACAAGGGGATAGCAACCTAGACGCCTTCAGTTTTTATTTAAACAGTAACTTAATTAAAAAAGTTTTTTGTTTATTTCTTTCTTTATTGACAGGGGGGTGCAAGTGCACCCCCTTGCACCCTGCTGCCGGTGCCCATGTTGGGGGCCAAGGTTTCAATAAAATGCCACTGTAATAAAAAATACTCTCCAAAATGTAAAAGCTCAATCGTATTGTGCAACCTTAATTGCCACAACGCATTACCTTGTCAAATAATAAAGAAAAGTTTTTTACATTTTTAGGCAAATTATTGTCAATTTGTCAAAGAAAATAAAATAAAGAACAGATTATTTTTAATAATTATTATAAAAAATCCTAAAAACAAAAACTTCTCAATTTCTAATTTGGAAATATCACAGGCGTATGATCTATTGAGATCAGGGCAAGCCCGAAGACCAAAAACTCAAAAAAAAAATACTAGGCCCGGTTTGCCACTTTGTTGTTGTTCCAAAGTTTTTCTAAGACAAGATCGTATTTTGATAGCAAAGATACGAGTTCTAAACAATTACATGTTTTAATCTTTAAAAACACTGCGGTTGTGGTCAACTCTCATATTGTGTTTTGAGATCTCATCACATAATTGACGAGATAAAGAAGTTTCTATACGCTGTTTACCGAAATTATGAAAAGAAATAACAGCGTTCAAATGTTTTTGTCAATTTCGGTGCCTTTTAATCGCCGAGGTGTTCCAAACGTTCTTGTCGTTCGAAAAATGATGCAATACCAACAATGTACATTAATGAAATGAGAGCAACCAACAATCCAACGAGTTTTCTACACATTTCTATTGAATTGCCTTTTGTGAGTCTTACTGGTTTGCAAAATACTCAAATCTGGAGCTGTAGGTCTGTTTTAAAATATGAAAATTGAAAATTTACGTTCGTGAATGATATTTTGTTTTTGTCATTAATTGAGATTTATTAATAGTGTAAATAAGATTTTGCTAGGGCAAGCCGGGCTTTTGGGCTTGTATGGAGGTACCGCTACTGGATCTATTATTTATTCTGTGGTATGGCGTCGTACCTAGATCATCGCTGTAAGAAAAACGATGTCAATAAGTGGAAAAATGTTTAACCTACTCGTATAATTAGAAATAAAACACTTTTTACGGATTACAGGGCGTATATTATTATTATTTGAGGTGTTATTTTGGCCACGGCCCACAGAGATTCGTCCCATACCAGCATGGTGGACAATATTATTTAGACATTAAACTTAAGTTTATACGTTGCGTCTTTATGTGGATTATCGGAATAAATAACAAAAATAACAATACATGTAATAACTACTTAATTATAAAAGCGACAGCCGAAGAATCCAAAAAAATCAAAGTTGAATTTAAAGTTATTTATTATAATAAAAATTACAATTTAATTACGTGACAATTGTTCGATGCAAGATACAAAAGTGAATTCTAGAATGACGAAACTCCGTCCGGTGTCGGGGCATCACGTTGTGCTGCGTCGGCGCCTCGTGAGCGGCCGTTTCCATGCGGCGCAATAACTAGGTAAACTGCTGTCAGCGGTTCGTATGGTAGAGCGATACGTAACACCTCCCCCCGCAGATCAGCGACTATTAGAAACCCTTGTTTGAGATGGTCGCTGAGATGATTTTGGGGTCCATCTTTTTATCTTGTTGGTTCATTGCTCCCAGGTCCGGAACTGCATAAATGGCATCGGGGACGTCATCACTGCTTCCTTTGGAGTTATTTCTTGTATCAGTGCTTCGGTTTCGTAGCCGTCTAATTGCTACGACGGTTATGAGTGCTACGATGCTTATTAATAGTATAACGTAGATTGGGATCGTAGTAATATGATATAAGGATAGATCGTCGACTTGTTCCAGATGAATTGGAGTCTGCGTGGAGATCTTCGTGTTGATGGAATGGAGATATTTCAGGTCAACCCTGTTTAAGATGAATTCTGGATGTTCTTGGGGCCTCGACTCATCATACGGAGGCATTTCCATTATTGTCACTGCATGTCCTTCGATTCGCTCGTTCGTGTTAGCTATAGTGAATTCCGGCGTCTTCAGATAACAGTTGAATGGGATGACGGCGAGATAACTTCCTTGTAGCGTTTTGTGTAATTCTTACCATTCCACAGGTTATCTTGATTTTGGTGGGATTAGGAAGACATAGTGTGTAGTGTCGGTCATCGAGTTGTTCGAGTGCTTCCTTCTTAAGTGATACTGAAGTTGGCTTACAGGATTCATGAAGTTGCTGTTTGCTTATGAGATGCTGGATACAGTCAGGTTCACTCTGGATTTTGTACTGGGATTTTGCTTCGCAGAGAAACCAGGATTTCACCTTCGGGCATTCAGCCTCCATGTACATATAATCTGTCCTAGAGGTTGCTATGTAAGGTAAGGGAGGTATTAGGATTTTATTATTTTTATTAGGGATGATGGCTAGTTTGTACGTGTCAAAATTGGATGGGAAGGCAATCGGCATTTTAATAACTATAGTTATCTGATTATCTACGTAAAAATAACCTAACTTAACTATGTCGTGGAAATCTCTATACTCTACGTCAAGGACCTCATCTTTAAAATATAATGTCCTTAGTTTACTTAATATATTTTTAACTTCTACAATACTTATAATAAAATGGGGCGTACTCGATGTACGAATAAAACCTAATGTAATTTCTAACTTAAATAATTCTTGTGATAAATCCTCATCATTATCTCCTAAGATAATAAGATGCTGCGCCAGATGGGCATATTTAACTAGATCATTATCTTTGCTACTGTCACTATCCATGATAACTTTGAGAACCTGATTTATCTTATTCTGATTTTTTGCTAAAGTATCTATTGCTTTAGTGCTATGAAGGATCCAATCTTTATTAAGAGTAATATGGTTATTGATCTCAGTTTCTAATTTTTGTTCATTATTTTGTAGTGTTTTATTATATTTAATAGCGTCAGTATAATCAAGGTTACCTGAAATTGATTTTATTTCAGATCCGAGTCCGTCGATGAGACCTCTCTTACTACGGTTTGGTTTGAAACTCAATAATTGCTCTGATATTTTATCTAATTTAGTACGCAAATGCTCGACATGTGGATCATAAAGGGGCGGCCACGCGAAGCAGCGACCAGCGGCGCAGAGGCTGCGCGATGCGAGAATTCTCTCTTCTAGGCAGGGTCGAATCTCTCACATCACATGGTTAATTGACATCACACGCATAGTACCTATTAGGAGTTCGCTGGTCGGCACTTTGTGTGGCCAGGCTGTTAGGTATATGATATAAAACATTGCAATCTAAATGTTCGCGGTGGATCTAGGCGCGCAGCCTCAAAATTTTCTTTAATACGTTAAAATATTAAAAGTATTTTACCTCAAAGGCAGGTCCTAACCCAAGTCCTGCACAATCGTTAGTGTCCATATTGTTCTGAATTATACACAACGATCTTCGATCCTGTTATATACAAAGTTAATTATTACTTACATTATACTAATCATTATTTTATTAAATTTGAGATTTTAGCATTCATAATGCTATTTTTAAACAATACTAAATAATATGCTAGAAAAAATACGACTCGCACCAGATCATGTTTTCGGACGGGAATAGAACCCGTGACCTTTGGATATCCGGTCCAATGTTCTGACCGCTACCGAGTCACTAGTGGCATCGTCGAATTTCTTCTAGTACATCCCACTCTTACGCTGCTAGCCAGCGGCATTTCACCAATGTGAGGAGGAAAAAATACTATATTATATTTAACAGACAAAATATAGTAAATACCTTTGATCGGAAATGATACCGACTGCGCCATTTATACTGAAATGGAACAAATACAAAAGAAAACCGTTAAAAGTAATGTCATACCTAGGTAAATTCATAAAAGAGAAAGTACCCGTCTATTTGTTTAAAATCTATGATGAAAACATTATAGATTTTTAACAAATAGAACAGGAGCCCTGACAAGTGACGAACGCTTGGCTTTTCGATTATTCAAATAGAATTGAAATGACATTAAGTGTATGAAATTGACATTTTAAAACGTCGTGATTGTCTATGGTGAGCGACATTTTACATGAGTTACATACAATTATCTATTCTATCCGAATTGTAGAAAGCCACTTGGCTATAGGGCCATGCGAGGTACTATTTCAAATTCGAAACTTGGACCTTGTACCTCTAGTCTTCTTTCTAAAATCAGTTTTGAACCACGTCTAACTTAAGTCGACCATTAGTTAAATATAATGAATTTACTTAGTCCCGAACTAAGCAAAATATTGTAATGTATAATCCGCGCGCAATTAGAATGGGATTGGGCCTTGTTAAAGTAAATCGAAAGTGACAGTCAAGCAGTCAAGTAGCGTTAGCAAACAATTCTGAATCTATTTCCTAAAATAAAAATGAATTTAAAAAAGTGAAAAGTGTTAAGACCCCTTTTTTGTATTTTTTTTTGTATGTATGTCCACCGATTACTTTAAAACGGCTGAACCGATTGACATGATTCAAACGCCACTTTATCAGCTTAGTTCCCAAGTTGGTCTCATTTTTTGAAAATTTTAAATCGGTTCAGTAGTTTTCGAGTAATTCTGAAACTACTGTAATTTTTTAAGTAACTTTTGCACGAGTTTTAACGGATCTTCAGACATAACTTCTTTGTTTATATACCGATTTAGATGATTCTTGTTTTGTTAGAAAGGGGATACTTTAAGGGTGTTTTCATCAAATTTCATTCACATTGGACCTTGAACTTCGAAGATACACAAGAGAATTCTTCAAAATCAAATAGGACAGTGTATTAGTGATTACACTACGGTATTGAAAGGTATCGCATCAGCCATTTTTTAATCACTGCTGGGGCTGGGATGCAAGCCTTACTTATGGGCTGATGAATAAGATGGACCATAACCCACCGCGCGGGCCCAATGCGGATTGGTGGGTGTTAATTGGTATTGGACCTTGGACTTCGAAGATACACGAGGGAACTCCTCCAAGTCAAATAGGATATTATTGTGTTAGTAATTGAGATATTAGTAGGTTAAGACAATCGAAAACAAACCGAGCTATGGTCTGCGACGTTTTAGACTAGACTTGGACTACGAAGTATGAAGGACACAACGAAACTCCTTAAAAACAAACAGCGTGAATTTAGAAATTGAGTTATGGGTGTTGTGTTCCATAGAAAATATTATATGAAGTTAAAAAATATTTACACGCTTACATACCTTACCACAAATACTATACAAAGTAAAAAAATAATTACATGCGTACATACCTACCACAAAAAATTGAAAATAAAATTGCTTTAAAAAAAAAGGAAAACCTCCTTCAAAAAACTTGAAAACCGAAACAAAAACAGCTTCAGGTGGGTGGGGCGGGAGGACCATCTTTTCTTTTTCTAATTCTGAAAGCCCCACCCACCTTCAATAGACATGTTTTATTAATATTGATATTCGTAACTAATAATTTTAATATTATTTCTTGCTTTTTAGAGGTATTTAATTATGAAGCTGTTTTTGTTTTGGAAAGAAAAATGTGGTACCAGTTCCCTATAATAAAACAATGTTTGCAAGAGCGCAATACGAAACACGTTCAGCATATTTATATAATAAAATAAATAAAGAGATTTATAAATACAACATGTTACAAAAATACCCCAAATGCCGAATATGGTATATAGGGACCATCAAACTGATCAACTTTTACTATGGGGCCAACTCTGAAAAAGCTATAAAAAGTTAGCTGTTTCATACAAAAATTAAAATCCAAAATATCAAAATGTATGAAACAGCTGGTTTATTTTTTGCGACTTGAGAGTTGGTACCATTGTAAATGTTGTTCAGTTTGATGGTCCCCATATACCATATTCGGCATTTGGGGTATTTTTGTAACATGTTGTATAATAAACCTATTTATAACATATTTGCTCGTAAAGGGTCTCTTATTACACTAATTTCAATATAGTATGGTATCTCATTATGTACTTGTGCGTTATGGTAATGTAAAACCCCATACCAACCTTTTTGCTCGCAAAAATGTCAATAATTTAATATGCCGTAACAGTGTTGCAACTATTACGGAACGTAAAAACTGTGTGGATTTTGGTTGCTCTGTGTTGGAACAGCGGCGACATTTTGTGCCAATTAATGTTACAGTAACTAGGTTTTATAACATATTTGCTCGTAAAGGGTCTCTTATTACACTAATTTCAATATCGTATTGTATCTCATTACGTACTTGTGCGTTATGGTAATATAAAACGCACGGTTTATCAAGATGCTCCGTCTAAAACATACGGTACTTTTTTAAATCTTAGCAAAGAGTTTTTATGTCAGAAAAGAGGTCAGCATTTAAAAAAAAATAACTTTTGGGATAAAATATAATAAATAGACATTTAATTCTTTAATTTTATTAATTTTGACAATACAACCATTTATCTGTAATAAAAACACAAAAATATTAATTTACTTTATTAGTAATACTGGCTGTTTTTTATGCCTTTGCCTTAAAAAAAGCGCTGATGCGCGCGCATCGCTAATTTGTGAACAAGTAAAAATTAATCCGCGGGCTTTTTCTTTTCGCTGTATTGTTTTTATTTGAAAATGTCGTCAAGTACTGATGAATTTAATAATTCGACACCGCCAGAAGTCTCAGAGGCAGCGAAAAGGGCTTTTCTAAGCCTCTTGCCCGAAAAATATATAAGTCAAGCTCATTGTGGTGCTACTTCAATTCAATGCTAAAAAGCACTGTGAAAACAAAACATGGTATTGATATCAAGTCATACTCCAACTTGCTGGCATTTCTAAAAAGACGCTCAAGTGGTCATGTGGCAATCCCAACTGACAACGTAATAATCAATTTTACAAATTGTTCAAATTTTTATAACTGCTTTAACAAGTGATAAAAAATTTATTCGTTTAAGAAAGTCCGAGTTTTATTAATTTCTTCGCAAATATGTTATAAAACGTCGTATGTCATACGCGCGCTTTGATAATTACCGCACTTATATCATAATGTACTATTACGAGTGTATCAATGTTAACAAATTGGATACAAAAATTAACCTACATAGAAACTGAAAGTTTATTGTAATGTATCAAATAAATCAAAGTAAATATTATTATACTAGCGGCCCGCCTCGGCTTCGCACGGGTACAATGTAGTTACTAATGTGGTAAGTGTGAAGTTATTAGACTATACTACAGGATATCTATATATAGTGGTGGCCACATAATTAAGGACGCCATTCGATTTTCATACAAACGAAGTAACTTTTAAGCATTGCTTCTCCGCCAGGGATTAACTGAGCGGTGATCTGGTGATGGCCATCCAGGGAGTAAATGGAGGAGATCCAGATTTCTATACACACCCAAGTGATCTGACTAGCATTTTAAGAGATGTAAGGAAATGTTTAAAAAAACCGCGAATATAGCATAAAAATATTCGCGTATGAAAATCTTGCAACTGAAAATTCTGATGCTTACATCTCTTAGAATGCTGACCAGATCAGTTGGGTGTGTATTGCGATCTGAATCTTCTCCATTCACTCCGTGGATGGCCATCATCAGATCACAGCTAGTTCAATCCCTAGCGGAAAACCAAGACTTCAGAATTACCTCGTTTGGATGAAAATCGACTTGTGTCCTTAATTATGTGGCCACCACTATACGAATATGTATATACGACGTACACAACTTACGCAAGGGGTGTTATAAGTTTAACTGTGTGTGTCTGTCTGTCTGAGGCACACTAGCTCTCAAACTTATGGACCGATTTTGATGCGGTTTTTTATGCATAGTTTAAAAGATCTAAGGGTACAGACGACGGGACTCCTAAACCATTGATCCGATTATGATGAAACTTTAGTGAGTTGTTCTTCTTACGACCGAGAAGGTCCCTGGCTAAAAAAACAGAGCATTGCAATACGCATGCCGGGTGCAGCTAGTTCTAAATAAAAATATGTTGTGCATTATCAGGATTATCAATCTCGATCATCCAACACTTCTCTATAATATACAACGTGTTACAAAAATACCCCTAATGCCGAATATTGTATACATATAGGGACCATCAAACTGAACAACATTTACCATGGGACCAACTCTGAAATCGCGAAATAAAAATCAGCTGTTTCATATGTGACGCCCATCCTTATAGCGCATGTTAAACACAAAAAAAAAACTATTCCCAAACTAATTACAAAAGCAGGGTTTCAGCATGTGGACTCATAAAACCATTGGTATTTCACTTCGGATCATTGACAAAGGGGAGCTAAGACAAATGGGTGATTTGGGGAAGTCCAACGAAGCTAAACAGATGTGAGAAGAATAGCTTTTGAAATATTACAAAAAACCCTTAAACTATCTCGTGGTGATATTAGGAAATGTGCAGGGAGGGCATTCGGGTCTTGGATGTGGTAAATGACGCACGCCGTTCATCGGGAGTGAAATGGATAGTGCGCGCGCGCGTGTTAAGTGCCCAGAGGCTAATACGATCGTTGGTCCTGTAAAGAGTGCGCGACGCAAGTGCATGTGGGTATAGATGTGCTGTGCTGAGGCAGGTACGAGAGCGGTGGCTGTTTAGAGTAAGTCGTACGAGTACGTGTAAGCTACACGAGATTATCCCGGTGAGTCCCAATTGCATTCATAATGTTAAGTGTAGGGTGTAGGGTTGGGTAATGCGTGACTTATCCCAGTGTACTAATAGTATAAGGTTATTTTAAGTACTTTAGCCGTTGTTATTGCGCAACATATCGTAGTGTATTAAGTGTGCGCGCCTGTTCCGCGTGTCGTACTTTAATGGTCTGCCTGCTATTAGTGTTGGCAAAATGGGGTTATGGGGTGTGCAGATTAGGGAATGTAGTTAGGAGCCAATCGCTATCACATAAAAGCGGGGTTCTTTACCAATTCGATTAGGGACATTAGGTAAGAACCAAACGCCATCACATAAAAGCGGGGTTCTTACCAGAATCGTTCGATTAGGGAAATTACAGCTATTCGATTAGGATTCACGGAGATCATTATGGTACTCGTTCGTCCTTAGTAATAGTAAAGTAACTACATAACAATTTTGTATTAAACCGGTGGAGGAATTATCGTCTGGGTCGAATTCCACAGAGCGTTGCGGATTGCGTGAGATGTCTAAGCTATACTTTTAGCAGATTTCTAGTTGGTGGGGCAACGCTTCCCTGTCCCCGGAGGGGGGGCCGGTATTAGGTATTTTGGTTAAACTCGAGCCTAAATAATTAATTAAGATTTAATAAATTAATAATAATAAAAAAAATATCGTTTGGATAAACTCAGAGTAAGGTGTTGCGTTACACATACATAAATTAAAATCGAAAATATCAAAATGTTTGAAACAGCTGATTTTTTTTTTTCGCGATTTGAGAGTTGGTCCCCATAGTAAAAGTTGTTCAGTTTGATGGTCCCTATATACCATATTCGGCATTTAACAGTACTTTTGTAACATGTTGTATACCTACCACATTTCTTGTCATGTTATCCGGTTGCAAAATAAAAAGGCTATTTGGCGAGCTGATTCTCGAGCAGGCGACATTAGAGCTGACCTTGGGAGAAACAATCACTGCGCAGATCTACACCAGCCGCTCTTAAACTTTGTCCCTGTGCTTTATTAATTGTCATAGCACAGGCGACTTGACCGGATTATTGTATTCTTTTAAAATTAATCTGATAATCAGATGGAATAATTTTGCACCTTTTTACAACGCAATAAGGAAAAAATGTCAGCACTGACAACATAACGCCATAGGTACTATTCAATCAAATGCATTCTACCTACTATCAGGGGAAATGACCAAAGAGAATGAAATACTACGTTGAGATGACAAATGATATTTATTTTTCTTAATAATTCAATCAAATGCACAAAGAAGTTTCAATTCCGACGTCGAAGTCAATCACCCCAAAAGCTTTCTATCACTTTTTAACCCTGTTAGGGAATAAATATAAAAAAAATACGAAACACGTGTTCAAATTAATTTTGTGAAAGAATGTCTATACCAAATTTCAAGTCAATCGGGCCAAGGAATCGCGTTCGCCCATACAAACTTTGCCACCCTGTTTCCCCCCTTTAGGGGTTGAATTTCGCAAAATCCCTACGCCCTAAAAGCAGCCCCCATGCAAAATTTGAGACTCCTAGCACTTGTAGTTTCGGAGATTTCGCGATCAGTGAGTGAGTGATTTTCCCTTTTATATATATAGATATAACCTTATTGTCTTATTTATTTTTAATAAATCTAAAAATTATTAAACATAGAAATGTTTAGATAAAAAATATATTTATAAATATGTTTATTATTAATATTAAAAAGTACTTACCTTTAATTTATTTTTAACCCTAAAGCACCATAGTATTAAATGTTTTTTTTTTCTTTAATTAACTAATAATTTGGATAAGGAAATTTCATTGACTATAATAGAAAAATAAGTAAGAAAGAGCGGAGTCTCCTGACACAGGCATATTTTTGCTTAAGGCCCTTATGTACCTCAAATGGCGCCCTCATTTTAATTAAATTTATTGCTCGCTAAGTACATAATGTATCGAAAATTCACATGTACAGATTGAAGCTAAGGTTCTATAGTTTATTTACAAGTTATTGGGCACAGACCCTATCCAAGACAAAAATGTTGGTGATAATTAGACTCCGTAATCGGAGGAGGTATATTTTGGGAACGTCTCCTAAGAACGTCTGCTACGTTCTTAGGGATGAGGTGAATATTTTTGCTAATTATTCTGGTTTATCGATAAACTCGACACGACTACTATTAAAAAACATGACAAAAAAGATATGTTATTTATTTTACGAATGAACAGGTTCTTACATTTAAGAATAACAGAAAAACACTACTAGGAAAAAAATGTTAAGTGGATAAAATAATATTTGAACACAAATATAGTTTAAATCAACATAAAATACAATATATTTAATACTATGTTGATTTAAAATGTTTTTGTGTTCAAATATTATTTTATCTACTTAAGTATTTTAAGTACCTATTTCTTTTATTCTTATATGTAAGAACCTGTTTATTCGTAAAATAAACAAAATATATTTTTTATCATGTTGTTTAATTATGGTCAAGTTGAGTTAATTTATCGATAAATCAAAATAATTTACCCCATCCCTAAGAATGTCTGCTCCCAAAATATACCTCTGATGACGGACCGGTCTCTAGTAATAATAGTGTGTGTGACTTGTCGCGGAAGTTACTAAGCAATCAAAGTATTTACCTTCCGGGAATGCAAACACCGAAACCTCCAAGATGGCAGATTGATTGTAATCATCAAATAACATTGACGCTATTTATAGCCAACACACTGAACTTCACACGCGGTGCTGTGTAGCACGGCCAGGTTTGGTGTACAGTCAGCGCCAAAATGATTTGAGCACTCAAACCTACCTAAATACTAAACTAAACATTTGACAAAAATCAACTTTTTCTCAAGACAACGAAAGTGCACCTTAACGCACTTTCGTTTGTTCTCAGAACAAAACGACACACAAGACAACAATGAAAGTGCACCTTAATCTCTTGAGATAAGGTTATATCTCTAATGATTATCTATTTTGGTAGGTTTGAAGTCTCAGATCATTTTGGCGCATACATCATTGTCTAATATACACAAAATTGACATACATGACTACATTTGACAGACGCAGCCACCACGCCAGTGCAACAGCTTCCGTATGGAGCTCCTAAATAAAAAGCTTCAACAAATAAAAGAGATTTTGATAAACAACTTACCTGGACAGAGACAGGAGGTAGCGCTGACGTGGGAGTGGGATACACATCAGTTTTGCTAACATATATTCTGGGATCCTTAATGCCTAGCACTTGCACCCAAGTAGCGTCGAATGGGCTGTGGTTCCTGTGAGTGTAAGAGCAGTAGTGCACCCCGTCAACCGCCCACAATGTTTCCTTCTCATCAACCAGCACCTCTACTGTGTATGGACGGTCCATTTGGAATGGGAATGATCTGAAGTGATAAACAAGATCTTATTTGACAACAACATCACATGCTCCACTCCAAAGTAAGTAGCTAAAGCACTTGTGTTATGGAAATCGGAGACAACGGTGGTATCACAAACACCCAGACCTGAGCCAATATAGAAAACCGGTGTACAAAGCCACTCGACCACGGAGGTCGTCGTTATGGCTCTTGCGCACGAAAGACTGTGTACGGGTAAAAATATTAACGATTTGAATGCGTATTATGTGAGCTTATTTGAATACATAATATTTTGGCCGGCGCGCGACGGCATCTTGTACTGTACCGCGCGTTCATATTTGTTGTAGCGCGCATACTCAACTCAGCGGGTAAACTGATTGTGTTCGCCGGCATAGTTTCTAGTGGCCCTACCATGTGATGCAAACTGTTTACGCTATCAACTCCGTCTTTGTTTTAGGCTCAAATTGTAGCTGACTAAATTTTCCAGAGGATTGTTTCTCAAATTTTTGATATCATTGTTCGTTTCCAAAATATTTAGTGACAAAATAAAAAAATCGGAAAAAAATGAACTTTTTTCACTATTTCGGCCATAACTTTCTTCGTTTTTGACTTTCTCGAATAATTCTTTTTGCACCTTACAGCTCTCGTAAATACTTCACAACTCTCCGATATCTCGGATTCCCCGATTTTACGAAAAAGTAAAGCAAGTATCGTACTTTTTCGTAAAATCGGGGCCTATACTAGAGCGAACGAAAAGACATTTTCAATGTCAAAATAAAAAAAAACCGGACAAGTGCGAGTCGGGCTCGCCCACCGAGGGTTCCGTACCTACCTACATTATAAATAGTTCAGAAATCGAATCTCGCAGTTTTTTCCGAGCTTCTCCCAAAATTTAGCTCCCAAAACTTATGATTTTGTGTTTTATAAGCGATATTGTGGTTATACTTACTACACAGTTCAATTAGTTAGGTAGGAAACCTTATTAAAGTTGGTACTTAAAAGTACTTAAAATTCTGTTTTGTGAAATGATTTATTTATTGTGTACCTATGAGTGACACAATATTTTTTAGTAGGTATATCTAGCATTTATGTTGAACTAATTTAAAAATAATTTAAGTAAGGAAGGGTTGTGCTTTTTTACGAGTTATTTGTTATTTAGATTAGTCTAGATGGTGCTGCGCGGTGTCGTAACGTAACGTTATTAACCGACTTCAAAAAAAAAGGAGGAGGTTATCAAGTCGGCGGATTTTTTTTTTTATTTTTTTTATGTATGTTTTAACATAACTTCACCAGTTATTAACCGATTTCAGTTATTATTTTTTTATCTGAAAGAACATAGTTTATTTGTGGTCTCATAAAAAAATACATAGAACATCGCACGAGTTTTTACGGATTTTCAAGTATAACTTCTTTGTTTATGAACCGATTTCGATTATTATTTTTTTGTTTGAAAGGATATACCTCAAGAATAGTCACATTTTAATTTCATTGGTACCTTGGACCTTGGACTTCGAAGATACACAAGGACACTCCTCAAAGTCAAATAGGATATGTATAGTGATTGAGATATTGGTAGGTTTATGACAATACAAAACAAATCGAGCTATGGTCTGCGACGTTTTGGACTAGTCTTGGACTACGAAGTACGTAGGCACAACGGAACTCCTCAAAAATAAACAGCGTGAATTTGGAAATTGAGTTATGGGCGTTGTACCATAGAAAATATTATATGAAGTTGAAAAATATTTACACGGATACATACCTTACCACAAATACTATAAAAATTAAAAAAATATTTACACGCGTACATACCTACCACTAAAAAGTAGAAAATAAAAAAGCTTTTTTAAAAAGAAGTTAAAATAATAATCAAATTATTAGTTACGCATATCAATATGAATAAAACACGTCTATAGAAGTCGGGTGGAGCGGGAGGACAACTGCTTTTCTTTTTCTTTCTAATTCTAAAAGCCCCACCCGACTTCATTAGACGTGTTTTATTAATATGATTTAATAGGATATGCGTAACTAATAATTTATATATTATTTTTACGTTGTGCCTTCGTACTTCGTTGTCCAAGTCTAGTCCTTAACGTCGCAGACCAAAGCTCGGTTTGTTTTGGATTGTCATATACCTACCAATATCTCAATCACTATACATATCCTATTTGACTTTGAGGAGTGTCCTTGTGTATCTTCGAAGTCCAAGGTCCAAGGAACCAATGAAATTAAAATGTGACTATTCTTGAGGTATATCCTTTCAAGCAAAAAAATAATAATCGAAATCGGTTCATAAACAAAGAAGTTATACTTGAAAATCCGTAAAAACTCGTGCGATGGTAAGCAAAAAAATTGATATTTTTCAGGATTATGAAAAAACTACTAGCCAGATCCATGTAATTTTTTTTAGGGACCAAAGACGAACTGTGTTCTTTCAAATAAAAAAAGAATAATTGAAATCGGTTAGCAACTGGTGAAGTTATCTTAAAACATACATAAAAAATAAAATAAAAAAAAACATTCAGTCGACTTGATAACCTCCTCTTTTTTTTTGAAGTCGGTTAAAAAAGAAAAACCTCCTTCAAAAAACCTAAAAACAAAAACAAAAACAGCTTCAAAATTAAATACCTCTAAAAAGCAAGAAATAATTTTCTATTAATTATTAGTTACGCAAATGAATATTCATATAACACGTCTAATGAAGTCGGGTGGGACTTTTAGAATTAGAAAAAGAAAAGATGGTCCTCCCGCCCCACCCGACTTCAATAGACGTGTTATATTGTGACGCCCATCCTAATAGCGCATGTTTAACAAAAAAAAAAAAACTATTCCCAAACTAATAAAACAAAACTCGAGGCGGAAGTTGTTTTTGAAACAATAAATAATTTAATGTGCGAACCCGACCTTCAAAGACTGTAGGAGTTCTTTATTTTAAATAGAAATTTCAAAAGAAAGATGCACAAAGGAACATTAAGACAAATGTATTCCTAATTTTACAAAAGCAGGGTTTCAGCATGTGGAATCATAAAAACCTTGGTATTTAACTTCGGATCATAGACAAAGGGGAGCTAAGACAAATGGATGATTTGGGGAAGTCCAACGAAGCTAAACAGATGTGAGAAGAATAGCTTTGAAAATACGTTACAAAAAACCCTTAAACTTTCTCGTGGTGATGTTATGAAATGTGTAGGGAGGGCATTCGGGTCTTGGATGTGGTAAATGACGCACGCCGTTCATCGGGAGTGAAATGGATAGTGCGCGCGCGCGTGTTAAGTATCCAGAGGCTAATACGTAAGTCTCGTGACGATCGTTGGTCCTGTAAAGAGTGCGCGACGCGAGTGCATGTGGGTATATAGATTTGCTGTGCTGAGGCAGGTACGAGAGCTGAGGCAGGTACGAGAGCGGTGGCTGTTTAGAGTAAGTCGTACGAGTACGCGTAAGCTACACGAGATTATCCCGGTGAGTCCCAATTGCATTCATAATGTTAAGTGTAGGGTGTAGGGTTGGGTAATGCGTGACTTATCCCAGTGTACTAATAGTATAAGGTTATTTTAAGTACTTTAGCCGTTGTTATTGCGCAACATATCGTAGTGTATTAAGTGTGCGCGCCTGTTCCGCGTGTCGTACTTTAATGGTCTGCCTGCTATTAGTGTTGGCAAAATGGGGTTATGGGGTGTGCAGATTAGGGAATGTAGTTAGGAGCCAATCGCTATCACATAAAAGCGGAGTTCATTACCAATTCGACTAAGGACATTTTTTTTTTATTTGACTTAGTTGTGCAGTTTTGGGTTTCAATTTGTTTAAAGATTGGGTAGATATTATATTTTATTTATGTTTTTTTTTATTGTTAATATCTGGGTCCAGACTCACCTTCCGAGCGTGCCAAAGTATACACGTCGGGAGGGAGGAGTTTGGGGGGGGGAAGAAGGTAGAAGACAGTAAAATAATAGATAGGAAAGATGAGGAATAGGAAAGAACGGAAATGAAGATAGAAGAAGTTCTTGAGTCACTGAGACCCTATCGGCCCGGGCTCAAACTGCCACGGCGAATCCAGTTACCCCTGCGCGGTCATGACAACAATCAAACCGAGAGGCAGCGATCACTGGACCCGCCGCGGCGAGCAGAGGCCGGTATGGGGAGGGCCGAGACCATTAAATTGTCGCCACTTGCTCTTGCAAGTGCGGTGATATACTAAACATTGTTTTGATTTTATTATTATTATGATGATATTATACAGTTCTTTTTTTTTGTTTTTTTTATATTGTAAATATTTATATTTAATAATTAAACTTTATTTACATATTTACAGGTTCATCGAGTGGTACGCGCATTCAAGGATACAGGAGGACTGCTGGGAAAGTTAAATGTTTTTAACTGGGAGTATGTTTTGCAGATGAAGTTGCAGAAAAGTTTAGTGAGTGAAGGTTTCTTTATAAAGTCAGGGAAGGAGAAAGGGGAGCCATCAAGACGGCTGCACTGCGATATATAGCTGTGTATGCTCAGGGTAAACCTAGGGAGAATGAATGAATATGAATGAAATATTCATATGCGAAACTAATAATTATTAGAATATTATTTCTTGCTCTTTAGAGGTATTTAATTTTGAAGCTGTTTTTGTTTTTGTTTTTAGGTTATTTGAAGAAGGTTTTTTAATTTTTTTTTTTTTGGTAAACATCGTGTGAATAAAGATTTAAATTAATAATAGTAACGAACGATGCATTGTTTTTTGCTTGTATTGAGCTGGTGAAAAAAATAGCTTGCTTTGTTGAGGCTTCATTCTCTAGGCGGGCACGCAACTGAATGTATGTTTTTAACCGACTTCAAAAAAGGAGGAGGTTATCAAGTCGACGGTATTTTTATTTTTATTTTTTTAACATAACTTCACCAGTTGTTAACCGATTTCAATCGTTCTTTTTTTATTTGAAAGAACACAGTTCGTGTGTAGTCCCATAAAAAAATTAAAGAGATGTGGTTAGTAGTTTTTTCATAATCCTGAAAAAAAAAAACAATTATTTGGCTTACCATCGCAGGAGTTTTTGCGGATTTTCAGGTATAACTTCTTTGTTTATGAACCGATTTCGATGATTTTTTTTGTTTGAAAGGGTATACCTCAAGAGTGGTCACATTTTAATTTCCTTGATATTGGACCTTGGACTTCGAAGATACACAAGGAAACTCCTCAAAGTCAAATAGGATATGTGTAGTGATTGAGATATTGGTAGGTTTATGACAATCCAAAACAAACCGAGCTATGGTCTGTGACGTTTACGACTAGACTTGGACTACGAAGTACGAAGGCACAACGGAACTCCTTAAAAACAAACAGCATGAATTTGGAAATTGAGTTATGGGCGTTGTATGTACCATGGAAAATATTATATGAAGTTAAAAAATATTTACACGCTTACAAACCTTATCACAAATACTATATAAAGTAAAAAAACATTTACACGCTTACATACCTACCACTAAAAAGTTGAAAATATAAAAGCTTTTTTTAAAAAAAGAAAAACTTCCTACAAAAACCTGAAATCAAAAACAAAAACTGCTTTAAAATTAATAGCCTTTAAAAAGCAAGAAGTAATATACAAATTATTAGTTACGCATATCCTATTATATCATATTAATAAAACAAGTCGGGTGGGGCTTTTAGAATTAGAAAAAAAAGAAAAGCAGTTGTCCTCCCGCTCCACCCGACTTCAATAGACGTGTTTTATTAATAATATATGATATAATAGGATATGCGTAACTAATAATTTGAATATTATTTCTTGCTTTTTAAAGGCATTTCATTTTAAAGCAGTTTTTGTTTTTGTTTTCAGGTTTTTTGAAGGAGGTTTTCCTTTTTATTTATTATTTTTATGTTTGTATATTACTACTAGGTACAAGACACTTGAGTAGCTAGGTACCTATTTAGGATTGTGTTTAATTACATTACGAAATTATAAAACTAGGCCTAATATTTAATTTTTTTTTTTTTTGGTTTGACAACATCACATACATTGCTTCGATTCCAAAGTAATATAAGAATAGCTAAAGCACTTGTGTTTTGGAAATCAGAGACAACGGTGGTATCACAAAAACCCAGACCTGAACATATATAGAAAAGTTCTAAATTCTAAATTGACCCAACCGGGGATCGAACCCGGGACCTCAGAGATGGCGACACCTTGAAAACCGGTGTACAAAGCCACTCGACCACGGAGGTCGTCGTCTAAGGGTCGGGGCTTATCTGTGCTACTCGTTTGACCGCAAAATGAAGCTGTTTTGTAATAGGAAAATGAGGGAATTTAAAAGAGAAAAATACAGAACTATCAATATATTGGTATTTGTTGGTAAAATACACGTTATAATAAAAATTATCACCAAATTTCAAGTTTATAGGTCAATTAAAAGTTTAGTTATGACCGCGCATACCGTCTTTTAACCTTGATGATTGACTACGTACTTTAATGACTATTATTTTTTATGATATAATTACAAATTTATAGTTTTCAGATTTTTCCCTGTACTTGTAGTATAAGACGATATTACTTGCCAAATTTCAAAGTTCTAGGTTAACGGGAAATACCTTATGGCAGCCATTACACACACAATCCAGACTGTGCCAGATTGACAAAGATTTACCGAGATTGAATGTGTAACGTTGTTTGCGATCTGGCGCGATCTGGCGTGATCAGATTGTGCTGAATTGTCAATCTACGTCAATCTGGCTTGGTTTGGCTTAGGGTTGGCACCTTCTTTTTTTGTCCGTCTGTCCGTCTGTCTGTCTGTCTGTCTGTCCGTCTGTCAAGCCCCTTTATCTCGGGAACGCGTGGAGGTATCGAGTTGAAATTAAAACCATATACTCAAATCTACGGGCACTTGCAGCTGTGAACTGAAAAATCAAACTTCTAAGTTAACGTAAAAAAAGATACGGCCATTAATGCCTCCAAAAACTATACAAGGTGTTACAAAAGTACTCCTAATGCCGAATATGGTATATAGGGACTATCAAACTGAACAATTTTTACTAAGGGACCAACTTTGAAATCGCGAAAAAAAAATCAGCTGTTTCATACAAAAATTAATTAAGAAAATATCAAAATTTCATACATTTTGATATTTTCAGCTGTTTTTTTTTCGCTATTTCAGAGTTGGTCCCATAGTAAAAGTTGTTCAGTTTGATGGTCCCTATCTACCATATTCGGCATTAGGGGTACTTTTGTAACACCTAGTATATTTGTAATTATATCATAAAAATATAGTCATTAAAGTACGTAGTCAATCATCGAGGTTAAACGACGGTATGCGCACTTATAATTTAACTTCTAATTGACCAATAAACTTGAAATTTGGTGATAATGTTAATTACTACGTGTATTTTACCATCAAATACTATTATATTGATAATTCTTCTTTTTTTTCTTTTAAATTCCCTCATTTTCCTATTGCAAACTAGCTTAATTTTGCGGTCAAACGAGTAGCACAGATAAGCCCCGCCTCTTAGCCCTTTTTTAATAATTTTGTAATGTAATTAAACACAATCCTAAATTGGTACCTACCTACGTAAGTGTCTTGTACCTAGTAGTATTATACAAATATAAAAATAATAAATAAAACACACATTCAGTGGCGTGCCCGCCTAGAGAATGAAGCCTCAACAAAGCAATTTTTTTTCACCAGCTCAATACAAGCAAAAGCAATGCATCGTTCGTTACTATTATTAATTTAAGTCTTAATTCACAGGATGTTTTCCAAAATATCGTTACGACACCGCGCAGCGCCATCTAGACTGATAACAGATAACTCGTAAAAAAGCACAATCCTTGCTTACTTCAATTATTTTTAAATTAGTTCAACACAAATGCTAGATAGCGTAGCTTTGTATGTACCTACAAAAATTATTGTGTCACTCATAGGTACACAATAAATAAATCATTTCACAAAATAGAATTTAAAGTAATTTTAAGTACTTACTTTGATAAGGTTTCCTACCTTACTAATTTAGGTATGAACTGTGTAGTTAGTATAACCACAATATCACTTATAAAACACAAAATTATAAGTTTTGGGAACTCAATTTTGGGAGAAGTTCGGAAACAAACTGCGAGACTCAATTTCTGAACTATTTATAATGTAGGTGGTATGGAACCCTCGGTGGGCAAGCCCGACTCGCACTTGTCCGGTTTTTTATATATCTCCGCCATTTTGAAAAATTTTGAAAAACTGGCCCGACTGATAAATTCCATATGTATAATTTTCGAACATTCGAACATGCTCAAAAAACTTTACGAGAATCGAAGAGAAAAAAAGTAGAGGAGAACAGCCAACACCGGAAGCCGCACTGCAATGTTTTTTTTACATATCTCCGTTATTTTGAAAAACTGGCTACACTGACATATTCTATAGAGTTTTTGAACTTGCTCACAAATTTTCATATGAGAACAAACAGCGCCGGAATGACCGACTGAAATAAGTTTTATTTACATATCTCCGCCATTTTGAAAAAAATCGATAAACTGGCGTGACAAAAAAACTCGCGCTCGCTCAATCGCGGTCAATTACTAATTATTTATTTATTATTCTGAAACGCAATGTAAATTGAGCCTTACGATATATCCCAAAAAGAACTGATGCTTACCTATAAGCATTAATTTCGTCAACTCCTAACTTGCCATTGACCCCTGTATTCCGCATAACTTTCTTTTGCGGCATATACACGTCGAAGTGCACCGCGATATTGTCTCTCCTCGTCGGGTCCCCCAAGCCTATGTGCAGGGAAAACCTGAAGCGGAAACAAACAGCTAGTGACTTATACATACAGTGCGACAATATTAAAAGTTGGGGCTTTTAGAGTTAAAATAAAAATAAGTTGTCCTCCCGCCCCACCCGACTTCAATAGACGAGTTTTATTAATATTGATGCGCGTAACTAATAATTTGAATATTATTTCTTGCTTTTTAGAGGTTGTTTTTTGCTACAACTTTTCCGTCTAATGCATGGATTAGTTTAAAACTTCACCGTGGATCATAATATTTTCTGGGTGTGCCGGTGAAAACAATCTGTGATCCTATCGACAGGGGTTTGCTCAGCGGTTGCGTAACGATTTTGTTTTGTACCCAAGTCTGAAACCAAAGGGTAACACGAATGTTAGAATTAGTAATATTACACCTACTTACTTCTGATATACCTACGCTTTGCATATAATTAAGTTGTTATAGGATAGATAGACGATACAAATGTCTTCTTATACTTACTTACTTTAAGAAAGATTTTATCGGTAGCTGTTGCAGGAACTAATAAATATCTATTTCATGAAAAGGACAACTGACTAGTTACTTCAAATTCCTGACCATTTTCGACAAACAACCTCGTAGGAATTGATTACTAACATCAAAATATATAACAACATTGGTTTTACGACTTTTCTGAAAACAGACAAAAGAACATCGACTTATCATATAAAACTCGATAAGCAAAAGTCGATTTTTTTATTGTTTTCGGATAAGTCGTAGAACAAAATATGTTGTTGTTTATGATGCTAGTAATCTACTCCTGCGATGTTGTTGGTGTTTTACAAAGAACCCTGTATATTTCTTATTTTTTGTAAATGCAAAATTTAAAAACAATATTATATTTTTTCTTGCTTTTAAATTTTTCATTGCATTACGATGGTCAAACTCTCGGTTTTGTTATGAAAAGTGAGAGATAAATGGGTAGTTAGTTTATTTTTTGTAAGTAATAATTAAAAACATGTATAATGTTCCATAAAATGACATTATTTATATGTTTTCTAACGAAATAACATGTAGGGAGGTATGTCATTTCATGATTTCGCATTTTTTTTTATCTTATGGTGTAAAAAATGCATGTTAAAATTATAAGTTAAAAATATATAATACAGAACTTAATTTTACGAGCATTTTGAGTCTACCCAAAATGAATGATAGATAATTAAATATTTTCTGTTGATTCAATCTGTTTTTTAATTAATCACCTTAGTAAATCTGTAACTGAGTGTACTTTTGATTTTGGGGGCAATGGAGCATACTTTCAATATTTGGGGGCAGTGGGGAATTTCTTTGAAATATTAAATTGACCCCGGGGGCTATGGAGCAAAAGTCAAATTTTCTGTCTACAATTTGGGATATTCCGGGCTGATTACGTAACTGTTGCTAACAATTCTCGATTGAAACCGCAGAAACATTTCTACTTTAAGTAAGATAGTTGGCACATTGGTTCTTACTAAAGCAGCAATGTAACTGCGATTTCGTCAGAATTGATTGCAACAAAAAAGGCCTCAGATCACAATCGCGAATCAACATAAAGAGCCCTTGAGAGTTTTGGAGACATGAAATTTAAATAAATACGTGGTTCACCAGTAAAGTATTATTTAATTGGAAATGTAATATTAAGCAACATTTCTGAGTCTGTGTAGATTAAGCATGATAGAATAACTTAGGAGAGAGTAATCCTGGTGTGTAAAGTTTCATTGAAAAACGGTAA
Source organism: Catoptria pinella (assembly GCA_963556745.1). NCBI lineage: Eukaryota > Metazoa > Arthropoda > Insecta > Lepidoptera > Crambidae > Catoptria > Catoptria pinella. The sequence continues at coordinate 6,935,029 of OY750782.1, read as the reverse complement.
AATAAATGAGTTGGCTTTGAGACAAATACACCATCTTTAATTCCTCCGCCCGTATTAATTTAGTTAATATAAGTTCACTACTATTTGCTCTTTGACATTTCTCTCCCCGTTTATCATTGAGTATTTCTCACCAACATGGTGTTAACACTGGTCAAAGGTTCCCTAAGAATTTTCCTGAATGTCCATGCGGACGAAGTCGCGGGCGAAAGCTAGTGTATGACGTGTTCGTTCTGAACCGATTGGTATGATTCAATCAAACATTATTACATTAGTTTTTTACAAAACTTTAAAAACGGTTCAGTAGCATTTTATTCAAGTAATCCTAAAATTATTTTTATAACATATTTGCTCGTAAGGGGTCTCTTATTACACCAATTTCAATATCGTATTGTATCTCATTACGTACTTGTCCGTTATTGTAATGTAAAACGCACGGTTTATCAAGATGCTCCGTCTAAAACGAACGGTACTTTTTTAAATCTTAGCAGAGTTTTTATGTCAGAAAAGAGGTCAACATTTTATGAATAAATTTGGAGCCAAGTGTTGACTCTCGACCATTGACGAGCACACACGCGTACATTCCACCATCGTCGCCGCCGCGCCGCGCCACCGACTGCAGAACTCTGTGGTCTCGTTTCTCCTACTTTCACTCAAGAGAGTGAGAGAGAGACTGGTGAAATTGTCACTAATAATAATAACTTGACAACATTAAAAATGCCAACTGGCAAAATAATAATCAATTTTACAAATTGTTCAAATTTTTATAACTGCTTTAACAGGTGATTAAAAATTTATTCGTTTAAGAAAGTCCGAGTTTTATTTATTCCCTCGCAAATATGTTATAAAACGTCGTATGATATATGTGCGCTTTGATAATTACAGCCTCTGCTTTATTGTAGCAATATCGCCTCGGCTGTAATTTTCAACATACCGCACTTATATCATAATGTACTATTACTTAACTTACCATTTTGTAAATAAAATTGCAATGGATGTTTGGGGAAAACTATATTGTTTGTTTATGAACCGATTTAGATGTTTATTTATTTACGTTAATCGGTTTTCACTTTCGTGGAACCTACCTAACGAGCCTAATCTTAGATTTTTGCGAAGCTAAAAACACCGATCAAGAGCGAGTTTGCGCATCGCGTTCCATACCATCGATATAATATGTAAAAGAGAAATTCACTCACTCACTCACTCATCACAAAATCTCAAAAAATACAAGTGCTAGGAGTCTCAAATTTTGCATGGGGGTTTCTTTTAGGGAGCAGGTGCTCACTAAGACGGGATTTTGCGAAATTCAACCCCTAAATGGGTGAAACAAGGGGACAAAATTTGTATGGGAGAACGCGATTCCTTGGCCCGATTGACTTGAAATTTGGCATAGACATTCTTTCACAAAATTATTTGAACACCTGTTTCGTATTTATTTTTAATATTTATCCTCTAACAGGGTTAAAAAGTGGTAGAAAGCTACTTTTGAGGTGATTGACTTCGACGTCTTATTTAACAGAAAACATAATTACATTATTTAAGTCAAATTACGTCTCTGAGCGTGGCAATAAGTTCACTAATAATTATCATGCCGATTTAGAACCACCAGATCTGCGTTTTCCGTAGCTCTATCTCCTTTCCTCATTCAAAAAGATAATTCGCTAGAGCAAGCACACCGCGCCGGTACCTTCGGCGACGACTGACTCGCCGCCGCGCAGATGCCAAATTACAATTTTCTTTCTCTTTCGAACGAAGCTTCCGTGTGTCGGAATCGGAAGAGATAAAGACATCGAAGGTCAAGTTGACGTGACTGAGATGTGTAAATGATCCGTAAAGCTACGGAAAAATTGATGCTCTGTGGATTATACACCTGATTATAATATATACCTGCTGTTAAGCTACATGCTTAACAGCAGGTATAATAAACTTTATGAACTTAATACCTACTTAATTTTCTCAGCACCTTAGTAGTAGCGCATATTTAAATAGGTTCTTTCTTTCAAACAAAACTCTTAAGCCTTACCTTTTGTCGCTGAAACAGTAAATCATCATTGAATAAAGTTAAAAACTAAATGCCCCAATTTCACACTACTAGGGGTTGAAATTGTGCACCGTGTTGGATCTCAAAATAAATGTCACTTTTATAATCAACATCCCATAAAACCTTGAGGTCGGTCGTCTATTGAAGTCGGGTGGGTGGGACCATCTTTTCTTTTTCTAATTCTAAAAGTCCCACCCGACTTCATAGACGTGTTATATTAATATTCATATGCGTAACTAATTTGAATATTATTTCTTGCTTTTTTGAGGTATTTAATTTTGAAGCTGTTTTTGTTTTTAGGTTTTTTGAAGGAGGTTTTTCTTTTTTTACCCATTGCACCTCTTTAATGGTTGAAATTTAAAAAACACCGATATACGTCGCGTCAGCTTCCAACAAAGGACTAAATAATTATTTTTTTGGAATTACCTATATAATTTTCTATACAAAACTTCATTCCCCACTTTACCCCTTTGGGGGGTAGAATTTTCTAAAACACCGAGACATGTACGTAAATATTAATTTGCAATTGTAAGTCTCAACACAACATTTTAAGATCCTAGCTTCAAAACTGAGGGACTACATAATATAATAAAAACTTTTATGCCCTATTTCACCCCCTTAGGGAGTTTGGCCAAATTTGGAATCTCTAGATCCAGCGGTTTGGGCTGTGCGTTTATATGTTAGTCAGTCAGTCACTCAGACAGTTTTTATATTTAAATATTTAGATTTATTTTAATGTATCTTATTTATCGGATATTAATCATGCCAAAAAGTGGTAGCTACTTGAGTGGTGAATAACAAAAGCAACATTTTCGATAGGAAAAAATTAATAAAATCAAAATGACCTTATTAGTTTTAAAGGAAAATGCTCTATGAACAAGCCCAAGTGGTTCATTTTGATTTTTGTTATTTGTTTGACACGTTATTAGGTTCCTTTTTTGTTTGTCTGTTTGTTTGTTTGTCTACAAATCTGTACGTCCCTGACGGCACTAATCTTACCCGCCAGTCTAAGGAGTCGGGTCTTCTCCTAACGAGGGTGAGAGCTTGAGAAGGCGACTCTTCTTTGAGATCGGTTGGGATTGCAGGAGGTGGTGGAATTCTTCTTTGAAGCTGTCGAGCTGAGTTCGCATTAGAATTTGCCGTTCTGCGGCTTTAAGGTGATCGGCTGTGACTGGGGTGGGTGTTGCATCCGATGGACAAGGGAATGTTGCAATACGCCTTTGGCGAGGTTGCCGGCGACTTTAAACATTTGGACTGCTTGAATTACTCGCGCCGTAGCGCGCAAAAGGCGCAGCCAGTCACAAAATCGGCTGAAATTGGCTGTTACCGACTCGGGCCAGTCTATTGGCGTTTGTGCCGTTGTGAGGAGTCCCACCAATTCGTTGGATTTGAGTTCCTCCCGAACTGGTGCGACTCCTGCTGGCTCTTGGGGCCAGTCCTCTGGGGACTTGATAAGAAATGATGGCCCAGCAAACCAACGCGACGACGTAGACAAGTCGATATTACGCGGACGCGTAGCGTCGTCTGCAACGTTCAAATCAGTTGGCACCCAATTCCAATCTGCAACACTAGAATTTTCAATAATTTCTCCAATCCTGCGGGCAACAAACGGCTTGAACGATACGTGCGTCGCTGCGTAACCATCCCAGGACAGTCATGGAAACAGTCCAAAAAAATGCGCACGATGGCTTTTTTTGTAACTTTCTGTATAGTTAGAGCAAGGCGAGAGGTAATCAGGGCGGCCTGGAGCTCCAAACGGGGAATGGACGTCAGTTTTAGCGGAGAAGTCCTCGCCTTACTTGAAATCAGAGCGAGACGTATTGAGCCATCTTCGTACATAGACGCCAATACGCAACATAAACAAGCGTGTGTGTTCGCTGGCGTAGACAAAGACGTGCAACTCGCAATGTATTGGTTCTGAGTTCAAGGAAGACGCGTACCAACGTGGAATTTTAATAGACGCCACGTTGGCAACTGCTTAAAGCCACTTAGTCCATTTTGAGGCTTCATTGGGTGGAAATTCAGTATCCCAACCGATATTAGACCACCATACTTGTTGGAAGAGTATACAACCGTTGATTATGACCGGTCCTAGCAAACCTAAGGGGTCGTATACACGCATTAAGTGCGAAAGGACTTTTCGCTTCGTGAGCAGTTGAGGTAATGAATCTTAAAGCCCAGTGCGAAAACCTAACAAGTCTGCGAGAGGCTGCCACGAGATCCCTAACGCTCTGATACTACTGGGAATCAAGCCAAGGTCGATTTCCGATGGTTGGGCAGCTCGCAACTCTACGGGTACGAGGTCTAGCGCTACCCGATCGTTAGAAATCTACCTTCTCATTTCTTAGCATGCAGCATTGTGGACTTTCACAATGTCAGCAGCGATCTGGGCCGCCGCACGAACGTCATCATGCAATTTCAGATAATCTTCCATGCAATGATCGTAAAGGATCGCGTCAACAGCACCGGAACACGATTGCTTCAATTCTCTCGCATTTTTATTTTTAAGGTATTGTGTGATGATTGGGCTGGAGCACACACCGAAGATGAAAGCTGTCATTCTGTACTCCTTCAAGGGTTACCTCTCGGTTTTTGAACGTGCCGAAGGCCGCCATAGATAACGCAAGGCGTCTCTATCCTCTTTTAGAATTCGAAACTGAGGGAACATCTCTTTGATGTCAGCAGCAAGTCAGGACCGGTAAGCAACAAAGAGTTCAGACTGACACCTCCCTTTAAGGCAGCGGCATCAAGAACTAGGTACTCGCAATTTACGCTTTTGTGGGTGATAAACACCGAAAAGTGGCAAATACCACCTGATATTGCTTGGGTTGGTGTTCAGTCTGCCATGGAAGGAACTGGGATGACATTCCTCGGCATACTCTTTATCTGTCATATTTTTCATGAAGGTGTGGTACCCCTGTGCACACTCAACCCGTCTGTCTGTATGTCTGAGCGTCTGTCACCAGGCTGTATCTTGTGAACCGTGATAGTTAGACAGTTTTTCAGAGATGATGTATTTCTGTTGCCGCTATCACAATAAATACTAAAAACCTAGAATAAAATATATATTTAAGGGGGCTCCCATACAGTAAACGTGATTTATTTGATCGTTTTTGCTCGATATTGATAACGGCAACAGGTAGACGCTTGAAATATTCGAAATAGAGGAAATTCGACGTTCCCACTAGTGACTCGGTAGCTCAGCGGTCAGAGCATTGGACCGGATATCCAAAGGTCGCGGGTCCGATTCCAGTCCGTGAACATGATCTGGTGCGAGTCGTATTTTTTCAAGTATATTATTTAGTATTATATAAAAATAGCATTGTGAATGCTATAATCTCAAAATTAAAAATTATATAGCTTTCACATCTTAATCAATTGTTTAAAATATCTGGAAAGATAATACTTCAATTGAATATCAAGGTAATTTCCTTGTACATTGGTGAGATGGCGCTGGCTTGCAGCGAAAGAGTTGATATAGTATACTAGAAGAAATTTGACGTTCCCACTAGTGACTCGGTAGCTCAGCGGTCAGAGCATTGAACCGGATATCTAAAGGTCGCGGGTTCGATTGCCGTCCGAGAACATGATCTGGTGCGAGGCGTATTTTTTCCAGTATATTAATGCTAAAATCTCAAAATTAAAAACAAATGAGAACCAGTTTGTTTTTAAAATTTTTCTCTTTCATAGAATTTGAGGTTTGTTTTGTGTTTTTCTAGTGGATAATGTCATTAAATGTTGAAGAGTCTGAATATCTAGACAAATAAGTTGGTTTACTTTGTTCCTTTGTTCTATAGAACAAATTAAAGAAAGAAAAATCTCAATTGTTCTGGACTTTGTGTTATTTGGTCCGATGACGTCAAGTTCTATAGAACAAATGGGGCTTACCCATAATTATTCAGATCAAACCAGCACTTACACCCGTATTCACAAACAACACTCAAACGACCGTTGACTACACGAACACACTGCGTTGAAATGAAGCTCTGTGATTTTGTTCGTTTGTTTTACATATTGTATGGTATTGGTATGGTACCACTACCCACCCTAGCAGCTCCCTAGTGCAACAAAACAAATGACAACCAAATACATGTGCTATTTTACAAGTACTGGACATCCACCTCACCCCAACCTTTTTTTTTATCTGAAAGCAAATTTTCAAAAACTAAAGTTAACAACATGATGATGATACATGGTATAAAGAAGACTTAAATTATTGTTATATACATATTATGAATTATTCAAAAAAGGTCTTTAATAAGAAGACCTGAGAGAAAATCAACTTGAGCTAGATTCGAACCTGCACCTGCTCTTAAACAATTATTATTGCACAACATGTTCTTAAAGGTAAAATTATTTCATTTACCGTTTCCTGGAAATAAAATTATTATTTAAATATTTACCGGAAACACATAATAATATCCTAAATGGTATGCTTCGCTCAGAAGCAATTAAGGAAAGGTGCGGTAACTGGAATACCTCTGATTACCTTCACCATTACCGTGCCTTAACCATCTCTAACTTACCTCCATCTGCAAAAGTTAAATCGTGACAGTGAAATTAGGTTTTCAGATATTCTCCATAGCTTCACAGTATATCTTTTTTTTTGAAAAACCTAATAGTCCCCTTGAGCTTATTGATCTATTAGTATTAGCGTATTAGTTTTTGGTATTAGAAAGGAATAGATCAAATTTTTTAATTTGTCATATTGTGCTTAACTACCTATACAGGATGTTAGTAGCACCCTAGCGAAAACTTTAAAGAATGATTCTACCCTCAGATTTCAGCAATTTTCTCTACGGAACCACTTGTCGCAAATGCATAGTTGAGGGAGCGCACGCGCGCTTACAACAAAGCCACGACCTTCGACCGCGAGCAAATAGCTGCTGTTCTACATACATTGCGGATTTATTATTTTGTATAAGCGGATTTATAAGTTTATAAATTGACAATTTCATTACTTTTATCTGAATTCAGGTTCTAAGCAACTAAGACAGACTCTGTGTGATAGAAAAAAAAACACTCAACTTTTCATGAATTCTGCGACAGAAACTTCCACTTCAGATAGACTCAGAATCATGAGTCGACTATGCATTGAACGTTTTTGCTAGTGTGTTACTAACACCCTGTATGTGGTTTGGCCTGTACCACACGGACAAAATGGTTTTTCTATAATTATATGTAATGACAAATAGAAATACTATGTCATTTTGTACGTACTTCCACTACCCCTCCGCCTTGGAGAGTGATAAACGAGGCGAGGTAGTTAAAATGGCGATAGAATCAACTTAGCGAACGACTGACGGCTCGGCTTTCATAATACGCCATCTATCAAGATTTATTGAACTAATTTCTTTTTTTTGGTTTCGGAAAATCGCCCATTGGTAAAACGTTGTTTAATGTTTACAGTTCCCTAAAAACTGACCGAATAAACTTATTTTTTATTTTGACGAATTAATTATTCAATCTATTTAATTATATAAAAGGGAAAATTTATAAATACAACATGTTACAAAAATACTCCTAATGCCGAATATGGTAAATAGGGACCATCAAACTGAACAACTTTTACTATGGGACCAACTCTGAAATCGCGAAAAAAAAACCAGCTGTTTTATACAAAAATTAAAATCGGAAATATTAAAATGCTGATTTTTTTTTCGCGATTTCAGAGTTGGCCCCTTAGTAAAAGTTGTTTAGTTTGATGGTCCTTATCTACCATATTCGGCATTAAGGGTACTTTTCTAACACCTTGTATATATAAAAGTGAAAATCACTCACTCACTCACTGATCACAAAATTTCAGAAACTATAAGTGCTAGGAGTGTGCTCAAATTTTGCGTAGGTGCTCGCTAAGACGGGATTTTGCGAAATTCAACCCCTAAAGGGGTGAAACAGGGTGGCAAAGTTTGTATGGGAAAACGCGATTCCTTGGCCCGATTGACTTGAAATTTGGCATACTTACACATTCTTTCACAAAATTAATTGAATACGTGTTTGGATTTTTTAAAATATTTATCCCCTAACAGGGTTAAAAAGTGGTAGAAAGCTACTTGTGCTGGCTTTGGTTCCCGCCCGCACGATACTTGCGTTCGTTGTTATAAACTATGATGGAAGTGTGTTGTAGATGCCCTCGGCAAATTGACTATGGGTTTAATAGTATAAACACAGCTTACGAGGTTTTAGTACATTTACTTCACACATGTTATATACAGTTGAAAAAAAACGAAAGGACTTAGAGTAAATCTAACGACTCAAGAAATTTTAGGACTGAAAGAACTGAAAAGACTCAAAAGAACTCAAGACTCAGGACTCAGAAGACTAAATTAGTCGTGAGTTCTGCAAAAAGAATTTATAGTCGCAAAATTAGGACTAAAAGACTCAGTTCTTTTACAACACTATGTTATATACAGTGAATATTTACATGGATGAGTCACATTATAATAGGAAGGTACACGGACGAGTAAGGAAGGAATAATATTAATTTACAATAGAAAGAAAGCCACAATAAAAATCTGTGTCATCAGCCCGAAAGACAGAAGTCAGTACTCGAAAACGATCTTTTCTTTTCTGCTTATTAACCATAGAGGAGTGGTGACCTCTTTGCAGACGCCACATACTTTTGGGGTGATTGAATTCGACGTCGGAATTGAAACTTCTTAGTGCATTTGATTGATTAATTAAGAAAAATAAATATCATTAGTCATCTCAACGTAGTATTTATATTCTCTTTGGTCATTTCCCTAAGAGTAAGGTAGAATGCGTTTCATTGAATAGCGAATATTTAATGAAACGTACTATGAACATTGGCTATTTTGTATGGGAATCGCCATTCCGGGTTACTTTTGATAAAGAGGTTTAAGTCTAAATAATGATCTTAGTAATGTTGGATAAAAGGACCGTAGTGTTTTCGTTTTAGTATTCAGCTGCTTTGTTATTAACTTACTAATTAAAAAGATAGCGCCGGTTCTCAAGGTAATATTGATAATCATTAAATTGTAGGTGATACGAAGTTCACAGGGTCCACTAGTATAATTATATAAGTAAAAATAGCCATTTTGATAAACTTACTTTTTTCTGTGAAAAATAAAACCAAGTTAATACGTGGTTACGGCTCCTAATGTCCCCTAAATGCACCCTAGGGTGCATTCCGATTCAGACTAAAATCAATTTCAGCGCTGACAGCGATAACAGGCGTACCGATTCAGATATGGCGCTTATGACATTTGGGACTCGTCAACGATCCGGAACGCTCATAAACGCACTCATAATGCTCACTGATCTCGTGGCCCACATAACCTCAAATTCCGACCTTTTTAGTTCATATTTGTTCTTATAATGAATAATATCTTCGATTATTACTTCCATGGCATGCTGCACGAATTTTCAATTTATTTTTAATTTTCATATGAATACACCTGAGGTGAACAAAACAAACAAGTGTCAGTTTTGACAGGCGCTCATAGTCAAAGATATTAACCATTTTAAGAACACAATATAAAAAAAAGGTCAGTAAAAAATAGAAATTAACGGTTGTAGGTACTCGAAGACATCACGCACTACTTCATAACGACTCATCAACGGCGCAACAGGGAGCTTCACACCACTGCGTTGAAGAGGTCGTAGGGTTGTCTACTGACCAACCAACCTTGTGCACAGAACAACATACATCAACTACCTTATTAAAGGTAGTGCCCGTCACTATCAGTGGTCCCGCAGAGTGTCTTGACACTTTCGCTTTGCTGGATGATGGTAGTACGGCTACATTGATCGACACCAAAAGGGCTTACAAAATTGGGGCAACAGGTCCCTCAGATCACATTAAAATTAACGCGGTAGGTGGTATAAACACTCATATAAGTGTTTCCTACGTAAGCTTTGAAATTAAGGGTAAGTACACATCGGAAGTTTTTAAAATAAAAAACGCAAGAACTATTGATACTTTATCTCTCCATAAACAAACTATTCATCGGTCCGACACTGATAAATACAAGGTGTTACAAAAATACCCCTAATGCCGAATATGGTATATAAGGACCATCAAATTGAACAACTTTTACAATGGGGCCAACTCTGAAATCGCGAAAAAACAATCAGCTGTTTCATATATTTTGATATTTACGATTTTAATTTTTCGATATGAAACAGCTGATTTTTTTTACGCGATTTCAGAGTTGGTCCCATAGTAAAAGTTGTTCAGTTTGATAGCCCCTATATACCATATTCGGCATTAGGGGTATTTTTGTAACACCTTGTACCTTAGTGACATAGCTGACATGCTCACTTACACTAATGCTATACCGACAATCCTTATAGGCGCTGAAGACTGGCACTTATCAATAACGCGAGAGGTTCTTAGAGGGCTCCGCACACAACCCGTTGTCTGTCTCACAGCATTAGGATGGACACCTTACGGTTCTGTAGGAAACAGAACTAGACGCACTGCGTTCGTTAACCACACAAATTTTACCAACAACGAACGCAGTACGTCTGATACTTCTTTAGAGCATCTTGTTAAGGAGCATTATCAACTGGAATCAATTGGTATTTCTAAACAAACACCCTTAAACACAGAAATCAACGCGCAATTGACATTTTGAACTTTACGACTGAAAGGTTGCCATCAGGACGACTTTCGGCAGGGTTGCCTTGGCGTCAAGGCATCACGACTGTGCCCGATAACTATTTTCAGGCTAAGTCTCGCCTTAAGGGCTTAAAGAGACGCATGGATAGTGGTATTGCGGAATCTTATCACAACTACGTAGCAGACGTGATTAAAAAGGGTCGGTACGAGTCGTATAAACACTGAGGCCGCTGCTCCACGCTGGTATTTGCCACATTTTGGAGTATGCGAACGAACAAAGGGGGAGCAAGTAGAAGTTCGCAATAGCGTCCACAGCTTTGAGAACCTGCAATTCATAGGTTGGCGAGCACAAAGTTCGCGAACCTAAATGGGTATGGTACCACTACCCACCCTAGCAGCTCCCTAGTGCAACAAATTAAATGACAAAAAAATACATGTGCTATTTTATAAGTACTGGACATCCACCTTACCGCACTGAGTCTTTTCATCTGAAAGCAAATTTTCAAAAACTAAAGTTAACAACTTTTCGCTTTATGTATCCATGAGGACCATGGATACATGGCGTAAAGGGGTCTTAAATTATTGTTATATAAATATTACGAGTTCAGTATTCAAAAAAGGTCTTTATTATGAAGACCTGTAAATGTTAGAAAAAATCAACTTGAGCTAGATTCGAACCTGCCCCTGCTCTTAAACAAGTGCACAACATGTTCTGAAAGATTAAAGATTAAATTATTTCATTTACCTCTTCCTGGAAATATAATAATAATTATATTTATTAAATATTTACTGGAAACACAATTTCTAAAAGTAAATACACACTAAATCGCTTAAAATGCAATTAAAGAAAAGGCCAAATACCATCGTAAAATAAAAATCTATGAAAATTGCAGTGACAGATTCAACAGGTTGCGCGATAGAGTGAAAGCTCAAGAAAAATCGTGTTATGGTAACTATCTAGTCTTGATAGAGGAATCCATTGTAAAACAATCCAAAAACTTCTGGAATCTTGTTCGATTCAGAATGGACACTTAACTATAACGTCTCGACGTGTAACCCAGGTAGGTAATTCAATCTGTGAGGCATTCCCAATTAATTTATTTCTACATTTGTAGCTAACTCACCCTCCACATCTGGTAATAACTTGGTAAGTGATTGTACTTCTGATATATCGTCAATTGAAATTAATTATCATAGAGTCACCCAGTTGCTTAATATATTGGTTGCCACCGAATCTGATGGTCCCGATGATTTACCATCTTGTTTTCTAATTAAAAGCCTGTCGATTCTGTAACCAAACTTGAACTTCACTTCGAATCTTACTTTACTGCGCGGGAATTTCAAATCATAAAGCTTCCTAAAACTTTTTGCAATCGGTAAAGTAGCTTATATTCAGCTAATTCCAATAAGAAATTCACGCGAAGTGAAGTGAGGTTCGAAGTGAGATGTGAGATTGGTTACAGAATCGCTCCCCTGCGCTAAAACTATTGCTGTTCCTCTGTGTATTCTTTTTCAAATGTCTCTAATGCAGAAATGTGTGCCGCCTGTTTGGAAGCGAGCATTAATAACACTAGTTCATAAAAAAGGTTCTAAAACTCTCGTAGAAAACTATATGCCTATTTCTTAACTATGCATAGTTGCAAAGGTTTTGGAACATTTGGTGACCAGTTATGTCCTGCGTTACAACAATCAATAAGTTCTAACCAACGTCTCACGCTTTGCACTTTTTAATGAGTCTATTACCTCAGCAATGTATGGTGGCGCTAAGGTCGATGTCGTTTACACAGATTATAGTAAAGCTTTTGACTGAATTCCCTATAATCTCGTAATAGCAAAGCTATCAGCTATTGGAATCAGCGGCGATCTGCTTAGGTGCATCGCTTCCTATTTAGATAACCGATCTCAAGCTGTGGCTATTGGTAACTACGCCTCTAGTTGGGTAGACAATGTAGACATGCCTAGCGGAAGTCCGCAAGGATCGCTGCTCGGACCCTTGCTGTTTTTGATCTTTGTAAACGATAGCGACCAACGCTTTCCCACTTCTAGTCTCTTATCTTTCGCAGATGACATGGAGATCTGTGCAAATATATCTTCTATTTCAGACGCCGAATCCCTACAGGCTGACCTTTGACAAGAAAACTACTGCGAGGTTAATTGTTTAGATTTAAACCCCTCCAAGTGCTGCCTAGTGATCTTCAGTCGTAAGCTGATTCCAGTTAAATAATAAATAAATATTTGACAACATCACATACATTGCTCCGATTCCAAAGTAAGTAGCTAAAGCACTTGTGTTATGGAAATCGGAGACAACGGTGGTATCACAAACACCCAGACCTGAGCCAAAATAGAAAAGTTCGTTTTGTAAATTGACCCAACCGGGGATCGAACCCGGGACCTCAGAGATGGCAACACCTTGTAAACCGGTGAACAAAGCCACTCGACCAAGGAGGTCATCAAAGTTACTTTTAAATTCAAACTAAAAGGAGAAGAACTTCACAGGGAGGATTGTGCTTGAGATCTTCGCGTGTTCCATGATTCAGGTCTTCTATTCGATGCACATGTAAACAAAATAGTGGCTAAGGCATATAAAGCATTGGGCTTCATTAAACGTATGGGGCGACATTTCAAGCAGGTTAAAACATAATATTCTATATGGTACATACCTACGTACGAAGTCAATTGGAATATGCTTCACAAATCTGGAATCTTGACTGTAAGTACTAGTACCCGGTTCATTAAAATAAAAAATCTTTTTTTTCATAGATTTGATGACAAGACCTACCTAAAAAGACACGCACTTTAACCTTTTCCGGCCATTATTTTGATATTGATTTATTTAATACTGATTTTCTGAAGGCAAGGCGTATGCTGGCGAGTAGCTTTTTTGAGTGATTGTCTTAGTTTCTGTTGGCTACATGGGCGGTTGGTTTGCTTTCAAGTTTGCTAAGTTTATAATTATTGCCTCGGAACCTCATGTGAAGATATTTTGAATGTTTGTGCAGTATTGAAAGTTTTTTTTTGTCAATTTCAAATAACTTTTTGTATGTTTTAGTGTACCTAAGTATAATGTCTTATTTGTTTTATTTTAGCTTGTATCGCTTTTTATAGATCTGCCTGACGATTCTGTAACCAAACTCGCATCTCACTTGGAACCTCACTTCACTTCGCGTGAATTTTTTATTAGAAATTAGCTGAATATAAGCTACTTTACCGATTGCAAGAGGTTTTAGGTAGCTAACGTAGCTATCTAAAATCTTTTGTGATTAAAAAACAGTCTATGATTTTTCCATTTATGATTTAAAATTTCCGCGCAAGAAGGCGATATTCGAAATGAGGTTCGAGTTTGGTTATAAAATCGACAGGCGGTATTATATATGCGCCGAGGATCTGTTATTGACTTCCTAGTGTTATAACAAGTTCTATTTGTTTCAGCTAGTTGTTGGTCTTCCTTAAGATTAAATATATATATAAAATTTAATAAATAAGGTTACTACGGAACCCTATACTGCGCTTGGCCCGACATGCACTTGGCCGGTTTTTAATTCTCTTTCGCACTATGGTCCGACGCTACGGTATGGTTTCTCTTTGCGCGACAGAAAGAAAGAGTACTTTCTACAATACTTACAGGCATTTCGACAACCTGGAAAATAATAATGATTTTTTTAAATAGTAAGTATTACAATTTATTACATTTGCCTCTGCTGAAGCAAGCATGATATTGAATGACGACGATTATATAGATATAGATTGTGTAAATAGTTACAAAATACATACGATTACATCGGTTGCAGCTGCAGCCTCTGGACTCCGAAGCTAAAAAATATTTTATTGTTAAAAGACGAAGAAGAAGAAAAAGTATATTTTAAATCAAGCAACATGATAATAAAAAGGCATGAAATACACCTAAAACACCCACATGTTGGGGTCCATCCATTCAGCTTTCTAATACACAGAAATATTATCTACAAAACGACATCAAAATCATTGCTCTGTGTTGCATATTTCGAGAGTTACTGTTGTTGGAATATGACCCTTACAATCACTAAATGTTTAATTTATAACTAATGTAGTCGTTTAACAGGTAGGTGATCAAAAATCTAATATCTCGAGCTTTTCCGTGGTTTGTTAGTCTAATAATACGCTGTTGTCTTATAGGCTGTTAGGTATTCTAAGTTGAGACCTTATAAACTCGTAACTCTTCTTAGTACACATCTCACAGACACTTGTACAGGATCGTTAGACAACACAAAGAATGACAGGTATTTAGCTACACTAAAAAAATTAATTGTGCCAAAGATTTAAGGGGATGATAGTGTTCATCAATATGAACAACTTTTACTATGGGGCCAACCACGGAATCGCGAAAAAATAATCAGCTGTTTCATACATTATAGTCGAGTCGATCTTGTACTTTTCTATGTTTTGACGTCCTTAGTTAAACCACTTTTGACTGCAAAAAGCAGTTAAAATTGGTTTTGTCCATCATATTATCATCCTTAGTCAAAACCACTTTTGCCAAACCAGGCGCACTCCGCAGTCTAGGCATGAAGCTATAAGTACCTACGTGGCGGACCTCTTTAATGAGGCAAATGATTATGTCAGAGGGCTGCCGCCCAAAATTTTTAGCTTTATATAACATGTCATCCTAAAATGAAAACTCTAGTTTATTAAGTACCTATTGGCATGCTATATCGGTCTTATTATGTATGTATACCGGGCCCTTTACCGTTTCCCTGTAGGCCTCCAAGGCCCACGAAGGGGCGCTATCGCTTACTTTGAGAAATACTCATTTAAAGTATCTTACATATTATTAGTGAGCTATTGCTCAATCTTTTACCGTCGCTAAAAAACACAGTTCACTCGAGTAAAAATACCGAAGTGCGCGGAAATGACCGAGTTGATTTTGGCTATAGTCAATGATGGTTCTGTGTGACGAAAAGAGAGCTTTGGAAAATGCTGGACACTTAGGACACCTTCGAGTGAAGTGCTTAAAATTATAATACCTTTTGTGATCTCGGTCTTGCTCTCTTCATCTGCACTTCCACTCCTGCGCTCATCATCATCAGAAGAACCGCCAACATTAGAACATTAATCACACGCATCTTGACTTCAGACAGCTGTCCATGCGCAAATCATGTAGCTTATATACCTAGCAAAGCTCGATTATTTAATTGTTCTATAATTAAACACTGTCGACAGAAATGAGTTGATAATGCAATTTTATCCAGTTCTGTAACTAACAATGAGAAATTAGAAAAATGCAATTAACCACTTCTGTAGGTAATTAAAAAGTGTTGAAAGAAATTGAGTATAACTGCTTTCTACTTCATTGAATTGAGTTTGTTTTAACTGGCTGTTGTTTTTTCGTACATAAGTTCCTACTTCTGGAGGATGATATCCTAGTTGATTTTATTATTTGATTGCATAGTGCAAATATTAATCTATGATAGTTGTTACCATTTATACTCTGTGGTATTTAATCTTTAGTAGTTCAGAGTTGTTCTTTTTTAGGGTTCCGTACCTCTAAAGGAAAAAAGGAACCCTTATAGAATCACTTTGTTGACCGTCTGTCTGTCCGTCTGTCACGACCCTTTATCTCGGGAACGCGTGGAGGTATCGAGTTGAAATTAAAACCATATACTCAAATCTACGGTCTCTTGCAGCTGTGAAAAAATCAAACTTCTAAGTAAACTAAAAAAAAGATACAGCCATTAATGCCTTAAAAAACGCATATTTTCAAGGGTATCAAAATTCATAGGGTACTTCCCGTTGCCCTAGAACTTTGAAATTTGGCAAATAATATCGTCTTTTACTACAAATACAGGGAAGTCTGAAAACTATACATTTTGTAGTGAAATCATCAACTGTCTGTCTGTCTGTCCGTCTATCTGTTAAGACCCTTATCTCGGGATCGCGTGGAGGTATCGAGTTGAAATTAAAACTATATAATCGCTTTATTTCGTACCATGAGCTACACCGGGCTGTCAGTGTCACGCGAAGCGAAATTGGGTGAGAGGGCGCAGGTATCTTTGGCAAAAAACCTTTATTTTCTCCTCAATAGAGTCTATTCTTGTATGAACAAATAATTAATGACATACGGCTTAGCGATTCAGTTTAGGTTATTAACTAAAGTTGAGTCACTGTCGGCTGACACCGCTGTCACAGCGATGCAGTTAATTTTAAGACGTAAACTGGATCGCAATAAGAGATCGTAGTATGTTTCCTGAATTTTGGGAGAAGCTCGGAAAAAAACTGCGAGACTCGATTTCTGAACTATTTATAATGTAGGTAGGTACGGAACCCTCGGTGGGCGAGCCCGACTCGCACTTGTCCAGGTTTTTTTTTATACAGTAAATGACTTAACATATAAGTGGTATAGATGTCATACTGTAGTTTGGCCGAGAGACTCTGAATAAGAACTTTTGCAGTAAGTGGACCCACTGTAGTCATGCTTGGTAATGAAGAAGAATGTAAAAAAGATGTTCGACTTACTGCAAATTTTTAATTCTTAAATTTGGATTAAAACGAATCAAACGAAATGGGTAAGACGAAAATGTAGATCTCGTTATCGTGATCACGGCTGTATATCTAACTCAGTTTTAACAAAAACCCGACTTACTATAACTATGCTACCAAATAATATACTGGTAAAAATACGACTTGCACCAGATCATGTTCTCGGACGGGAATCGAACCCGCGACCTTTGGATATCCGGTCCAATGCTCTGAGCTACCGAGTAACTATGCTGTTGACGCAGTCCTATACTTAATTGTATTTGGTATTTTTGCAAATATTTAATCATTTTTGTAAAACAATTTTTTTAAAATGTTAGTGTCGTATTATGGGTACGTTGCTAATACCGATTTGTATTGTGAAGCAAATTAGTGAATCTGAAGTTTAGTGTTGTCAATATCTAGGTATACTTACCTACCTATAATTATGTTCATTTTAAAACTGCGTTTTTGGTGGGCGGTATGTTTTGTCGTTCAATTGTGGTCAATATTTCTGGTTTGCTTGCTTTTATATGTGTGTGAAAATATTGTCTTAATTAATTTTCTTAATAAACAGGCAAAGTGTGAGGACGTATTTTATTTTCCAAAACTTCAAAAAATAGTGAATTTTATTAAAATCAATAGTAAGTGAGGATATCATCCTCTAGAAGTAGGATGTCCAAAAAAACAGTAGCTAATTAAAACATTAAATACAATTCAAAACAATGACGTAGAAAGCAGTTTAAAATTTTCAATTTCTTTCAACACTTTTTAATTACCTACAGAAGTGGTAATTGCATTTTTCTAATTTCTCATTGTTAGTTACAGAACTGGATAAAATTGCATTATCAACTCATTTCTGTCGACAGTGTTTAATTATGGAACAATTAAATATTCGAGCTTTGCTAGGTATATAAGCTACATGATTAACGCATGGACAGCTGCCTGAAGTCAAGATGCGTGTGATTAATGTTCTAATGTTGGCGGTTCTTCTGATGATGATGAGCGCGGGAGTGGAAGTGCAGATGAAGAGAGCAAGACCGAGATTCAATAAGGTATCATAATTTTAAGCACTTCACTTGAAGGTGTCCTAAGTGTCCAGCCACCCGGCACCGCATTATCCAAAGCTCTCTTGTCGTCACACAGAACCATCATTGACTATAGCGAAAAACAACTCGGTCACAAATAATATGTAAAGCAGGGTACTCACCGAGCTGTGTAGCACGTAACGTATCTGCTACTGTATCTAGTGAGTACGTAGCCACGAGCCCGCCCGCCTACTCTATAACATGTTTGGTTACAAGCCTTCAATATTGTATGAGAATCCATTATTACCGTGTGGTAATGGATACTTATACAAAATTGCAGGAGCATTTTAGGGCTGTCCAGCTACTCCGATTTAGCACGAAGAAGGTTGTCAAAATAATGTTCAAGTTTCCAAGCATGTTTGAGAAAAAGTTATTGTCATATAGACATGTCCCCTGTGCGAGCATTCTAAGAGTATTTAGGAACGGGAGCCCTCTGGTGCTAAGTGTGGGGTAGTTCTTTATGATCACTGTACCACAAAACTGTGACTGTACTTTGATTTAATTAATCCTGCGCCCCGATGCCTGACCGCTGCACCGAGATTCTACCAAAGCTCACGTAGCTCGTTCGCACATGTCGCTTGCGTTTCGTAGCGTCCATCTTCATAATTGAAGATGACCCATGACCATTCCTACAGGCTGTTAGTTAGTATCCTTATAGAGCTGAATATGGTAGATACAGAAACTTTGGTTTCTTATTTATATGAAAATCTGCTACAACCCTAGACGCAAATAGACTATTCGATAAATCAATCTTATTAATGAGCAAAAGCAAAACACAATTTTGGTCTAGGTTTGCCACTATGCAGTTTAATACAAAAAAAAAAATTGGTTTTCAGAGTTTATAATAGTTTGGGTTATATGCATGGTAACCTATCTTCCATATTGAGCCAATACGCACTGTTGACTGGTCGCCGGGTGTCTCGGTCTCCCGGCGACCAAAACATGGCGACTAGGCTGGGCGAACAAGCGAGCGACTTGAATATGAATAGTGTTTTTTGTACATTTGTGCAGATAAATTGCAATAGTAGCGTTACTAATTGTTGAGGAAAAATAAAGGCAAATCCTTTGTTGTGAAAACAGGTAAAGTAATAAAAATCGTCTGTGAGTCGCTGCTGCGGCGAGTCGCTCGGCAACTCCGAGTCCAAGTGAAAGTGAGTCCAAGTAAACATCTAAACTACGGGTCCAGTACTTAGTTCCGAATGACGCTGTAGCGACACACGTTGTGGCGAAAAAATTTCAGCGTGGTACGCTGGAGCGAAAATCATTGGAGCGAAACCCACACGGTCGAATGACACGACAGCGACAAACTTTGTGGCGAAATATAATTATATGCTAGTTTAAAACTCAAAAGGCTGAAAATAAAATACAAAGTTCAAGTCTCATTTTGATAGACAAGAACAAAACTAAAAGGTTATATTTGGAGTACCACATGGTAACTAAAAGGTTAAGACAGAAAATTTACAGAAATATTTTAACCAAAAATATATGATAATTTGTACATAAAAATTATCATATATTTTTAGTTAAAATATTTCTGTATCAAATGTCAAAAATATTGATCATCAAACTAACTTTAAGTACGTCTATAAGTGAATAGCTCTGCTACATCATTGAGGGAAAAGTAGTTAAGTAAGTAGAAAATCTTAGTACAGCCGGGTATGTAATGCTATAGCTCGTAAAAAATCTTCATTGCTTATTTTATTTTAGTTTTTCACAATCGCTGCTATTTTCAGCCTTTTGAGTTTCAAACTAGCATACAATTATATTTCGCCACAAAGTTTGTCGCCGTCGTGTCATTCGACCGTGTGGGTTTCGCTCCAATGATTTTTCGCTCACAACGTGTGTCGCTGCAGAACTAAGTACACAGTCGCCGTCGACCGAGTCGCCGGCGGCGACCAGTCGACAGTGCGTAAGGGTTATCACCAAACAATCTGTATTTAATTACGTGTCAATTCCTTTTCAGGTTTCAAAGTTTAGCGTTCCAATGATTACTGTAAGTATTAATACCATCTGATCAGTTTTTAGGTAAGAATTGACGATTCCCAAATCATCAACAAGCTGGAACTTTGAGTTACTTTTTGATCCCGTCTCAAATATTTCTTGTATTATTTTGTTTGCTTTTCACTTTTTGCAACATCGTAATACCGGCAATACATCATGATTTAGACAGTGTTATAATATTAAACAAATCATTTACGGCCTACCACAAAATATTTTAAAACACTGTTCAACAAGTGTGCGGCGCTTGGTTGGTTGTAGATCCAGGTTGCCGCAAGTAGTGGGTTCGTTTAAATAAAAGATAGGATTTAGATACAATATTATTTATTAAGCCCGATACCTTCTAGCGAACGCCTCACGTCTGCTTAGATTGAGATAGAAAGGGAAAGGGAACACTGGCCTGACAACAGCAGATGGGTGTGCGCAGACTTCCTTCGTTGCCCTCTCTTAATTCAAGTTGTGACTTAGATGTAAAAGATTGTGCATCTATTCAACAAAGTGTTGGACAACTCGGTCTTTCAACTCCGAAATCTTGAATAGAGCTTCCGGTAGAAATCTTCAGTAGAAATACTTTCAGTTTAGCTCTTGAACAGAAATCTTGAAAAGACGTCCTGAGCAGAAAATCCTGGAAGACCAGAAATTGGGAGCATAAGCATTGGTTTTTTAGAAGGAACCGTTGCGGGCGTTTAGAGGTCGCAGCGTCCCAGACGAAAAGGGAAAGCGGGCAGTTGCTAGCGTTAGTCAACGTTTTTTAATCTAGGTAGAAACACCTTATACTTTAACACTTCGTATAAACACATAATAGAACTCACCCCAGCGGGATTTCCTTTTATTACGAAATATTTTAATTTACGTCCTCGGAGCGAGTGACGCAGCCTCTGCGTAGAACGTCCAAACCGGGTATGCCAAAGGGAATTCCGAGGATCACCGAGCGCGCAGCCAGTCGGCTGGTTCGTGTCTTGCAATAACATTCTATTGTGCACTTTAGAGATGCGCGAGCGCAATTGCGTGAACCATTACGACTAACGTACTTGTTGATTCCGTTTTCAGTAATTTATTTAATATTAGTTAGTAAGTAGTTTTAATTTCATATTATTAGTTTAAGTGTTTAGTTGTGAGTTTTAGTGTTTTATTAATGTTTAAATAAATATTTTTACTTTAATTATTGTTAATTATTATTTTCTTTTAGTCCTTTTAGGCAAGATGCTACAAGTGTTTAACTTAGACACTGTTTAAATGTGATGCTGTCACTTTTTTGACAACATGATTTGAAAGAGACGGCATCACATTTAAACAGTATCTAAAATTTGTGTTTAGACTTACGATTGCAAATCAATATGAAAATTTTACTCCCGATGGGGTAAAATGGGGATGAATTTTTGTATAGAAAATTATTTAATTCCGAAATAAAAAATTATAAAAAATCATTAAGGCTTTTGTTGGCAAGTTAATAAAGTAAAATATTATACCTGCTGTTAAGCTACATTGATCCACAGAGCATCCATTTTTCCGTAGCTTTAAAGATCGTTTACACGTCATCTCAGTCACGTCAACGGACAGAAAGTTGATTTTCAATGCATATTTTGACTTGCCGGTGACGTTGTGTAGAGCTACGAAAAATGCAGGTCTGGGGCTCTATCGGCTAAAACACTGAAGTTCATGTTAACTGTGTTTTGACAATGTGATACATTGCTACTTTGTTTTGGCACAAATATAAACTTACCAAAGAAAAGTAGCAATGTATCACATAGATCTGTCAAAACACAGTTAACACGAACTTCAATGTTTTTAGCCGATACCGCCGCTGGTGGTTCTAAATCGGCATTATGATTATTGGTGAACTTATTGCCGCGCTCAAAGATATAATTTGACTTAAATAATGTAAAAAAATATGTTCTTTGTTAAATAATTATGTTCTAATTGATCTTATTTATTGCTTATTCATTTGATTGACTTATTGATAACGATGTGATGTTTCTTGCTAATTAGTTATGGATTCGAAAATGTAATAATTCAATACAACGACTTAAATGTCTAATTTAGTTCATTAATACTCAAATTTAAAACATAAAACTACTAATCTTTCTTTGTAAAAGGTATATCAATAACATATTTATATTTTATTAACAATATCAAAATTACATTCAAAAAACAAAAAACCGACTTAAAAATAACCTGAAAACAAAAACAAAAACAACTTCAAAATTAAATACCTCTAAAAAGATAGTTACGCATATCAAATTAATAAAACACGTGCATTGAAGTCGGGTGGGGCTTTTAGAATTAAAAAAAAAAAGTTGTCTTCCCGCCCCACCCGACTGCAATACGTGTTTTATTAATTTGATATGCGTAACTATCATTAGATTTCAATATTATTTCAACAAACAGACAAACCAATTTTTGATTAAATCATGTCAATCGGTTCAGAAAGAACACGTAATACCTACACTAGCTTTCGCCCGCGACTTCGTCCGCATGGACATTCAGGAAAATCCTTAGGGAACCTTTAACCAGGATAAATGTTGTTCATCTAAATCCGATTAGCCGTTTTTACGTGATTGAGTAACAAACATCCAAACATCTAAACTTTCACATCTAAAATAATTCAAAAGTTTCCGTTCGAAACGAAATAAAATGAGTTTGATTTTTGGTTTTATAAATACTCTTATGATGTTTAAAGCCGAAATGTATATTTTATATTATTTTTCTATGCAAAATTTAATCTCTCATTTCATCCCTTGATGAATTTAATATGAATACCGTGTTTGACTTCAAAATAAACGTCATTTTCACAATCATCTTCCCAAAAACTTTAATAACGACATCCTTGTCGATTTTTAGGTGTATTTACCCGATTTTAAATTTTGGAAAAGCACGAAATATTATGTGTCTGCTTCTTAATTTTTAGAACTACTCCTAAAGTTTCAAGACAATATGTCTATCTTATATTACTTTTTCATACAAAAATTGAAGAGCAGCGCATACCATGCGCAGTATAGGGTTCCGTAGTAACCTCATACAATACCATATGGCTATAAACTTATATTTACTACCCATTTTGCACAACTAACGAATATAACTCAGTATAAAGGTATTGTGTAAGGATTATTTATAAAAATAATCGACAAAAACTTTTCCGTTGATGGACTATTACTCGTTAACTTGTAAAGCCTCCTAGCAGTGATAGCTTTCCATTTATTCATATCCTGGTAGAGGGGGGAAATGAGAGGTGGGGAAAAATCTCAACTCTAACAAAATTTTGTACCGTAAACTGGGGTGGTTAGCATGTTGCGTGGTGGATAACAACAGCGACATTTTTGTTAAAAATAAAACAACGTTTATTTAATGTGCTATATTTTTAACCGACTTCAAAAAAGGAGGAGGCTCTATGATCGGCTGTTTTTTTTTTTTTTTATGTATGTCCACCGATTACTCGAAAACGGCTGAACCGATTGACATGATTCAAACGCCACTTTATCAGGTTTGTTCCCCAGTTGGTTCCATTTTTTGAAAATTTTAAATCGGTTCAGTAGTTTTCGAGTAATCCTGAAAATACTGTAATTTTTTTGGTAACTTTTTCACGAGTTTTAACGGATCTTCAGACATAGCTTTTTTGTTTATAAACCGATTTAGATAATTCTTGTTTTGTTAGAAAGGGGATACTTTAAGGGTGTTTACATTAAAATTTCCTGCACATTGGACCTTGGACTTCGAAGATACTCAAGAGAACTCTTCAAAATCAAATAGGATAGTGTATTAGTGATTACTCTACGGTATTGAAAGGTTTCGCATCAGCCATTTTTATTCACACTGCTGGGGCTGGGATACAAGCCTTACTTATGGGCTGATGAATAGGATGGACAATAACCCACCGCGCGGGCCCAGTGCGGATTGGTGGGTGTTAATGAGTGCAAATGTAGCTGGCTTAACGTGTCTTCAGAAGCACGGAGGAGCTCGAAATAATACACTTTGGTCACGCACCCCATGACTGACCCTTGCTAAAATTAACAGCGCGAAAAGTGGAAATTGAGTTATTAGGAGTATTATACCATTAAAAGGTGTGAAATATTTATAAAATATATGTATATCGTTGCTTAAATTTACTTATACATACCTACCACAAAAAAGTTAAAAATAAAAAAACTTTTAAAAATTAAAAAGAAAAACCTCCTTCAAAAACCTTAAAAAAATTGCTATAGAAAAACAACTTCAAAAAACAACAGCTCTAAAAAGCAAGAAATAAAATTAAAATCTGCATAAGTACCTACGCATATCTGATGTAAAATAACGTCTTATGAAGTCGGGTGGGGCTTTAAGAATTAAAAAATCAAATTGAGAAAGAGAAACCACGATAAATGTTTATATAAATTAAAAAAGAAAAATATCTTTTAGCCCCACCCGACTTTAAAAGACGTTATTTTACATCAGATATGCGTAGGTACTTATGCAGATTTTAATATTATTTCTTGCTTTTTAGAGCTGTTGTTTTTTGAAGCTGTTTTTCTAAAGCAATTTTTTTAAGGTTTTTGAAGGAGGTTTTTCTTTTTAATATTTTAATTAATCTTCTCGAAGTGATATCATTCTCCAAGACCGTGTCAGTCGGACACCACTGACGCTCTGCTTACACGTATGTGTTAAACAATATCAGGTTATCGGTCCCACCTACAAATATGGAGAATATAGCTAAATTACAAATTGGGCTGTTGGATGGAAAGTCCAATTGAGATACTTGGGGGTTAATTACGGGGGTGAAATGGGTAAATAAACGTAAAAATCGATATGGATGTTGTTATTGGGGTTTTATGGGATGTTGATTGTGAAAATGACATTTATTTTGAGATCTTACACGGTGGACATGATTCAATCCCTAATGGGGAAAAATAGGGGGGCAATTAGTTTGTAACTTTGATAAATGATGATTTACTTTTTTAGCAAAAGCAGGTAAGGTTTAAGAGTTTTGTATGAAATAGAGTACCTATTTAAATATGCGCTATTACTAAGGTTTTGAGAAAATTAAGTATTAAGTTCATAAAGTAAAATATTATACCTGCTACATTGATCCACAGAGCATCCATTTTTCCGTAGCTTTATGGATCATTTACACATCTCAGTAACTGAGCTGTGTGAATGATCCTTTATCTCTTCCGCCACACGGAAGCTTCGTTCAAAAGAGAAAGAAAATCGTTATTTGGCATATGCGCGGCGGCGAGCCAGTCGTCGCCGATGGTGCCGAATTGCCGATGGCGCTGCCGCCGCGGTGTTCTTGCTCTAGACTACTCTAGAGTATTATCTTTTTGAATGAGGAAAAGAGATAGAGCTACGGAAAATGCAGATCTAGTGGTTCTAAATCAGCATTATGATTATTGAAAAACTTATTGCCGCGCTCAGAGACGTAATTTGAATTAAATAATGTAATAATGTTCTCTGTTAAATAATTAATTTTCTAATTGATCTTATTACCTATTGATTTTGTTGGATAATGAACGCAATGTTTTTTATTGGCAACACTGTTTTTGTTGGCATTACTATGTAATTTTGTTGTGTCACACTCACTTGTCAGAACGAACCATCTTAGTGTTTAGTGTGTAGATGCCGACTAACAAGGCTGATAATCTGGCTGAATTTTGTCATTGTATGGGCACAATAGCTTCAATAGTGGAAGGTTGCAACGCAGAATCAGTCTTTGTATTAGGAGTTTTTAATGCCGACCCCAAGGTATTGTTTGGACAAGAATTACAAAGTTTTTGTTGTGACCAAAATTGGTATTGCGTGGACCTGATTAAACTAGGAATTGAATCTGGAACCTACACCTTTATTAGCGACGTGTATGGGACCACGAGCTGGCTGGACCATTGCCTAGTTACAGAAGCAGCTTTTCGGTCTGTTGTTAATGTTAAAGTTCTTTATGACACATATTGATCAGATCATATTCCATTGATGATACAAGCTAATTTGGGTGAGATCAGGCCAACGGTACATACATCGTCAGACAATCACGCGAGAAATAAGGTTATATGGGGTGAGAGGGATGCATGTCAGATCGTAAGAAATGTACGGAGGGCCTAAAAGAAATAGATTTTCCTGAAGAACTAGGCTCTTGCTGTGATAGGATGTGTGAGGATTTAGATCATAACCAAGTCTTAGATAAGTTGTATGATAGAATTGCTGCCGAGTTTAGCTACAACGAGGAAACCGTTAAAAAACGTTGTCGAGTTATTGCGGGATGGAATAAATTTGTTAAAAAGCTCATGGTAATGCTAGGCAAGCCTTTCTTAATTGGGTATGGTAAGGTATTTAAGGCTAAATTAAAAGTGTGCGAACAGAATCAGGAACAGATAAAAATGGATATACTTGCAACTGAACATGAGGCCAAAAACTTTTTCAAATTCTGGAAACAGACAAAAAAGTTCAGCCCTAAGTCGACTGCCCCTTTGAGCGTAGATGGAGTGCATGATCCGAAAGAAATAGCAGACCTATTTAAGAATCATTTCCTTGTCAAATCGCTGCTTCAGCCAACGGAAGGGAGGTGTCAAAGTGATGGGGGCGTTGTGTCCGGAGTGCCTGTACGAATAACACCTAGAGATAAACGATCGGTTTTAAAGGCCAAGAATAGAGGAAAATCACCAGGACATGACGGCCTCAGTGTGGAGCACCTTCACTATGCTGGGCATCATTTACCAAGAGTTTTGTCCTTATTGTACACACTTTGTATAAGGCATTCATACCTACCGCTTGAGCTAATGAGAACTGTGATAGAACCCATTATTAAGAATAAGACTGGAGATATATCGGATAAAAATAACTATAGGCCGATTTCATTAGCTACTGTACTTGCAAAGGTGCTTGACAGTTTGCTTGAGCGACGGCAAACGATGCACAGTTCGGCTTTAGACCTGGCCTCAACAGAGAGTGCTATTCTGTCGCTGAAGCATACTGTGAAGTACTATACGCAGAGGAAAACGCCGGTGTATGCAGTCTTTCTGGACCTTTCCAAGGCGTTTGACCTGGTTAATTATGACCTACTGTGGTCAAAGCTACATGACGTATCATTGCCAGCTGAACTAATTTCAACCTTCCAGTACTGGTATGGTCATCAAATTAACCAGGTCAGATGGTCAGGGATACTATCAGACGAATATGTACTTGAGTGCGGCGTCAGGCAGGGAGGGCTCACTTCTCCTGCACTATTCAATTTATACGTCAATGAGTTCATTGACGGCCTCAGAGGCACTGGAGTCGGCTGCTCGATTGATGGGCATATGCTTAACACCATTAGTTACGCCGATGATATGGTGTTGTTGAGTCCGTCAGTGCGCGCGTTGCGTAAACTGCTGGCGGTGTGTGAGAGGTATGCCACTAGGCATGGCCTGCGTTACAATGTGACCAAAAGTAATCTGATGGTTTTTCGAGCGGGAAGGAAAACACCAGCTACTGTACCGCCTATTAAACTGCTTGATACTGCCCTAAACAGAGTGACGAATTTCAAATATTTGGGGCACATTGTAATTGAGACCATGTCAGATGATCCTGACATAGAACGAGAGCGGAGAGCATTGGCAGTCCGATGCAATATGCTTGCCCGCAGGTTTGCTAAGTGTACAAGACAAGTAAAAGTAACCTATTACAAGTAAAAGGCCTATTGTCAGAGTTTTTACACTTGCAACCTGTGGTGTGACTATACGCAAAAGACTGTCAATGAACTCCGTGTGCAGTATAATAATGCTTTCAGGATGCTGATGGGGCTCCCCAGATACTGCAGTGCGTCCGCCATGTTCGCAGAAGCGGGTGTGGATGATTTTCAATGCATCCTGAGGAGGCGAACAGCTTCGATTTTAAGAAGAGTTCGGGAGAGTACCAACAGCATCCTGACAGTTGTTAAGGACAGGTCTGATTGTCAGTTGTTCAGGCACTGGATCCAACTGCATATGAATGGATCCCAAAAATATTTGAATTAATATCTATTATACAAGGTGTTACAAAAGTACCCCTAATGCCGAATATGGCATATAGGGACCATCAAACTGAACAACTTTTACTATGGGGCCAACTCTGAAATCGCGAAAAAAAAATCAGCTGTTTCATACATTTTGATATTTTCGATTTTAATTTTAGTATGGAACAGCTGATTTTTTTTTCGCGATTTCATAGTTGGTCCCATAGTAAAAGTTGTTCAGTTTGATGGTCCCTATCTACCATATTCGGCATTAGGGGTACTTTTGTAACACCTAGTATAAGGATGATAGGTATTAATTCAAACATTCATAGTTTTAATAAGGTTATTTTATTTTATTTCAAAACTAATATTGTTATTTAAGTGTATGTATACTAACAAATGGATGCAGATCTGAAATAAAACTATAATAATTATTATTATTATTTTTACCGCTAAAATATAATTTTGTTTAATCTAATTAATCTTTTCTTTAGAGGCAGAGCGAGAGCGTAGTTGTTGTAATAGACAGTGATTACTCGGATTAATGCAGTGAAAAGTCCTAAATACAAAACAGACAAGTCAAAATCCTATTGGCGTCATACTGTCGCTTTGAGGTATAGAAACAAGAAAAATAATAAATATGTCTTCAAACTCAGCTTTCATTAACTTTAATGTTTTTTGCCGATACCGCCGCTGGTGGATTACATTCCGTCGATGGAATATAACGCACATAGAATTAGTGCTAAAGCATAGAACCGCGCTAAAATAGCAATGAAGACAATATACTTATCCTTGATTTTCTTACGACATATTCTATGCGTTAGAATGAGATGTATGACGTTTTGTCTTGTCCTAATTTGTGTAGGTTGTCACTAGCTTTTTTCCTACGCTAGTGATGTGCTTGTCGGCGTTTTATTTCGACAAAATCTAAATAATGTTGAAGTGAAGTACATATTAAAATTGTATTTTTCATTAATTATGACATTAAGTAGGTACTATCGACAACACTTCCGCTTTACCGCTCCTAAGGTTAAAATAGCTTTCACACAAATTTTTAAATACGCGCACACACGAATTTTTCTGCAAAGTGGTAAAGTGCGTGAGTTGCCGATCGTAGTTACCTATTTCATATTTTTGTGCTATGTGAAATCACAAAAATATGTTTTTGATAAAGATTTCTAATAAATAAGCACCGATAAAATCAAAAATTTTCAATGTCACACACGACGGCACCAGGCTATACATGTTGACCTTGAGACAACCTTTATGTCCTACTTGATAAAAGCCGTTTTTACAGTTAACTGTATAATTTGACGTGCTGTCGTGTGTACCTAACCTACCAAGATTGCCTTTTATAAAAACATGCTATAATTTTTCTCGAATAAGTTATACAAGGTGTTACAAAAGTACCCCTAATGCCGAATTTGGTAGATAGGGACCATCAAACTGAACAACTTTTACTATGGGACCAACTCTGAAATCGCGAAAAAAAATCAGCTGTTTCATACATTTTGATATTTTCGATTTTAATTTTTGTATGAAACAGCTGATTTTTTTTTCGCGATTTCAGAGTTGGTCCCATAGTAAAAGTTGTTCAGTTTGATGGTCCCTATCTACCATATTCTGCATTAGGGGTACTTTTGTAACACCTTGTATAAGTAACTTTGAATAATTTAAATTAAAAAACTTTTAACTTAAAAATGTTATTGCTTTTCAATACTAAAATACTTTTAGTACAAATGAACAACATCAATAATACGAGAGGACTATCCTACTATTAATATAATAAAGGTGATAGTTTGTTTCTTATAATTCTTACTCAATCACGCAAAAATGGCTTAACTCATTTTGGATAAAAGGCACACACATAGTTTATAAAATCTGAATTAGATGATAAGATTTTTTTGATCCTGGTTAAAGATATACCTAAGGATTTGAACGCGTTCGATAAGAAACTTTTTCAACTCTTTTTAGTTGTCGCTGCAAACTAGAAATAATTGCTTCATGTCGACAGCACGCAGTCTCTCCTGACGTATTATACTTTTGTGTTATGTTGGATAACGGCACCTAAAACAAAAAAAATGAGCTTGTAGTAGTACCTACATAAAGACATTTTGTTGAAACTGAATTTCAGTTTTCAAATGTACACCACGTGATTATTATTTATTTAAAAGAAAGATGTACCAGACTTGCCAAGCTATGTGATGGTTTTCTACTTTTTGTTCCCATCAAATATAAAGTAGGAAAGTACAATAAAACAAATATCGATATAGAAATGCACATCACTATGCGAAAGACCATAACCTCTACAACGTGTAATAAAAATTCTGATAATTGCAAAAATCGGCAAAGAACTGGACACATACGACTATTTGCACAAATTGTTAGTATATTATAATAGTTTCAGGCTATTTACATAACATAAAAACATCGTAAACGATATGAACTCACCGATTAAATGATGACGTCTATTGATTATTTTCTTTTCTAACTGTGTGAGATTTACAGCCCTCAATCACACAACACATAATGTCACAGGGAACGCATAAATATCACAAACATTGCTACAACACTTTCTTTAAGTTTTCTTACAAGAATACTTTAATAATATCTAAATTTTACTGAGCAGCTATGAAATTCACTCGAAAGACACTCAGTCATTATAACACAACCAGGTTAAGTTGTCACCTAATTACACTGCAGCAACGAACACTAAGGGCACGTTAATCTGGTCGTATCATAGTGCATCCAAAGTACATCCAATTGACATTTAACTTCAAAAACTTGTGACAACCTACAAAAAATAGGAACCGAATGTAATTATTTGTTTCATTCACTCTTATAAACAAACGTCATTGATGTCATGTGAGTAAGATAGCTGTTTTGAACTCTTATTTTGGCACGGTTTCTATGTTAGTACTAATTCTATGATAACGCATGACTAGACGCTCAGTATATTTAGTATTGTTGCCAGATCGTGCCTTATTACGATTTACGTACTATTTGAGCGATCAAATCGTACTATTTCGTACTTTCTTTTATAGGATTTTGCCGCCTTTCTTCTAAAATACAAAGAAAACAACAAAACATCAAAAAGGATTAGGTGATTAAAGAAATATATAAAACTTGCTTTAATTAGTCGCTAGAAGGCAAAATAATTAAAAAAAGCAAGCTTAAATTGGAAAAATCAACCTTTTCACAATCAAATCGACGACTCAAGAGATGCCGTATTGAAATGACACTTCAAATCGACGCGTCGAAACGGCCGTCGATTTGAAAATTTTTAGGCGGTACCATTTATCTGTCAAAAACAGTGTTTCATTCGTTCTTTCGCCGTCGGCGTCGATTTGACTCTCGACGCGTCGGTTTGGGAGATTGCGCGGTACGAAATCGCCGTCGGCTGTCAAAATGAAGTCGACGCTGATGCCGATGGCACTTACGCGGTAGGCCCACAGTTCCCTATAATAAAACAATGTTTGCAAGAGCACAATACGAAACACGTTCAGCATAATTATTTATATAATAAAATAAATAAAGAGATTTATAAATACTACCACTTTTAGCCCCACCGCGAAAATAGCATTAAAATGTATAAAAATCTTGCTACTGACAACTGATGCTTACATCTCTTAGAATGCTGACCAGAACTGTTGGGTGTGTATTGCGATCTGAATCTTCTCCATTCACTCCCTGGATGGCCATCATCAGATCACAGTTAGTTCAATACCTAGCGAACAACCAAGACAAAAATTCAAAATTACCTCGTTTGTATGAAAATCGACTTATGTCCTTAATTATGTGGCCACCACTAAATAAGTATATGTATATACGAGGTACACAACTAACGCAAGGCGTGTTATAAGTTTGACCTGTGTGTGTGTCTGTCTGTCCGCAAGGCGTGTTATAAGTTTGACCTGTGTGTGTGTCTGTCTGTCTGAGGCAACCTAGCTCCCAAACTTATGGACCGATTTTGATGCAGTTTTTTAGGCATAGTTTAAAAGATCTAAGTGTACAGACGGCGGGATTCCTAAGCCATTTATCCGATTATGATGAAATTTTGGTGAGTTGTTCTGCGTACGACCGAGAAGGTCCCTGGCTAAAAAAACGGAGCATTGCAATACGCATGCCGGGTGCAGCTAGTTTTAAATAAAAATATGTTGCGATCATCCAACACACTTTTCTTGTCATTTTATCCGGTTGCAAAATAAAAAAGGCTATTCGGCGAGCTGACTCTCGAGCACGCGACATTAGATCTGGCCATGGGAGAAACAATCACTGCGCAGATCTACACCAGCCGCTCTTAAATTTTGTCCCTGTGCTTTATTAATTGTCATAGCAAAGGCGACATGACCGGATATTGTATTCTTTTAAAATTAATCTGAATAAGGAAAAATGACAGCACTGCCAACATAACGCCATAGGTACTATTCAATGAAATGCATTCTACCTACTCTCAGGGGCAATGACCAAAGAGAATGTAATATTACGTTGAAATGACAAAATGATATTTATTTTTCTTAATTAATCAATCAAATGCACAAAGAAGTTTCAATTCCGACGTCGAAGTAAAGCACCCCAAAAGTAGCTTTCTACCACTTTTTAACCCTTTTAGGGGATAAATATTAAAAAAATACGAAACACGTGTTCAATTAATTTTGTAAAAGAATGTGTATGCCAAATGTCAAGTCAATCGGTCCAAGGAATCGCGTTTTCCCATACAAACTTTGCCACCCTGTTTCACCCCTTTAGGGATTGAATTTCGCAAAATCCCGTGCACCTACGCTCTAAAAGGAGCCCCCATGCAAAGTTTGAGACTCCTAGCACTTGATTTCGTGATCAGTGAGTGAGTGATTTTCCCTTTTGGTAACGTGGTTTGTGTTTGACTGATGTAATGACGTGAAAACTGATGACGTGAAAAAAGAAATAATATCACTTTTGTTTAGTTTCGTAACGCGACATTAAATCCTCCAACGATGTATTCTGTGCTCCAACGCAAACACGCACACTGTTTTGATAGATATATGATTGAATTTTTGAAGTGCAAATTAACTCTTTGACGTAAGGAACATACCTACATTGTTTAAACAACCGTGAGTGCTTGTAATTTTATATGAACTTTATGCAATAGTAATAAAGCTCAAATTGACTCTACGTTTTAGTTAGAAAACATTTGTATGGGAAAGAGAAAAGGGCTGTTTTAAAGGTTTTTCCGGCAGTTATTTGATTTTTTCTCGCCGTAAAAACCATCCTTGAACTTCAACGAACATTAAAAAAAAAGAATTGGCCAAATTGGTCCAGGCGTTGTTGAGTTATGCGCTTAGCAACACATTTTGCTATTCATTTTTATATTATAGATATGCGTAGGTACTTATGCAGATTTTAATATTATTTCTTGCTTTTTAGAGCTGTTGTTTTTTGAAGCTGTTTTTTTATAGCAATTTTGTTAAGGTTTTTTGAAGGAGGTTTTTCTTTTTAATTTTTAAAAGCTTTTTTATTTTTCACTTTTTTGTGGTAGGTATGTATAAGTAAATTTAAGCAACGATATACATATATTTTATTTATATTTCACACCTTTTAATGGTATAATACTCCTAATAACTCAATTTCCACTTTTCGCGCTGTTAATTTTAGCAAGGGTCAGTCATGGGGTGCGTGACCAAAGTGTATTATCTCGAGCTCATCCGTGCTTCAGACACGTTAAGCCGTTAGTCCCAGCTACATTTGCACTCATTAACACCCACCAATCCGCATTGGGCCCGCGCGGTGGGTTATGGTCCATCCTATTCATCAGCCCATAAGTAAGGCTTGTATCCCAGCCCCAGCAGTGTGAATAAAAATGGCTGATGCGAAACCTTTCAATACCGTAGAGTAATCACTAATACACTATCCTATTTGGTTTTGAAGAGTTCTCTTGAGTATCTTCGAAGTCCAAGGTCCAATGTGCAGGAAATTTTAATGTAAACACCCTTAAAGTATCCCCTTTCTAACAAAACAAGAATTATCTAAATCGATTTATAAACAAAGAAGCTATGTCTGAAGATCCGTTAAGACTCGTGCAAAAGTTACCAAAAAAATTACAGTATTTTCAGGATTACTCGAAAACTACTAAACTGATTTAAAATTTTCAAAACATGGGACCAACTGGGGAACAAACCTGATAAAGTGGCGTTTGAATCATGTCAATCGGTTCAGCCGTTTTCGAGTAATCGGTGGACATAAATAAAAAAAAAAAAAACAGCCGAACATAGAACCTCCTCCTTTTTTTGAAGTCGGTTAAAAAGTACCCCTAATGCCGAATATGGTATATAAGGACCATCAAACTGATCAACTTTTACTATGGGACCAACTCTGACATAGCGATAAAAAAAACAGCTGTTTCATACAAAAATTAAAATCGAAAATATCAAAATGTATGAAACAGCTGGTTTATTTTTCGCGATTTGAGAGTTGGTTCCATTGTAAATGTTGTTCAGTTTGATGGGCCCTATATACCATATTCGGCATTAGGGGTATTTTTGTAACAAGGTGTACAATAAACCTATTTATAACATATTTGCTCGTAAAGGGTCTCTTATTGCACCAATTTTAATATTGTATGGTGTCTCATTACGTACTTGTGCGTTATGGTAATGTAAAACCCCATACAACCATTTTCGGTCGCAAAAATGTCCATAATTTAATATGCCGTAACAGTGTTGTAACTATTACGGAACGTAAAAACTGTGTGGATTTTGGTTGCTCTGTGTTGGAACAGCGGCGACATTTTGTGCCAATTAATGTTACAGTAACTATGTTTTATAACATATTTGCTCGTAAAGAGTCTCTTATTACACCAATTTCAATATCGTATATCTCATTACGTACTTGTGCGTTATGGTAATGTAAAACGCACGGTTTATCAAGATGCTCCGTCTAAAACATACGGTACTTTTTTAAATCTTAGCAAAGAGTTTTTATGCCAAAAAAAAGGTCAGCATTTTATGAATAAAATTAACTTTGGGGATAAAATATAATAAATAGACATTTAATTCTTTAATTTTATTAATGTTGACAATACAACCATTTATCTGTAACAAAAACACAAAAATATTAATTTACTTTATTAGTAATACTGGCTGTTTTTTATGCCTTTGCCTTAAAAAAGGCGCTGATGCGCGCACATCGCTAAATTGTGAACAAGTAAAAATTAATCCGCGGGCTTTTTCTTTTCGCTGTATTGTTTTTATTTAAAAATGTCGTCAAGTACTGATGAATTTAATAATTCGACACCGCCAGAAGTCTCAGAGGCAGCGAAAAGGGCTTCTCTAAGCCTCTTGTCCGAAAAATATATAAGTCAAGCTCATTGTGGTGCTACTTCAATTCAATGCTAAAAAGCACTGTGAAAACAAAACATGGTATTGATGTCAAGTCATTACACTCCAAGTTGCTGGCATTTCTAAAAAGACGCTCAAGTGGCCATGTGGCAGTCCCAACTGACAACGTTATAATCAATTTTACAAATTCGTTTACGAAAGTCCGAGTTTTATTAATTTCCTCGCAAATATGTTATAAAACGTCGTATGTCATACGTGCGCTTTGATAATTACCGCACTTATATCATAATGTACTATTACGAGTGTATCAATGTTAACAAATTGGATACAAAAATTAACCTACATAGAAACTGAAAGTTTATTGCAATGTATAAAATAAATCAAAGTAAATATTATTATACTAGCGGCCCGCCCCGGCTTCGCACGGGTACAATGTAGTAACTAATGTGGTAAGTGTGAAATTATTAGACTATACTACAGGATATCTATATATAGTGGTGGCCACATAATTAAGGACGCCATTCGATTTTCATACAAACGAAGTAACTTTTAAGCATTGCTTCTCCGCCAGGGATTGACCGAGCGGTGATCTGGTGATGGCCATCCAAGGAGTGAATGGAGGAGATCCAGATTTCTGTACACACCCAAGTGATCTGACCAGCATTTTAAGAGATGTAAGGATATGTTTAAAAAAACCGCGAATATAGCATAAAAATATTCGCGTATGAAAATCTTGCTACTGAAAATTCTAATGCTTACGTCTCTTAGAATGCTGACCAGATCAGTTGGGTGTGTATTGCGATCTGAATCTTCTCCATTCACTCCCTGGATGGCCATCATCAGATCACAGCTAGCTCAATCCCTAGCGGAAAACCAAGACTTCAAAATTACCTCGTTTGGATGAAAATCGACTTGTGTCCTTAACTATGTGGCCACCACTATACGAATATGTATATACGACGTACACAACTTACGCAAGGGGTGTTATAAGTTTGACCTGTGTGTGTCTGTCTGTCTGAGGCACCCTAGCTCTCAAACTTATGGACCGATTTTGATGCGGTTTTTTATGTATAGTTTAAAAGATCTAAGTGTACAGACGATGGGACTCCTAAACCATTGATCCGATAAAAAAACAGAGCATTGCAATACGCATGCCGGGTGCAGCTAGTTCTAAATTAAAATGTGTTGTGCATTATCAGGATTATCAATCTCGATCATCCAACACTTCTCTATAATATACAACGTGTTAAGAAAATACCTCTAATGCCGAATATGATATATAGGGACTATCTAACTGAACAACTTTTACCATGGGACCAACTCTGAAATCAGCTGTTTCATACATAAATTAAAATCGAATATATCAAAATGTATGAAACAGCTGATTTTTTTTTCGCGATTTGAGAGTTGGTCGATGGTCCCTATATACCATATTCGGCATTAGGAGTATTTTTTTAACATGTTGTATACTTACCACATTTCTTGTCATGTTATTCGGTTGCAAAATAAAAAGGCTATTTGGCGAGCTGACTCTCGAGCAGGCGACATTAGAGCTGACCTTGGGAGAAACAATCACTGCGCAGATCTACACCAGCCGCTCTTAAATTTTGTCCCTGTGCTTTATTAATTGTCATAGCATAGGCGACTTGACCGGATTATTGTATTCTTTTAACATTAATCTGATAATCAGATGGAATAATTTTGCACCTTTTTACAACGCAATAAGGAAAAAATGTCAGCACTGACAACATAACGCCATAGGTACTATTCAATGAAATGCATTCTACCTACTCTCTGGGGAAATGATGGGAGGGGAAATGACCAAAGAGAATGAAATACTACGTTGAGATGACAAATGATATTTATTTTTCTTAATTAATCAATCAAATGCACAAAGAAGTTTCAATTCCGACGTCGAAGTCAATCACCCCAAAAGTAGCTTTTTATCACTTTTTAACCCTGTTAGGGGATAAATATTAAAAAAATACGAAACACGTGTTCAATTAATTTTGTGAAAGAATGTCTGTGCCAAATTTCAAGTCAATCGGGCCAAGGAATCGCGTTCTCCCATATAAACTTTGCCACCCTGTTTCACCCCTTTAGGGGTTGAAATTCGCAAAATCCCGTCTTAGTGAGCACCTACGTCCTAAAAGCAGCCCCCATGCTAAATTTGAGACTCCTAGCACTTGTAGTTTCTGAGATTTCGTAATCAGTGAGTTAGTGATTTTCCCTTTTATATATAGATATAACCTTATTCTGTCTTATTTATTTTTAATAAGTCTAAAAACTATTAAACATAGAAACGTTTAGATAAAAAATATATTCATAATTATGTTTATTATTAATATTAAAAAGTACTTACCTATAATTTATTTTTAAACCTAAAGCACCATAGTATTAAATGTTTTTTTTTTTTAATTAACTAATTATTTGGATAAGGGAATTTCATTGACTGTAATAGAAAAATATAAGTAAGAAAAGAAGGAGCGGAGTCTCCTGGCACAGGCATATTTTTGCTTAAAGGGTGGTACATAAATAAATATTATGACTATGACTATGACTATGACTACATGGAGGTACATAGGGGCCCCTATGTACCTCAAGTGGCGCCCTCATTTTAATTAAATTTTTATACTACCTGCTCGTCAATTAGTAGATTATGCAATAAGGGCTTAAAGTAGTGTATTGTGTCCCGGGCGCTATTATTGAACCCCGAGTACGAGGGATGCTACGGTTAACTCCCGAGCGGAGCGAGGGAGTTAAGGCTAGAATCCTGAGTACGAGGTGTTCAAGATCGCCCATGACAAATACACATTTAAGCCCGCGATGCATACTCTACTTTTTATACTTTCTGCGAGGCAATTGAAACCAATGAACTTTAAATAAGTAATTATTTAAAGTTAGAATAATAAAATATGAAAAATTAAGGATATTTATTGAAAATTAAAAGTTATGTTAGAAACATTACACCAATTGTGCAAACGACAAAGTTACATTCTTTGGTACATTTATAGTTGGGTTAGAGTTTATGTTTTTGTCGTCTATTCTGTAGTGGTCAGTTCGACATTCAAATAAATCCTTCTTGGTGCGCGGGTGAAAATGAATTTCGTAAAAAGTTTTCATGATAACATACAGCCTAACTCAGAATAAGATCTCATTGCACCTAAACTTTTTTGAAACCAACATCGATCAAACACGACTACAAGGGTTGCATTCCAAATTGAAATCACATTATTCCCCATGGGAAAAATTACTTACTTTAGGAAAGGTTTGCATGACACATAATATGCCATTGACGAGCAGGTAGTATAAAAAACATAACTCCCTTAACATAACATAACTCCCTTTTTATGGTTAACTCCCTCGCTCGGCTCGGGAGTTAACCATAAAATCCCTCGTACTCGGGGTTCAATATAGCGCCCGTGACATAATACACTACTTTAAGCCCTTATTGCATAATCTACTATTATTGCTCGCTAAGTACATAATATATCGAAAATTCACATGTACAGATTGAAGCTAAGGTTCTGTAGTTTATTTACAAGTTATTGGGCACAGACCCTATCCAAGACAAAAATGTTGGTGATAATTAGATCCCGTAATCGGAGGAGGTATATTTTGGGAGCAGACGTTCTTAGGGATGAGGTAAATATTTTTGCTATTATTATTCTGGTTTATCGATAAACTCGACACGACTACTATTAAAAAACATGACAAAAAAGATATGTTATTTATTTTACGAATGAACAGGTTCTTACATTTAAGAATAACAGAAATACACTACTGGGAAAAAAACAATGTTAAGTGGATAAAATAATATTTGAACACAAATATAGTTTAAATCAACATAAAATACAATGTATTTAATACTACGTTGATTTAAAATGTTTTTGTGTTCAAATATTATTTTATCTACTTAAGTATTTGCTTTTTAGTAGAGTACCTATTTCTTTTATTCTTATAATATGTAAGAACCTGTTTATACGTAAAATAAAAAAATATATTTTTTGTCATGTTGTTTAATTATAGTAAAGTTGAGTTAATTTATCGATAAATCAAAATAATTTACCCCATCCCTAAGAATGTCTGCTCCCAAAATATACCTCTGATGACGGACCGGTCTCTAGTAATAATAGTGTGTGTGACTTATCGCGGAAGTTACTAAGTAATCAAAGTATTTACCTTCCGGGAATGCAAACGCCCAAACCTCCAAGATTGATTGTAATCATCAAATAACATTGACGCTATTTATAGCCCACACACTGAACTTCACACGCGGTGCTGTGTAGCACGGCCAGGTTTGGTGTACATTCAGCGCCAAAATGATTTGAGCACTCACACCTACCTAAATACTAAACTAAACATTTGACAAAAATCAACTTTTTCTCAAGACAACGAAAGTGCCCCTTAACGCACTTTCGTTTGTTCTCAGAACAAAACGACACACAAGACAACAATGAAAGTGCACCTTAATCTCTTGAGATAAGGTTGTAATATGTCTAATGATTATCTATTTTAGTAGGTTTGAATGCTCAGATCATTTTGGCGCATACATCATTGTCTAATATACACAAAATAGACATACATGACTACATTTGACAGACGCAGCCACCACGCCAGTGCAACAGCTTCGGTATGGAGCTCCTAAATAAAAATCTTTAACAAATAAACGAGATTTTGATAAACAACTTACCTGGACAGAGACAGGAGGTAGCTCTGACGTGGGAGTGGGATACACATCAGTTTTGCCAGCATACATTGTGGGATCCTTAAGGCCTATCACTTGCAAAAAAGTGGCGTCGAATGGGCTGTGGTTCCTGTGAGTGTAAGTGCAGTAGTGCACCCCGTCAACCGCCCACAATGTTTCCTTCTTATCAACCAGCACCTCTACCGTGAATGGACGGTCCATTTGGAATGGGAATGATCTGAAGTGATAAACAAGATCTTATTTGACAACAACATTACATGCTCCACTCCAAAGTAAGTAGCTAAAGCACTTGTGTTATGGAAATCGGAGACAACGGTGGTATCACAAACACCCAGACCTGAGCCAA
The DNA here is from genome assembly GCA_963556745.1 of Catoptria pinella. NCBI lineage: Eukaryota > Metazoa > Arthropoda > Insecta > Lepidoptera > Crambidae > Catoptria > Catoptria pinella. The sequence continues at coordinate 6,894,529 of OY750782.1, read as the reverse complement.
TATAGAAAAGTTCGTTTTCTAAATTGACCCAACCGGGGATCGAACCCGGGACCTCAGAGATGGCGAACCTTGAAAATTGATGTACAAAGCCACTCGACCACGGAGGTCGTCGTTATGGCTCTTGCGCACGAAAGACTGTGTACAGGTAAAAATATTTACGATTTAAATGCTTATTATGTGAGCTTATTTGACTAATAATATTTTGGCCGGCGCGCGACGGCATCTTGTACTGTACCGCGCGTTCATATTTGCTGTAGCGCGCATACTCAACTCAGCGGGTAAACTGATTGTGTCCGCCGGCACAGTGTCTAGTGGCCCTACCATGAGTTGATGCAAACTGTTTACGCTATCAACTTCGTCTTTGTTTTAGGCTCAAATTGTAGCTGACTAAATTTTCTAGAGGATTTTTTCTCAAATTTTTGATATCATTGTTCGTTTCCAAAATATGGAGCGCTAAAATAAAAAAATCGGAAAAAAATGAACTTTTTTTCACTATTTCGGCCATAACTTTTTTCGTTTTTGACTTTCTCGAATAATTCTTTTTGCACCTTACAGCTCTCGTGAATAAGCGGTTTTTTTTAATATCATATCTTCACAACTCTCCGATATCTCGGATTCTAGATGTGTATCACAAGTTGTTGTGGATTAGAATGTCGTTGTTATTATAGGTAATTATAATATCATTAAAACTTATCACAATAAGACTTACATTATGAAAATAAATGATTAACAGCGATATTCTCACCCACAACATGGCTCTTAGCTCCTATACTATATCAATTATTTTTTTATTTGCAATCCTTAGCCACAGAATTATCAATAATACACACAGTACTATAACGATTGTAGTATCTATGGGCCAAATAAAAAAAAATACAAAAAACAGAGTCTTTGTTATGTTGTGATTTAATATGATGTTGTTATTATGTTGCTATTGCTTGTAAAATATGTTGATGATTATTATCATGTGTAACACAAGTGACACAACATTATAACAACGTCATATTAAGCCACAACATGACGTAAACTTATGTTTATTATTTTTTTTAAACGTTTTTTTTACTTATTTTATTTTGCTCCTAGCTCCTATACTATAACGATTTCAGGGTTGCCGCTTTGGCAACATTATATTATATGTAAATGCCAATCCATTGGTACACATTTCATTCCTGTTGATTCTGGGTCATTTTTTGGACATCACCTTTAGCTTCCAAAACTTATAATTTTGTGTTTTATAAGTGATATTGTGGTTATATTTACTACACAGTTCATACCTAAATTAGTTAGGTAGGAAACCTTATTAAAGTTAGTACTTAAAATTACTTAAAATTCTATTTTGTGAAATGATTTATTTATTGTGTACCTATGAGTGACACAATCATTTTTAATAGGTATGCGTACATCTAGCATTTGTGTTGAACAAATTTAAAAATAATTTAAGGAAGCAAGGGTTGTGCTTTTTTACGAGTTATTTGTTATTTAGATTAGTCTAGATGGTGCTGCGCGGTGTCGTAACGTAACGTTCTTAACCGACTTCAAAAAAGGAGGAGGTTATCAAGTCGACGGTATTTTTTTTTTATTTTTTTTTATGTATGTTTTAACATAACTTCACCAGTTGTTAACCGATTTCAATTATTCTTTTTTTATCTGAAAGAACATAGTTTATTTGTGTTCCCATAAAGTAGTTTTTTTATAATCCTGAAAAATATCAATTTTTAGCTTACCATTGCACGAGTTTTTACTGATTTTTAGGTATAACTTCTTTGTTTATAAACCGATTTCGATGATTATTTTTTTGTTTGAAAGGATATACCTCAAGAATAGTCACATTTCAATTTCATTGGTATTGGACCTTGGACTTCGAAGATACACAAGGGAACTCCTCAAAGTCAAATAGGATATGTATGGTGATTGAGATATTGGTAGGTTTATGACAATACAAAATAAATCGAGCTATGGTCTGCGACGTTTTAGACTAGACTTGGACTACGAAGTACGAAGGCACAACGGAACTCCTTAAAAACAAACAGCGTGAATTTGGAAATTGAGTTATGGGAGTTGTACCATAGAAAACATTATATAAAGTTAAAAAATATTTACACGCATACATACTGTTACGGACAGCTTCGATCAAGTGCAAATAGTGGAAAAAGTGATTAAAATGTGACTAGCAAAAAGACTGTTTAGTGGACACTAAGTGCGTTACTAGTGATAAAATCTGTGTTTGTGAATATCTCATGTAAGTACGCACTTTATAAGCAGTAGCTAGTTAAGACGATTAGTTTGTGTTTTTAATTTCTTTAAAGTTTATTAATATGTAATGTTCTATTTGGTTTTAAATTGAAGCTTATAAAAAGTGCTGTAAAATGAAGTATTTAACGTAGCTGTAAGTTTTATAGTTTATGAAATAATTAAGTTTTAGCTCAATTGGGTATTGTTTAGGTATTTAGGTATCCTAGAAAATAAATGATATTCAGGTGTGTCGTTTTTATTGACCTAAAAGGTAACGTTTCATGGTTTGAGGTAATGGGCTAGGTAATTTAGGTCTAGGAGGTGGTAGTCGCGACCTATGGATGAGTCTAGGTCAGACGCCAGCCTTTGTCCTAAAAGCCCTAAGGTTTTGACTTGGTATTTGGGTAAGATTTGTCAAAATAAAGGCCTCTTGTATAGGTCTCTGATAGTAAAATAAGGAACCTAATACCTAAACATCCTCGCGCGGCTGAGGCGGGGCTCTCTTTATGGTATTGCCGCTCATTCGACCCTACACCTTTATTATTACTGTTTGTGCGGGTAGGGTTGAATGAGTGAAAGAGAGGTAAGAAGTAAAATGTAAATACGATTTTTAGAATACCCAAGTTAAGTAAAGAATATTAGCTCACGCTATTAGTGCATAGTTGCCACCAGGCAAAATTACACTTAAGGACGTGCGGGCGTAGGAAAAGTTGTACCGCACTCCCAAACCACTCGCCTGTTAGGAGAGCTTCTGGCGGTACCGCCATTTATTTTAAGAAATCACTTCATTGCTCTCATATACCCACTCCTCCACTTAGTAATATGGAGGCCACTATATGTAGATTGTCTATGACGGGTCATCGCACCCTTATCATAGCCTCAGTCTACATAAAGCCAGGCACTCTCCCCTTAGAAAGCGACTTTGTAACGCTTCTCTCATTAGGTGACTCTGTCATTCTCTTTGGTGATTTCAATTCAAAGCACACCGATTGGACGTGTCTCAAAACCAATTTTGGTGGCAAAACCCTCCTTAAAATAGTCCAAGCCCTCGATATAGATGTAATATCTCCACACGCCCCCACTCACTACCCCGATATAGTCACTCACGACCCTGATGTACTAGACTTTGCCCTAGTTAAAGGTGTCTCGCTCCGACTGAAATCGATCGAAACTCTCGACGATCTCGGCTCAGACCACCGCCCGGTCTCCCTTATAATGGGCAACCCGAACCCATCTCGCCCCCTCACTAAAACCATTACCAACTGGGATGGTGTCAAATCTACCCTCTCGTCGGCTATGGATGCTGACAACTCACCGTTCGCTATTGGACCCGACTATTTCGATAGTACGGAGAAAATAGACAGTGCGGTGAGCTCCCTCACTCAATTGGTCCAATCAGCTGTTGCTGAGAACGTGAAAGAGGTACCTGTGAAAAACCACAGTGCCATCTCTCCGGCTCTGCGCAGCCTGAGACAGGCCAAAAACGCCGCTCTCCGGAGAGCGGCAAAGTATCCCACCCCCGAGTTTAGAGCCAAAGCCAACCGCCTTCAGCGAACCTATACCACTAAGCTCGCAGAGTTTAGGAACGATAGTTTCGCCGATCTCATGGCCGAGATCACTCCCTCCCACGTAGCATACTACAGAGTGGCGAAAGCCCTCCGTAGCGATGCTACGACTCACGTCCCCCCGCTTCTCCGTCCCGATGGCACTACAGTCTTTGAAGACGATGAGAAGGCGGAATGCTTCGCTGACAGTATTGCCGCCCAATGCTCAGTCAGCACCCAAGAGTGCGATCCCTCCCATATCAGTGCGGTCGAGGAGGAGCTCAACACTTTGAACTCCCTCCCTCTGCCCTCTGACACTGACCCCTTCACAGTCTCAACTGATGAAATCAAATCTCTCATTAAAGATTTGAAACCCAAAAAGGCGCCCGGTGCCGATGGTATTTCCAATATGGCCCTCAAGCACTTTCCCATCCAAGTGCTCGCCTATCTCACTCTCATTTTCAATGCTTGTTTCGATCACTGCTACTTTCCAGCCGCCTGGAAAGAAGCTATCGTAATAGGCATTCCTAAACCGGGAAAACCTCCGAACCTCCCAGCTAGCCACCGTCCCATAAGCCTCCTCAAGGCGTTAGGCAAGCTCCTCGAGAGATGCGTACTCGTTCGTATGCGGGAGCACCTCTTCGGGGAAGACTTGATTATCCCCCATCAATTCGGCTTTAGGCCTAAGCACTCGTGCCCCCAACAGGTTCACCGCATAGTAGAGCACATCTCTAGCGGTTTCTATCCCCGATATCTCAAGACTGTAGCAGTCTTCTTTGATGTAGCCAAAGCCTTTGACAAGGTTTGGCACACCGGTCTAATCGTCAAATTACACAGATTAAATCTGTCTTTGCGTTTAGTCCGCTTAGTAGCTTCCTTCCTACATCACCGTACCTTTCGGTTTAAACACGAAGGTACTCTCTCGTCCCCCCGTGCTATTACAGCGCGTGTGCCACAGGGCTCAGTCCTCGCTCCCTTGCTGTACATAGCCTACACTAATGACATCCCCATTCCGAAAGATGACGTTTAGCTTGCCCTTTTCGCAGACGATACGGCTCTCTATTATAAGGGCAGGGATCTAGATACAATCCTTCCGAGGCTACAAACCTCTATCAACAAGTTAGGCGAGTGGTTCCGCAAATGGCGTATCGAAGTAAACCCGGAGAAGTCCTCCGCAGTTTACTTCAACGCTAAGCGACACCCTTTCCCACCCAATAATAGGCCCCCCACTATGCTAGGCAAATCCATCCCCTGGCAAAAGTCCGCCAAATACCTCGGTGTCACTCTAGACGGGAGACTCTCATTTGAGCCTCACGTCAAAAGGGTGACCCGAAACGCCCGTTTTTATCTAGGGCGACTCAACGCTATGTTGGGTCGTCATAGTAAAATGTCCCTTCGTAACAAGCGAACACTCTATAAAGTTTGCATACGACCGGTGATGACATACGCCTCTGTCGTATTTGCCCACTCCGCCCCTAGTACAATGTACAAATTGCAAATAGTGCAAAATCTTTTCTGCCGCAGAGCGGCCAACGCCCCCTGGTACGTTCGCAATGCGGACCTACACAGGGACCTAGACCTCCCCACCCTCCAGCAATGGAGCACTAAGGCCTCTGAGCGTTTTTTCAAAACGGCAGGAGACCATCCTAACCCCCTCATCCGTTCCGCAGCGGACTATGTCCCGCCTACCTCCTCCATCCCTCGTTCCCGCAGACCCAGATCGGTTCTAACGGACCCTCCTGACAAAATCTCGTCTGACCTGAACCTCCTTTTGGAGGCGACGGAGGACGATGACGCCCCATCAAACCCGACCCCTCAGGTCAACCCCACGCCCTCTTTGGCTGATCGATCCCCCTCAGGGAGTCAGCTCAATTGCTAACAGCACGATCGACGCCCCCTCTGGGTGAATCGGTCGTTTTTCTCGACGCACAATCGCCTAGGTGAAATGTGACGTCTGCGCCGTCCTCTCCCCTGAGGGAGGGCGGTCGCTTTGTTCGCGACGAAGGTTCGTTGCCTCTCCGGGCACGCAACCAAACTCAAGGCGGTTTTAGTCAGTAGGAGTCTGACATGCCCCCATAGCCGGCTATGGGAAGTCCAATGAGGATTTCCGCCTCCTTCCCCCGCGCAAAGGGGAGGGTGCTCCGAACCCTTCTGGTTGAGAGCGAAAAAAAAAAAAAAAAAAAAAAAAAGGAAAAGTTGTAAGCTCGCATCGTCCATTTCTTTGTTAGTAACCGACCACAATATATGGGCATTCAGTAAGCTGGTGTTTTTATTCTTCTCCGCTTGGCGAATACATACATCCTATGGTGAAGTTGAGGTTGCATCGTCAACAGCGCTTCGTGGTCCTTCGAGCCGGATGAAAAGAATCTGCGCGTCAAGCAGTGCTTCGTGATCCTTGAAGAGCGCGGATAAGAAGAAAAAATCTGCGTGTCAAGCGAGAAGATTGAAGAAAAGAAGCATCACAGTAACTTAGTCACTATTAGGGCATGCAAAAACCGGGTAGTTTTAGAAAACCGAATATTTCGGTTTTCACAAAAAAAAATCCGGGTAACCCGGTTTTTTCGGGTATTTCGGTTTTTTTTAAATAAAATTCAATAAAAAGGGTAAAATAATAAAAACTGTTTATTTTCTTTCGTTTTCGAATTAACATTAGTTTCTGAACACATTTGAGATCAATCACGTAACTAAATTATGTATGCCACTATGCACTTATTAACCTTAATAAAATTCTAACATAAAAATCAATAAAATCAACAAATCGTAAAATAAAAAACACGTCTTTAGAACCTTTGAGGTTAATAACAAAGTCAAAATTAAACATAAGAGAGAGATTGAGATAAAATATCTTTTTTTTAAACATACTTATATGCATTTCATATTGATGAAATGTAATGTAATGCAATCAGGTTAATGCAAAGCATGCTTAAATGCTATATGGGTTAATGTTAAATTATTCAATTGTAAGGACGAGAAATGAAACGATTGATTGATGCAGTAAGACTGACTTTATTATAAGATATTGTTTGGTTAAATATGAATAGATATAGTAATTTTTACTAATAGTAGTATTTTTACTAGTAATACTTTTCGTTAAGTGGTTTTAACACAGCACTATTTCTAGAATCTCCACTTGACTGTGCTATTGTGAGTTCTGATAATAACCCTGAAATCTCTTTCCCAAAATCGGTAACTGAGCCATCGTTTTGTTGTAATTTATGTAATTTGTTCTGAATGGCAACAAAAGATTTTTTCGGCAATAATTTTAATTTCATATCTTCAATCATATCATTCACAGTAGAATAGTCGGCAGACAACTGTAACTTAGCGCTTTCTGATAATCGACTTTTCAACACGAAGGATATCAAATTGGACTTTGAATCATCCCCTAAAACTGAATCATAATAGTTTATACCATCAAGTAACTGCTTTATGTTTGTTCCGTCTTCATTTAAAATAGGCAATAAGTTTAACGCCACTTTTAGGTCAAATTTTTCCATAGTTATAATAGATTGCTCCTGTCCAACACACAATTCTAAAATACTTTCATACAAAGTATTAAATTGTTCACAGTATTTAGCAATTAACAAATCTTGTTCCTTATCTAACCTTTCTACTCTAGTAATATTTTCTAAGTAACTATTATACTGCTGCAAAATTATTTCAGCGTCCTTTAATTTTCTCTTTACAATATTTCCTTGTCTTCTACTTGGGCCAATTTTTATTAAATATACCCTAATTCCTGATAAACTTTCACACAACTCTTTTATATAATTCGCCATATATATTTTACATAAAATATATTTTCCTTTATTATTTACCCATATAAAACAAAATTTGATTACACATCTTTATCCTAAATTAAATGCATATATTGATTACATACCTGAACCGGCGATACACAACAAATAACCTAACTATTTTTATTTCAATCTTACTGTCCATAATACATCGCGAAGGCTATTTATAGAACGCACACACGCCCGTGAGATTAAGACATTTCACTCGCGCACTGATATTATGATTATTATATTAATATTTTCGGCGTAACTGCCAACACTTTTATCACATTCGATTTATTCACACGCGGCTGTCGTTAACTCCCGAAGTACCAGGGTAAGTCTTGGGGTGTAGTTGCTGTCGCCTCACAAAAGACCGTCGCTCAGCATGTTCAGCAAACCCTTCTCGAATCCATTTCAAGTGGCACTTCCGATAAATTTTATAAGCAGCGAATAATATTCCAAACCCCAAAAAGAGTACCACAATACTCAATAATATGTTATTTGTCGACATATGAAATCTCAGCTCTTCTACTGGGGCTGCATTCGCACCGCCTGCTGCGTTTTGCGCGATTATCACTGGCTCCTCCTTTGAGTATTGCTTGCCCATTTTTCCGAAATTTTCCTTTTACTTTCCGATGCAACGATAGTGTCACAGATGCAAGTTATGAGACAATTAAATTTAAACATTGTTAAAACTGTGCACCGAACATCAATGTTTATGAAGTACACTCCTTATTTAGCGGTGGTGTCAGGTCACGAGCGCGCTTGGCGTTCCCTTGGCAGGGTCGCCATGTAAGGACGAGAAATGAAACGATTGATTGATGCAGTAAGACTGACTTTATTATAAGATATTGTTTGGTTAAATATGAATAGATATAGAGAGTATGTTTCATACAGTACACAATAACGATTATAGAAAACTCTGATATCACAAATCTTTATTTAACAAGCAGGTAAGATTAACAAACCCTGAATAAAAAGTGCTTTTAAGGTTAGGTATCGGTGGTTTGTTTATAAAATTCTCTAAGTTTTTTTGTTGTTGTAGTTTTTTAAATTACAACTTCAGCCGTGAGTTGGCTGAAGTTGTAATTTAAAAAACAATTACGTCCTTGCTCATATTTCCTTTCACAATTATTCAAAAATCAAAAGTTGAAGAGCTTACCTGTATCGTGAAAGTTTCTTTGCGTTTACTGTGACTTGGCACTTGCCAGAGAGTGAAGGCTGGTTTATACGAGGTAAGCAACTGACTCCGAAATCGAGACAAGTCAGCGCTGACCGAAAAAAAACCTAATGTAAATTGGTATGAAGTCAGTACAGCGGCATGAAGTCAGTGCTGACTTGAAAATTCCCACACGAATATTTTGAAGTCAGTCGGTACTGACTGACCCTGTGTAAACTTGTCTTGACTGACAAAACAAAATGGCAGCCAGCCGGTAACGTCAATTCAAGAACTAGAGACAAAAATGCGTTTCATATGTATACACGCTTATTACTTTCCTTGAATACCATTGACTATTGCATTTTTGAGAAAATAAGAAAGTTTTTGTGTAAGCTGTGTGTTAAGTGAAATAACCGAAAAACCCGAATAATTCGGTTTTATGACTAGAAAAAACCGGGTTCAAAATTCTGTCGGTTAATCGGTTTTTTCGGTTATCCGGTTAACCGGTTTGCATGCCCTAGTCACTATTACGCGGGAAGAATCACAGTAACTAGTCACTATTACGCGGGTGGACCGCGGCTCATACTGCCACACCCTCACGGTGCCAAGTGTGGTTAGTGTGAGTAACGCCGTTCAAGGCGGTGCAGTCTAACGGACACGGCTGCCAGCCGCCTTTTTCAAGGCAGCTGAAATTGTCCGACTACGCCGGTACGGGTTGTGTCGCACTGAGGGCCGGACTGTAGGCACTGCCGACGCTGCCGGGTGTTCACCCCGGTGGCCGAGCACCTCGGAGTGGCGCAGCTTCTCTGCCGGGTAGTTCCTCCCTTCCACTCCTGCTACGACCTCCATCCTCACCCGGGCTCCCCTCGGTAGTTTGCCCGGGCGGGATTGTTAGGAGTAGGGCGTCCACATCAGGAAAGAAGAAGATGCCAATAACAAGAAGCCAATCTGGAGGGAAGAAGAGGGGGGCAATTACGTATGAAGAGCCACCGGCGTCACCATCGACGATCGCGCAACAACCACCGCCACCACCACCGTTATTGACGACAGTTACGACGCAAGAAGAGGCCACAGAAAGTGGTAAAGAGAGACCGTTACCGCCGCCGCCCACCAAGGAAGTTGACGATGGCAACGCCGCCGCCGCCGCCGCTACAGACACTGAGGCTTTGAGACATAACCCGCCGTCAGTGTGTTCGTCAAGTGTCGCGGCACGCGTCCGGCAGGCGCAACTTCGGGCCGCGGAACAATTGGCCGAAATAAAGAGACGAGAAATGGAACTAGAACGTGATTTAATTCAGCAAAGGTTACAAGTAGAAATGGACACTATTATGGATGCGAGCTTACCCGCCGAGAGCGTTCCAGAGAGGCTGAAAGAATGGTTGGATACCACAGCCGATCCTCGGTGTCGGGTAGACGAAAATTTAGAGCGAGACGGAGATATCGTTCCCGTCGTTTCGCAAGACAGAGACAGAGATATCGCCCCTGTTGTCGTGCAAGACAGAGAAAGGAATATGAAGCGCAATGAGGCGTGCGCCTTAGAAACAGATAGAAACCGAACGTTTTGGGTAAATCCAATGGAGGCTGACGCGAGGCCCGTAGTCGATACGAAAAAGGGCTACGGGGTGGAAAACCTCGCTGAAACATTGGACAGGGTTCTATCGAGACGACCAATGCCGCGGTACGCGCAAGAGTTGCCCGTGTTTAGTGGCTCACCAAATGAATGGTTGTTATTCAAGGCCGCAGTGCGTGATTCCACACGATTATACAAGTTCACTGCAGAGGAAAATCTAGCAAGATTACGCGTGAGCTTGAAAGGGGAGGCGAAAGAAAGTGTGTCGGCGCTATTATGGAGTGCGACCGACCCCGATCGTATTATGACCACACTAGAACAATGCTACGGCCGCCCTGAAGTGCTTATAGATAGAGCGCTCGAAGATATGAAAAGCTTACCGCGTTCGGGTACGAGTGCCACAGAATTGAATACCCTCGCTGTGAAATTGCAAAATATAGTTTGCGTGATTCAAGCGGTTGATGACCGAGGTTACTTACGAAATCCGCTATTGGTTCGGGAAGTAGTCAAGAAGCTCAGCCCGCATTTATTATCGAACTGGGTCGCCTACGCAGAGAAGAATGAATCGAGTGAACCTGAAATAATTATTTTATCTCGATTTCTAATGAAAGAGGCTGACTGCGCGCTGCGTTATGCATACGTACCGACCACGTCACAGCAAAGAGAAAACGTCGCTGTAAAAAACCGTATCGAGAAACGCACTGACAAAAAGAAAAATGTAGCAAGAATATACACTTTGGGCCAGAAAGAGACGCCGCCGGCGCCGTGTTTAGTATGTGGAAACGATCATGAGGTACCCCACTGTAACAAGTACAAAGCCATGACGGTAGATGAGAGATGGCAGTGGGCAAGAAATAATGGAGTGTGCTTTCGGTGTGTGAACAACAAGCACCGGAGGTTCCGCTGTACACACAAACTATGCGGGGTGAACAATTGTGTTGCGCGTCACCACGCTACGTTGCATAAGGACCGTGCCGCTAGTAATGAAGAGACGTTGGTGCGAGAGTCACAGACTGAGACGATCGCCACGGTTAATAGGGCCAACGTCGCGGCGAAAGTCATGTTAAAGGTGTGTCCAGTGACAGTTAAAGGACCCGGCGGTGCCGTGCGGACATACGCGCTGCTGGACGAGGGTTCGACAGTGACGATCGTAGATCAAGACCTGGCGGACGAAATAGGTGCGAAAGGGCCTGTAAGCGACTTGCGTATATGTAGTATAAATGCGCAAGGGAGCGTAGCGAACAGTGAAAACGTAAACTTAGTGTTAGTAGCAAGAGACGAAAGCACCCATCATGTTCGCGCTAAAACGATGACAAGTTTGACGCTCAATCATCAAACAGTTAGTGAAGATTGCTTACAGTACGCACACTTGAGAAGATTATCGGCTAGTGACGTGTGTTATGACAGAGTGAAACCACGTTTACTGATCGGGGCCGATAATTGGCATTTGATTGTGTCACGAAAGTTGTTAATGGGCAATAAGAGACAACCGGTAGCGTCGCTCACAAAACTAGGGTGGGTCATACACGGAACGGCGCCCCGAATTATGGCGCTAGAGGGCGCGTCTAACATATACAAGACGGAGCTCATCGCACCCGAGGTTGAATTGCAAGACATGGTGAAACGTTACTTTGAAATAGACGCACTCGGTATCGCTAGGAGGGAACGCGAAAACCCGATGGAAATTAGAGCGGTGAAAGCGTTCAATGAGAATATTAAGCGAGTCGGCGGCCAGTGCGAAGTACGACTACCGTGGAAGAGAGATGACGTCACGCTACCGCCCAGTTATTATAACGCTGTAAAGCGCTTGAAGTCTATAGAACGCAAGATGGACCGGTCAAGCGACTTTGAAAGAGCTTATACAAAACAGATAGAAAATTTATTCACGAAAGGCTACGCGGAGCAGTGCAGTGAGAAAGAGACAGACGATCCACGATCATGGTACCTGCCTCACTTCGCGGTTACTAACGTGAACAAGCCGGGGAAGATAAGATTGGTTTTCGATGCGGCAGCAAAAGCCAATGATGTTTGCCTCAATGATGAGCTTTTAGAGGGGCCCGATTTATTACAAGATTTAAATGGGTTGCTTTTGCGGTTCCGTGAGAAAAGGATAGCAATAACAGCCGACATTCAAGAGATGTTTTTACAAGTGAAGATTGCACCTATTGATCAACCGGCACAGATGTTTCTATGGAGAGGCGGTGATAGAGAGGGACCGCCACGAAAATATAAAATGACTTCAATGATATTTGGGGCAAAGAGTTCGCCATTTTTAGCACATAGTGTGCGCGACTGGAACGCGAGAGAGAGCGCCGACGAGTACCCGCTAGCGTGTCAAGCGATAACAAACAACCATTATATGGATGACTGGGTGGACTGTTTCGATGATGAGAAACGGGCGATTACTACGATGAAACAAGTGATTGAAGTGCACAGGCGCGCAGGATTCAAGCTGACAGGCTTCAACTCAAACGAAGCTAAAGTCTTAGCTGAGCTGCCATTAGAGAGCCGTGCTGCGTCATCGTTCAAGCAACTGGGGTCCAACCTAGACGACTGTGGTCGCACGCTGGGGTTACTTTGGGATGCGGCGACCGACACACTTGGGTTCAACACGACGCTCGCAAGGGTACCGGCTGAAGTGGAGGCGCTAGCAAGACCGCCGACTAAAAGAGAAGCGCTAAGCGCGGTGATGTCGGTTTTCGATCCGTTGGGCTTATTAAGTTACTACACCATACGAGCGAAGATTGTATTGCAAAAAATATGGAAACTAAATGTAGAATGGGACGAGACTCTGCCAGGGCCGGAGGCCGAAGAGATGATCGAATGGCTAAGAGACATAGAGAAGCTACGAACACTGAGATTACCGCGCCTCTACGCTCGAACGGGGGGAGAGCCGAGCCGAGAACTGCATGTATTTTGTGATGCAAGTGAGGCTGCATACGCGACCGCGGCATACTGGCGCGTCAAGCATGAAGATGGTGAAGTAGAAGTAGCGCTAGCGGCCGCTAAAGCACGGGTAGCGCCAATGAAACCACTCACCGTACCGCGGTTAGAGCTAAAGGGTTAGGTTAAGCGGCGTTGATAGGAGCACGACTGGCAAGCTCTATTAAGAAACAGCAAGGCTGGGAACCCGAAAAAACTGTGTATTGGACAGATTCGCGTACCGTATGGCATTGGATACGTAATGATAGCATGCGCTACGCGCCATACGTAGCGCACCGCTTAGGCGAGATAGCCGAGACCACGGACGCTAGCCAATGGAGATGGGTTCCGACAGCGCTGAACGTGGCGGACGACGCAACGCGCTCTAATGTTGAGATGAAAACGTGTGACGACAGATGGTTTAAAGGACCCAAATATTTATATGAAGATGAAGCTTTATGGCCCACATGTGATATCGTAACGGAAGAAGACACGGTAGAGATAGTGCTCACGACAATGGCAGAAGCAAACGATAGTGTGCCTCGAGCCGAGCGTTTTTCCTCATATGAACGCTTGGTGAGAGCGATGGCAAGAGTGTTACTATTCGTACGCAAATGTCGTAACCGTGCCGCTACGATAAATGTACAGCTGTTAGAATAGGCTGAGATGAGATTGCAACGAGAGTCGCAGCGCCAATGTTTCGCTGAAGATATAGAACGAATCACAGCAAAGCGAAACCTCAGAGCGGGGAGCCGGCTACGAAAACTGGATCCGTATTTGGACGAACGAGGTGTGCTGCGTGCCAGGGGACGAATAGGGGCAGCGGGTGTGTCTGCCCCCGCTACTCACCCCGTAGTAATGGACGGTAGGCACCCGTATGCGCGGTTGCTACTAGATCGTGAGCACCGTCGCGCCCACCACGCACACAATGAGCGCGTAGTGAATGAAGTCAGAGCCAAATACTGGATACTACGACTGAGACCGACGATACGCACTGTGGCTAGCAAATGCGTATTTTGCCGCGTACGAAAGGCACGCCCTGTGGTTCCGGTGCACGGAGATTTACCTAAGGCAAGATTACAGCCATTTACAAGACCATTTACAAACTGTGGAGTGGATTTCTTCGGGCCAATGACGGTGACGGTGGGACGGCGGCATGAAAAACGGTGGGGCGCATTATTTACGTGTCTCACAACAAGAGCGATACATATAGAATTGGTGGCGTCGCTATCGACAGACTCGGCAATCATGGCTCTAAGAAGAATGGGCGCGCGCCGTGGATGGCCGCGTCTAATGTACTCAGACAATGCAACAAACTTCAGAGGCGCCGACGTTGAGTTACGTCGTGCGATAGAAGAATGGGAACCGGCGCTACGCGATTACGCGCTAACAGAGCGTATGGACTGGCGATACATCGCGCCGGGCGCGCCGCATCAGGGAGGCGCGTGGGAGAGGCTCGTGCGCTCGGTAAAAAGCGCGCTACGAGTCACTTTGAACGAGAAGTCACCGCGAGAAGAGGTACTGGCAACGCTGTTGGCGGAGGTGGAGCACACCATAAACGCTCGCCCGCTAACCCACGTTCCAGTTAGCGAGGAAGATCCAGAGGCGCTCACCCCGAATCACTTTCTATTGGGGGGTTCGCGCGGCCTGCCACTCACTGGGCCGTGCGAGCCAGCCTCGCGCAAGCTGTGGCGTGCTGCGCAGGCGCTGGCCGACGAGTACTGGCGCCGCTGGGTGCGCGAGTACCTGCCTGAGCTCATTCCGCGTGGGGACACGCGTGACGTCACGGGCCGCTCACTTAAGCCCGGTGACGTCGTCATCATCGTGGACTCCAGTCTGCCTCGCAATGTGTGGCCGCGAGGCGTCGTGACGGCGGTGCATCCAGGACCAGACGGCGAGATTCGCAACGCTGATGTCAAGACAAGAGGAGGTGTTTTTCGTCGCCCGACAGCGAGATTGGCTGTCCTCCCTACTGAAGAGGAAGGTGCCGCGAGTGCTGCACCGGGGGGAGACTGTTACGGACAGCTTCGATCAAGTGCAAATAGTGGAAAAAGTGATTAAAATGTGACTAGCAAAAAGACTGTTTAGTGGACACTAAGTGCGTTACTAGTGATAAAATCTGTGTTTGTGAATATCTCATGTAAGTACGCACTTTATAAGCAGTAGCTAGTTAAGACGATTAGTTTGTGTTTTTAATTTCTTTAAAGTTTATTAATATGTAATGTTCTATTTGGTTTTAAATTGAAGCTTATAAAAAGTGCTGTAAAATGAAGTATTTAACGTAGCTGTAAGTTTTATAGTTTATGAAATAATTAAGTTTTAGCTCAATTGGGTATTGTTTAGGTATTTAGGTATCCTAGAAAATAAATGATATTCAGGTGTGTCGTTTTTATTGACCTAAAAGGTAACGTTTCATGGTTTGAGGTAATGGGCTAGGTAATTTAGGTCTAGGAGGTGGTAGTCGCGACCTATGGATGAGTCTAGGTCAGACGCCAGCCTTTGTCCTAAAAGCCCTAAGGTTTTGACTTGGTATTTGGGTAA
This sequence comes from Catoptria pinella, assembly GCA_963556745.1. Taxonomy (NCBI): domain Eukaryota; kingdom Metazoa; phylum Arthropoda; class Insecta; order Lepidoptera; family Crambidae; genus Catoptria; species Catoptria pinella. The sequence goes on along the minus strand of OY750782.1, from coordinate 6,878,782 downwards.
GATTTGTCAAAATAAAGGCCTCTTGTATAGGTCTCTGATAGTAAAATAAGGAACCTAATACCTAAACATCCTCGCGCGGCTGAGGCGGGGCTCTCTTTATGGTATTGCCGCTCATTCGACCCTACACCTTTATTATTACTGTTTGTGCGGGTAGGGTTGAATGAGTGAAAGAGAGGTAAGAAGTAAAATGTAAATACGATTTTTAGAATACCCAAGTTAAGTAAAGAATATTAGCTCACGCTATTAGTGCATAGTTGCCACCAGGCAAAATTACACTTAAGGACGTGCGGGCGTAGGAAAAGTTGTAAGCTCGCATCGTCCATTTCTTTGTTAGTAACCGACCACAATATATGGGCATTCAGTAAGCTGGTGTTTTTATTCTTCTCCGCTTGGCGAATACATACATCCTATGGTGAAGTTGAGGTTGCATCGTCAACACATACCTTACCACAAATACTATATAAAGTAAAAAATATTTACACGCGTACATACCTACCACTAAAAAGTAGAAAATAAAAAAGCTTTTTTAAAAAATAAGAAAAACCTCCTTCAAAAAAACCTCAAAACAAAATCAAAAACAGCTTCAAAATTAAATACCTCTAAAAAGCAAGAAATAATATTCTAATTATTTTTAGTTACGCATATAATATTCATATAACACGTTTAATGAAGTCGGGTGGGACTTTTAGAATTAGAAAAAAAAAAAGATTCTCCTCCCGCCCCACCCGACTTCAATAGACGTGTTATATGAATATTCATATGCGTAACTAATAAATTGAATATTATTTCTTGCTTTTTAAAGGCATTTAATTTTAAATCAGTTTTTGTTTTTGATTTCAGGTTTTTTGAAGGAGGTTTTTCTTTTTATTTTTTATTTTTATGTTTGTTTATTACTACTAGGTACAAGACACTTGAGTAGTTAGGTACCTATTTAGGATTGTGTTTAATTACATTACGAAATTATATAAATAGGGCTAATATTTAATTTTTTATTTTTATATATTTTGATTTGACAACATCACATTAATTGCTTCGATTCCAAAATAAGTAGCTAAAGCACTTGTGTTATGGAAATCAGAGACAACGGTGGTATCACAAACACCCAGACCTGAACATATATAGAAAAGTTCTAAATTCTAAATTGACCCAACCGGGGATCGAACCCGGGACCTCAGAGATGGCGACACCTTGAAAACCGGTGTACAAAGCCACTTGATCACGGAGGTCGTCATCTAAGGGTCGGGGCTTATCTGTGCTACTCGTTTGACCGCAAAATGAAGCTGTTTTGTAATAGGAAAATGAGGGAATTTAAAAGAGAAAAATACAAAATTATCAATATATTGGTATTTGTTGGTGAAATACACGTAATAATAAAAATTATCACCAAATTTCAAGTTTATAGGTCAATTAAAAGTTGAATTATGACCGCGCATACCGTCGTTTAACCTTGATGATTGACTACGTACTTTAATGACTATTATTTTTTATGATATAATTACAAATTTATAGTTTTCAGATTTTTCCCTGTACTTGTAGTATAAGACGATATGACTTGTCAAATTTCAAAGTTCTAGGTTAACGGGAAATACCTTATGGCAGCCATTACACACACAATCCAGACTGTGCCAGATTGACAAAGATTGACAGAGATTGAATGTGTAACGTTGTTTGCGATCTGGCACGATGTGGCGTGATCAGATTGTGCTGAATTGTCAATCTACGTCAATCTGGCTTGGTCTGGCTTAGGGTTGGCACCTTCTTTTTTTGTCCGTCTGTCTGTCTGTCTGTCTGTCCGTCTGTCAAGACCCTTTATCTCGGGAACGCGTGGAGGTATCGAGTTGAAATTAAAACCATATACTCAAATCTACGGGCACTTGCAGCTGTGAACTGAAAAATCAAACTTCTAAGTTAACGTAAAAAAAAAAAACGGCCATTAATACCTCAAAAAACTATATATTTGTAGTTATATCATAAAAATATAGTCATTAAAGTACGTAGTCAATCATCGAGGTTAAACGACGGTATGCGCGGTTATAATTTAACTTCTAATTGACCCAAAAACTTAAAATTTGGTGATAACGTTAATTACTACGTGTATTTTACCATTAAATACCATTATATTGATAATTCTGTTTTTTTTTTCTTTTAAATTCCCTCATTTTCCTATTGCAAACTAGCTTAATTTTGCGGTCAAACGAGTAGCAGAGATAAGCCCCGCCCCTTAGCCCTTTTTTAATAATTTTGTAATGTAATTAAACACAATCCTAAATAGGTACCTACCTACGTAAGTGTCTTGTACCTAGTAGTATTATACAAATATAAAAATAATAAATAAAACACACATTCAGTGGCGTGCCCGCCTAGAGAATGAAGCCTCAACAAAGTAATTTTTTTTTTCACCAGCTCAATACAAGCAAAAGCAATGCGTCGTTCGTTACTATAATTAATTTAAGTCTTAATTCACAGGATGTTTACCAAAATATCGTTACGACACCGCGCAGCGCCATCTAGACTGATAACAGATAACTCTTAAAAAAGCACAATCCTTGCTTACTTCAATTATTTTTAAATTAGTTCAACACAAATGCTAGATAGCGTAGCTTTGTACCTACAAAAAATTATTGTGTTACTCATAGGTACACAATAAATAAATCATTTCACAAAATAGAATTTAAAGTAATTTTAAGTACTTACTTTGATAAGGTTTCCTACCTAACTAATTTAGGTACGAACTGTGTAGTAAATATAACCACAATATCACTTATAAAACACAAAATTATAAGTTTTGGAAACTCAATTTTGGGAGAAGCTCGGAAAAAAACTGCGAGACTCAATTTCTGAACTATTTATAATGTAGGTGGTATGGAACCCTCGGTGGGCAAGCCCGACTCGCACTTGTCCAGTTTTATTTATATATCTCCGCCACTTTGAAAAATTTTGAAAAACTAGCCCGACTGATAAATTCCATATGTATAATTTTCGAACATTCGAACATACTCAAAAAACTTTACGAGAATCGAAGAGAAAAAAAGTAGAGGAGAACTGCCAACACCGGAAGCCGCACTGCAATGTTTTTTTACATATCTCCGTTATTTTGAAAAACTGGCTACACTGACAAATTCTATATAATTTTTGAACTTGCTCACAAATTTTCATATGAGAACAAACAGCGCCGGAAAGACCGACTGAAATAAGTTTTATTTACATATCTCCGCCATTTTGAATGAAATCGATAAACTGGCGTGACAAAAAATCTCGCGCTCGCTCAATCGCGGTCAATTACTAATTATTTATTTATTATTCTGAAACGCAATGTAAATTGAGCCTTACGATATATCCCAAAAAGAACTGATGCTTACCTAAAGGCATTAATTTCGTCAACTTCCCACTTGCTATTGACCTCTGTATTCCGCATAACTTTCTTTTGCGACATATACACGTCGAAGTGCACCGCGATATTGCCTCCCTTTTTTGGGTCCCCGAATCCTATGTGCAGGGAAAACCTGAAGCGGAAACAAACAGCTAGTGACTTATACATACAGTGCGACAATATTAAAAGTTAGCGTTGCAATGGTGATGGCGCCAAAATCTCCGTTTCATTAATATTAAGATGTTGTTGGTTTATCTTTATAATCAGGGTTAGGCACCAACAGGAAAAATAGTAGATTGTTATACAAGGGTCAAAACGAAGCAATTCCCATATGAGATTATTAAGATATATTAACGCGTACACTTCATCATTGCCGCTACCTCCCGGCCCGCTTCGTCATACCGCACCCCTTGCGTCGCCTTTCTAGTACGGCTGGCAACGCAAAGCTTAATTTTTGTTTCTGTTGATTTAATCATTACGTTCGTTATTTGTGTTGTTATAATGATTAAAAGAGTAAAGTTCCTACATAATGGCGAACCCAACTTGTTATATAAATTAATGAAACTATTTGAACAAGAAAAAAATGAAAAACAGTTGAAAAACATAATTACTTTTTTGTCTACAGCACCGTTAGCTGTGACGTCATAACGGTCGTCGACGGCAATCACGAAGTGAACGCGTAGTAGTTCGAGTATGGAATTGAGAACTTTTACCCTTGTAAAACACTCTACTTTTCATTTCTAATATAAGGAAAGTAAAAGTAAGCGGAAATGCTTTATTTTGCTTTCCTATTACGGTTTTAATTTAACTGAAAATTGACGCTGCGCATCTAGTATACTGTACCTATTACCAATTAAATAATTTTTCAAATTGATACTATATTGCTACTTATAATAAGTTTAATAATACAGGACTTTTTAGTTTATACTAATGACTTAATTCTTTTTATGATTAATTTTCAAGTTAGTGATAGTGACAACATTCATACTTAGTGCTTTTTGAGTTTAAAAAATCTTTAAATGACTAATGTTTTTGGACTAATCCTTTATTCAAATATTAAATGAGTCATAAAAGTGTATATATTTATATATTTAATTTATACAATATACAGATTCATTCATATAGTTTTTTTAAAATGAAATTACGTTTAATTCTAACCGAAAAGTATTTTTATTCGCTTTTTATTAATCATCTTAATATTAATATACTTTATCTTATTGTTAATAATCACAGTCTTAAACTTCTTTGATTATACTCTATTAATACCTACTATACTTTAATGAACGTAAAACAAAATAATTCTTTACTTTCTTTCATTGGTAGAAATGAGATCAATAACGACTAATTTTATTTTTTTGCTTAACTTGTTTACTACGTTTTAAAAAAGTTAAGCAAAAAATTAAAATTAGTCTTTAATAAACGTTAATGAAGTTAACATAATAGTGTTAACAATCAAAATCTACATAATACTGTTATAAAAAATTTCATAATACGAAGGAATTAAACCTATTGTTAGGAGTTGTTTTAAATCCTTTTTTATTGGCACTCAAAGTTTGTTTTTCTGAATAAGCTTGCTTAAGCGATATTTCATTGAATTATTTCATCTTCTTTCTTTTATTCCTTACATCTACTTCTTTGTATTCTTTTTATTTGAAAGGGCGTATACCTCAAGAGTGGTCACATTTTAATTTCATTGATCAATACCAACCTTTCCTTGTGTTTCCTTGTGTATTTTTGACGTCCAACGGACGACGAAACTCCTCAAAGTCAAATAGGATATGTATACAAACGTGTATTACTGAAACAGTCAGTATCCTCACACATCTCATTAAATTACCTTTTCGACAGGGACGTTTCCCGATCAATTAAAATTCTCCCTAGTCAGGCCTTTGTATATGTTAGGCCTTATATGCCTTTGTATATGGCCTATGTATAAGAAAGGAGACAAAGCGAATCCAGAAAATTATAGGCCCATTACACTAACACCAATTCTGTCAAAGGTATACGAAAAGTGTTTGTTAAAGAGGCTTATAAGTTTTTATTCTAAATACAATATAATCAAAAAGGATTAGTTTGGCTTTCAAAAAGAAAAGTCCACAACATTAGCAACATTTGACCTATTAAATACAATATTGACAAATCTGAACAGGAAAAAACTGGCGACTGGACTTTTTATTGACTTATCAATAAGGCATTCGACTTTGTTGCACACAAACTTCTACTAGGTAAACTCGAATCACTTGAAAGTAGGGGACCGGCGTTTGCGTGGATAGCGTCTTATCTAAAAGGACGGCAACAAAAAGTTGTCGCCAATAAAATTGTTTACAATGAAATGGTGTGTGTGTCATCTGAATTTAGAAAAAATGGTTCTGGTGTCCCACAGGGAAGTGTACTAGGACCAATCTTATTCCTCATTTACGTAAACGACATAAAAGTGGTAACAAATCATAAATGTACCTTATATGCGGATGATATCGCCATAATTGTGACATCTAATGACGTTAAAAATGTAAAAAAACGAAGACCCTTTGCGATTACACGAATCTGACATCAACTATACTATTGACATGATAATTGAATGGCTTGATGCAAGTAATTTAAAAATAAATATTGACAAATTATATTATATCCAATGTAATAAATCAAAGCATACACAATATAATTTTAATTTAAATGTAAAGAAGATAGGTAAAGTAGAACATTTAAAGTTTTTAGGTGTGATTATAGACGAGGACCTTAATGGAAGTTGCACAAAGTCAACTTATGCAATAGAATAAATAGATTCGTTTATGCCCTTAAAAGAATAAAGTACTTACATAGAATCAATTCTACGCTACGGTATTTTATTATGGGGCAACAGTACAGATAGAAATAGAGTGTTTATTGCTCAAAAGAAGTGCATCAGGGCAATATGTGGAGTGTTACCTGAACAATCCTGTAAACCGCTATTTCAAAGTCTTGGATTGTTACCACTTCCTTCACTTTACGTTTATGAAGTTGCTGTTTTTGTCCATAAACATTTAGGATTGTTTATAAAAGAAATAACTATAGACTAAGAGACCCTCATAGCACGACTTTTAATGATCGACCAAAGTCGGTTAAATACCAGAAAAGCTGTTTATTATGCATGTGTGTAACAATCTAAAGTAAGATTCCTAAAGATATTAAAATGCTCAATATTAACACGTTTAAAAATAAGTTGTACAAATAGCTGGCTGAAAATATTTTTATGACAGAAACCCATTTTTAGGCAAAAGTTGAAAATAATTATATGACATACAATGTATTTATGAAAAGCGATTTTCTGACTGTTACTATAATTCCTAATATTGTTTAATTAAGTTATTGAAATTGAGAATTTTTGTCTTTTTATGGTAACTTTGATAATTTTGAATTTTATTTTTTGTGAATTGCTATTGACATTTTACTATAATATTTTTAAATTAAATTAAATTAAATTATTTTATCTACTCTCATATCGTCAAATTCGAATTATGAATTTTAAAACGAATTTATATTGACATACTTTCTACACGCAATACTGAAAAAAATTCTAACTAAACAATGTTATAAAATAACTTTTTTTCTCATTACCATACAGGGCAAATCCAAGAAGATGACAGTGCCTTGATATTAAAAAAAACAACGATATTCCCACCATAAACTAATTTTATACTACTCCCGCATACTTTCCATGATTAAAATGTACTCTATGGTGATCGATGACTTAGTAGCGATTAGTTTGCTGGAATGCACTCATCTCATTATTTTTTTTTCTAATAGAATGCAATTTTTAGAGCATTACAAAAAAGTATTGATTTCAATTTTTACTTTTGCCGTGCTTTAAACTACTTAAAAACGTCTGAAAGCAGTTTGAAGAAAATTTCAGTCCTCCCGATATTTTGGATGCGGCGACAGAACTGGATAATCTGTTACCAGCGAAGTCGAGAAAATTGTATGACAAATGTTATTACGACTTTATGGCGTGGATAATGCAAAAAAGGCTACTTCGATTTCGGAAAACGTACCTATTATTGGCCCATTTTCAGGAATTGTCTGACGAGTTCAAGTGTTCCTCGTTATGGTCTAAATACTCAATGTCAAAGAGTAGGTTAGAATTATTATAAATGAATAAACTATTTTAAACTCTTTTAAAATTTATCTTTTATTTAGTAGGTTAAATCCTAATTGTATGAGAGTAGATAAAGTAGTGTATGAAACTGCACATAACTAGGTATTAAAACACTCGTGTGATACTATTAAAAACACACTCATGTTTGAATACCCCTCGTTATGCGTCAGTTTCATAAACTACTATTATATTTGCATACTATTTCTATTAATGGCGAAACATGTGCACTTTACCCTTGGTAGCTTTATACCGTGTTGGAAGCAAAAAATAATTTTATTATTAGTATTATTATAGTGATTGAGATATTGGTAGGTTTATGACAATCCAAAACAAACCGAGCTATGGACTGCGACGTTTTGGACTAGACTTTGACTACGAAGTACGAAATATATGAAGATAAAAAATATTTACAAGCATACATACCCACTTCTAAAAAGTTGGAAATAAAAAAGCATTAAAAAAAAAGAAAAACCTCCTTTAAAAAACCTGTAAACAACAAAAACAGCTTCTGTCGGGTGGGGCTTTTAGAGTTAAAATAAAAATAAGTTGTCCTCCTGCCCCACCCGACTTCAAGAGTTATTCCCATCCGATCCACTGTAACTGATCCACCAAGAATTAAAAATCCCAACCGATCCCCTTATAGTTTTCAATTCCCAAGGGATCCCCTCATTGTATTTCTCACCTTGAAAACGTAGGTGAGTACAGTCAGAAGAAAAAGAAGTATTAAAATCAAATATTCATTTATTAAGCAATTATTTTTAATGTAATAAATATCACAGATAAATCAGATTTAAAAATATTGTCATAATTGTTGATAATTAAAATGTTAAAATTATGTAATATCCTTTCATTAGGCTAAACTCAAATATAAATAAAATAAAATAATGTTTTTCTCGAATATTTTAATTAAACGTAACAATTCCATATCAATGGATGATTTGGAAGAATTGTTACGTTAAATTATAATATTTCTTGTCACATAATATGGTAAAAAAGCCTTTTTATTTATTTTTTTATTTTGAACAGATGTGTAAATTAAACATTTTAAATTATCAATATTATTAGGTCTCTATTATTATCGAATTGACTTTCTTATATCTAATGCAAAACTAAATTAAATAATTCTTTAAAATCACAAGTAACAAACAATCAGTCTTAAGTATAAGTAGCTTTCAAAGAATGATATGACTTGAAATGTAGTAAAATCAAGCAATCATTAAAAAACTAACATTCAAGACTAAAAATTCACAGTAATTATGATCTTGATGATCTACTGTTATACAACGTTTTACAAAAATACCCCTAATGCCGAATATGGTAGATTGGGACTATCAAACTGAACAACAATCGCGAAAAAAAATCAGCTGTTTCATACAAAAATTAATAACGAAAAAATCAAAATGTATGAAACAGCTGTTCTTTTTTCACGATTTCAGAGTTGGTCCCATAGTAAAAATTGTTCAGTTTGATGGTCCCTATCTACCATATTCGGAATCAGTGGTATTTTTGTAACACATTGTATATTTAATACGAATAAAAAATGTCTGAAAAACTAAAAAATATTTATAGCGGTCAGAAGGCAATAAAAAAGAAAATTAATTAAATATAGAACTGCCTCCGGGCTATGGAGCTTGTGACTTGTTGACTGTACCTCTGTACCTACAAAAAATAAGCTAATAAGTGCTATGGGGTATCAGATGGGAATAAAATATTAATATTTATTCTTGATCCCCTACAAAGGGGATCCGATGGAAATAAAAAATAATTAAAAATAAAACCGATCCACCAGGGGATCGGTTGCAGGGGATCAGATGGGAATAACTCGACTTCAAAAGACGAGTTTTATTAATATTGATATGCGTAACTAATAATTTGAATATTATTTCTTGCTTTTTAGAGGTATTTAATTTTGAAGCTGTTTTTGTTTTCAGGTTGTTTTTAGCTACAACTTTTCGGTATAATGGATGGATTAGTTTAAAACTTCACCGTTTATCATATTGTATGGGTGTGCCGGTGAATACAATCTGTGATCCTATCGACAGGGGTTCGCTCAGCGGTTGATTAACCATATTGTTTAGTAGATAAGTCTGAAACCAAAGGGTAACACGAATGTTAGAATTAGTAATATTACACCTACTTACTTCTGATATACCTACGCTTTGCATATAATTAAGTTGTTATAGGATAGATAGACGATACAAATGTCTTCTTATTCTTACTTACTTTAAAACAGATTTTATCTGTAGCTGTTGCAGGAACTAATAAATATCTGTTTCTTGAAAAGGTACTTAGAAGACAACTGACTAGTTACTTGAAATTCCTGACCATTTTCGACAAACAACCTCGTAGGAATTGATTACTAACATCAAAATATATAACAACATTGGTTTTACGACTTTTCTGAAAACAGACAAAAGAACATCGAATTACCATATAAAACTCGATCAGCAAAAGTCGATTTTTTTATTGTTTTCGGAAAAGTCGTAGAACAAATGTTGTTGTTTATGATGTTGTAATCTACTCCTGCGATGTTGTTGGTGTTTTACAAAGAACCCTGTATATTTCTTATTTTTTGTAAATGCAAAATTTAAACACAAAATTATATTTTTTCTTGCTTTTAAATTTTTCATTGCATTACGATGGTCAAACTCTCGGTTTTGTTATGAAAAGTGAGAGATAAATGGGTAGTTAGTTTTTTTTTGTAAGTAATAATTATAAACATGTATAATGTTCCATAAAATGACATTATTTATATGTTTTCTAACGAAATAACATGTAAGTAGGTATGTCATTTCATGAAATAATATTAGTTTTTATTGATTGTTTTTTTATGTTAATTATGCATGTAAAAGAAAGAGATGAAAGTTCACGAATGATTTGATTTGATAAGAATATTTTTTTTTTGTTGATTTACCCAGTACAAATTAGTTAAATAGTTTATTACATATATTTTTTTTAAAGTTTGAGATTTAAGCATTCACAATGCTATTTTTATAATATAATACTAAATAATATACTAGAAAAAATAGGACTCTCACCAGATCATGTTCTCGGACGGGAATCGAACCCTTTGGATATCCGGTCCAATGCTCTAACCGCTGAGCTACCGAGTCACTAGTGGGAACGTCGAATTTCTCCTAGTATATCATTTCTTTACGCTGCAAGCTCGATTCCCGTCCGAGAACATGATCTGGTGCGAGTCCTATTTTTTCTAGTATATTATTTAGTATTATACATATTTTTTTTTATCTTACGGTGTAAAAAATGCATGTTAACATTATAAGTTAAAAATATATAATACAGAACTTAAGTTTACTAGTATTTTGAATCTACTCAAAATGAATGATAGATAAATAAATATTTTCTGTTGATTTAATCTGTTTTTTAATTAATCACCTTAGTTAATCTGTAACTGAGTGTACCTTTGATTTTGGGGGCAATGGAGAATACTTTCAATATTTGGGGGCAGTGGGGAATTTCTTTGAAATATTAAATTGACCCCGGAGGGCTATGGAGCAAAAGTCAAATTTTCTGTCTACAATTTGGGATGGTCCGGGCTGATTACGTAACTGTTGCTAACAATTCTCGATTGAAACCGCAGAAACATTTCTGCTTTAAGTAAGATAGTTGGCACATTGGTTCTTACTAAAGCAGCAATGTAACTGCGATTTCTGTCAGAATTGTTTGCAACAAAGAAGGCCTCAGATCACAATCGCGAATCAACAAAAAGAGCCCTTGAGAGTTTTGGAGACATGAAATTTAAATGAATACGTGGTTCACCAGTAAAGTATTATTTAATTGGAAATGTAATATTAAGCAACATTTCTGAGTCTGTGTAGATTAAGCACGATAGAATAACTTAGGAGAGAGTAATCCTGGTGTGTAAAGTTTCATTGAAAAACGGTAAAATAAATGAGTTGGCTTTGAGACAAATACACCATCTTTAATTCCTCCGCCCGTATTAATTTAGTTAATATAAGTTCACTACTATTTGCTCTTTGACATTTCTCTCCCCGTTTACCATTGAGTATTTCTCACCAACATGGTGTTAACACTGGTCAAAGGTTCCCTAAGAATTTTCCTGAATGTCCATGCGGACGAAGTCGCGGGCGAAAGCTAGTGTATGACGTGTTCGTTCTGAACCGATTGGTATGATTCAATCAAACATTATTACATTAGTTTTTTACAAAACTTTAAAAACGGTTCAGTAGCATTTTATTCAAGTAATCCTAAAATTATTTTTATAACATATTTGCCCCTTACGAGCAAATATGTTATACCCACTCATCACAAAATCTCAGAAACTACAAGTGCTAGGAGTCTCAAAATTTGCATGGGGGTTCCTTTTAGGGCGCAGGTGCTCATTAAGACGGGATTTTGCGAAATTCAACCCCTAAAAGGGTGAAACAAGGGGACAAAATTCGTATGGGAGAACGCGATTCCTTGGCCCTATGGACTTAAAATTTGGCATAGACATTCTTTCACAAAATTATTTAAACACCTGTTTCGTTTTTTTTTATATTTATCCTCTAACAAGGTTAAAAAGTGGTAGAAAGCTACTTTTGAGGTGATTGACTTCGACGTCTTATTTAACAGAGAACATAATTACATAATTTAAGTCAAATTACGTCTCTGAGCGCGGCAATAAGTTCACCAATTATCATCATGCCGATTTAGAACCACCAGATCTGCGTTTTCCGTAGCTCTATCTCCTTTCCTCATTCAAAAAGATAATTCGCTAGAGCAAGCACACCGCGCCGGCACCTTCGGCGACGACTGACTCGCCACCGCGCAGATGCCAAATTACAATTTTCGTTCTCTTTTGAACGAAGCTTCCGTGTGTCGGAATCGGAAGAGATAAAGACATCGAAGGTCAAGTTGACGTGACTGAGATGTGTAAATGATCCGTAAAGCTACGGAAAAATTGATGCTCTGTGGATTATACACCTGATTATAATATACACCTGCTGTTAAGCTACATGCTTAACAGCAGGTAGGCATAAACTTTATGAACTTAATACCTACTTAATTTTCTCAACACCTTAGTAATAGCACATATTTAAATAGGTTCTTTCTTTCAAACAAAATTCTTAAGCCTTACCTTTTCTCGCTGAAACAGTAAATCATCATTGAATAAAGTTAAAAACTAAATGCCCCAATTTCATACTACTAGGGGTTGAAATTGTGCACCGTGTTGGATCTCAAAATAAATGTCACTTTTATAATCAACATCCCATAAAACCTTGAGGTCGGTCGTCTATTGAAGTTGGGTGGGGCGGGAAGACTATCTTTTCTTTTTTTAATTCTAAAAGTTTTTTTACGTTTATTTACCCATTGCACCCCTTTAATGGTTGAAATTTAAACAACAACGATATACGTCGCGTCAGTTTCCAACAAAGGACTAAATAATTATTTTTTTGGAATTACCTATAATTTTCTATACAAAACTTCATTCCCCACTTTACCCCTTTGGAGGGTAGAATTTTCTAAAACACCGAGACATGTACTTAAATATTAATTTGCAATTGTAAGTCTCAACACAACATTTTAAGATCCTAGCTTCAAAACTGAGGGACTACATATAATAAAAACTTTTATCCCCTATTTCACCCCCTTAGAGAGTTTGGCCAAATTTGGAATCTCTAGATCCAGCGGTTTAGGCTGTGCGTTTATATGTTAGTCAGTCAGTCACTCTGACAGTTTTTATATTTAAATTTTTAGATTTATTTTAAAGTATCTTATTTATCGGATATTAATCGTGCCAAAAAGTGGTAGCTACTTGAGTGGTGAATAACAACAGCAACTTTTTCGAGGAAAAAATAAATAAAATCAAAATAACCTTATAAGTTTTAAAGAAAAATGCTTTATGAACAAGCCCAAGCGGTTCGTTATGATTTTTGTTATTTGTTTGACTTGGTTAGGTTCCTTAGGTTCCTTTTTTGTTTGTCTGTTTGTTTGTTTGTCTACAAATTTATACGTCCCTGACAGCACTAATCCTACCCGCCAGTCTAAGGAGTCGGGTATTGGCTGTTACCGACTCGGGCCAGTCTATTGGCGTTTGTGCCGTTGTGAGGACTCCCACCAATTCAGTGGATTTGAGTTCCTCCCGAACTGGTGCGACTCCTGCTGGCTCTTAGAGCTAGTCCTCTGGAGACTTGAAAAGAAATGATGGCCCAGCAAACCAACGCGAAGACGTAGACAAGTCAATATGACGCGGACGCGTAGCGTCGTCTGCAACGTTCAAATCAGTTGGCACCCAATTCCAATCTGCAACACTAGAATTTTCAATAATTTCTCCAATTCTGCGGGCAACAAACGGTTTGAACGATATGTGCGTCGCTGCGTAACCATCCCAGGACAGTCATGGAATCAGTCCAAAAAAATACGCACGACGGCTTTTTTTGTGACTTTCTGTATAGTTAGAGCAAGGCGAGAGGTAATCAGGGCGGCCTGGAGCTCCAAACCAGGAATGGACGTCAGTTTTAGCGGAGAAGATCTCGCCTTATTTGAAATCAGAGCGAGACGTATTGAGCCATCTTCGTACATAGACGCCAATACGCAACACAAACAAGCGTGTGTGTTCGCTGGCGTCGACAAAGACGTGCAACTCGCAATGTATTGGTTCTGAGTTCAAGGAAGACTCGTACCAACGTGGAATTTTGGCAACTGCTTGGAGCCACTTAGCCCATTTTGAGGCTTAATTGGGTGGAAATTCAGTATCCCAACCGATATTAGACCACCATACTTGTTGGAAGAGTATACAAACGTTGATTATGACCGGTCCTAGCAAACCTAAGGGGTCGTATACACGCATTAAGTGAGAAAGGACTTTTCGCTTCGTGAGCAGTTGAGGTAATGAATCTTAAAGCCCAGTGCGAAAACCTAACAAGTCTGCGAGAGGCTGGTATTGTGCGATGATTGGGCTGGAGCACACACCGAAGATGAAAGCTGTCATTCTGTACTCCTTCAAGGGTTACCTCTCGGTCTCTGAACGTGCCGAAGGCTGCCATAGATAAAGCAAGGCGTCTCTATCCTCTTTTCAAATTCGAAACTGAGGGAACATCTCTTTGATGTCAGCAGCAAGTCAGGACTGGTAAGCAACAAAGAGTTCAGACTGACACCTTCCTTTAAGGCAGCGGCATCAAGAACTAGGTACTCGCAATTTACGCTTTTGTGGGTGATAAACACCGAAAAGTGGCAAATACCACCTGATATTGCTTGGGTCGGTGTTCAGTCTGCCATGGAAGGAACTGAACTAAAAACAAATGAGAACCAGTTTTTTTCAAATTGTTCTCTTTCATAGAATTTGAAGTTTGTTTTGTGTTTTTCTAGTGGATAATGTCATTAAATGTTGAAGAGTCTGAATATAAAAACAAAAAAGTTTGTTTACTTTGTTCCTTTGTTCTATAGAACAAATTAAAGAAAGTAAAATCTCAATTGTTCTAGACTTTGTGTTATTTGGTCCGGTGACGTCAAGTTCTATAGAACAAATGGGACTTACCCATAATTTTCCAGATCAAACCAGCACTTACACCCGTATTCACAAACAACACTCAAGCGACCGTTGACTACACGAACGCACTGCGTTGAAATGAAGCTCTGTGATTTTGTTCGTTTGTTTTACATATTGTATGGTATTGGTATGGTACCACTACCCACCCTAGCAGCTCCCTAGTGCAACAAAACAAATGACAACCAAATACATGTGCTATTTTACAAGTACTGGACATCCACCTCACCCCAACCTTTTTTTTTATCTGAAAGCAAATTTTCAAAAACTAAAGTTAACAACTTTTCATCTATGTATCCATGAGGACATGGATACATAGATGAAATGATGATGATACATGGTATAAAGAAGACTTAAATTATTGTTACATAAATATTATGAGTTATTCAAAAAAGGTCTTTAATAAGAAGACCTGAGAGAAAATCAACTTGAGCTAGATTCGAACCTGCACCTGCTCTTAAACAATTATTATTGCACAACATGTTCTTAAAGGTAAAATTATTTCATTTACCGTTTCCTGGAAATAAAATTATTATTTAAATATTTACCGGAAACACATAATAATATCCTAAATGGTATGGTATACTTAAGGAAAGGTGCGGTAACTGGATTACCTTCACCATTACCGTGCCTTAACCATCTCTAACTTACCTCCATCTGCAAAAGTTAAATCGTGACAGTGAAATTAGTTTTTCAGAGATTCTCCATAGCTTGACAGTGTATCATATTTTTTGAAAAACCTAATAATACCCTTGAGCTTATTGATCTATTAGTATTAGCGTATTAGTTTTTGGTATTAGAAAGGAATAGATAAAAAAATTTAATTTGTCATATTGTGCTTAACTACCTATACAGGATGTTAGTAGCACCCTAGCGAAAACTTTAAAGAATGATTCTACCCTTAGATTTCAGCAATTTTCTCTACGGAACCACTTGTCGCAAATGCATAGTTGAGATTTTGATTTTTCGTTGAGCAGCATTGTACGCCTAACAATTCGATAACTTCGCGGGAGCGCACGTGCGCTTACAACAAAGCCATGACCTTCAACCGCGAGCAAATAGCTGTTGTTCTACATACATTGCGGGTTTATAATTTTGTATAAGCGGTTTTATAAGTTTTTGGTCTCGGAAAATCGCCCATTGGTAAAACGTTGTTTAATGTTTACAGTTCCCTAAAAACTGACGGAATAAAATTATTTTTTATTTTGACAAATTAATTATTCAATCTATACAAGGTGTTACAAAAGTACCCCTAATGCCGAATATGGTAGATAGGGACCATCAAACTGAACAACTTTTACTGAATCAGCTGTTTCATACAAAAATTAAAATCGAAAATATCAAAATGTATGAAACAGCTGATTTTTTTTTCGCGATTTCAGAGTTGGTCCCATAGTAAAAGTTGTTCAGTTTGATGGTCCCTTTATACCATATTCGGCATTAGGGGTATTTTTGTAACACCTTGTATATATAAAAGGGAAAATCACTCACTCACTGATCACGAAATTTCAGAAACTACAAGTGCTACGAGTCTCAAATTTTGCATGGGGGCACCTTTTAAGGCGTAAGTGCTCAGTAAGACGGGATTTTGCAAAATTCAACCCCTAAATGGGTAAAACAGGGTGGCAAAGTTTGTATGGGAGAACGCGATTCCTTGGCCCGATTGACTTGAAATTTGGCATACACATTCTTTCACAAAATTAATTGAACACGTATTTGGTATTTTTTTATTTTTATCCCCTAAAAGGGATAAAAAGTGGTAGAAAGCTACTTTTGGGGTGATTGAAACTTCTTAGTGCATTTGATTGATTAATTAAGAAAAATAAATATCATTTGTCATCTCAACGTAGTATTATATTCTCTTTGGTCATTTCCCCTGAGAGTAAGGTAGAATGCGTTTCATTGAATAGCGAATATTCAATGAAACTTACTATGCACATTGGCTATTTTGTATGGAAATCGCCATTCCGGGTTACTTTTGATTGATAAGTTTTGATAAAGAGGTTTTAGTCTAAATAATGATCTAAGTAATGTTGGATAAAAGGACCATAATGTTGCTTTCATTTAAGTATTCAGCTGCTTTGTTATTAACTTACTAATTAAACAGATAGCGCTGGTTGTCAAGGTAAAATTGATAATCATTAAATTGTAGGTGATACGAAGTTCACAGGGTCCACTAGTAAAATGATATAAGTAAAAACAATACAAATAGCAATTTTGATAAACTTACTTTTTTCTGTGAAAAAATAAAACCAAGTTAATACGTGGTTACGGCTCCTAATCTAGGGTGCATTCTGATTCAGACTAAAATCAATTTCATCGCTGACAGCGATAACAGGCGTACCGATTCAGATTATGGCGCTTATGACATCTGGGACTCGTCAACGATTCGGAACGCTCATGAACGCACTCATAATGCTCACTGATCTCGTGGCCCACATAACCTCAAATTCCGACCTTTTTAGTTCATAGTTGTTCTTATAATGAATAATATCTTAGATTTTTACTTCCATGGCATGCGGCACGAATTTTCAATTAATTTTAAATTTTCATTTGAATGCACCTGAGGTGAACAAAACAAACTAGTGTCAGTTTTGACAGGTGCTCATAGTCGAAGATATTAACCATTTTAAGAACACAATATAAAATAAAAAGGTCAATAAAAAATAGAAATTGCCGGTTGTAGGTACTCGAAGACATCACGCACTACTTCATAACGACTCATCAACGGCGCAACAGGGAGCTTCACACCACTGCGTTGAAGAGGTCGTAGGGTTGTCTACTGACCAACCAACCTTGTGCACGGAACAACATACATCAACTACCTTATTAAAGGTAGTGCCCGTCACTATCAGTGGTCCCGCAGAGTGTCTTGACACTTTCGCCTTGCTGGATGATGGTAGTACGGCTACATTGATCGACACCAAAAGGGCTAACAAAATTGGGGCAACAGGTCCCTCAGATCACATTAAAATTAACGCGGTAGGTGGTATAAACACTCATATAAGTGTTTCCTACGTAAGCTTTGAAATTAAGGGTAAGTACACATCGGAAGTTTTTAAAATAAAAAACGCAAGAACTATTGATACTTTATCTCTCCATAAACAAACTATTCATCGGTCCGACATTGATAAATATAAACACCTTAGTGACATAGCTGACATGCTCACTTACACTAATGCTATACCGACAATCCTTATAGGCTCAGAAGACTGGCACTTATCAATAACGCGTGAGGTTCTTAGAGGGCTCCGCACACAACCCGTTGCCTGTCTCACAGCATTAGGATGGACACTTTACGGTTCTGTAGGAAACAGAACTAGACGCACTGCGTTCGTTTACCACACAAGTTTTACCAACAACGAACACAGTACGTCTGATACTTTTTTAGAGCATCTTGTTAAGGAGCATTATCAACTGGAATCAATTGGTATTTCGAAACAAACACCCTTAAACACAGAAATCAACGCGCAATTGACATTTTGAACTTTACGACTGAAAGGTTGCCATCAGGACGATTTTCGGTAGGGTTGCCTTGGCGTCAAGGCATCACGACTGTGCCCGATAACTATTTTTAGGCTAAGTCTCGCCTTAAGGGCTTAGAGAGACGCATGGATAGTGGTATTGTGGAATCTTATCACAACTACGTAGCAGACGTGATTAAAAAGGGCTACGCGGATGAGTGTGTTGTGGACACGCACCACACGAAAAACATCTCTACGAGTCCTATAAACACTGAGGCCGCTGCTCCACGCTGGTATTTGCCACTTTTTGGAGTATGCGAACGAACAAAGGGGGAGCAAGTAGAAGTTCGCAATAGCGTCCACAGCTTTGAGAACCTGCAATTCATAGGTTGGCGAGCACAAAGTTCGCGAACCTAAATGGGTATGGTACCACTACCCACCCTAGCAGCTCCCTAGTGCAACAAATTAAATGACAAAAAAATACATGTGCTATTTTATAAGTACTGGACATCCACCTTACCGCACTGATTTTTTTCATCTGAAAGCAAATTTTCAAAAACTTAAGTTAACAACTTTTCGCTTTATGTATCCATGAGGACCATGGATACATGGCGTAAAGGGGTCTTAAATTATTGTTATATAAATATTACGAGTTCAGTATTCAAAAAAGGTCTTTATTATGAAAACCTGTAAATGTTAGAAAAAATCAACTTGAGCTAGATTCGAACTTGCCCCTGCTCTTAAACAAGTGCACAACATGTTCTGAAAGATTAAAGATAAAATTATTTCATTTACCTCTTCCTGGAAATATAATAATAATTATATTTATTATATATTTACTGGAAACACATATCCTAAATGTCTCACTAAATCGCTTAAAAAGCAATTAAGGAAAAGGCCAAATACCATCGTAAAATAAAAATCTATGAAAGTTGCAGTGACAGATTCAACAGGTTGCGCGATAGAGTGAAAGCTCAAGAAAAATCGTGTTATGGTAACTATCTAGTCTTGATAGAGGACTCCATTGTAAAACAATCCAGAAACTTCTGGAATCTTGTTCGATTCAGAATGGACACTTAACTATAACGTCTCGACGTGTAACCCAGGTAGGTAATTCAATCTGTGAGGCATTCCCAATTAATTTATTTCTACATTTGTAGCTAACTCACCCTCCACATCTGGTAATAACTTGGTAAGTGATTGTACTTCTGATATATCGTCAATTGAAATTAATTATCATAGAGTCATCCAGTTGCTTAATATATTGGTTGCATATATATTGGTTTGAATCTGATGGTCCCGATGATTTACCATCTTGTTTTCTAATTAAAAGCCTGTCGATTCTGTAACCAAACTTGAACTTCACTTCGAATCTTACTTTACTGCGCGAGAATTTCAAATCATAAAGCTTCCTAAAACTTTTTGCAATCGGTAAAGTAGCTTATATTCAGCTAATTCCGATAAGAAATTCACGCGAAGTGAAGTGAGGTTCGAAGTGAGATGTGAGATTGGTTACAGAATCGCTCCCCTGCGCTAAAACTATTGCTGTTCCTCTGTGTATTCTTTTTCAAATGTCTCTAATGCAGGAATGTGTGCCTCCTGTTTGGAAGCGAGCATTAATAACACTAGTTCATAAAAAAGGTTCTAAAACTGTGGTAGAAAACTATATGCCTATTTCTTAACTATGCATAGTTGCAAAGGTTTTGGAACATTTGGTGACCAATTATGTCCTGCGTTACAACAATCAATAAATTCTAACCAACGTCTCACGCTTTGCACTTTTTAATGAGTCTATTACCTCAGCAATGTATGGTGGCGCTAAGGTCGATGTCGTTTACACAGATTATAGTAAAGCTTTTGACTGAATTCCCTATAATCTCGTAATAGCAAAGCTATCAGCTATTGGAATCAGCGGCGATCTGCTTAGGTGCATCGCTTCCTATTTAGATAACCGATCTCAAGCTGTGGCTATTGGTAACTACGCCTCTAGTTGGGTAGACAATGTAGACATGCCTAGCGGAAGTCCGCAAGGATCGCTGCTCGGACCCTTGCTGTTTTTGATTTTTGTAAACGATAGCGACCAACGCTTTCCCACTTCTAGTCTCTTATCTTTCGCAGATGACATGGAGATCTGTGCAAATATATCTTCTATTTCAGACGCCGAATCCCTACAGGCTGACCTTTGACAAGAAAACTACTGCGAGGTTAATTGTTTAGATTTAAACCCCTCCAAGTGCTGCCTAGTGATCTTCAGTCGTAAGCTGATTCCAGTTAAATAATAAATAAATATTTGACAACATCACATACATTGCTCCGATTCCAAAGTAAGTAGCTAAAGCACTTGTGTTATGGAAATCGGAGACAACGGTGGTATCACAAACACCCAGACCTGAGCCAATATAGAAAAGTTCGTTTTGTAAATTGACCCAACCGGGGATCGAACCCGGGACCTCAGAGATGGCAACACCTTGTAAACCGGTGAACAAAGCCACTCGACCAAGGAGGTCATCAAAGTTACTTTTAAATTCAAACTAAAAGGAGAAGAACTTCACAGGGAGGATTGTGCTTGAGATCTTCGCGTGTTCCATGATTCAGGTCTTCTATTCGATGCACATGTAAACAAAATAGTGGCTAAGGCATATAAAGCATTGGGCTTCATTAAACGTATGGGGCGACATTTCAAGCAGGTTAAAACATAATATTCTTTATGGTACATACCTACGTACGAAGTCAATTGGAATATGCTTCACAAATCTGGAATCTTGACTGTAAGTACTAGTACCCGGTTCATTAAAATAAAAAATCTTTTTTTTTCATAGATTTGATGACAAGACCTACCTAAAAAGACACGCACTTTAACCTTTTCCGGCCATTATTTTGATATTGATTTATTTAATACTGATTTTCTGAAGGCAAGGCGTATGCTGGCGAGTAGCTTTTTTGAGTGATTGTCTTAGTTTCTGTTGGCTACATGGGCGGTTGGTTTGCTTTCAAGTTTGCTAAGTTTATAATTATTGCCTCGGACCTCATGTGAAGATATTTTGAATGTTTGTGCAGTATTTAAAGTTTTTTTTTTCAATTTCAAATAACTTTTTGTATGTTTTAGTGTACCTAAGTATAATGTCTTATTTGTTTTATTTTAGCTTGTATCGCTTTTTATAGATCTGCCTGACGATTCTGTAACCAAACTCGCATCTCACTTCGAACCTCACATCACTCCGCGTGATTTTTTTATTAGAAATTAGCTGAATATAAGCTACTTTACCGATTGCAAGAGGTTTTAGTTAGCTAACGTAGCTATCTAAAATCTTTTGTGATTAAAAAACAGTCTATGATTTTTCCATTTATGATTTAGAATTTCCGCGCAAGAAGGCGATATTCGAAATGAAGTTCGAGTTTGGTTATAAAATCGACAGGCGGTATTATATATGCGGCGAGGATCTGTTATTGACTTCCTAGTGTAATATTGTTATAACACTAGGAAGTCAATAACAGATCCTAGAACTTGTGTTCTATTTGTTTCTAGCTAGTTGTTGGTCTTCCTTAAGATTAAATATATAAATACAAATAAATGAATTTAATCAATAAGGTTACTACGGAACCCTATACTGCGCTTGGCCCGACATGAACTTGGCCGGTTTTTAATTCTCCTTCGCACTATGGTACGACGCTACGGTATGGTTTCTCTTTGCGCGACAGAAAGAAAGAGTACTTTCTACAATACTTACAGGCATTTCGACAACCTGGAAATAATAATGATTTTTTAAATAGTAAGTATTACAATTTATTACATTTGCCTCTGCTGAAGCAAGCATGATATTGAATGACGACGATTATATAGATATAGATTGTGTAAATAGTTACAAAATACATACGATTACATCGGTTGCAGCTGCAGCCTCTGGACTCCGAAGCTAAAAAATATTTTATTGTTAAAAGACGAAGAAGAAGAAGAAAAAGTATATTTTATTTATTTTAAATCAAGCAACATGATAATAAAAAGGCATGAAATACACCTAAAACACCCACATGTTGGGGTCCATCCATTCAGCTTTCTAATACACAGAAATATTATCTACAAAACGACATCAAAATCATTGCTCTGTGTTGCATATTTCGAGAGTTACTGTTGTTGGAATATGACCCTTACAATCACTAAATGTTTAATTTATAACTAATGTAGTCGTTTAACAGGTAGGTGATCAAAAATTTAATATCTCGAGCTTTTCCGTGGTTTGTTAGTCTAATAATACGCTGTTGTCTAATAGGCTGTTAGGTATTCTAAGTTGAGACCTTATAAACTCGTAACGCTTCTTAGTACACATCTCACAGACACTTGCACAGGATCGTTAGACAACACAAAGAATTACAGGTATTTAGCTACACTAAAAAAATTAATTATGCCAAAGATTTTAGGGGATGATAGTGTTCGTCAATATGAACAACTTTTACTATGGGGCCAACCACGGAAACGCGAAAAAATAATCAGCTGTTTCTGAGCGACGGTAAAAGATTGAGCAATAGCTCACAAATAATATGTAAGATATTTTAAATGAGTATTTCTCAAAGTAAGCGATAGCGCCCCTTCGTGGGCCTTGGAGGCCTACAGGGAAACGGTAAAGGGCCCGGTATACATACGTAATAAGACCGATATAGCATGCCAATAGGTACTTAATAAACTAGAGTTTTCATTTTAGGATGACATGTTATATAAAGCTAAAAATTTTGGGCGGCAGCCCTCTGACATAATCATTTGCCTCATTAAAGAGGTCCGCCACGTAGGTACTTATAACTTCATGCCTAGACTGCGCAGTGCGCCTGGCTTGGCAAAAGTGGTTTTGACTAAGGATGATAATATGATGGACAAAACCAATTTTAACTGCTTTTTGTAATCAAAGGTGGTTTAACTAAGGACGTCAAAACTACTTTTAACCGGCTATGTATAAAATGAATAGATTTTGGTATTAGTTGGTTAGGTGATTGACACAAATCCTATGATTCATTTGCTAAGAACAGCGATAATCACCATATTAATACAAGGAATAAAGATAAACTTGCCGTTCCAAGATTCAGGCTTGCAAAAACTAGAGGTTCATTCATGGGGAAACGCATAACCTTGTTTAATAAAGTTCCACAACAAGTGGTTGATCTACCTTTGCATGAATTTAAAAATCATGTCAAAATACGCTCATGGGTAAAGGTTATTATAAAGTAGACGGCTATCTGAAAGACCGTAATGCGTGGAAATGATGTAACACAATAACTTGCTAGTAAGTACTTTGTTGTTATTAACCTGTTGTATTTGTATGTTGTATTGTATTTGGTAATTATATATTTAAGTTTGTAAATATCGTTACTTACTTATTTCTGTTAAAGCTGATAGGTTTCTGGCGCCTGTTCTTCTTGTCAGTTAAAAAAGTCTGGAACAGGTGGTAAATATAGACGATTCAAAAGCGCTTAATTACAAAGTTTATTTCAATAAAGCAATTTTTTACTTTACTTTTTTACTATAGAAAATCGGTAAAAAAAAAACAATGCTGAAAGCCTCAGACGTGCTGCCTCAGTAGTCGTCGGAATTTCTTTAACATTCCATGGGAATATTACTATCGTCAAGTGAGCAACGATTTCACACAGTATTACTTGATTTATCCGTCCCAAAAAATATAGACAATAGACATAGCAGGTACTCTTTTATATGATTGTCAGAAACATGAAGGTAGCTAAAACTTTTGTCGTTAAAAAAACTCTACTTTTGTGATTGACAGTTTTCCAAAATAAGAAATAGTTTATTAGTAATTAATTAGAAACAAAAATGTTTTCAATTTTTTACTACGAAAATTTCTTCCAGCGTTGTACTCGTATATACGCCGGCGTGTACGTACAAGTACATTTTGGCAGTGCCTGTGCCTCAAATCTCGCATTTTGTCATGACAGCGTCGCTATGATTTTAGGGGATGATAGTGTTCATCAATATGAACAACTTTTACTATGGGGCAAACCACGGAATCGCGAAAAAATAATCAGCTGTTTCATACTATAGTCGAGTCGATCTTGTACTTTTCTAGGCGACCTCCGTGGTCGAGTGGTTTGTACGCCGGTTTTCAAGGTGTCGCCATCTCTGAGGTCCCGGGTTCGATTCCCGGCTGGGTCAATTTAGAAAACGAACTTTTCTGTATTGGCTCAGGTATGGGTGTTTGTAGTTCCACCGTTGTCTCTGATTTCCATAACACAAATGCTTTAGCTACTTACTTTGAGATCAGAGCAATGTTTGTGATGTTGTCTTATATTTTCATTTTAGGTTTTGTCCATCATATTATCATCCTTAGTCAAAACCACTTTTGCCAAGCCAGGCGCACTGCGCAGTCTAGGCATGAAGTTATAAGTACCTACGTGGTGGACCTCTTTAATGAGGCAAATGATTATGTCAGAGGGCTGCCGCCTAAAATTTTTAACTTTATATAACATGTCATCCTCAAATGAAAACTCTAGTTTATTAAGTACCTACTGGCATGCTATATCGGTCTTATTATGTATGTATACCGGGCCCTTTACCGTTTCTCTGTAGGCCTCCAAGGCCCACGAAGGGGCGCTATCGCTTACTTTGAGAAATACTCATTTAAAATATCTTACATATTATTTGTGAGCTATTGCTCAATCTTTAACCGTCGCTCAAAAACACAGTTCACTAGAGTAAAAATACCGAAGTGCGCAGAAATGACCGAGTTGATTTTGGCTATAGTCAATTATGGTTCTGTAAGACGAAAAGAGAGCTTTGGAAAATGCTGGACACTTAGGACACCTTCGAGTGAAGTGCTTAAAATTATAATACCTTTTGTGATCTCGGTCTTGCTCTCTTCATCTGCACTTCCACTCCTGCGCTCATCATCATCAGAAGAACCGCCAACATTAGAACATTAATCACACGCATCTTGACTTCAGACAGCTGTCCATGCGCAAATCATGTAGCTTATATACTTAGCAAAGCTCGATTATTTAATTGTTCTATAATTAAACACTGTCGACAGAAATGAGTTGATAATGCAATTTTATCCAGTTCTGTAACTAACAATGAGAAATTAGAAAAATGCAATTAACCACTTCCGTAGGTAATTAAAAAGTGTTGAAAGAAATTGAGTATAACTGCTTTCTACGTCATTGATTTGAGTTTGTTTTAACTGGCTGTTGTTTTTTCGTACATAAGTTCCTACTTCTGGAGGATGATATCCTAGTTGATTTTATTATTTGATTGCATAGTGCAAATATTAATCTATGATAGTTGTTATTTATACTCTGTGGTATTTAATGATTGGTAGTTCAGAGTTGTACTTTTTTAGGGTTCCGTATCTCAAAAGGAAAAAAGGAACCCTTATAGAATCACTTTGTTGTCCGTCTGTCACGATCCTTTATCTCGGGAACGCGTGGAGGTATCGAGTTGAAATTACCATATACCCAAATCTACGGTCTTTACGGTGTGAAAAAATCAAACTTCCAAGTAAACTAAAAAAAAGATACAACCATTAATGCCTTAAAAAACGCATATTTCGACACCCTCAAGGGTATCAAAATTCATAGGGTACTTCCCGTTGACCTAGAACTTTGAAATTTGGCAAATAATATCGTCTTTTACTACAAATACAGGGAAAAGTCTGAAAACTATACATTTTGTAATGAAATCATCAACTGTCTGTCTGTCTGTCCGTCTATCTGTCAAGACCCTTATCTCGGGAACGCGTGGAGGTATCGAGTTGAAATTAAAACTATATAATCGCTTTATTTCGTACCATGAGCTACACCGGGCTGTCAGTGTCACGCGAAGCGAAATCTGGTGAGAGGGCGCAGGTATCTTTGGCAAAAAACCTTTATTTTCTCCTCAATAGAGTCTATTCTTGTATGAACAAATAATGAATGACATACGGCTTAGCGGTTCAGTTTAGGTTATTAACTAAAGTGCCCGGGTTTTTTTATACAGTAAATGACTTAACATATAAGTGGTATAGATGTCATACTGTATTTTTTAAATTTTGAGATTTAAGCATTCACAATGCTATTTTATATAATACCAAATAATATACTAGAAAAAATAGGACTCGCACCAGATCATGTTCTCGGACGGGAATCGAACCCGCGACCTTTGGATATCCGGTCCAATGCTCTGACCGCTGAGCTACCGAGTCACTAGTGGGAACGTCGAATTTCTTCTAGTATATCAACTCTTATGCTGCAAGCCAGCGCCATCTCACCAATGTAGAAGGAATTAACCTCTACATTCAACTGAACATCTTTCCAGATATTTTTAAACAGTTGATTAAGATGAGAAAGCTATATAACTTTTTAAATTTTGAGATTTAAGCATTCACAATGCTATTTTATATAATACCAAATAATATACTAGAAAAAATACGACTCGCACCGGATCATGTTCTCGGACGGGAATCGAACCCGCGACCTATGGATATCCGGTCCAATGCTCTGAGCTACCGAGTAACTATGCTGTTGACGCACTCCTATACTTAATTGTAGGTATTTGGTATTTTTGCAAATATTTAATCTTTTTTGTAAAAAAAATTGTTTATAATGTTAGTGTCGTATTATAGGTACGTTGCTAATACCGATTTGTATTGTGAAGCAAATTAGTGAATCTGAAGTTTAGTGTTGTCAATATCTAGGTATACTTACCTACCTACAATTATGTTCATTTTAAAACTGCGTTTTTGGTGGGCGGTATGTTTTGTCGTTCAATTGTGGTCAATATTTCTGGTTTGCTTGCTTTTATATGTGTGTGAAAATATTGTCTTAATTAATTTTCTTAATAAACAGGCAAAGTGTGAGGACGTATTTTATTTTCCAAAACTTCAAAAAATAGTGAACTTTATTAACATCAATAGTAAGTGAGGATATCATCCTCTAGAAGTAGGATGTCCAAAAAAACAGTAGCTAATTAAAACATTAAATACAATTCAAAACAATGACGTAAAAAGCAGTTTAAAATTTTCAATTTCTTTCAACACTTTTTAATTACCTACAGAAGTGGTTAATTGCATTTTTCTAATTTCTCATTGTTAGTTACAGAACTGGATAAAATTGCATTATCAACTCATTTCTGTCGACAGTGTTTAATTATAGAACTATTAAATAATCGAGCTTTGCTAGGTATATAAGCTACATGATTTGCGCATGGACAGCTGTCTGAAGTCAAGATGCGTGTGATTAATGTTCTAATGTTGGCGGTTCTTCTGATGATGATGAGCGCGGGAGTGGAAGTGCAGATGAAGAGAGCAAGACCGAGATCACAAAAGGTAATATAATTTTAAGCACTTCACTTGAAGGTGTCCTAAGTGTCCAGCCACCCGGCACCGCATTATCCAAAGCTCTCTTGTCGTCACACAGAACCATCATTGACTATAGCGAAAAACAACTCGGTCATTTACTCTAGCGAACTATGTTTTTGAGCGACGGTAAAAGATTGAGCAATAGCTCACAAATAATATGTAAAGCAGGGTACTCACCGAGCTGTGTAGCACGTAACGTATCTGCTACTGTATCCAGTGAGTACGTAGTACTGCCTACTCTATAACATGTATGGTTACAAGCCTTCAATATTGTATGAGAATCCATTATTACCGTGTGGTAATGGATACTTATCCAAAATTGCAGGAGCATTTTAGGGCTGTCCAGCTACTCCGATTTAGCACGAAGAAGGTTGTCAAAATAATGTTCAAGTTTCCAAACATGTTTGAGAAAAAGCTATTGTCATATAGACATGTCCCCTATGCGAGCATTCTAAGAGTATTTAGGAGCGGGAGCCCTCTAGTGCTAAGTAGTAAGGGGTAGTTCTTTATGATCACTGTACCACAAAACTGTGACTGTACTTTGATTTAATTAATCCTGCGCCCCGATGCCTGCCCGCTGCACCGAGATTCTACCAAAGCTCACGTAGCTCGTTCGCACATGTCGCTTGCGTTTCGTAGCGTCCATCTTCATAATTGAAGATGACCCATGACCATTCCTACAGGTTAATAGTTAATATCCTTATAGAGCTGAATATGATAGATACAGAAACTTTGGTTTTTTATTTGTATGAAAATCTGCAACAACCCTAGACGCAAATAGACTATTGTTTTCGATAAATCAATCTTATTAATAAGGAAAAGCAAAACACAATTTTGGTCTAGGTTTGCCACTATGCAGTTTAACACAAAAAAAACAAAAAAAAATGGTTTTCAGAGTTTATAATAGTTTGGGTTATATGCATGGTAACCTATCTTCCATATTGAGCCAATACGCACTGTTGACTGGTCGCCTAGTCGCCCATGTTTTGGTCTCCCGGCGACCAAAACATGGGCGACTAGGCTGGGCGAACAAGCGAGCGACTTGAATATGAATAGTGTTTTTGTACATTTGTGCAGAGAAATTGCAATAGTAGCGTTACTAATTATTGAGGAAAAATAAAGGCACATCCTTTGTTGTGAAAACAGGTAAATCAATAAAAATCGTCTGTGAGTCGCTGCTGCGCGGCTAGTCGCTCGGCAACTCCGAGTCCAAGTGCGTAAACATCTATTCAAATTTTAAACTACACAGTCGCCGTCGACCGAGTCGCCGGCGGCGACCAGTCGACAGTGCGTAAGGGTTATCACCAAACAATCTGTATTTAATTACGTGTCAATTCCTTTTCAGGTTTTAAAGTTTAGCGTTCCTATGATTACTGTAAGTATTCTTACCATCTGATCAGTTTGTAGGTAAGAATTGACAATTCCCAAATCATCACCAAGCTGGAACTTTGAATTACTTTTTGATCCCGTCTCAAATATTCCTTGTTTTATTTTGTTTGTTTTTTACTTTTTGAAACATCGTAAAACCGGCAATACATCATGATTTCGACAGTGTTATAATATTAAACAAAACATTTACTGCCTACCACAAAATATTTTAAAACACTGTTCAACAAGTGTTTAACTTAGACACTGTTTAAATGTGATATGTCACTTTTTTGACAACATGATTTGAAAGAGACGGCATCACATTTAAACAGTGTCTAAATTAAACAGTACTTTAAAATCTTTTGTGGTAAGGCCCTTAGTTTGTAACTTTATTTAATGTTGATTTTACTTTTTATAGCTAATTAAAGTAAGGAAGGGGTGAAAATAGGGAATACAAGTTTATATTATATTATTATGTAGTCCCTCAGTATTGAAGCTAGGATCTTAAAATTTGTGTTTAGACTTACGATTGCAAATTAAGATGAAAATTTTACTCCCGATGGGGTAAAATGGGGGATGATTTTTTGTATAGAAAATTATTTAGTTCCGAAATAAAAAATTATAAAAAATCATTACGGCTTTTGTGGCAACTGACGCGACGTATATCGGTATTGTTCAAATTTCAACCATTAAGGGGGTGAAATGGGTAAATAAACGTAAAAATCGATATGGATGTCGTTATTGGGGTTTTATAGGATGTTGATTTCATTGTGAAAATTACATTCTTCTATTTTCTGAGATCCGACACGGTGGACATGATTCAACCCCTAATAGGGTGAAATCGGGGGGGCATTTAGTTTGTAACTTTATTTAATAATGATTTACTTTTTCAGTATGGAACGGTAAGGTTCAAGAGTTTTGTATGAAATAAAGAACCTATTTAAATATGCGCTATTACTAAGGTTTTGAGAAAATTAAGTATTAAGTTAATAAAGTAAAATATTATACCTGCTGTTAAGCTACATTGATCCACAGAGCATCCATTTTTCCGTAGCTTTAAGGATCGTTTACACGTCATCTCAGTCACGTCAACGGACAAAGTTGATTTCCAATGCAAGTTTTTAATAATAGGGTGAAATTGGGGGGCATTTAGTTTGTAACTTTGTTTATTGATGATTTACGTTTTCAGCCCCAAGAGGTAAGGTTCTAGAGTTTTGTATGAAATAAAAAACTATTTAAATATGCGCTATTACTAAGGTTTTGAGAAAATTAAGTATTAAGTTAATAAAGTAAAATATTATACCTGCTGTTAAGCTACATTGATCCACAGAGCATCCATTTTTCCGTAGCTTTAAAGATCGTTTACACGTGATACATTGCTACTTTGTTTTGGCACAAATAAAAACTTACTAAAGAAAAGTAGCAATGTATCACATAGATCTGTCAAAACAAAGTTAACATGAACTTCAATGTTTTTAGCCGATACCGCCGCTGGTGGTTCTAAACCGGCATTATGATTACTGGTGAACTTATTGTCGCGCTCAAAGATATAATTTGACTTAAATAATGTAAAAATATATGTTCTATGTTAAATAATTATGTTCTAATTGATCTTATTTATTGCTTATTCATTTGATTGACTTATTAATAACGATGTGATGTTTCTTGCTAATTAGTTATGGATTCGAAAATGTAATAATTCAATACAACGACTTAAATGTCTTGTTTAGTTCATTAAAAATTAAATTTAAAACATAAAACTACTAATCTTTCTTTTTAAATGGTATATCAATAATATATTTATATTTTATTAACAATATCAAAATTACATTCAAAAAACAAAAAACCGATTTAAATAAATCCTGAAAACAAAAACAAAAACAACTTCAAAATTAAATACCTCTAAAAAGATAGTTACGCATATCAAATTAATAAAACACGTGCATTGAAGTCGGGTGGGGCTTTTAGAATTAAAAAAAGAAGTTGTCCTCCCGCCCCACCCGACTTCAATACGTGTTTTATTAATTTGATATGCGTAACTATCGTTAGATTTGAATATTATTTCAACAAACAGACAAACCAATGTTTGATTAAATCATGTCAATCGGTTCAGAAAGAACACGTAATACCTACACTAGCTTTCGCCCGCGACTTCGTCCGCATGGACATTCAGGAAAATCCTTAGGGAACCTTTAACCAGGATAAATGTTATTCATCTAAATCCGACTAGCCGTTTTTACGTGATTGAGTAACAAATATCCAAACATCTAAACTTTCACATCTAAAATAATTCAAAAGTTTCCGTTCAAACGAAATAAAATGAGTTTGATTTTTGGTTTTATAAATACTCTTATGATGTTTAAAGCCGAAATGTATATTTTATATTATTTTTCTATGCAAAATTTGATCTCTCATTTCATCCCTTGATGAATTTAATATGACCACCGTGTTTGACTTCAAAATAAACGTCATTTTCACAATCATCTTCCCAAAAACTACAATAACGACATCCTTGTCGATTTTTAGGTGTATTTACCCGATTTTAAATATCGGAAAAGTACGAAATATTATGTGTTTGCTTCTTAATTTTTAGAACTACTCCTAAAGTTTCAAGACAATATGTCTATCTTATATTACTTTTTAACCGACTTCAAAAAAAGGAGGAGGTTCTATGTTCGTCTGTTTATTTGTTTTTTTTTTTTTTTTTTTTTATGTATGTCCACCGATTACTCGAGAAAGGCTGAACCGATGGACATGATTCAAACGCCACTTTATCAGGTTTGTTCCCCAGGTGGTCCCATTTTTTGAAAATTTTAAATCGGTTCGGTGGTTTTCGAGTAATCCTGAAAATACTGTAATTTTTTAGGTAACTTTTGCACGAGTTTCAACGGATCTTCAGACATAACTTCTTTGTTTATAAACCGATTGAGATAATTCTTGTTTTGTTAGAAAGATGATACTTTAAGGGTGTTTTCATTAAAATTTCCTGTACATTGGACCTTGGACTTCGAAGATACTCAAGAGAACTCTTCAAAATCAAATTGGATAGTGTATTAGTGATTACTCTACGGTATTGAAAGGTTTCGCATCAGCCATTTTTAGTGTCACTGTTGGGACTGGAATACAAGCCTTACTTATGGGCTAATGAATAGGATGGACCATAACCCACCGCGCGGGCCCAATGCGGATTGGTGGGTGTTAATGAATGCAAATGTAGCTGGGACTAACGGCTTAACGTGTCTTCTGAAGCACGGAGGAGCTCGCGATAATACACTTTGGTCACCCACCCCATGACTGACCCTTGCTAAAATTAACAGCGCGAAAAGTGGAAATTGAGTTATTCGGAGTAGGTATTATACGAGTACCATTGAAAAGTGTTGAAAATATGAATAAAATATATTTATATCATTGCTTACATTTACTTGTATATACCTACCACAAAAAAGTGAAAAATAAAAAGCTTTTAAAAATTAAAAAGAAAAACCTCCTTCAAAAAACCTTAAAAAAATTGCTATAAAAAAACAGCTTCAAAAAGCAACAGCTCTAAAAAGCAAGAAATAATATTCAAATCTGCATAATTACCACTATTCAAGTACCTACGCATATCTGATATAAAAAAAACGTCTTATGAAGTCGGGTGGGGCTTTAAGATTTAAAAAATCAAATTACGAAAGAGAAACCACTACAAATGTTTATATAAATTAAAAAAGGAAAATATCTTTCAGCCCCACCCGACTTCAAAAGACGTTTTTTTTTATATCAGATATGCGTAGGTACTTGAATAGTGGTAATTATGCAGATTTGAATATTATTTCTTGCTTTTTAGAGCTGTTGCTTTTTGAAGCTGTTTTTTTATAGCAATTTTTTTAAGGTTTTTTTCATACAAAAATTGAAGAGCAGCGCATTCCATGCGCAGTATAGGGTTCCGTAGTAACCTCATACAATACCATATGGCTATAAACGTATATTTACTACCCATTTTGCACAACTAACGAATATAACTCAGTATAAAGGTATTGTGTAAGGATAATATATAAAAATAATCGACAAAAACTTTTCCGTTGATCGACTATTACTCGTTAACTTGTAAAGCCTCCTAGCAGTGATAGCTTTCCATTTATTCATATCCTGGTAGAGGGGGGAAATGAGGGGTGGGGAAAAATCTCAACTCTAACAAAATATTGTACCGTAAACTGGGGTGGTTAGCATGTTGCGTGGTGGATAACAAAAGCGACATTTTTGTTGAAAATAAAACAACGTTTATTTAATAATATTAATAATAAGCCCGCAGGGCAGCTTGTGGCGAGCTGTTGGTGAGTAGCGACACCACGGACCCGAGTGCTCCAGGGAGTCGATCCAGGCCCTCGTCCCCGCAGCAGGGGTGGACCCCAAGGGGCCTGCGGACTCCCGCCCCTGGCTTGCCTTCGTTGGCCGTCCAGGGTGGAGTCGTTAGAGCTATACGCTCGCAGGGTGGAAGTGAAATATGCGTAAGACGCGAGTTGGGACACTGTCCCTTGTGCAGTGGGTAGAAAGCGGTGCACACCTCTCTACACCCTCAGTTGCCCGCGCCGGTGTTGCGCCCCGGTCGGCAGTCGCTGGCCAGTTTGGGGTGCCCACCTAGCGGGCGGCGAGCCACTTTCCGCCGACGGTTCGAGTTTGTGAGATGTAGGAAAAGGCGGAAGTCCGTTATCTCACCCCATAGCTCAGAATTCCAATCTACTATCCTTCCACCCAATAGCCCGTTTAGTTATTTTTTATGTATTCTCACACTCGCAATAGTCTATGGACCTGCCGGGGTCCGCTTCCGTCTGCGCACTTTTGCGTGTAGTGGGGAGCGGATCCCGGCATGTGCATCACACATTTCACATTATATTAAACAGTCTCAAAGGGCCTCTACGTGTTGGACCCATGTCCCCACGCAAGTCTGGCAAAGGACCGGGCTTCGCCCCGAGAATTTCCAGCCGAGATAAATTATTTCGATAAAAAGGTTTTACATGACAATAGTAAGAGCCGGAGTCTCCTTTTAAGCAAAAAATGCCTGTAACAGGGGACTCCGCTCTTCCATTACTTACATTTTATGTATTATTATTTAATGTGCTATATTTTAATTAATCTTCTCGAAGTGATATCATTCAAATCATTTGACTTTCATGATTTTCATACCATGAAAGTCAAATTGAGATACTTGGGGGTTAATTACGGGGGTGAAATGGGTAAATAAACGTAAAAATCGATATGGATGTTGTTAATGGGGTTTTATGGGATGTTGATTGTGAAAATGACATTTATTTTGAGATCTTACACGGTGGACATGATTCAATCCCTAGTGGGGTGAAATAGGGGGGCATTTAGTTTGTAACATTAATAAATGATGATTTACTTTTTTAGCAAAAGCAGGTAAGGTTTAAGAGTTTTGTATGAAATAAAGAACCTATTTAAATATGCGCTATTACTAAGGTTTTGAGAAAATTAAGTATTAAGTTCATAAAGTAAAATATTATACCTGCTGTTAAGCTACATTGATCCACAGAGCATCCATTTTTCCGTAGCTTTATGGATCATTTACACATCTCAGTAACTGAGCTGTGTGAATGATCCTTTATCTCTTCCGCTACACGGAAGCTTCGTTCAAAAGAGAAAGAAAATCGTTATTTGGCATATGCGCGGCGGCGAGCCAGTCGTCGCCGATGGTACCGAATTGCCGATGGCGCTGCCGCCGCGGTGTTCTTGCTCTAGACTATTCTAGAGTATTATCTTTTTGAATGAGGAAAAGAGATAGAGCTACGGAAAATGCAGATCTAGTGGTTCTAAATCAGCATTATGATTATTGGAAAACTTAACTTAAAATAATGTGATAATGTTAAATAATTATGTTCTAATTGATCTTATTACCTATTGATTTTGTTGGATAATGAACGCAATGTTTTATATTGGCAACACTGTTTTTGTTGGCATTACTATGTAATTTTGTTGTGTCACACTCACTTGTCATTTTTACCGCTAAAATATAATTTTGTTTAATCTAATTAATCTTTTCTTTAGAGGCAGAGCGAGAGCGTAGTTGTTGTAATAGACAGTGATTACTCGGATTAATGCAGTGAAAAGTCCTAAATACAAAACAGACAAGTCAAAATCCTATCGGCGTCATACTGTCGCTTTGAGGTATAGAAACAAAAAAAAAAAAATGTCTTCAAACTCAGCTTTCAGTATTGAAAAGCTGACTAGTCGCGATAACTATGCCATCTGGAAATTCGCGGTGAAGGCTTACTTCGAGCATAAAGACCTATGGCAGGGTATCGGAGGTAAAAAAAAGTTGACCCTGTCAAAGACGTGAAAGCGCAATCAAAGACAATTTTACTGGTGGATGATTTTTTTCTGTATTTGTTTAGAATCTTTGATCGACTATTCGAACATGACAGCTCCATCTAACCCTAATCTTAATAACTAACCCAACTTAGGACTATGAATGGCAAAGTTGATAATAACTTTAGCAGCTTCCGGCAACGGTTCAGCTAAGAAGTTGGACATGCAACCAACATAGTTCTTATTTATAATTAGCGGGTTAAGCACCACGACCCTGATGTGATGATTGCGCTCACATTCCAGTAATAAATGATAGACATAGTCTAATTTTCTGCACAATGAGCAGTTTGGGGAACTGGTGGATGTTATTAATTATGATCATTTTCAAGACATTAAAATTTCAAAAGATGTCTGGTCAAATCTGGAACGAGCATTTGATGACAATGGATTGTCAAGAATAGTAGCATTATTGAAAGATTTCAAAACAACAACTTTGGATTCCTCCAAGAGTGTCGAAGTCTATGTAAATAAGATTATGACTTCAGCTCACAAGTTAAGAAACATAGGATTTTCCGTAGATGACAAGTGGCTTGGTTGGTACATTGATGTTAGCGGGTTTGCCGGACATGTACAAACCCATGTGTTCGCAACATTAGCTCGGGCGAGCGCGGAGCCTGAGGCAGAGGGGACGACCGGGCAGTAAGGAGTTCGCAACATATGGTGACCCCGACGTGATAAGAAGAAGGCAAGGTATGTAAGTGTTGGCAGAGCTCAAGACGGATCCGAAAGGGAAGTAAGCCCGGTTTGAGTATAAATCATTATACGGCTAGTGTTTTAGGATTGCCTCAAATTGTCAAAAAAGTGCTTTCCCTCTGTTCGCTGACACCGACGCATACCCACTTCTTTTAACAAAAAATTAAACGGTTTGCTTAAATTGAGGCAATCTTAAATTTTCGGCCATTGACAGCATTGTCTGCTGATCCTTCAGATCTCAGATCTTTAACTCCCGGGCACTTTTTAATCGGTCGTCCGTTGACGGCACTACCTTCACCGACCACCGAGAAGATCCACGTCAATCGTTACCAACTGATTGAGCGTCTACGTCATCACTTCTGGCATCGGTGGACAAAGTAGTTTTTGTCTGACCTGCAACAACGAGTCAAATGGCGAACTCAAGGAGTGAAGGTGAAACCAGGAGATCTTGTCATCATCAAGGATGAAAGCTTAAAATTTGCCTTTGAAATAGCTGATGGGTTGCATAAGTAAACTATATCCCGGACAAGATGGCGTGTCTAGAGTCGCCGACGTTACCACCACAAAGGGCATCATCAGACGAGCACTTTCTAAAGTATGTGCTCTTGAACCAGATTTCCATGAGCCTCTCGAAACTGCCTGTTTCAAGGGGGGTGAGGGACCGTCTATCAGATACTTGATTGCATTTGCTGCAACTGCAAGATATGACTTAGACATAGACCAAATGGATGCTTTAACAGTATTTTTGCAAGGCAACTTGGAAAATGAAATTTATATGGTTCAACCAGAGTCAATGAAAAAGGAAACAAAGTATGCTTGTTACAGAAATCTATTGATGGTTTGAAGCAGGCCAGCCAGCAGTAAAATGTGAAATTGGACAGTATACTACAGAAGATCAAGAAGGCCTTACCAGATCAAAAATAGATCATGTATTTATTACTGTATAAAACAACAAACCATAACTTTTATAGCTGTATGGGTTGATAATCTCATATATTTTCAACAACAGTAATTTAAAAGATAACATAACAGAAAAACTAAAAGCACAATTTCATATGAAAGATCTCGAAGAAGCCAAACAATTTATGGGATTAAATATTACTAGAAACCGTAAAGAAGGTATTATAATGCTTGACCAAGAAAATTATATCAAGGAAACATAAGAAGGTTTTGACATGTTAGAATCAAAGCCAGAGAATACGCCAATAGAAGTGAATGCAAAACCTGATTTTAATGACACAGATGACATGGAGAATATTCCATATCGACAAGCAGTGGGGTGTCTACTATTTATAGCTCAAGCAACAAGATCAGATATTGGGTTTGCTGTGAATAAACTCAGTCGATATGTCAAATATCCTAGTAGACAACATTGGCTCGGTATCAAGAGAATAATGAGATACCTCCAGGGCAGCAAAGATTAAAATTAGGCTTCACCAAAGATGTGTCGAATGAGATAAGAGGCTATTGTAATTCAGACTGGGCTAGCAATTCATAGGACAAAAGGTCCTGCACCAGTTATATTTTTATTTTTCAGAATGGTGCGATTGCTTTAGACTGTGCCCTCCCCATATATTGTGATAACCAACCAAAGTGCAATATGTTTAGCTACTTACTGATTGTTATATACCTTAAACAAAGCATATTGATATTAGGTATATTTTTTTAAGGGACAATGTTAATAAAAATGTTATAACTTTTCAAAATGATATTCTTAAGGTAGTGAAATGGTAGCTGATATCCTAATGAAGGGGACTACATTTAAGAAGCATTATTATTGTTTAATAAAATTGGTTTGAATTCAAGTGCGGGTGTTGGATAATGAACGCAATATTTTATATTGGCAACACTGTTTTTGTTGGCATTACTATGGTATGGTATGAGGTTACTACAGAACCCTATACTGCGCGTAGCCCTATATGCACTTGGCTACTTTTAACGTCATGCCTATAGCGTTTTAAATATTTGTTCAAAAAAATAACGTTTTTTTATTTTTTTTTCAGAAGTTGAGTGACGTTATTTGTGTAGTCAATTATAATAGTTGCAAGTCGTAAAAAGGTAAACAATGTTTGCGTTAATTGTTGAAAACTTTTGTGTTAGCTAGTTGGAAATATAGTCAATCCTAGGAACGACTAAGGCAAATTAGTCGATTCGTCGATAAAACGACGAAGGCGATGCTCTGAATGTTTCGGGCATATTACAAGGTCAAACAGTTATATTGAGTAGAACTAGAACTAGTTTTTGAAGATGTGCCTAACGTTCAGTCTTCAAGGAAAGATTCTAAGTTCTGGGGTAATTTAAAGCAAAATCGAACTCCTGACTTTCGATAGTGAAATTCGAGTTTTTTGCCCTCAAAGACACCAAAGAACTCTCAGACAGGTTGCAGTAGATTATTAGAATTACAGGTTACAATCAGAGATCACCATCGAAACTCAGGAGTTAGATTTTGCTTATATTATGCGTTCGGGGGCCATGGGCGCCGCCAGGATTACTAAACTATTAACTTACTTATTACAGGAGGATACTGAATTTATTAACAAGGGGATAGCAACCTAGACGCCTTCAGTTTTTATTTAAACAGTAACTTAATTAAAAAAGTTTTTTGTTTATTTCATTCTTTATTGACAGGGGGGTGCAAGTGCACCCCCTTGCACCCTGCTGCCGGTGCCCATGTTGGGGGCCAAGGTTTCAATAAAATGCCACTGTAATAAAAAATACTCTCCAAAATGTAAAAGCTCAATCGTATTGTGCAACCTTCATTGCCACAACGCATTACCTTGTCAAAATAAAGAGAAGTTTTTTACATTTTTAGGCAAATTATTGTCAATTTGTCAAAGAAAATAAAATAAAGAACAGATTATTTTTAATAATTATTATAAAAAATCCTAAAAACAAAAACTTCTCAATTTCTAATTTAGAAATATCACAGGCGTATGATCTATTGAGATCAGGGCAAGCCCGAAGACCAAAAACTCAAGAAAAAAATACTAGGCCCGGTTTGCCACTTTGTTGTTGTTCCAAAGTTTTTCTAAGACAAGATCGTATTTTGATAGCAAAGATACGAGTTCTAGACAATTACATGTTTTAATCTTTAAAAACACTGCGGTTGTGGTCAACTCGCATATTGTGTTTTGAGATCTCATCACATAATTGACGAGATAAAGAAGTTTCTATACGCTGTTTACCGAAATTATGAAAAGAAATAACAGCGTTCAAATGTTTTTGTGAATTTCGGTGCCTTTTTTTCGGTGTTCCAAACGTTCTTGTCGTTCGAAAAATGATGCAATACCAACAATGTACATTAATGAAATGAGAGCAACCAACAATCCAACGAGTTTTGTACACATTTCTATTGAATTGCCTTTTGTGAGTCTTACTGGTTTGCAAAATACTCAAATCTGGAGGTGTAGGTCTGTTTGAAAATATGAAAATTGAAAATTTACGTTCGTGAATGATATTTTGTTTTTGGCATTAATTGAGATTTATTAATAGTGTAAATAAGATTTTGCTAGGGCAAGCCGGGCTTTTGGGCTTGTATGGAGGTATGTACCGCCACTGGATCTATTATTTATTCTGTGGTATGGCGTCGTACCTAGATCATCGCTGTAAGAAAAACGATGTCAATAAGTGGAAAAATGTTTAACCTGCTCGTATAATTAGAAATAAAACACTTTTTACGGATTACAGGGCGTATATTATTATTATTTGAGTTGTTAAAAGCGACAGCCGAAGAATCCAAAAAAATCAAAGTTGAATTTAAAGTTATTTATTATAATAAAAATTACAATTTAATTACGTGACAATTGTTCGATGCAAGATACAAAAGTGAATTCTAGAATGACGAAACTCCGTCCGGTGTCGGGGCATCACGATGTGCTGCGTCGGCGCCTCGTGAGCGGCCGTTTCCATGCGGCGCAATAACTAGGTAAACTGCTGTCAGCGGTTCGTATGGTAGAGCGATACGTAACACCTCCCCCCGCAGATCAGCGCAGCGACTATTAGAAACCCTTGTTTGAGATGGTCGCTGAGATGATTTTGGGGTCCATCTTTTTATCTTGTTGGTTCATGGCTCTTAGGTCCGGAACTGCATAAATGGCATCGGGGACGTCATCACTGCTTCCTTTGGAGTTATTTCTTGTATCAGTGCTTCGGTTTCGTAGCCGTCTAATTGCTACGACGGTTATGAGTGCTACGATGCTTATTAATAGTATAACGTAGATTGGGATCGTAGTAATATTATATAAGGATAGATCGTCGACTTGTTCCAGATGAATTGGAGTCTGCGTGGAGATCTTCGTGTTGATGGAATGGAGATTTTTCAGGTCAACCCTGTTTAAGATGAATCCTGGATGTTCTTGGGGCCTCGACTCATCATACGGAGGCATTTCCATAATTGTCACTGCATGTCCTTCGATTCGCTCGTTCGTGTTAGTTATAGTGAATTCCGGCGTCTTCAGATAACAGTTGAATGGGATGACGGTGAGATAACTTCTTTGTAGCGTTTTGTATAATTCTTACCATTCCACAGGTTATCTTAATTCTGGTGGGATTAGGAAGACATAGTGTGTAGTGTCGGTCATCGAGTTGTTCGAGTGCTTCCTTCTTAAGTGATACTGAAGTTGGCTTACAGGATTCATGAAGTTGCTGTTTGCTTATGAGATGCTGGATACAGTCAGGTTCACTCTGGATTTTGTACTGGGATTTTGCTTCGCAGAGAAACCAGGATTTCACCTTCGGGCATTCAGCCTCCATGTACATATAATCTGTCCTAGAGGTTGCTATGTAAGGTAAGGGGGGTATTAGGATTTTATTATTTTTATTAGGGATGATGGCGAGTTTGTACGTGTCAAAATTGGATGGGAAGGCAATCGGCATTTTAATAACTATAGTTATCTGATTATCTACGTAAAAATAACCTAACTTAACTATGTCGTGGAAATCTCTATACTCTACGTCAAGGAGTCTTCTTTAAAATATAATGTCCTTAGTTTACTTAATATATTTTTAACTTCTACAATACTTATAATAAAATGGGGCATACTCGATGTACGAATAAAACCTAATGTAATTTCTAACTTAAATAATTCTTGTGATAAATCCTCATCATTATCTCCTAAGATAATAAGATGCTGCGCCAGATGGGCATATTTAACTAGATCATTATCTTTGTTACTGTCACTATCCATGATAACTTTGAGAACCTGATTTATCTTATTCTGATTTTTTGCTAAAGTATCTATCGCTTTAGTGCTATGAAGGATCCAATCTTTATTAAGAGTAATATGGTTATTGATCTCAGTTTCTAATTTTTGTTCATTATTTTGTAGTGTTTTATTATATTTAATAGCGTCAGTATAATCAAGGTTACCTGAAATTGATTTTATTTCAGATCCGAGTCCGTCGATGAGACCTCTCTTACTACGGTTTGGTTTGAAACTTAATAATTGCTCTGATATTTTATATAATTTAGTACGCAAATGCTCGACATGTGGATCATAAAGGGGCGGCCACGCGAAGCAGCGACCGGCGGCGCAGAGGCTGCGCGATGCGAGAATTCTCTCTTCTTTGCAGGGTCGAATCTCTCACATCACATGGTTAATTGACATCACACGCATAGTACCTATTAGGAATTCGCTGGTCGGCACTTTGCGTGGCCAGGCTGTTAGGTATATGATATAAAACATTGCAATCTAAATGTTCGCGGTGGATCTAGGCGCGCAGCCTTAAAATTTTCTTTAATACGTTAAAATATTAAAAGTATTTTACCTCAAAGGCAGGTCCTAACCCAAGTCCTGCACAATCGTTAGTGTCCATATTGTTCTGAATTATACACAACGATCTTCGATCCTGTTATATACAAAGTTAATTATTACTTACATTATACTAATCATTATTTTATTAAATTTGAGATTTTAGCATTCATAATGCTATTTTTATACAATACTAAATAATATGCTAGAAAAAATACGACTCGCACCAGATCATGTTTTCGGACGGGAATAGAACCCGTGACCTTTGGATATCCGGTCCAATGTTCTGACCGCTACCGAGTCACTAGTGGCATCGTCGAATTTCTTCTAGTACATCCCACTCTTACGCTGCTAGCCAGCGGCATTTCACCAATGTGAGGAGGAAAAAATACTATATTATATTTAACAGACAAAATATAGTAAATACCTTTGATCGGAAATGATACCGACTGCGCCATTTATACTGAAATGAAACAAATACAAAAAAAAACCGTTAAAAATAATGTCATACCTAGGTAAATTCATAAAAGAGAAAGTACCCGTCTATTTGTTTAAAATCTATGATGAAAACATTATAGATTTTTAACAAATAGAACAGGAGCCCTGACAAGTGACGAACGCTTGGCTTTTCGATTATTCAAATAGAATTGAAGTGACATTAAGTGTATGAAATTGACATTTTAAAACGTCGTGATTGTCTATGGTGAGCGACATTTTACATGAGTTACATACAATTATCTATTCTATCCGAATTGTAGAAAGCCACTTGGCTATAGGGCCATGCGAGGTACTATTTCAAATTCGAAACTTGGACCTTGTACCTCTAGTCTTCTTTCTAAAATCAGTTTTGAACCACGTCTAACTTAAGTCGACCATTAGTTAAATATAATGAATTTACTTAGTCCCGAATTAAGCAAAATATTGTAATGTATAATCCGCGCGCAATTAGAATGGGATGGGACCTTGTTAAAGTAAATCGAAAGTGACAGTCAAGCAGTCAAGTAGCGTTAGCAAACAATTCTGAATCTATTTCCTAAAATAAAAATGAATTTAAAAAAGTGAAAAGTGTTAAGACCCCTTTTTTGTATTTTTTTTTGTATGTATCTCCACCGATTACTTTAAAACGGCTGAACCGATTGACATGATTCAAACGCCACTTTATCAGGTTAGTACCCAAGTTGGTCTCATTTTTTGAAAATTTTAAATCGGTTCAGTAGTTTTCGAGTAATTCTAAAACTACTGTGATTTTTTAAGCAACTTTTGCACGAGTTTTAACGGATCTTCAGACATAACATCTTTGTTTATATACCGATTTAGATGATTCTTGTTTTGTTAGAAAGGGGATACTTTAAGGGTGTTTTCATCAAATTTCATTCACATTGGACCTTGAACTTCGAAGATACACAAGAGAATTCTTCAAAATCAAATAGGACAGTGTATTAGTGATTACACTACGGTATTGAAAGGTATCGCATCAGCCATTTTTTAATCACTGCTGGGGCTGGGATGCAAGCCTTACTTATGGGCTGATGAATAAGATGGACCATAACCCACCGCGCGGGCCCAATGCGGATTGGTGGGTGTTAATTGGTATTGGACCTTGGACTTCGAAGATACACGAGGGAACTCCTCCAAGTCAAATAGGATATTATTGTGTTAGTAATTGAGATATTAGTAGGTTAAGACAATCGAAAACAAACCGAGCTATGGTCTGCGACGTTTTAGACTAGACTTGGACTACGAAGTATGAAGGACACAACGAAACTCCTTAAAAACAAACAGCGTGAATTTAGAAATTGAGTTATGGGTGTTGTGTTCCATAGAAAATATTATATGAAGTTAAAAAATATTTACACGCTTACATACCTTACCACAAATACTATACAAAGTAAAAAAATAATTACATGCGTACATACCTACCACAAAAAATTGAAAATAAAATTGCTTTAAAAAAAAAGGAAAACCTCCTTCAAAAAACTTGAAAACCGAAACAAAAACAGCTTCAGGTGGGTGGGGCGGGAGGACCATGTTTTCTTTTTCTAATTCTGAAAGCCCCACCCACCTTCAATACACATGTTTTATTAATATTGATATGCGTAACTAATAATTTTAATATTATTTCTTGCTTTTTAGAGGTATTTAATTATGAAGCTGTTTTTGTTTTGGAAAGAAAAATGTGGTACCAGTTCCCTATAATAAAACAATGTTTGCAAGAGCGCAATACGAAACACGTTCAGCATATTTATGTAATAAAATAAATAAAGAGATTTATAAATACAACATGTTACAAAAATACCCCAAATGCCGAATATGGTATATAGGGACCATCAAACTGATCAACTTTTACTATGGGGCCAACTCTGAAAAAGCTATAAAAAGTTAGCTGTCATACAAAAATTAAAATCCAAAATATCAAAATGTATGAAACAGCTGGTTTATTTTTTGCGACTTGAGAGTTGGTCCCATTGTAAATGTTGTTCAGTTTGATGGTCCCTATATACCATATTCGGCATTTGGGGTATTTTTGTAACATGTTGTATAATAAACCTATTTATAACATATTTGCTCGTAAAGGGTCTCTTATTACACTAATTTCAATATCGTATGGTATCTCATTATGTACTTGTGCGTTATGGTAATGTAAAACCCCATACCAACCTTTTTGCTCGCAAAAATGTCAATAATTTAATATGCCGTAACAGTGTTGCAACTATTACGGAACGTAAAAACTGTGTGGATTTTGGTTGCTCTGTGTTGGAACAGCGGCGACATTTTGTGCCAATTAATGTTACAGTAACTATGTTTTATAACATATTTGCTCGTAAAGGGTCTCTTATTACACTAATTTCAATATCGTATTGTATCTCATTACGTACTTGTGCGTTATGGTAATATAAAA
Organism: Catoptria pinella; assembly: GCA_963556745.1. NCBI lineage: Eukaryota > Metazoa > Arthropoda > Insecta > Lepidoptera > Crambidae > Catoptria > Catoptria pinella. The sequence continues at coordinate 6,833,904 of OY750782.1, read as the reverse complement.
CGCACGGTTTATCAAGATGCTCCGTCTAAAACATACGGTACTTTTTTAAATCTTAGCAAAGAGTTTTTATGTCAGAAAAGAGGTCAGCATTTAAAAAAAAAATAACTTTTGGGATAAAATATAATAAATAGACATTTAATTCTTTAATTTTATTAATTTTGACAATACAACCATTTATCTGTAATAAAAACACAAAAATATTAATTTACTTTATTAGTAATACTGGCTGTTTTTTATGCCTTTGCCTTAAAAAAAGCGCTGATGCGCGCGCATCGCTAATTTGTGAACAAGTAAAAATTAATCCGCGGGCTTTTTCTTTTCGCTGTATTGTTTTTATTTGAAAATGTCGTCAAGTACTGATGAATTTAATAATTCGACACCGCCAGAAGTCTCAGAGGCAGCGAAAAGGGCTTTTCTAAGCCTCTTGCCCGAAAAATATATAAGTCAAGCTCATTGTGGTGCTACTTCAATTCAATGCTAAAAAGCACTGTGAAAACAAAACATGGTATTGATATCAAGTCATACTCCAACTTGCTGGCATTTCTAAAAAGACGCTCAAGTGGTCATGTGGCAATCCCAACTGACAACGTAATAATCAATTTTACAAATTGTTCAAATTTTTATAACTGCTTTAACAAGTGATAAAAAATTTATTCGTTTAAGAAAGTCCGAGTTTTATTAATTTCTTCGCAAATATGTTATAAAACGTCGTATGTCATACGTGCGCTTTGATAATTACCGCACTTATATCATAATGTACTATTACGAGTGTATCAATGTTAACAAATTGGATACAAAAATTAACCTACATAGAAACTGAAAGTTTATTGCAACGTATAAAATAAATCAAAGTAAATATTATTATACTAGCGGCCCGCCTCGGCTTCGCACGGGTACAATGTAGTTACTAATGTGGTAAGTGTGAAGTTATTAGACTATACTACAGGATATCTATATATAGTGGTGGCCACATAATTAAGGACGCCATTCGATTTTCATACAAACGAAGTAACTTTTAAGCATTGCTTCTCCGCCAGGGATTGACCGAGCGGTGATCTGGTGATGGCCATCCAGGGAGTAAATGGAGGAGATCCAGATTTCTATACACACCCAAGTGATCTGACTAGCATTTTAAGAGATGTAAGGAAATGTTTAAAAAAACCGCGAATATAGCATAAAAATATTCGCGTATGAAAATCTTGCAACTGAAAATTCTGATGCTTACATCTCTTAGAATGCTGACCAGATCAGTTGGGTGTGTATTGCGATCTGAATCTTCTCCATTCACTCCGTGGATGGCCATCATCAGATCACAGCTAGTTCAATCCCTAGCGGAAAACCAAGACTTCATGAAAATCGACTTGTGTCCTTAATTATGTGGCCACCACTATACGAATATGTATATACGACGTACACAACTTACGCAAGGGGTGTTATAAGTTTAACTGTGTGTGTCTGTCTGTCTGAGGCACCCTAGCTCTCAAACTTATGGACCGATTTTGATGCGGTTTTTTATGCATAGTTTAAAAGATCTAAGAGTACAGACGACGGGACTCCTAAACCATTGATCCGATTATGATGAAACTTTAGTGAGTTGTTCTTCTTACGACCGAGAAGGTCCCTGGCTAAAAAAACAGAGCATTGCAATACGCATGCCGGGTGCAGCTAGTTCTAAATAAAAATATGTTGTGCATTATCAGGATTATCAATCTCGATCATCCAACACTTCTCTATAATATACAACGTGTTACAAAAATACCCCTAATGCCGAATATGGTATACATATAGGGACCATCAAACTGAACAACATTTACCATGGGACCAACTCTGAAATCGCGAAATAAAAATCAGCTGTTTCATATGTGACGCCCATCCTTATAGCGCATGTTAAACACAAAAAAAAAACTATTCCCAAACTAATTACAAAAGCAGGGTTTCAGCATGTGGACTCATAAAACCATTGGTATTTCACTTCGGATCATTGACAAAGGGGAGCTAAGACAAATGGGTGATTTGGGGAAGTCCAACGAAGCTAAACAGATGTGAGAAGAATAGCTTTTGAAATATTACAAAAAACCCTTAAACTATCTCGTGGTGATATTAGGAAATGTGCAGGGAGGGCATTCGGGTCTTGGATGTGGTAAATGACGCACGCCGTTCATCGGGAGTGAAATGGATAGTGCGCGCGCGCGTGTTAAGTGCCCAGAGGCTAATACGTAAGTCTCGTGACGATCGTTGGTCCTGTAAAGAGTGCGCGACGCAAGTGCATGTGGGTATAGATGTGCTGTGCTGAGGCAGGTACGAGAGCTGAGGCAGGTACGAGAGCGGTGGCTGTTTAGAGTAAGTCGTACGAGTACGCGTAAGCTACACGATATTATCCCGGTGAGTCCCAATTGTATTTATAATGTTAAGTGGTTTGGGCGTAGGGTTGGGTAATGCGTGACTTATCCCAGTGTACTAATAGTATAAGGTTGGTTTGCGTATTTTAAGTACTTTGGCCGTTGTTATTGCGTAACATATCGTAGTGTATTAAGTGTGCGCGCCTGTTCCGCGTGTCGTACTTTAATGGTCTGCCTGCTATTAGTGTTGGGAAAATGGGGTTATGGGATATACAGATTAGGGAATGTAGTTAGGAACCAATCGCAATCACATAAAAGCGGGGTTCTTTACCAATTCGATTAGGGACATTAGGTAAGAACCAAACGCCATCACATAAAAGCGGGGTTCTTACCAGAATCGTACGATTAGGGAAATTACAGCTATTCGATTAGGATTCACGGAGATCATTATGGTACTCGTTCGTCCTTAGTAATAGTAAAGTAACTACATAACAATTTTGTATTAAACCGGTGGAGGAATTATCGTCTGGGTCGAACTCCACAGAGCGTTGCGGATAGCGTGAGATGTCTAAGCTATACTTTTAGCAGATTTCTAGTTGGTGGGGCAACGCTTCCCTCTCCCCGGAGGGGGGGGCCGGTATTAGGTATTTTGCTTAAACTCGAGCCTAAATAATTAATTAAGATTTAATAAATTAATAATAACAAAAAAAATATCGTTTGGATAAACTCAGAGTAAGGTGTTGCGTCACACATACATAAATTAAAATCGAAAATATCAAAATGTTTGAAACAGCTGATTTTTTTTTTCGCGATTTGAGAGTTGGTCCCTATAGTAAAAGTTGTTCAGTTTGATGGTCCCTATATACCATATTCGGCATTTAACAGTATTTTTGTAACATGTTGTATACCTACCACATTTCTTGTCATGTTATCCGGTTGCAAAATAAAAAAGTCTATTTGGCGAGCTGATTCTCGAGCAGGCGACATTAGAGCTGACCTTGGGAGAAACAATCACTGCGCAGATCTACACCAGCCGCTCTTAAACTTTGTCCCTGTGCTTTATTAATTGTCATAGCACAGGCGACTTGACCGGATTATTGTATTCTTTTAAAATTAATCTGATAATCAGATGGAATAATTTTGCACCTTTTTACAACGCAATAAGGAAAAAATGTCAGCACTGACAACATAACGCCACGGAAATTACCAAAGAGAATGAAATACTACGTTGAGATGACAAATGATATTTATTTTTCTTAATTAATCAATCAAATGCACAAAGAAGTTTCAATTCCGACGTCGAAGTCAATCACCCCAAAAGTAGCTTTCTATCACTTTTTAACCCTGTTAGGGGATAAATATAAAAAAAATACGAAACACGTGTTCAAATAAATTTTGTGAAAGAATGTCTATACCAAATTTCAAGTCAATCGGGCCAAGGAATCGCGTTCGCCCATACAAACTTTGCCACCCTGTTTCCCCCCTTTAGGGGTTGAATTTCGCAAAATCCCTACGCCCTAAAAGCAGCCCTCATGCAAAATTTGAGACTCCTAGCACTTGTAGTTTCGGAGATTTCGCGATCAGTGAGTGAGTGATTTTCCCTTTTATATATATAGATATAACCTTATTGTCTTATTTATTTTTAATAAATCTAAAAATTATTAAACATAGAAACGTTTAGATAAAAAATATATTTATAAATATGTTTATTATTAATATTAAAAAGTACTTACCTTTAATTTATTTTTAACCCTAAAGCACCATAGTATTAAATGTTTTTTTTTCTTTAATTAACTAATAATTTGGATAAGGAAATTTCATTGACTATAATAGAAAAATAAGTAAGAAAGAGCGGAGTCTCCTGACACAGGCATATTTTTGCTTAAGGCCCTTATGTACCTCAAATGGCGCCCTCATTTTAATTAAATTTATTGCACGCTAAGTACATAATGTATCGAAAATTCACATGTACAGATTGAAGCTAAGGTTCTATAGTTTATTTACAAGTAATTGGGCACAGACCCTATCCAAGACAAAAATGTTGGTGATAATTAGACTCCGTAATCGGAGGAGGTATATTTTGGGAACGTCTCCTAAGAACGTCTGCTACGTTCTTAGGGATGAGGTGAATATTTTTGCTAATTATTCTGGTTTATCGATAAACTCGACACGACTACTATTAAAAACATGACAAAAAAGATATGTTATTTATTTTACGAATGAACAGGTTCTTACATTTAAGAATAACAGAAAAACACTACTAGGAAAAAAATGTTAAGTGGATAAAATAATATTTGAACACAAATATAGTTTAAATCAACATAAAATACAATATATTTAATACTATGTTGATTTAAAATGTTTTTGTGTTCAAATATTATTTTATCTACTTAAGTATTTTAAGTACCTATTTCTTTTATTCTTATATGTAAACCTGTTTATTCGTAAAATAAACAAAATATATTTTTTGTCATGTTGTTTAATTATGGTCAAGTTGAGTTAATTTATCGATAAATCAAAATAATTTACCCCATCCCTAAGAATGTCTGCTCCCAAAATATACCTCTGATGACGGACCGGTCTCTAGTAATAATAGTGTGTGTGACTTGTCGCGGAAGTTACTAAGCAATCAAAGTATTTAACTTCCGGGAATGCAAACACCCAAACCTCCAAGATGGCAGATTGATTGTAATCATCAAATAACATTGACGCTATTTATAGCCAACACACTGAACTTCACACGCGGTGCTGTGTAGCACGGCCAGGTTTGGTGTACAGTCAGCGCCAAAATGATTTGAGCACTCAAACCTACCTGAATACTAAACTAAACATTTGACAAAAATCAACTTTTTCTCAAGACAACGAAAGTGCACCTTAACGCACTTTCGTTTGTTCTCAGAACAAAACGACACACAAGACAACAATGAAAGTGCACCTTAATCTCTTGAGATAAGGTTATATGTCTAATGATTATCTATTTTGGTAGGTTTGAAGTCTCAGATCATTTTGGCGCATACATCATTGTCTAATATACATAAAATTGACATACATGACTACATTCGACAGACGCAGCCACCACGCCAGTGCAACAGCTTCGGTATGGAGCTCCTAAATAAAAAGCTTCAACAAATAAAAGAGATTTTGATAAACAACTTACCTGGACAGAGACAGGAGGTAGCGCTGACGTGGGAGTGGGATACACATCAGTTTTGCTAACATATATTCTGGGATCCTTAATGCCTAGCACTTGCACCCAAGTAGCGTCGAATGGGCTGTGGTTCCTGTGAGTGTAAGAGCAGTAGTGCACCCCGTCAACCGCCCACAATGTTTCCTTCTCATCAACCAGCACCTCTACTGTGTATGGACGGTCCATTTGGAATGGGAATGATCTGAAGTGATAAACAAGATCTTATTTGACAACAACATCACATGCTCCACTCCAAAGTAAGTAGCTAAAGCACTTGTGTTATGGAAATCGGAGACAACGGTGGTATCACAAACACCCAGACCTGAGCCAATATAGAAAACCGGTGTACAAAGCCACTCGACCACGGAGGTCGTCGTTATGGCTCTTGCGCACGAAAGACTGTGTACGGGTAAAAATATTAACGATTTGAATGCGTATTATGTGAGCTTATTTGAAAACATAATATTTTGGCCGGCGCGCGACGGCATCTTGTACTGTACCGCGCGTTCATATTTGTTGTAGCGCGCATACTCAACTCAGCGGGTAAACTGATTGTGTTCGCCGGCATAGTTTCTAGTGGCCCTACCATGTGATGCAAACTGTTTACGCTATCAACTCCGTCTTTTTTTAGGCTCAAATTGTAGCTGACTAAATTTTCCAGAGGATTGTTTCTCAAATTTTTGATATCATTGTTCGTTTCCAAATTATTTAGTGACAAAATAAAAAAATTTTTTTAACTATTTCGGCCATAACTTTCTTCGTTTTTGACTTTCTCGAATAATTCGTTTTGCACCTTACAGCTCTCGTAAATACTTCACAACTCTCCGATATCTCGGATTCCCCGATTTTACGAAAAAGTAAAGCAAGTATCGTACTTTTTCGTAAAATCGGGGCCTATACTAGAGCGAACGAAAAGACATTTTCAATGTCAAAATAAAAAAAAACCGGACAAGTGCGAGTCGGGCTCGCCCACCGAGGGTTCCGTACCTACCTACATTATAAATAGTTCAGAAATCGAATCTCGCAGTTTTTTCCGAGCTTCTCCCAAAATTTAGCTCCCAAAACTTATGATTTTGTGTTTTATAAGTGATATTGTGGTTATATTTACTACACAGTTCAATTAGTTAGGTAGGAAACCTTATTAAAGTTGGTACTTAAAAGTACTTAAAATTCTATTTTGTGAAATGATTTATTTATTGTGTACCTATGAGTGACACAATAATTTTTAGTAGGTATATCTAGCATTTGTGTTGAACTAATTTAAAAATAATTTAAGTAAGGAAGGGTTGTGCTTTTTTACGAGTTATTTGTTATTTAGATTAGTCTAGATGGTGCTGCGCGGTGTCGTAACGTAACGTTATTAACCGACTTCAAAAAAAGGAGGAGGTTATTAAGTCGACGGATTTTTTTTTTTTTTTATGTATATTTTAACATAACTTCACCAGTTATTAACCGATTTCAATTATTCTTTTTATCTGAAAGAACATAGTTTATTTGTGGTCCCATAAAAAAATACATAGATCTGGCTAGTAGTTTTTTCATAATCCTGAAAAATATCAATTTTTTAGCTTAACATCGCACAAGTTTTTACGGATTTTCAAGTATAACTTCTTTGTTTATGAACCAATTTCGATTATTATTTTTTTGTTTGAAAGGATATACCTCAAGAATAGTCACATTTTAATTTAATTGGTACCTTGGACCTTGGACTTCGAAGATACACAAGGGAACTCCTCAAAGTCAAATAGGATAAGTATAGTGATTGAGATATTGGTAGGTTTATGACAATACAAAACAAATCGAGCTATGGTCTGCGACGTTTTGGACTAGTCTTGGACTACGAAGTACGAAGGCACAACGGAACTCCTTAAAAATAAACAGCGTGAATTTGGACATTGCGTTATGGGCGTTGTACCATAGAAAATATTATATGAAGTTGAAAAATATTTACACGCATACATACCTTACCACAAATACTATATAAATTAAAAAAATATTTACACGCGTACATACCTACCACTAAAAAGTAGAAAATAAAAAAGCTTTTTTAAAAAGAAGTTAAAATAATATTCAAATTATTAGTTACGCATATCCTATTATATCATATTAATAAAACACATCTATTGAAGTTGGGTGGAGCGGGAGGACAACTGCTTTTCTTTTTCTTTCTAATTCTAAAAGCCCCACCCGACTTCATTAGACGTGTTTTATTAATATGATTTAATAGGATATGCGTAACTAATAATTTTTATATTATTATTACTTTTTTTAAAAAAGCTTTTTTATTTTCTACTTTTTAATAACTATACTATACTTTTTGATAACCTCCTCTTTTTTTTGAAGTCGGTTAAAAAAGAAAAACCTCCTTTAAAAAACCTAAAAACAAAAACAAAAACAGCTTCAAAGTTAAATACCTCTAAAAAGCAAGAAATAATTTTCTATTAATTATTAGTTACGCATATGAATATTCATAAACACGTCTAATGAAGTCGGGTGGGACTTTTAGAATTAGAAAAAGAAAAGATGGTCCTCCCGCCCCACCCGACTTCAATAGACGTGTTATATTGTGACGCCCATCCTAATAGCGCATGTTTAACACAAAAAAAAAACTATTCCCAAACTAATAAAACAAAACTCGAGGCGGAAGTTGTTTTCGAAACAATAAATAATTTAATGTGCGAACCCGACCTTCAAAGACTGTAGGAGTTCTTTATTTTAAATAGAAATTTCAAAAGAAAGATGCACAAAGGGACATTAAGACAAATGTATTCCTAATTTTACAAAAGCAGGGTTTCAGCATGTGGAATCATAAAAACCTTGGTATTTAACTTCGGATCATAGACAAAGGGGAGCTAAGACAAATGGATGATTTGGGGAAGTCCAACGAAGCTAAACAGATGTGAGAAGAATAGCTTTGAAAATACGTTACAAAAAACCCTTAAACTTTCTCGTGGTGATGTTATGAAATGTGTAGGGAGGGCATTCGGGTCTTGGATGTGGTAAATGACGCACGTCGTTCATCGGGAGTGAAATGGATAGTGCGCGCGCGCGTGTTAAGTATCCAGAGGCTAATACGTAAGTCTCGTGACGATCGTTGGTCCTGTAAAGAGTGCGCGACGCGAGTGCATGTGGGTATAGATTTGCTGTGCTGAGGCAGGTACGAGAGCTGAGGCAGGTACGAGAGCGGTGGCTGTTTAGAGTAAGTCGTACGAGTACGCGTAAGCTACACGAGATTATCCCGGTGAGTCCCAATTGCATTCATAATGTTAAGTGTAGGGTGTAGGGTTGGGTAATGCGTGACTTATCCTAGTGTACTAATAGTATAAGGTTATTTTAAGTACTTTAGCCGTTGTTATTGCGCAACATATCGTAGTGTATTAAGTGTGCGCGCCTGTTCCGCGTGTCGTACTTTAATGGTCTGCCTGCTATTAGTGTTGGCAAAATGGGGTTATGGGGTGTGCAGATTAGGGAATGTAGTTAGGAGCCAATCGCTATCACATAAAAGCGGAGTTCATTACCAATTCGACTAAGGACATTTTTTTTTTATTTGACTTAGTTGTGCAGTTTTTGGTTTCAATTTGTTTAAAGATTGGGTAGATATTATATTTTATTTATGTTTTTTTTATTGTTAATATCTGGGTCCAGACTCACCTTCCGAGCGTGCCAAAGTATACACGTCGGGAGGGAGGAGTTTAGGGGGGGGAAGAAGGTAGAAGACAGTAAAATAATAGATAGGAAAGATGAGGAATAGGAAAGAACGGAAATGAAGATAGAAGAAGTTCTTGAGTCACTGAGACCCTATCGGCCCGGGCTCAAACTGCCACGGCGAATCCAGTTACCCCTGCGCGGTCATGACAACAATCAAACCGAGAGGCAGCGATCACTGGACCCGCCGCGGCGAGCAGAGGCCGGTATGGGGAGGGCCGAGGCCATAAAATTGTCGCCACTTGCTCTTGCAAGTGCGGTGATATACTAAACATTGTTTTGATTTTATTATTATTATGATGATATTATACAATTCTTTTTTTTGGTTTTTTTATATTGTACATATTTATATTTAATAATTAAACTTTATTTACATATTTACAGGTTCATCGAGTGGTACGCGCATTCAAGGATACAGGAGGACTGCTGGGAAAGTTAAATGTTTTTAACTGGGAGTATGTTTTGCAGATGAAGTTGCAGAAAAGTTTAGTGAGTGAAGGTTTCTTTATAAAGTCAGGGAAGGAGAAAGGGGAGCCATCAAGACGGCTGCACTGCGATATATAGCTGTGTATGCTCAGGGTAAACCTAGAAAGAATGAATGAATATGAATGAAATATTCATATGCGAAACTAATAATTATTAGAATATTATTTCTTGCTTTTTAGAGGTATTTAATTTTGAAGCTGTTTTTGTTTTTGTTTTTAGGTTATTTGAAGGAGGTTTTTTAATTTTTTTTTTTTGGTAAACATCGTGTGAATAAAGATTTAAATTAATAATAGTAACGAACGATGCATTGTTTTTTGCTTGTATTGAGCTGGTGAAAAAAATAGCTTGCTTTGTTGAGGCTTCATTCTCTAGGCGGGCACGCAACTGAATGTATGTTTTTAACCGACTTCAAAAAAGGAGGAGGTTATCAAGTCGACGGTATTTTTATTTTTTTAAACATAACTTCACCAGTTGTTAACCGATTTCAATCGTTCTTTTTTTATTTTAAAGAACACAGTTTGTGTGTAGTCCCATAAAAAAATTAAAGAGATGTCGTTAGTAGTTTTTTCATAATCCTGAAAAAAAAAACAATTATTTGGCTTACCATCGCAGGAGTTTTTGCGGATTTTCAGGTATAACTTCTTTGTTTATGAACCGATTTCGAAGATTTTTTTTGTTTGAAAGGGTATACCTCAAGAGTGGTCACATTTTAATTTCCTTGATATTGGACCTTGGACTTCGAAGATACACAAGGAAACTCCTCAAAGTCAAATAGGATATGTGTAGTGATTGAGATATTGGTAGGTTTATGACAATTCAAAACAAACCGAGCTATGGTCTGTGACGTTTACGACCAGACTTGGACTACGAAGTACGAAGGCACAACGGAACTCCTTAAAAACAAACAGCATGAATTTGGAAATTGAGTTATGGGCGTTGTATGTACCATGGAAAATATTATATGAAGTTAAAAAATATTTACACGCTTACAAACCTTATCACAAATACTATATAAAGTAAAAAAACATTTACACGCTTACATACCTACCACTAAAAAGTTGAAAATAAAAAAGCTTTTTTTAAAAAAAGAAAAACTTCCTACAAAAACCTGAAATCAAAAACAAAACTGCTTTAAAATTAATAGCCTTTAAAAAGCAAGAAGTAATATACAAAATTATTAGTTACGCATATCCTATTATATCATATTAATAAAACACGTCTAATGAAGTCGGGTGGGGCTTTTAGAATTAGAAAAAAAAGAAAAGCAGTTGTCCTACCGCTCCACCCGACTTCAATAGACGTGTTTTATTAATAATATATGATATAATAGGATATGCGTAACTAATAATTTGAATATTATTTCTTGCTTTTTAAAGGCATTTAATTTTAAAGCAGTTTTTGTTTTGTTTTCAGGTTGTTTGAAGGAGGTTTTCCCTTTTATTTATTATTTGTATGTTTGTATATTACTACTAGGTACAAGACACTTGATTAGGTAGGTACCTATTTAGGATTGTGTTTAATTACATTACGAAATTATAAAAATAAACCTAATATTTTTTTATTTTTTTGATTTGACAACATCACATACATTGCTTCGATTCCAAAGTAAGTAGCTAAAGCACTTGTGTTTTAGAAATCAGAGACAACGGTGGTATCACAAAAACCCAGACCTGAACATATATAGAAAAGTTCTAAATTCTAAATTGACCCAACCGGGGATCGAACCCGGGACCTCAGAGATGGCGACACCTTGAAAACCGGTGTACAAAGCCACTCGACCACGGAGGTCGTCGTCTAAGGGTCGGGGCTTATCTGTGCTACTCGTTTGACCGCAAAATGAAGCTGTTTTGCAATAGGAAAATGAGGGAATTTAAAAGAGAAAAATACAGAACTATCAATATATTGGTATTTGTTGGTAAAATACACGTTATAATAAAAATTATCACCAAATTTCAAGTTTATAGGTCAATTAAAAGTTTAGTTATGACCGCGCATACCGTTTTTTAACCTTGATGATTGACTACGTACTTTAATGACTATTATTTTTTATGATATAATTACAAATTTATAGTTTTCAGATTTTTCCCTGTATTTGTAGTATAAGACGATATTACTTGCCAAATTTCAAAGTTCTAGGTTAACGGGAAATACCTTATGGCAGCCATTACACACACAATCCAGACTGTGCCAGATTGACAAAGATTTACCGAGATTGAATGTGTAACGTTGTTTGCGATCTGGCGTGATCAGATTGTGCTGAATTGTCAATCTACGTCAATCTGGCTTGGTTTGGCTTAGGGTTGGCACCTTCTTTTTTTGTCCGTCTGTCTGTCTGTCTGTCTGTCCGTCTGTCAAGCCCCTTTATCTCGGGAACGCGTGGAGGTATCGAGTTGAAATTAAAACCATATACTCAAATCTACGGGCACTTGCAGCTGTGAACTGAAAAATCAAACTTCTAAGTTAACGTAAAAAAAAGATACGGCCATTAATGCCTCAAAAAACTATACAAGGTGTTACAAAAGTACTCCTAATGCCGAATATGGTATATAGGGACTATCAAACTGAACAACTTTTACTAAGGGACCAACTTTGAAATCGCGAAAAAAAAATCAGCTGTTTCATACAAAAATTAATTAAGAAAATATCAAAATGTATGAAACAGCTGTTTTTTTTTCGCTATTTCAGAGTTGGTCCCATAGTAAAAGTTGTTCAGTTTGATGGTCCCTATCTACCATATTCGGCATTAGGGGTACTTTTGTAACACCTAGTATATTTGTAATTATATCATAAAAATATAGTCATTAAAGTACGTAGTCAATCATCGAGGTTAAACGACGGTATGCGCACTTATAATTTAACTTCTAATTGAACAATAAACTTGAAATTTGGTGATAATGTTAATTACTACGTGTATTTTACCATCAAATACCATTACATTGATAATTCTTCTTTTTTTTCTTTTAAATTCCCTCATTTTCCTATTGCAAACTAGCTTAATTTTGCGGTCAAACGAGTAGCAGATAAGCCCCGCCTCTTAGCCCTTTTTTAATAATTTTGTAATGTAATTAAACACAATCCTAAATTGGTACCTACCTACGTAAGTGTCTTGTACCTAGTAGTATTATACAAATATAAAAATAATAAATAAAACACACATTCAGTGGCGTGCCCGCCTAGAGAATGAAGCCTCAACAAAGCAATTTTTTTTTCACCAGCTCAATACAAGCAAAAGCAATGCATCGTTCGTTACTATTATTAATTTAAGTCTTAATTCACAGGATGTTTTCCAAAATATCGTAACGACACCGCGCAGCGCCATCTAGACTGATAACAGATAACTCGTAAAAAAGCACAATCCTTGCTTCCTTCAATTATTTTTAAATTAGTTCAACACAAATGCTATATAGCGTAGCTTTGGACCTACTAAAAATTATTGTGTCACTTATAAGGTACACAATAAATAAATCATTTCACAAAATAGAATTTAAAGTAATTTTAAGTACTTACTTTGATAAGGTTTCCTACCTTACTAATTTAGGTATGAACTGTGTAGTTAGTATAACCACAATATCACTTATAAAACACAAAATTATAAAATACTAAATAATATACTAGAAAAAATAGGACTCGCACCAGATCATGTTCTCGGACGGGAATCGAACCCGCGACCTTTGGATATCCGGTCCAATGCTCTGACCGCTGAGCTACCGAGTCACCGGTGAGAACGTCGAATTTCTTCTAGTATATCAACTCTTACGCTGCAAGCCAGCGCCATCTCACCAATGTAGAAGGAATTACCTTCGACATTCAACTGAACATCTTTCCAGATATTTTTAAACAGTTGATTAAGATGAGAAAGCTATATAACTTTTTAAATTTTGAGATTTAAGCATTCACAATGCTATTTTATATAATACTAAATAATATACTAGAAAAAATAGGACTCGCACCAGATCATGTTCTCGGACGGGAATCGAACCCGCGACCTTTGGATATCCGGTCCAATGCTCTGACCGCTGAGCTACCGAGTCACCGGTGAGAACGTCGAATTTCTTCTAGTATATCAACTCTTACGCTGCAAGCCAGCGCCATCTCACCAATGTAGAAGGAATTACCTTCGACATTCAACTGAACATCTTTCCAGATATTTTTGAAGAGTTGATTAAGATGAGAAAGCTATATAACTTTTTAAATTTTGAGATTTAAGCATTCACAATGCTATTTTATATAATACTAAATAATATACTAGAAAAAATAGGACTCGCACCAGATCATGTTCTCGGACGGGAATCGAACCCGCGACCTTTGGATATCCGGTCCAATGCTCTGACCGCTGAGCTACCGAGTCACCGGTGAGAACGTCGAATTTCTTCTAGTATATCAACTCTTACGCTGCAAGCCAGCGCCATCTCACCAATGTAGAAGGAATTACCTTCGACATTCAACTGAACATCTTTCCAGATATTTTTAAACAGTTGATTAAGATGAGAAAGCTATATAACTTTTTAAATTTTGAGATTTAAGCATTCACAATGCTATTTTATATAATACTAAATAATGATCTGGTGCGAGTCCTATTTTTTCTAGTATATTATTTAGTATTATATAAAAATAGCATTGTGAATGCTTAAATCTCAAAATTTCAAATACAAAATTATAAGTTTTGGGAACTCAATTTTGGGAGAAGTTCGGAAACAAACTGCGAGACTCAATTTCTGAACTATTTATAATGTAGGTGGTATGGAACCCTCGGTGGGCAAGCCCGACTCGCACTTGTCCGGTTTTTTTTAAATATGTTCGCCATTTTGAAAAATTTTGAAAAACTGGCCCGACTGATAAATTCCATATGTATAATTTTCGAACATTCGAACATGCTCAAAAAACTTTACGAGAATCGAAGAGAAAAAAGTAGAGGAGAACAGCCAACACCGGAAGCCGCACTGCAATGTTTTTTTTACATATCTCCGTTATTTTGAAAAACTGGCTACACTGACATAATTTCTATAGAATTTTTGAACTTGCTCACAAATTTTCATATGAGAACAAACAGCGCCGGAATGACCGACTGAAATAAGTTTTATTTACATATCTCCGCCATTTTGAAAAAAATCGATAAACTAGCGTGACAAAAAAACTCGCGCTCGCTCAATCGCGGTCAATTACTAATTATTTATTTATTATTCTGAAACGCAATGTAAATTGAGCCTTACGGTATATGCCAAAAAGAACTGATGCTTACCTATAAGCATTAATTTCGTCAACTCCTAACTTGCCATTGACCCCTGTATTCCGCATAACTTTCTTTTGCGGCATATACACGTCGAAGTGCACCGCGATATTGTCTCTCCTCGTCGGGTCCCCCAAGCCTATGTGCAGGGAAAACCTGAAGCGGAAACAAACAGCTAGTGACTTATACATACAGTGCGACAATATTAAAAGTTGGGGCTTTTAGAGTTAAAATAAAAATAAGTTGTCCTCCCGCCCCACCCGACTTCAATAGACGAGTTTTATTAATATTGATGCGCGTAACTAATAATTTGAATATTATTTCTTGCTTTTTAGAGGTTGTTTTTTGCTACAACTTTTCCGTCTAATGCATGGATTAGTTTAAAACTTCACCGTGGATCATAATATTTTCTGGGTGTGCCGGTGAAAACAATCTGTGATCCTATCGACAGGGGTTTGCTCAGCGGTTGCGTAACGATTTTGTTTTGTACCCAAGTCTGAAACCAAAGGGTAACACGAATGTTAGAATTAGTAATATTACACCTACTTACTTCTGATATACCTACGCTTTGCATATAATTAAGTTGTTATAGGATAGATAGACGATACAAATGTCTTCTTATACTTACTTACTTTAAGAAAGATTTTATCAGTAGCTGTTGCAGGAACTAATAAATATCTATTTCATGAAAAGGTACAGACAACTGACCAGTTACTTCAAATTCCTGACCATTTTCGACAAACAACCTCGTAGGAATTGATTACTAACATCAAAATATATAACAACATTGGTTTTACGATTTTTCTGAAAACAGACAAAAGAACATCGACTTATCATATAAAACTCGATCAGCAAAAGTCGATTTTTTTATTGTTTTCGGATAAGTCGTAGAACAAATGTTGTTGTTTATGATGCTAGTAATCTACTCCTGCGATGTTGTTGGTGTTTTACAAAGAACCCTGTATATTTCTTATTTTTTGTAAATGCAAAATTTAAAAACAAAATTATATTTTTTCTTGCTTTTAAATTTTTCATTGCATTACGATGGTCAAACTCTCGGTTTTGTTATGAAAAGTGAGAGATAAATGGGTAGTTAGTTTTTTTTTGTAAGTAATAATTATAAACATGTATAATGTTCCATAAAATGACATTATTTATATGTTTTCTAACGAAATAACATGTAGGTAGGTATGTCATTTCATGATTTCGCATTTTTTTTTATCTTATGGTGTAAAAAATGCATGTTAAAATTATAAGTTAAAAATATATAATACAGAACTTAATTTTTCGAGCATTTTGAGTCTACCCAAAATGAATGATAGATAAATAAATATTTCTGTTGATTCAATCTCTTTTTTAATTAATCACCTTAGTAAATCTGTAACTGAGTGTACTTTTGATTTTGGGGACAATGGAGCATACTTTCAATATTTGGGGGCAGTGGGGAATTTCTTTGAAATATTAAATTGACCCCGGGGGCTATGGAGCAAAAGTCAAATTTTCTGTCTACAATTTGGGATGGTCCGGGCTGATTACGTAACTGTTGCTAACAATTCTCGATTGAAACCGCAGAAACATTTCTGCTTTAAGTAAGATAGTTGGCACATTGGTTCTTACTAAAGCAGCAATGTAACTGCGATTTCTGTCAGAATTGATTGCAACAAAGAAGGCCTCTGATCACAATCGCGAATCAACATAAAGAGCCCTTGAGAGTTTTGGAGACATGAAATTTAAATGAATACGTGGTTCACCAGTAAAGTATTATTTAATTGGAAATGTAATATTAAGCAACATTTCTGAGTCTGTGTAGATTAAGCACGATAGAATAACTTAGGAGAGAGTAATCCTGGTGTGTAAAGTTTCATTGAAAAACGGTAAAATAAATGAGTTGGCTTTGAGACAAATACACCGTCTTTAATTCCTCCGCCCGTATTAATTTGGTTAATATAAGTTCACTACTATTTGCTTTTTGCGGACGAAGTCGCGGGCGAAAGCTAGTGTATGACGTGTTCGTTCTGAACCGATTGGTATGATTCAATCAAACATTATTACATTAGTTTTTTACAAAACTTTAAAAACGGTTCAGTAGCATTTTATTCAAATAATCCTAAAATTATTTTTATAACATATTATTTGCTCGTAAAGGGTCTCTTATTACACCAATTTCAATATCGTATTGTATCTCATTACGTACTTGTGCGTTATTGTAATGTAAAACGCACGGTTTATCAAGATGCTCCGTCTAAAACGAACGGTACTTTTTTAAATCTTAGCAAAGAGTTATTATGTCAGAAAAGAGGTCAACATTTTATGAATAAATTTGGAGTCAAGTGTTGACTCTCGACCATTTACGAGCACACACGCGTACATTCCACCATCGTCGCCGCCGCGCCGCTGCCACCGACTGCAAAACTCTGTTGTCTCGTTTCTCCTACTTTCACTCAAGAGAGTGAGAGAGATACTGGTGAAATTGTTACTAATAATAATAACTTGACAACATTTAAAATGCCAACTGGATAAGTAATAATCAATTTTACGAATTTTTATAACTGCTTTAACAGGTGATTAAAAGTTTATTCGTTTAAGAAAGTCCGAGTTTTATTTATTCCCTCGCAAATATGTTATAAAACGTTGTATGACATACGTGCGCTTTGATAATTACAGCCTCTGCTCTATTGTAGCAATATCGCCTCAGCTGTAATTTCCAACATACCGCACTTATATCATAATGTACTATTACTTAACTTACCATTTTGTGAATAAAATTGCAATGGATGTTTGGGGAAACCTATATTGTTTGTTTATGAACCGATTTGGATGTTTCTTTATTTACGTTAATCGGTTTTTCACTTTCGTGGAACCTACCTAACGAGCCTAATCTTAGATTTTTGCGATGCTAAAAAAACCGATCAAGAGCGAGTTTGCGCATCGCGTTCCATACCATCGATATAATATATAAAAGAGAAATTCACTCACTCACTCACTCATCACAAAATCTCAGAAAATACAAGTGCTAGGAGTCTCAAATTTTGCATGGGGGTTCCTTTTAGGGCGCAGGTGCTCACTAAGACGGGATTTTGCGAAATTCAACCCCTAAAGGGGTGAAACAAGGGGACAAAATTTGTATGGGAGAACTCGATTCCTTGGCCCGATTGACTTGAAATTTGGCATAGACATTCTTTCACAAAATTATTTGAACACCTGTTTCGTATTTTTTTTTATATTTATCCTCTAACAGGGTTAAAAAGTGGTAGAAAGCTACTTTTGAGGTGATTGACTTCGACGTCTTATTTAACAGAGAACATAATTACATAATTTAAGTCAAATTACGTCTCTGAGCGTGGCAATAAGTTCACTAATAATTATCATGCCGATTTAGAACCACCAGATCTGCGTTTTCCGTAGCTCTATCTCCTTTCCTCATTCAAAAAGATAATTCGCTAGAGCAAGCACACCGCGCCGGCACCTTCGGCGGCGACTGACTCGCCGCCGCGCAGATGCCAAATTACAATTTTCTTTCTCCTTTGAATGAAGCTTCCGTGTGTCGGAATCGGAAGAGATAAAGACATCGAAGGTCAAGTTGACGTGACTGAGATGTGTAAATGATCCGTAAAGCTACGGAAAAATTGATGCTCTGTAGATTATACACCTGATTATAATATATACCTGCTGTTAAGCTACATGCTTAACAGCAGGTAGGCATAAACTTTATGAACTTAATACCTACTTAATTTTCTCAACACCTTAGTAATAGCGCATATTTAAATAGGTTCTGTCTTTCAAACAAAACTCTTAAGCCTTACCTTTTCTCGCTGAAACAGTAAATCATCAATGAATAAAGTTTAAAACAAAATACCCTAATTTCACACTACTAGGGGTTGAAATTGTGCACCGTGTTGGAACTCAAAATAAATGTCACTTTTATAATCAATATCCCATAAAACCTCAATAATGACATCCATATCGATTTTTAACCAACTTCAAAAAAGGAGGAGGTTCTCAGTTCGACGGAATGTTTGTTTTTTTTATATTTTTTTTATGTTACTCGATTACTCGAAGACGGCTGGACCGATTTGAAAAATTCAAGTCCTCTGGAGACTTGAAAAGAAATGATTGCCCAGCAAACTAACGCGACGACGTAGACAAGTCGATATTACGCGGACGCGTAGCGTTGTCTGCAACATTCAAATCAGTTGGCGCCCAATTCCAATCTGCAACACTAGAATTTTCAATAATTTCTCCAATTCTGCGGGCAACAAATGGTTTGAACGATACGTGCGTCGCTGCGTAACCATCCCAGGACAGTCATGGAATCAGTCCAAAAAAATACGCACGACGGCTTTTTTTGTGACTTTCTGTATAGTTAGAGCAAGGCGGTAATCAGGGCGGCCTGGAGCTCCAAACCAGGAATGGACGTCAGTTTTAGCGGAGAAGACCTCGCCTTACTTGAAATCAGAGCGAGACGTATTGAGCCATCTTCGTACATAGACGCCAATACGCAACACAAACAAGCGTGTGTGTTCGCTGGCGTCGACAAAGACGTGCAACTCGCAATGTATTGGTTCTGAGTTCAAGGAAGACTCGTACCAACGTGGAATTTTGGCAACTGCTTGGAGCCACTTAGTCCATTTTGAGGCTTAATTGGGTGGAAATTTAGTATTCCAACCGATATTAAACTATTATCCCATACTTGTTGGAAGAGTATACAACCGTTGATTATGACCGGTCCTAGCAAACCTAAGGGGTCGTATACACGCATTAAGTGCGAAAGGACTTTTCGCTTCGTGAGCAGTTGAGGTAATGAATCTTAAAGCCCAGTGCGAAAACCTAACAAGTCTGCGAGAGGCTGCCACGAGATCCCTAACGCTCTGATACTACTGGGAATTGAGCCAAGGTCGATTTCCGATGGTTGGGCAGCTCGCAACTCTACGGGTACGAGGTCTAGCGCTGCCCGATCGTTAGAAATCTACCTTCTCATTTCTAAGCATGCAGCATTGTGGACTTTCACTATGTCAGCAGCGATCTGGGCCGCATCATCATGCAATTCCAGATAATCTTCCATGCAATGATCGTAAAGGATCGCGTCAACAGCACCGGGACACGATTGCTCGAATTCTCTCGCATTTTTATTTTTAAGGTATTGTGCGATGATTGGGCTGGAGCACACACCGAAGATGAAAGCTGTCATTTTGTACTCCTTCAAGGGTTACCTCTCGGTCTCTGAGCGTGCCGAAGGCCGCCATAGATAACGCAAGGCGTATCTGTCCTCTTTTCGAATTCGAAACTGAGGGAACATCTCTTTGATGTCAGCAGCAAGTCAGGACCGGTGCTTACCGGTCCTGACTTGCTGCTGACATCAAAGAGATATTATTTAGTATTATATAAAAATAGCATTGTGAATGCTATAATCTCAAAATTAAAAATCATATAGCTTTCACATCTTAATCAATTGTTTAAAATATCTGGAAAGATAATATTTCAATTGAATATCAAGGTAATTTCCTTGTACATTAGTGAGATGGCGCTGGCTTGCAGCGAAAGAGTTGATATATACTAGAAAAAATTTGACGTTCCCACTAGTGACTCGGTAGCTCAGCGGTCAGAGCATTGAACCGGATATCCAAAGGTCGCGGGTTCGATATCCGTCCGAGAACATGATCTGGTGCGAGGCGTATTTTTTCCAGTATATTAATGCTAAAATCTCAAAATTAAAAACAAATGAGAACCAGTTTTTTTCAAATTGTTCTCTTTCATAGAATTTGAAGTTTGTTTTGTGTTTTTCTAGTGGATAATGTCATTAATTGTTGAAGAGTCTGAATATCTAAACTAAAAAGTTGGTTTACTTTGTTCCTTTGTTCTATAGAACAAATTAAAGAAAGAAAAATCTTGATTGTTCTGGACTTTGTGTTATTTGGTCCGATGACGTCAAGTTCTATAAAACAAATGGGACTTACCCATAATTTTCCAGATCAAACCAGCACTTACACCCGTATTCACAAACAACACTCAAACGACCGTTGACTACACGAACACACTGCGTTGAAATGAAGCTCTGTGATTTTGTTCGTTTGTTTTACGTATTGTATGGTATTGGTATGGTACCACTACCCACCCTAGCAGCTCCCTAGTGCAACAAAACAAATGACAACCAAATACATGTGCTATTTTACAAGTACTGGACATCCACCTCACCCCAACCTTTTTTTTTATCTGAAAGCAAATTTTCAAAAACTAAAGTTAACAACTTTTCATCTATGTATCCATGAGGACATGGATACATAGATGATGATACATGGTATAAAAAAGACTAAAATTATTGTTATATAAATATTATGAGTTATTCAAAAAAGGTCTTTAGTAAGAAGACCTGAGAGAAAATCAACTTGAGCTAGATTCGAACCTGCACCTGCTCTTAAACAATTATTATTGCACAACATGTTCTTAAAGGTAAAATTATTTCATTTACCGCTTCCTGGAAATAAAATTATTATTTATATATTTACCGGAAACACATAATAATATCCTAAATGGTATGCTTCGCTCAGAAGCAATTAAGGAAAGGTGCGGTAACTGGAATACCTCTGATTACCTTCACCATTACCGTGCCTTAACCATCGCTAACTTACCTCCATCTGCAAAAGTTAAATCGTGACAGTGAAATTAGTTTTTCAGACATTCTCCATAGCTTCACAGTATATCTTCTTTTTGAAAAAACTAATAATACCTTTGAGCTTATTGATCTATTAGTATTAGCGTATTAGTTTTTGGTATTAGAAAGGAATAGATCAAATTTTTAAATTTGTCATATTGTGCTTAACTACCTATACAGGATGTTAGTAGCACCCTAGCGAAAACTTTGAAGAATGATTCTACCCTTAGATTTCAGCAATTTTCTCTACGGAACCACTTGTCGCAAATGCATAGTTGAGGGAGCGCACGCGCGCTTACAACAAAGCCACGACCTTCGACCGCGAGCAAATAGCTGTTGTTCTACATACATTGCGGATTTATTATTTTGTGTAAGCGGATTTATAAGTTTATAAATTGTCAATTTCATTACTTTTATCTGAATTCAGGTTCTAAGCAACTAAGACAGACTCTGTGTGATAGAAAAAAAAACACTCAACTTTTCATGAATTCTGCGACAGAAACTTCCACTTCAGATAGACTCAGAATCATGAGTCGACTATGCATTGAACGTTTTTGCTAGTGTGTTACTAACACCCTGTATGTTGTTTGGCCTGTACCACACGGACAAAATGGTTTTTCTATAATTATATGTAATGACAAATAGAAATACTATATCATTTTGTACGTACTTCCACTACCCCTCCGCCTTGGAGAGTGATAAACGAGGCGAGGTAGTTAAAATGGCGATAGAATCAACTTAGCGTACGACTGACGGCTCGGCTTTCATAATACGCCATCTATCGAGATTTATTGAACTAATTTCTTTTTTTTTTTGGGGTCTCGCCCATTGGTAAAACGTTGTTTAATGTTTACAGTTCTCTAAAAACTGACCGAATAAACTAATTTTTTATTTTGACGAATTAATTATTCAATCTATATAATTATATAAAAGGGAAAATTTATAAATACAACATGTTACAAAAATACCCCTAATGCCGAATATGATAAATAGGGACCATCAAACTGAACAACTTTTACTATGGGACCAACTCTGAAATCGCGAAAAAAAAACCAGCTGTTTTATACAAAAATTAAAATCGGAAATATTAAAATGCTGATTATTTTTTCGCGATTTCAGACTTGGCCCCTTAGTAAAAGTTGTTTAGTTTGATGGTCCCTATCTACCATATTCGGCATTAAGGGTACTTTTCTAACACCTTGTATATATAAAAGTGAAAATCACTCACTCACTCACTGATCACAAAATTTCAGACACTATAAGTGCGTCTCAAATTAGGAGTCTCAAATTTTGCATGGGGGCACCTTTTAAGGCGTAGGTGCTCGCTAAGACGGGATTTTGCGAAATTCAACCCCTAAAGGGGTGAAACAGGGTGGCAAAGTTTGTATGGGAAAACGCGATTCCTTGGCCCGATTGACTTGAAATTTGGCATACACATTCTTTCACAAAATTAATTGAATACGTGTTTGGATTTTTTTTAATATTTATCCCCTAACAGGGTTAAAAAGTGGTAGAAAGCTACTTGTGCTGGCTTTGGTTCCCGCCCGCACGATACTTGCGTTCGTTGTTATAAACTATGATGGAAGTGTGTTGTAGATGCCCTCGGCAAATTGACTATGGGTGTAATAGTATAAACACAGCTTACGAGGTTTTAGTACATTTACTTCACACATGTTATATACAGTTGAAAAAAAAACGAAAGAACTTAGAGTAAATCAAACGACTCAAGAAATTTTAGGACTGAAAGAACTGAAAAGACTCAAAAGAACTCAAGACTCAGGACTCAGAAGACTAATTAGTCGTGAGTTCTGCAAAAAGAATTTATAGTCGAAAAATTAGGTCTAAAAGACTCAGTTCTTTTACAACACTATGTTATATACAGTGAATATTTACATGGACGAGTCACATTATAATAGGAAGGTACACGGACGAGTAAGGAAGGAATAATATTAATTTACAATAGAAAGAAAGCCACAATAAAAATCTGTGTCATCAGCCCGAAAGACAGAAGTCAGAACTCGAAAACGATCTTTTCTTTTCTGCTTATTAACCATAGAGGAGTGGTGACCTCTTTGCAGACGCCACATACTTTTGGGGTGATTGAATTCGACGTCGGAATTGAAACTTCTTAGTGCATTTGATTGATTAATTAAGAAAAATAAATAACATTAGTCATCTCAACGTAGTATTTATATTCTCTTTGGTCATTTCCCCTGAGAGTAAGGTAGAATGCGTTTCATTGAATAGCGAATATTCAATGAAACGTACTATGCACATTGGCTATTTTGTATGGAAATCGCCATTCCGGGTTACTTTTGATTGCTAATTTTTGATAAAGAGGTTTTAGTCTAAATAATGATCTAAGTAATGTTGGATAAAAGGACCGTAATGTTGCTTTCATTTAAGTATTCAGCTGCTTTGTTATTAACTTACTAATTAAAAAGATAGCGCTGGTTCTCAAGGTAAAATTGATAATCATTAAATTGTAGGTGATACGAAGTTCACAGGGTCCACTAGTAAAATGATATAAGTAAAAACAATACAAATAGCAATTTTGATAAACTTACTTTTTTCTGTGAAAAATAAAACCAAGTTAATACGTGGTTACGGCTCCTAATCTAGGGTGCATTCCGATTCAGACTAAAATCAATTTCAGCGCTGACAGCGATAACAGGCGTACCGATTCAGATATGGCGCTTATGACATTTGGGACTCGTCAACGATTCGGAACGCTCATGAACGCACTCATAATGCTCACTGATCTCGTGGCCCACATAACCTCAAATTCCGACCTTTTTATTTCATATTTGTTCTTATAATGAATAATATCTTCGATTATTACTTCCATGGCATGCTGCACGAATTTTCAACTAATTTTAAATTTTCATATGAATACACCTGAGGTGAACAAAATAAACTAGTGTCAGTTTTGACAGGCGCTCATAGTCAAAGATATTTACCATTTTAAGAACACAATATAAAATAAAAAGGTCAGTAAAAAATAGAAATTGCCGGTTGTAGGTACTCGAAGACATCACGCACTACTTCATAACGACTCATCAACGGCGCAACAGGGAGCTTCACACCACTGCGTTGAAGAGGTCGTAGGGTTGTCTACTGACCAACCAACCTTGTGCACGGAACAACATACATCAACTACCTTATTAAAGGTAGTGTCCGTCACTATCAGTGGTCCCGCAGAGTGTCTTGACACTTTCGCCTTGCTGGATGATGGTAGTACGGCTACATTGATCGACACCAAAAGGGCTAACAAAATTGGGGCAACAGATCCCTAAGATCACATTAAAATTAACGCGGTAGGTGGTATAAACACTCATATAAGTGTTTTCTACGTAAGCTTTGAAATTAAGGGTAAGTACACATCGGAAGTTTTTAAAATAAAAAAACGCAATAACTATTGATACTTTATCTCTCCATAAACAAACTATTCATCGGTCCGACACTGATAAATATAACACCTTAGTGACATAGCTGACATGCTCACTTACACTAATGCCGTACCGACAATCCTTATAGGCTCTGAAGACTGGTACTTATCAATAACGCGTGAGGTTCTTAGAGGGCTCCGCACACAACCCGTTGCCTGTCTCACAGCATTAGGATGGACACTTTACGGTTCTGTAGGAAACAGAACTAGACGCACTGCGTTCGTTTACCACACAAGTTTTACCAACAACGAACACAGTACGTCTGATACTTCTTTAGAGCATCTTGTTAAGGAGCATTATCAACTGGAATCAATTGGTATTTCTAAACAAACACCCTTAAACACTGAAATTAACGCGCAATTGACATTTTGAACTTTACGACTGAAAGGTTGCCATCAGGACGATTTTCGGCAGGGTTGACTTGGCGTCAAGGCATCACGACTGTGCCCGATAACTATTTTCAGGCTAAGTCTCGCCTTAAGGGCTTAGAAAGACGCATGGATAGTGGTATTGCGGAATCTTATCACAACTACGTAGCAGACGTGATTAAAAAGGGTCGGTACGAGTCGTATAAACACTGAGGCCGCTGCTCCACGCTGGTATTTGCCACATTTTGGAGTATGCGAACGAACAAAGGGGGAGCAAGTAGAAGTTCGCAATAGCGTCCACAGCTTTGAGAACCTGCAATTCATAGGTTGGCGAGCACAAAGTTCGCGAAACTAATTGGGTATGGTACCACTACCCACCCTAGCAGCTCCCTAGTGCAACAAATTAAATGACAACAAAGTACATGTGCTATTTTATAAGTACTGGACATCCACCTTACCGCACTGAGTCTTTTCATCTGAAAGCAAATTTTCAAAAACTAAAGTTAACAACTTTTCGCTTTATGTATCCATGAGGACCATGGATACATGGCGTAAAGGGGTCTTAAATTATTGTTATATAAATATTACGAGTTCAGAATTCAAAAAAGGTCTCTATTTTGAAGACCTGTAAATGTTAGAAAAAATCAACTTGAGCTAGATTCGAACCTGCCCCTGCTCTTAAACAAGTGCACAACATATTCTGAAAGATTAAAGATTAAATTATTTCATTTACCTCCTCCTGGAAATATAATAATAATTATATTTATTAAATATTTATTGGAAACACATATTCTAAATGTAAATACACACTAAATCGCTTAAAAAGCAATTAAAGAAAAGGCCAAATACCATCGTAAAATAAAAATCTATGAAAGTTGCAGTGACAGATTCAACAGGTTGCGCGATAGAGTGAAAGCTCAAGAAAAATCGTGTTATGGTAACTATCTAGTCTTGATAGAGGACTCCATTGTAAAACAATCCAGAAACTTCTGGAATCTTGTTCGATTCAGAATGGACACTTAACTATAACGTCTCGACGTGTAACCCAGGTAGGTAATTCAATCTGTGAGGCATTCCCAATTAATTTATTTCTACATTTGTAGCTAACTCACCCTCCACATCTGGTAATAACTTGGTAAGTGATTGTACTTCTGATATATCGTCAATTGAAATTAATTATTATAGAGTCATCCAGTTGCTTAATATATTGGTTGCCACCGAATCTGATGGTCCCGATGATTTACCATCTTGTTTTCTAATTAAAAGCCTGTCGATTCTGTAACCAAACTTGAACTTCACTTCGAATCTTACTTTACTGCGCGGGAATTTCAAATCATAAAGCTTCCTAAAACTTTTTGCAATCGGTAAAGTAGCTTATATTCAGCTAATTCCAATAAGAAATTCACGCGAAGTGAAGTGAGGTTCGAAGTGAGATGTGAGATTGGTTACAGAATCGCTCCCCTGCGCTAAAACTATTGCTGTTCCTCTGTGTATTCTTTTTCAAATGTCTCTAATGCAGGAATGTGTGCCTCCTGTTTGGAAGCGAGCATTAATAACACTAGTTCATAAAAAAGGTTCTAAAACTGTCGTAAAAAACTATATGCCTATTTCTTAAGTATGCATAGTTGCAAAGGTTTTGGAACATTTGGTGACCAGTTATGTCCTGCGTTACAACAATCAATAAGTTCTAACCAACATGGGTTTGTTAAAGGCCGTTCTTCCGTCTCACGCTTTGCACTTTTTAATGAGTCTATTATCTCAGCAATGTATGGTGGCGCTAAGGTCGATGTCCTTTACACAGATTATAGTAAAGCTTTGACTGAATTCCCCATAATCTCTTAATAGCAAAGCTATCAGCTATTGGAATCAGCGGCGATCTGCTTAGGTGGATCGCTTCCTATTTAGATAACCGATCTCAAGCTGTGGCTATTGGTAACTACACCTCTAGTTGGGTAGACAATGTAGACATGCCTAGCGGAAGTCCGCAAGGATCGCTGCTCGGACCCTTGCTGTTTTTGATCTTTGTAAACGATAGCGACCAACGCTTTCCCACTTCTAGTCTCTTATCTTTCGCAGATGACAAGGAGATCTGTGCAAATATATCTTCTATTTCAGACGCCGAATCCCTACAGGCTGACCTTTGACAAGAAAACTACTGCGAGGTTAATTGTTTAGATTTAAACCCCTCCAAGTGCTGCCTAGTGATCTTCATTCGTAAGCTGATTCCAGTTAAATAATAAATAAATATTTGACAACATCACATACATTGCTCCGATTCCAAAGTACGAGTAAGTAGCTAAAGCACTTGTGTTATGGAAATCGGAGACAACGGTGGTATCACAAACACCCAGACCTGAGCCAATATAGAAAAGTTCGTTTTATAAATTGACCCAACCGGGGATCGAACCTGGGACCTCAGAGATGGCGACACCTTGTAAACCGGTGTACAAAGCCACTCGACCAAGGAGGTCGTCAAAGTTACTTTTAATTTCAAACTAAAAGGAGAAAAACTTCATAGGGAGGATTGTGCTTGAGATCTTCGCGTGTTCCATGATTCATATTCGATGCACATGTAAACAAAATAGTGGCTAAGGCGTATAAAGCCTTGGGCTTCATTAAACGTATGGGGCGAGATTTCAAGCAGGTTAAAACATAACATTCTTTATTGTACATACCTACGTACGAAGTCAATTGGAATATGCTTCACAAATCTGGAATCTTGACTGTAAGTACTAGTACCCGGTTCATTAAAATAAAAAATCTTTTTTTTCATAGATTTGATGACAAGACCTACCTAAAAAGACACGCACTTTAACCTTTTCCGGCCATTATTTTGATATTGATTTATTTAATACTGATTTTCTGAAGGCAAGGCGTATGCTGGCGAGTAGCTTTTTTGAGTGATTGTCTTAGTTTCTGTTGGCTACATGGGCGGTTGGTTTGCTTTCAAGTTTGCTAAGTTTATAATTATTGCCTCGGAACCTCATTAGTATAGTATTCTGTAACCAAACTAGCATCTCATTTCGAAACTCACTTCACTTCGCGTGAATTTTTTATTAGAAATTAGCTGAATATAAGCTACTTTACCGATTGCAGGAGGTTTTAGGTAGCTAACGTAGCTATCTAAAATCTTTTGTGATTAAAAACCAGTCTATGATTTTTCCATTTATGATTTAAAATTTCCGCGCAAGAAGGCGATATTCGAAATGAGGTTCTAGTTTGGTTATAAAATCGACAGGCGGTATTATATATGCGCCGAGGATCTGTTATTGACTTCCTAGTGTTTTAACAAGTTCCATTTGTTTCTAGCTAGTTGTTGGTCTTCGATAAGATTAAATATATAAATACAAATAAATGAATTTAATAAATAAGGTTACTACGGAACCCTATACTGCGCTTGGCCCGACATGCACTTGGCCGGTTTTTAATTCTCCTTCGCCCTATGGTACTGCGCTACGGTATGGTTTCTCTTTGCGCGACAGAAAGAAAGAGTACTTTCTACAATACTTACAGGCATTTCGACAACCTGGAAATAATAATGA
Source organism: Catoptria pinella (assembly GCA_963556745.1). Taxonomy (NCBI): domain Eukaryota; kingdom Metazoa; phylum Arthropoda; class Insecta; order Lepidoptera; family Crambidae; genus Catoptria; species Catoptria pinella. The sequence continues at coordinate 6,804,952 of OY750782.1, read as the reverse complement.
TTTTTTAAATAGTAAGTATTACAATTTATTACATTTGCCTCTGCTGAAGCAAGCATGATATTGAATGACGACGATTATATAGATATAGATTGTGTAAATAGTTACAAAATACATACGATTACATCGGTTGCTGCTGCAGCCTCTGGATTCCGAAGCTAAAAAATATTTTTATGTTAAAAGACGAAGATGAAGAAAAAGTATATTTTATTTATTTTAAATCAAGCAACATGATAATAAAAAGGCATGAAATACACCTAAAACACCCACATGTTGGGGTCCATCCATTCAGCATTCTAAAACACAGAAATATTATCTACAAAACGACATCAAAATCATTGCTCTGTGTTGCATATTTCGAGAGTTTTTGTTGTTGGAATATGACCCTTACAAGCACTAAATGTTTAATTTATAACTAATGTAGTCGTTTAACAGGTAGGTGATCAAAAATCTAATATCTCGAGGTTTTCCGTGCTTTGTTAGGCTTATAATACGCTGTTGTCTTATAGGCTGTTAGGTATTCTAAGTTGAGACCTTATAAACTCGTAACTCTTCTTAGTACACATCTCACAGACACTTGTACAGGATCGTTAGACAACACAAAGAATGACAGGTATTTAGCTACACTAAAAAAATTAATTGTGCCAAAGATTTTAGGGGATGATAGCGTTCATCAATATGAACAACTTTTACTATGGGGCCAACCACGGAATCGCGAAAAAATAATCAGCTGTTTCATACATTATAGTCGAGTCGATCTTGTACTTTTCTATGTTTTGACGTCCTTAGTTAAACCACTTTTGACTGCAAAAAGCAGTTAAAATTGGTTTTGTCCATCATATTATCATCCTTAGTCAAAACCACTTTTGCCAAGCCAGGCGCACTCCGCAGTCTAGGCATGAAGCTATAAGTACCTACGTGGCGGACCTCTTTAATGAGGCAAATGATTATGTCAGAGGGCTGCCGCCCAAAATTTTTAGCTTTATATAACATGTCATCCTAAAATGAAAACTCTAGTTTATTAAGTACCTATTGGCATGCTATATCGGTCTTATTACGTATGTATACCGGGCCCTTTACCGTTTCCCTGTAGGCCTCCAAGGCCCACGAAGGGGCGCTATCGCTTACTTTGAGAAATACTCATTTAAAATATCTTACATATCATTTGTGAGCTATTGCTCAATCTTTTACCGTCGCTAAAAAACACAGTTCACTCGAGTAAAAATACCGAAGTGCGCGGAAATGACCGAGTTGATTTTGGCTATAGTCAATGATGGTTCTGTGTGACGAAAAGAGAGCTTTGCTGGACACTTAGGACACCTTCGAGTGAAGTGCTTAAAATTATAATACCTTTTGTGATCTCGGTCTTGCTCTCTTCATCTGCACTTCCACTCCCGCGCTCATCATCATCAGAAGAACCGCCAACATTAGAACATTAATCACACGCATCTTGACTTCAGACAGCTGTCCATGCGCAAATCATGTAGCTTATATACCTAGCAAAGCTCGATTATTTAATTGTTCTATAATTAAACACTGTCGACAGAAATGAGTTGATAATGCAATTTTATCCAGTTCTGTAACTAACAATGAGAATTGCAATTAACCACTTCCGTAGGTAATTAAAAAGTGTTGAAAGAAATTGAGTATAACTGCTCTCTACGTCATTGATTTGAGTTTGTTTTAACTGGCTGTTGTTTTTTCGTACATAAGTTCCTACTTCTGGAGGATGATATCCTAGTTGATTTTATTATTTGATTGCATAGTGCAAATATTAATCTATGATAGTTGTTATTTCTACTCTGTGGTATTTAATTTTTGGTAGTTCAGAGTTGTTCTTTTTTATGGTTCCGTGCCTCAAAAGGAAAAAATGAACCCTTAAAGGATCACTTTGTTGTCCGTCTGTCTGTCCGTCTGTCACGACCCTTTATCTCGGGAACGCGTGGAGGTATCGAGTTGAAATTAAAACCATATACTCAAATCTACGGTCTCTTACAGCTGTGAAAAAATCAAACTTCTAAGTATTATTTTTTTTTTTAAATTTTGAGATTTAAGCATTCACAATGCTATTTTTATACAATACTAAATAATATACTAGAAAAAATAGGACTCGCACCAGATCATGTTCTCGGACGGGAATCGAACCCGCGACCTTTGGATATCCGGTCCAATGCTCTGACCGCTGAGCTACCGAGTCACTAGTGGGAACGTCGAATTTCTTCTAGTATATCAACTCTTACGCTGCAAGCCAGCGCCATCTCACCAATGTAGAAGGAATTAACTTCGACATTCAACTGAACATCTTTCCAGATATTTTTAAACAGTTGATTAAGATGAGAAAGCTATATAACTTTTAAATTTTGAGATTTAAGCATTCACAATGCTATTTTTATACAATACTAAATAATATACTAGAAAAAATAGGACTCGCACCAGATCATGTTCTCGGACGGGAATCGAACCCGCGACCTTTGGATATCCGGTCCAATGCTCTGACCGCTGAGCTACCGAGTCACTAGTGGGAACGTCGAATTTCTTCTAGTATATCAACTCTTACGCTGCAAGCCAGCGCCATCTCACCAATGTAGAAGGAATTAACTTCGACATTCAACTGAACATCTTTCCAGATATTTTTAAACAGTTGATTAAGATGAGAAAGCTATATAACTTTTAAATTTTGAGATTTAAGCATTCACAATGCTATTTTTATACAATACTAAATAATATACTAGAAAAAATAGGACTCGCACCAGATCATGTTCTCGGACGGGAATCGAACCCGCGACCTTTGGATATCCGGTCCAATGCTCTGACCGCTGAGCTACCGAGTCACTAGTGGGAACGTCGAATTTCTTCTAGTATATCAACTCTTACGCTGCAAGCCAGCGCCATCTCACCAATGTAGAAGGAATTAACTTCGACATTCAACTGAACATCTTTCCAGATATTTTTAAACAGTTGATTAAGATGAGAAAGCTATATAACTTTTAAATTTTGAGATTTAAGCATTCACAATGCTATTTTTATACAATACTAAATAATATACTAGAAAAAATAGGACTCGCACCAGATCATGTTCTCGGACGGGAATCGAACCCGCGACCTTTGGATATCCGGTCCAATGCTCTGACCGCTGAGCTACCGAGTCACTAGTGGGAACGTCGAATTTCTTCTAGTATATCAACTCTTACGCTGCAAGCCAGCGCCATCTCACCAATGTAGAAGGAATTAACTTCGACATTCAACTGAACATCTTTCCAGATATTTTTAAACAGTTGATTAAGATGAGAAAGCTATATAACTTTTAAATTTTGAGATTTAAGCATTCACAATGCTATTTTTATACAATACTAAATAATATACTAGAAAAAATAGGACTCGCACCAGATCATGTTCTCGGACGGGAATCGAACCCGCGACCTTTGGATATCCGGTCCAATGCTCTGACCGCTGAGCTACCGAGTCACTAGTGGGAACGTCGAATTTCTTCTAGTATATCAACTCTTACGCTGCAAGCCAGCGCCATCTCACCAATGTAGAAGGAATTAACTTCGACATTCAACTGAACATCTTTCCAGATATTTTTAAACAGTTGATTAAGATGAGAAAGCTATATAACTTTTAAATTTTGAGATTTAAGCATTCACAATGCTATTTTTATACAATACTAAATAATATACTAGAAAAAATAGGACTCGCACCAGATCATGTTCTCGGACGGGAATCGAACCCGCGACCTTTGGATATCCGGTCCAATGCTCTGACCGCTGAGCTACCGAGTCACTAGTGGGAACGTCGAATTTCTTCTAGTATATCAACTCTTACGCTGCAAGCCAGCGCCATCTCACCAATGTAGAAGGAATATCTTAATCAACTGTTTAAAAATATCTGGAAAGATGTTCAGTTGAATGTCGAAGTTAATTCCTTCTACATTGGTGAGATGGCGCTGGCTTGCAGCGTAAGAGTTGATATACTAGAAGAAATTCGACGTTCCCACTAGTGACTCGGTAGCTCAGCGGTCAGAGCATTGGACCGGATATCCAAAGGTCGCGGGTTCGATTCCCGTCCGAGAACATGATCTGGTGCGAGTCCTATTTTTTCTAGTATATTATTTAGTATTGTATAAAAATAGCATTGTGAATGCTTAAATCTCAAAATTTAAAAGTTATATAGCTTTCTCATCTTAATCAACTGTTTAAAAATATCTGGAAAGATGTTCAGTTGAATGTCGAAGTTAATTCCTTCTACATTGGTGAGATGGCGCTGGCTTGCAGCGTAAGAGTTGATATACTAGAAGAAATTCGACGTTCCCACTAGTGACTCGGTAGCTCAGCGGTCAGAGCATTGGACCGGATATCCAAAGGTCGCGGGTTCGATTCCCGTCCGAGAACATGATCTGGTGCGAGTCCTATTTTTTCTAGTATATTATTTAGTATTGTATAAAAATAGCATTGTGAATGCTTAAATCTCAAAATTTAAAAGTTATATAGCTTTCTCATCTTAATCAACTGTTTAAAAATATCTGGAAAGATGTTCAGTTGAATGTCGAAGTTAATTCCTTCTACATTGGTGAGATGGCGCTGGCTTGCAGCGTAAGAGTTGATATACTAGAAGAAATTCGACGTTCCCACTAGTGACTCGGTAGCTCAGCGGTCAGAGCATTGGACCGGATATCCAAAGGTCGCGGGTTCGATTCCCGTCCGAGAACATGATCTGGTGCGAGTCCTATTTTTTCTAGTATATTATTTAGTATTGTATAAAAATAGCATTGTGAATGCTTAAATCTCAAAATTTAAAAGTTATATAGCTTTCTCATCTTAATCAACTGTTTAAAAATATCTGGAAAGATGTTCAGTTGAATGTCGAAGTTAATTCCTTCTACATTGGTGAGATGGCGCTGGCTTGCAGCGTAAGAGTTGATATACTAGAAGAAATTCGACGTTCCCACTAGTGACTCGGTAGCTCAGCGGTCAGAGCATTGGACCGGATATCCAAAGGTCGCGGGTTCGATTCCCGTCCGAGAACATGATCTGGTGCGAGTCCTATTTTTTCTAGTATATTATTTAGTATTGTATAAACTTCTAAGTAAACTAAAAAAAAGATACAGCCATTAATGCCTTAAAAAACGCATATTTCGACACCCTCAAGGGTATCAAAATTCATAGGGTACTTCCCGTTGACCTAGAACTTTGAAATTTGGCAAATAATATCGTCTTTTACTACAAATACAGGGAAAAGTCTGAAAACTATACATTTTGTATTGAAATCATCAACTGTCTGTCTGTCTGTCCGTCTATCTGTCAAGACCCTTGTCTCGGGAACGCGTGGAGGTATCGAGTTGAAATTAAAACTATATAATCGCTTTATTTCGTACCATGAGCTACACCGGGCTGTCAGTGTCACGCGAAGCGAAATCGGGTGAGAGGGCGCAGGTATCTTTGGCAAAAAACCTTTATTTTCTCCTCAATAGAGTCTATTCTTGTATGAACAAATAATTAATGACATACGGCTTAGCGGTTCAGTGTAGGTTATGATTTAAAGTTGAGTCACTGTCTGCTGACACCGCTGTCACAGCGATGCAGTTCATTTTAGGACCTAAACTGGATCGCAATAATCTGGCTGAAGCTGGATCGAGACTGCGAGACTCAATTTCTGAACTATTTATAATGTAGGTAGTTACGGAACCCTCGGTGTGCGAGCCCGACTCGCACATGCCCGGGTTTTTTTTATACAGTAAATGACTTAACATATAAGTGGTATAGATGTCATACTGTAGTTTGGCCGAGAGATTCTAAATAAGAACTTTTTCAGTAAGTGGACCCACTGTAGTCATGCTTGGTAATGAAGAAGAATGAAAAAAAGATGTTTGACATACTGCAAATTTTTAATTCTTAAATTTGGATTAAAACGAATCAAACGAAATGGGTAAGACGAAAATGTAGATCTCGTTATCGTGATCACGGCTGTATATCTAACTCAGTTTTAACAAAAACCCGACTTACTATAACTATGCTACCAAATAATATACTAGTAAAAATACGACTTGCACCAGATCATGTTCTCGGACGGGAATCGAACCCGCGACCTTTGGATATCCGGTCCAATGCTCTGAGCTACCGAGTAACTATGCTGTTGACGCAGTCCTATACTTAATTGTATTTGGTATTTTTGCAAATATTTAATCATTTTTGTAAAACAATTTGTTTAAAATGTTAGTGTCGTATTATAGGTACGTTGCTAATACCGATTTGTATTGTGAAGCAAATTAGTGAACCTGAAGTTTAGTGTTGTCAATATCTAGGTATACTTACCTACCTACAATTATGTTCATTTTAAAACTGCGGTTTTGGTGGGCGGTATGTTTTGTCGTTCAATTGTGGTCAATATTTCTGGTTTGCTTGCTTTTATATGTGTGTGAAAATATTGTCTTAATTAATTTTCTTAATAAACAGGCAAAGTGTGAGGACGTATTTTATTTTCCAAAACTTCAAAAAATAGTGAACTTTATTAACACCAATAGTAAGTGAGGATATCATCCTCTAGAAGTAGGATGTCCAAAAAAACAGTAGCTAATTAAAACATTAAATACAAATCAAAACAATGACGTAGAAAGCAGTTTAAAATTTTCAATTTCTTTCAACACTTTTTAATTACCTACAGAAGTGGTTAATTGCATTTTTCTAATTTCTCATTGTTAGTTACAGAACTGGATAAAATTGCATTATCAACTCATTTCTGTCGACAGTGTTTAATTATAGAACTATTAAATAATCGAGCTTTGCTAGGTATATAAGCTACATGATTTGCGCATGGACAGCTGTCTGAAGTCAAGATGCGTGTGATTAATGTTCTAATGTTGGCGGTTCTTCTGATGATGATGAGCGCGGGAGTGGAAGTGCACATGAAGAGAGCAAGACCGAGATTCCAAAAGGTATCATAATTTTAAGCACTTTACTTGAAGGTGTCCTAACTGTCCAGCCACCCGGCACCGCATTATCCAAAGCTCTCTTGTCGTCACACAGAACCATCATTGACTATAGCGAAAAACAACTCGGTCGTTTACTCTAGCGAACTATGTTTTTGAGCGACGGTAAAAGATTGAGCAATAGCTCACAAATAATATATAAAGCAGGGAACTCACCGATCTGTGTAGCACGTAACGTATCTGCTACTGTATCTAGTGAGTACGTAGCCACGAGCCCGCCCGCCTACTCTATAACATGTATGGTTACAAGCCTTCAATATTGTATGAGAATCCATTATTACCGTGTGGTAATGGATACTTATACAAATTGCAGGAGCATTTTAGGGCTGTCCAGCTACTCCGATTTAGCACGAAGAAGGTTGTCAAAATAATGTTCAAGTTTCCAAGCATGTTTGAGAAAAAGCTATTGTCATATAGACATGTCCCCTATGCGAGCATTCTAAGAGTATTAAGGAGCGGGAGCCCTCTAGTGCTAAGTAGTAAGGGGTAGTTCTTTATGATCACTGTACCACAAAACTGTGACTGTACTTTGATTTAATTAATCCTGCGCCCCGATGCCTGCCCGCTGCACCGAGATTCTACCAAAGCTCACGTAGCTCGTTCGCACATGTCGCTTGCGTTTCGTAGCGTCCATCTTCATAATTGAAGATAACCCATGACCATTCCTACAGGCTCTTAGTTAATATCCTTATAGAGCTGAATATGGTAGATACAGAAACTTTGGTTTTTTATTTGTATGAAAATCTGCAACAACCCTAGACGCAAATAGACTATTGTTTTCGATAAATCAATCTTATTAATAAGGAAAAGCAAAACACAATTTTGGTCTAGGTTTGCCACTATGCAGTTTAACACAAAAAAAACAAAAAAAAATGGTTTTCAGAGTTTATAATAGTGTGGGTTATATGCATGGTAACCTATCTTCCATATTGAGCCAATACGCACTGTTGACTGGTCGCCTAGTCGCCCATGTTTTGGTCTCCCGGCGACCAAAACATGGGCGACTAGGCTGGGCGAACAAGCGAGCGACTTGAATATGAATAGTGTTTTTGTACATTTGTGCAGAGAAATTGCAATAGTAGCGTTACTAATTATTGAGGAAAAATAAAGGCACATCCTTTGTTGTGAAAACAGGTAAATTAATAAAAATCGTATGTGAGTCGCTGCTGCGCGGCTAGTCGCTCGGCAACTCCGAGTCCAAGTGCGTAAACATCTATTCAAATTTTAAACTACACAGTCGCCGTCGACCGAGTCGCCGGCGGCGACCAGTCGACAGTGCGTAAGGGTTATCACCAAACAATCTGTATTTAATTACGTGTCAATTCCTTTTCAGGTTTTAAAGTTTAGCGTTCCTATGATTACTGTAAGTATTCATACCATCTGATCAGTTTTTAGGTAAGAATTGACAATTCCCAAATCATCACCAAGCTGGAACTTTGAATTACTTTTTGATCCCGTCTCAAATATTCCTTGTTTTATTTTGTTTGTTTTTTACTTCTTGAAACATCGTAAAACCGGCAATACATCATGATTTCGACAGTGTTATAATATTAAACAAAACATTTACTGCCTACCACAAAATATTTTAAAACACTGTTCAACAAGTGTTTAACTTAGACACTGTTTAAATGTGATATGTCACTTTTTTGACAACATGATTTGAAAGAGATGGCATCACATTTAAACAGTGTCTAAATTAAACAGTACTTTAAAATCTTTTGTGTTAAGGCCCTTAGTTTGTAACTTTATTTAATGTTGATTTTACTTTTTATAGCTAATTAAAGTAAGGAAGGGGTGAAAATAGGGAATACAAGTTTATATTATATTATTATGTAGTCCCTCAGTATTGAAGCTAGGATCTTAAAATTTGTGTTTAGACTTACGATTGCAAATTAAGATGAAAATTTTACTCCCGATGGGGTAAAATGGGGATGATTTTTTGTATAGAAAATTATTTTTTTCCGAACTAAAAAATTATAAAAAATCATTACGGCTTTTGTGGCAACTGACGCGACGTATATCGGTATTGTTCAAATTTCAACCATTAAGGGGGTGAAATGGGTAAATAAACGTAAAAATCGATATGGATGTCGTTATTGGGGTTTTATAGGATGTTGATTTCATTGTGAAAATTACATTCTTCTATTTTCTGAGATCCGACACGGTGGACATGATTCAACCCCTAATAAGGTGAAATTGGGGGCATTTAGTTTGTAACTTTATTTAATGATGATTTACTTTTTCAGTATGGAACGGTAAGGTTCAAGAGTTTTGTATGAAATAAAGAACCTATTTAAATAGGCGCTATTACTAAGGTTTTGAGAAAATTAAGCATTAAGTTAATAAAGTAAAATATTATACCTGCTGTTAAGCTACATTGATCCACAGAGCATCCATTTTTCCGTAGCTTTAAGGATCGTTTACACGCCATCTCAGTCACGTCAACGGACAAAGTTGATTTCCAATGCAAGTTTTCAATAATAGGGTGAAATTGGGGGCATTTAGTTTGTAACTTTATTTATTGATGATTTACGTTTTCAGCCCCAAGAGGTAAGGTTCTAGAGTTTTGTATGAAATAAAAAAACTATATAAATATGCGCTATTACTAAGGTTTTGAGAAAATTAAGTATTAAGTTAATAAAGTAAAATATTATACCTGCTGTAATTAAGCAACATTGATCCACAGAGCATCCATTTTTCCGTAGCTTTAAAGATCGTTTACACGTGATTCATTGCTACTTTGTTTTGGCACAAATAAAAACTTACCAAAGAAAAGTAGCAATGTATCACATAGATCTGTCAAAACACAGTTAACATGAACTTCAATGTTTTTAGCCGATACCGCCGCTGGTGGTTCTAAACCGGCATTGTGATTATTGGTGAACTTATTGTCGCGCTCAAAGATATAATTTGACTTAAATAATATAAAAATATATGTTCTATGTTAAATAATTATGTTCTAATTGATCTTATTTATTGCTTATTCATTTGATTGACTTATTGATAACGATGTGATGTTTCTTGCTAATTAGTTATGGATTCGAAAATGTAATAATTCAATACAACGACTTAAATGTCTAATTTAGTTCATTAATACTTAAATTTAAAACATAAAACTACTAATCTTTCTTTGTAAAAGGTATATCAATAACATATTTATATTTTATTAACAAAATCAAAATTACATTCAAAAAACAAAAATCCGACTTAAAAAAAACCTGAAAACAAAAACAAAAACAACTTCAAAATTAAATACCTCTAAAAAGATAGTTACGCATATCAAATTAATAAAACACGTGCATTGAAGTCGGGTGGGGCTTTTAAAATTAAAGAAAGAAGTTGTCCTCCCGCTCCACCCGACTTCAATACGTGTTTTATTATTTTGATATGCGTAACTATCGTTAGATTTGAATATTATTTTAACAAACAGACAAACCAATGTTTGATTGAATCATGTCAATCGGTTCAGAAAGAACACGTAATACACTAGCTTTCGCCCGCGACTTCGTCCGCATGGACATTCAGGAAAATCCTTAGGGAACCTTTAACCAGGATAAATGTTATTCATCTAAATCAGATTAGCCGTTTTTACGTGATTGAGTAACAAACATCCAAACATCTAAACTTTCACACCTAAAATAATTCAAAAGTTCCCGTTCAAAACGAAATAAGATGAGTTTGATTTTTGGTTTTATAAATACTCTTATGATGTTTAAAGCCAAAATGTATATTTTATATTATTTTTCTATGCACAATTTGATCTCTCATTTCATCCCTTGATGAATTTAATATGAATACCGTGTTTGACTTCAAAATAAACGTCATTTTCACAATCATCTTCCCAAAAACTTTAATAACGACATCCTTGTCGATTTTTAGGTGTATTTACCCTATTCTAAATTTCGGAAAAGCAATAAATATTATGTGTTTGCTTCTTAATTTTTAGAAGTACTCCTAAAGCTTCAAGACAATATGTCTATCTTATATTACTTTTTCATACAAAAATTGAATGACTATTTGACTAGTTGATCGACTATTACTCGTTAACTTGTAAAGCCTCCTAGCAGTGATAGCTTTCCATTTATTCATATCCTGGTAGAGGGGGGAAATGAGGGGTGGGGAAAAATCTCAACTCTAACAAAATATTGTACCGTAAACTGGGGTGGTTAGCATGTTGCGTGGTGGATAACAACAGCGACAGTTTTGTTGAAAATAAAACAACGTTTATTTAATGTGCTATATTTTAATTAATCTTCTCGAAGTGATATCATTCTCCAAGACCGTGTCAGTCGGACACCACTGACGCTCTGCTTACACGTATGTGTTAAACAATATCAGGTTATCGGTCCCACCTACAAATATGGAGAATATCGCTAAATTACAAATTGGGTTGTTGGATGGAAAGTCAAATTGAGATACTTGGGGGTTAATTACGGGGGTGAAATGGGTAAATAAACGTAAAAATCGATACAGATGTTGTTATTGGGGTTTTATGGGATGTTGATTGTGAAAATGACATTTATTTTGAGATCTTACACGGTGGACATGATTCAATCCCTAATGGGGTGAAATAGGGGGGCATTTAGTTTGTAACTTTAATAAATGATGATTTACTTTTTTAGCAAAAGCAGGTAAGGTTTAAGAGTTTTGTATGAAATAGAGTACCTATTTAAATATGCGCTATTACTAAGGTTTTGAGAAAATTAAGTATTAAGTTCATAAAGTAAAATATTATACTTGCTGTTAAGCTACATTGATCGACAGAGCATTCATTTTTCCGTAGCTTTATGGATCATTTACACATCTCAGTAACTGAGCTGTGTGAATGATCCTTTATCTCTTCCGCCACACGGAAGCTTCGTTCAAAAGAGAAGGAAAATCGTTATTTGGCATATGCGCGGCGGCGAGCCAGTCGTCGCCGATGGTGCCGAATTGCCGATGGCGCTGCCGCCGCGGTGTTCTTGCTCTAGACTACTCTATTATCTTTTTGAATGAGGAAAAGAGATAGAGCTACGGAAAATGCAGATCTAGTGGTTCTAAATCAGCATTATGATTATTGAAAAACTTATTGCCGCGCTCAGAGACGTAATTTGAATTAAATAATGTAATAATGTTCTCTGTTAAATAATTAATGTTCTAATTGATCTTATTACCTATTGATTTTGTTGGATAATGAACGCAATGTTTTATATTGGCAACACTGTTTTTGTTGGCATTACTATGTAATTTTGTTGTGTCACACTCACTTGTCAATTTTACCGCTAGAATATAATTTTGTTTAATCTTTTCTTTAGAGGCAGAGCGTGAGCGTAGTTGTTGTAATAGACAGTGATTACTCGGATTAATGCAGTGAAAAGTCCTAAATACAAAACACAAGTCAAAATCCTATCGGCGTCATACTGTCGCTTTGAGGTATAGAAACAAGAAAAATAATAAATATGTCTTCAAACTCAGCTTTCAATATTGAAAAGCTGACTAGTCGCGATAACTATGCCATCTGGAAATTCGCGGTGAAGGCTTACTTCGAGCATGAAGACCTATAGCAGGGTATCGGAGGTAAAAAAAAGTCGACCCTGTCAAAGACAGGATCTTTGATCGACTATTCGAACATGACAGCTCCATCTTACCCTAATCTTAATAACTAACCCAACTTAGGACTATGAATGGCAAAGTTGATAATAACTTTAGCAGCTTCCGACAACGGTTCAGCTAAGAAGTTGGACATGCAACCAACATAGTTCTTATTTACATTTAGCGAGTTAAGCGCTACGACCCTGATGTGATGATTGCGCTCACATTCCATTAATAAATGATAGACATAGTCTAATTTTCTGCACAATGAGCAGTTTGGGGAACTGGTGGATGTTATTAATTATATTCATTTTCAAGACATTAAAACTTCAAAAGATGTCTGGTCAAAACTGGAACGAGCATTTGATGACTATGGATTGTCAAGAATAGTAGCATTATTGAAAGATTTCATAACAACAACTTTGGATTCCTCCAAGAGTGTCGAAGTCTATGCAAATAAAATTATGACTTCAGCTCACAAGTTAAGTAACATAGGATTTTCCGTAGATGACAAGTGGCTTGGTTGGTACATTGATGCTAGCGGGTTTGTCGGACATGTACAAACCCATGTGTTCGCAACATTAGCTCGGGCGAGCGCGGGGCCAGAGGCGGAGGGGACGACCGGGCAGTAAGGAGTTCGCAACATATGGTGACCCCGACGTGATAAGAAGAAGGCAAGGTATGTAAGTGTTGGCAGAGCTCAAGACGGATCCGAAAGGGAAGTAAGCCCGGTTTGAGTATAAATCATTATACGGCTAGTGTTTTAGGATTGCCTCAAATTGTCAAAAAAGTGCTTTCTTTTCTCCCTGTTCGCTGACACCGACGCATACCCACTTCTTTTAACAAAAAAAAATCGCTTACTTCCAGAGTCATTTCATCTCATAATTTTGCATATAGATGCTAATAGGCACAGTAATACCTAGGTTACCTAGGGTACCCGAATTGAGTTTCAGCTTGTGAAATCAGCTAGTAACCTGAATACCTACCTTCATTTTTGCCGTTAGCGTTATAAATTTCATTCATTTTTAAAATATTTTCTGTTTCTATCAGTTCACTGTAGTAAAACGTAATTCACCGTCTCATTATTAGTCATAATAGATTTGTTCATAATACAGTCATTATTACATTTTTGTAGTCTACAAATTACAAGCAACTGAAAGTACATAGTTTATAGAACTACATGCACGTAGTTTTATTTTTGACAAATAAGAAATAAACTAGTAAGTGGAGATAATTACGATCTTTATTTTAAACAACAATATTTGTATGTATTATGAACAAATCCAATAGATGTTAACAAGTTGAATTTACCTTCCAACCTACCATTGGCAGATACTACATTCTCCTCTCCTTCAGAAATACATGTTTTGTTAGGGGCCGATGTATTTTGGGAAATCGTAGCTTCCAATCAAATAAAATTAGGACCCAATAAACCAATATTACAAGAATCCAAATTCGGTTGGCTTGTAGCTGGTCCAATAAGCATTAGCACGCTCCCCTCGTCAGTATCAAAAATTAACTGCAATTTCTCCCTACGTGAAGCTTTGGCAAAGTTTTGGGAAATTGAGGAGCTTCCCACTACTACTCGCAAAAAGATGAGGAGTATTGTGAAACTCATTTCGTCAATAATACTAAACGACTTCCAGATTGTCGACTTTGTGTAACATTGCCATTTCGAGAACCTCCTGAAGAAGCATTAGCTGATTCCTTTCCTATTAATAAGTTATTTTTTTGTCTGGAAAACCGTAAAAATAAATCTCGGCTTATAGATAAATACTTCGAGCTTTTAAAAGAATATAAAGATTTGGGCCATTTAAGTGAAGTGCCACGTCCAGACTCCGGATATTACATACCTTACCATGCCGTTTTTAGAGAGCAAAATGAGACGACAAAATTAAGAGTCGTGTTCAATGCGTCCCAAAAGACATCATCAGGTAAATCCTTGAACGACATAATGCTAGTAGGACCAGTAGTGCATGACGACTTGCTATTAATTCTTTTAAGGTCTCGCCAAAATGCTTTTGTCGTCACCGCGGACATAGAGAAAATGTACCGCCAAATAGTAGTTGATGAGTCTCAACGGGTGCTTACTATAGCTTGCTAATGAGTGTGAAGATAAAGATGTCGCTGAGGTAATCAGGCATGGATTTTACGTTGATTATTTAAATGTAGGGTGTTAATCAAAGGAAAACTTAAAAAAGATAATAAACGATGTTGTCAAAAAACTAAAAGAAGGTTTTTTAAATTTTGATTTTTTAGCATTCACAATGCTATTTTTATACAATACTAAATAATATACTAGAAAATATACGACATGATATAACATGATCTGGTGCGAGTCGTCGGTGTTCGATCCTTTGGGTCTCTTGTGAGCATGCACGATCGTCCCCAAAATATTATTGCAAAATTTGTGGCGCTTAAAAGGCGATTGGAATGATCCGGTGCCTAGTGACATCAAATGCAAATGGAAACTTTTTGTAAATAACATATCGTGTTTCGTCAATTTTCAGGTTCCCCGATATGTTTTGTCTTATAATCCAATCGAAATTGAATACATTGTTTTACCGACGCTTCTAAAATAGCGTATGGAACTATCATTTATTTAAGGTCAATAGACAATAATTCTACTAATACTGTGCAAGTTAATTTATTTTTTTATAATAATAAAATCATTTATTTGCTTGAAAAGGTTTACAATGCGGTCTTATGTTTAAACTAATCCAACATATTCTATCGAGTAGTTCGATGTGCAAAGTCTTAGTAATTACATGTCATAAAGTTATTAATTAATTAATTTGAAATTCAGTCAATGCTAAAACAATTTTATCAAACTAGTCATATTATATATTCTTGTCTTCAAGGAATTCTTTAACAAAATAGTACATTCTTTCAATTAAAAAAGTAAAAAGCTTATTTTTAAATTTATATAATGTCAAAGTTTTTATGTCATGTGGCAGTTTATTTGAAGCCACCACTTCAATAAAAGTCTCAGCTTCACACAACCAAGATCGCGCCTATTTCAATTATCCCACATATTGTTCAGTTGCGTGGACACTTGTACCATATAACTGCACCAATTTTAAGAGACAATATCCACTATGAATCAACTTGAAACTAATTAAAATAGACACCAAACCGAACTCGACAAAATGGCGCCAAAAACTCCTGGCAGTTTATTATAAATTCGTATAGCCATACAGTATGCGTTCTTCGAATAAACCTTTAATCTCTGAACCGGAATACGAAGGTTGATACCTTTTCGACCTCTATATTCATAGTCCTTGTTAATTTTAAACAGATTTTGGTGTTTTTTCACATTTATTATTATTTTTATTATTGACGACCTCCGTGGTCGAGTGGCTTTGTACACCGGTTTTCAAGGTGTCGCCATCTCTGATGGGTTTGATCCCCGGTTGGGTCAATTTAGAAAACGAACTTTTCTATATTGGCTCAGGTCTGGGTGTTTGTAATACCACCGTTGTCTCTGATTTCCATAACTCAAGTGCTTTAGCTACTTACTTTGGAATCGAAGCAATGTATGTGATGTTGTCAAATATTTATTTATATTTATATTTATTATTATTATTTATTATCAGGCAACGATGTCCTTCAGGAGGCAGGTCACATCGACGTGATCGAAGGTGATGGGAGGCAGCTTGTTGAGATCTCTCGCCACGAACGTGGGCACATCATAGAGGTCGGTTTCTTTAAACAGGGTGATGATCTCCTGCAGGCTCTTCTGTGTCCCGTCACGTCTCCGGGATACCATCTGGTCGCTTTTGCCGAGAGACTCGTACAGCAGTTTCTTTGCCGCGGCCACATCGTCCTTGCTGAAGTTGGACTTGCATATTTGCGCGCGCTTACCTCATCCATGACGTCCAGTTTTTGTTGCAGGAACGCCAGGAGTTCATTTGCCACAAGTTTGTCACTCATGGTTCTAGCGAACAGCGGCACTCGGCCGCGTTACGCAATATGCAAAAACAATATTTTAGCACGCGTCTGCACCGACCCGCATCGCACACACAAAGCAAGAGTGGCACCTATTAAGCCAGAATTGACGATTCCTAGACGCGAACTCGATGGGTGCGCTGCTTGGTGCTCGTTTATGTGATAAAGTTAAGAATTCACTTCAAATTCCTATTTCAAGAAGTCAAAGCTTTCCGAAGAGACTTTAGGGTTGATGAAGAAACGACGTGAAAACCCACCCGTCACTTCGTCCGCAAAGCGGGCTCTAAACCAAGAGATCACCAAGCACGTACGACGTGACCTCCGTCGCTCCAATACCCTTGCTATTGAGACAGCAATAGAGCAGAATCGGGGGTCAAAGGTGTTCGTACAATCTCTTGGAAGAAGCCACTTGACGAAGCTGACCACAGCAAGTGGAGAAGTCGTTTCTTCGGTACCGGCAGTCCTTTCGGAAGTGGAGAATTTCTATGGCCGGTTATACGCATCGCATGCATCTCGACCTGATCCCGGAAATGAGGATTCTAGAGCTCCATTAACACGCCATTTCACTGAAGACCTGCCAGAAGTCAGCAGTGGCGAAATCGAGATCGCTCTGAGGCAGCTAAAAAATGGAAAAGCCCCTGGCGAGGACGGCGTTACGACAGAGCTGTTAAAAGCAGGAGGCAAACCCGTACTGAGGGAGCTTCAGAAGCTCTTTAACGTTGTCCTGTTCGAAGGGAGAACTCCAGAGGCGTGGAGTAGGAGTGTTGTCGTGCTGTTCTTCAAAAAGGGAGATAAGACCCTGCTGAAGAACTATCGACCTATCTCCCTCCTGAGCCACGTCTATAAACTGTTTTCAAGAGTGATCACGAACCGTCTTGCGCGTAGATTCGACGAGTTCCAACCACCGGAACAGGCTGGATTTCGGAGCGGATACGGCACCATAGACCACATCCACACAGTGCGGCAGATTATACAGAAGACTGAAGAGTATAATCAGCCCCTGTGTCTAGCATTTGTGGACTATGAGAAGGCCTTTGACTCGGTTGAAATCTGGTCGGTTCTGGAGTCCCTACAGCGTTGCCAAGTAGACTGGCGATATATCCAAGTGATGAGATGTCTTTACGAAGCTGCCACCATGTCCGTCCAAGTACAGAATCAGCAAACAAGGCCCATACCATTGCATCGAGGAGTGAGACAAGGGGATGTCATTTCCCCGAAATTGTTCACTAATGCAATGGAGGATATGTTCAAGACGCTGAACTGGAAAGGACGAGGCATCAACATCAATGGCGAACACATCTCTCACTTGCGATTTGCTGACGATATCGTCATCATGGCAGAGACGCTGGAGGACTTACAACAAATGCTGAACGACCTAGCTGAATCTTCTCTACGCATCGGCCTTCGGATGAACTTGGACAAAACCAAGGTCATGTTCAACGAACATGTTCTACCGGAACCGATTGCTATACACGGCGCCGTCCTCGAAGTTGTTCGCAAATATGTATACCTCGGGCAGACATTGCAGTTGGGTAGAAACAATTTTGAGGACGAGGTGAATAGGAGAATTCAGTTGGGTTGGGCTGCATTTGGAAAGCTACGTCGAATCCTAACATCGTCGATCCCACAGTGCCTAAAGACGAAGGTCTTCAATCAGTGCGTCCTACCCGTCATGACTTACGGAGCCGAAACGTGGACACTAACGGCACGGCTGGTCCACAAGTTCAAAGTTGCTCAGCGGGCTATGGAAAGGGCTATGCTCGGTGTCTCTCTTAGGGATCGCATCAGAAATGAGGTGATCCGTCAGAGAACCAAAGTCGTCGACATAGCACACCGGATTAGCAAGCTGAAGTGGCAATGGGCTGGCCATATTAGCCGTAGAACCGATAACCGTTGGGGTAAACGAGTTCTAGAGTGGAGACCACGCCTCGGCAAACGTAGTGTAGGACGTCCTCAGACACGGTGGAGTGATGATTTGCGCAAGAAGGCTGGCAGGAGCTGGATGCGAAGAGCCGAAAACAGATCTCAGTGGCGTGCACTTGGAGAGGCCTATGTCCAGCAGTGGACTGCGATAGGCTGATGATGATGATGATCCTATTTCAAAGTCTATTTTTTTTGTAATTCCACCATTGTGCTAGGTTGGCTTAAAAGTGAACCTAAAACTCTTAAAACATATGTGTGTAATAGAATTGCAATACGTACCTTGATAGATGAATCAGCTTGGCGTCATGTATCTACCCATTGTAATCCTGCAGACATGGCGTTGAGAGGTGTCCCTCCTCATCAGTTGATCGGCAATTCTTTGTGGTGGCATGGTCCTTCTTTTCTGCTCCTTCCTAATAGCCTGCTTCCCATCTCCGTTGTCACGATCTACCTAAAACAAAAACGCGTATTAGTATACAATGCGTATACTAATACGCATTGTATATTGTATATCATCGCATATAATTTAGATAATATTGTTCCAATTGAGAGATACTCGAAATTGACTAAATTACAAAGAATTTTTGCTCGTGTACTTAGATTTGCCAACAACTGTAAAAAAGATAATTCCTAGTTTAATGGTCAGCTTACAGCTGATGAAATAAAAAACTCTTTAACATTTCTAGCTAAACAATCAAAGAAAGAGTCGTTTGACAAAGATATTCACGCCCTAACAACATTAAAATGTTTACATCCAAAATCAAATATCTTACCGTTAAGTCCTTTTCTTGATGATAATTACGTTTTGCGAGTAGGTGGACGAATCCAAAATGCTTCCCACTGTCCATATGATAAAATTCACCCAATTTTGCTTGACTCAAAACACGTGTTCACAAAATTATTATTTGAAACTGAGCATCTTCGTTTGCTACATTGTGGTCCTCAACAATTGTTATGTTCTATTAGAGATCGCTTTTGGTCAGTTGGTGGGCGAAGTCTCAGTGCTAGAACAGTAAACAAATGTGTCAAATGTAAACGATTCAAGGGTCAAACGCTACAGCAAATTATGGGTAACTCGTCAACGAGTTACTCCAGCACCTCCTTTTGAAAATTGCGATACAGATTTTGCAGGACCATTTTAAATTACAAATCGCAAGGGCCGCGGAGCAAGAACTACAAAGTGTAATTTGTGTATTTTTGTTTGAATGCATTTCTTTTATGTTTGCGTCGATTAATCGCTCGTCGTGGTAATCCGCGTACTATTTACTGCGACAATGGTAGAAACTTAGTGGGGGCAAAAAACGAAATCGCTAGATAACTAAAATCATATAAAGCCTCAGTAGATGATTTTGCGAGCAGTAAAGTGAATAGTGTTTAAATTTTCACCGGCGTACTCACCGAATGAGGCAATCTTAAATTCTCGGCCATTGACAGCATTATCTGCTGATCCTTCAGATCTTAGACCTTTATTTATTTTTCAAGCAAATAAAAATAAAAATAAAACTCTTAAGCACTTTTTAATCGGTCGTCCGTTGACGGCACTACCTTCACCGACCACCGAGAAGATCCACGTCAATCGTTACCAACTGATTGAGCGTCTACGTCATCACTTCTGGCATCGGTGGACAAAGTAGTTTTTGTCAGACCTGCAACAACGAGTCAAAAACCATAACTTTTATAGCTGTATGGGTTGATGATCTCATAATATTTCTAAACAACAGTAATTTAAAAGATAACATAACAGAAAAACTAAAAGCACAATTTCATATGAAAGATCTCGAAGAACCCACACAATTTATTGGATTAAATATTACTAGAAACCGTAAAGAAGGTATTATAAAGCTTGATCAAGAAAATTATATCAAGGAAACACAAGAAGGTTTTGACTTGTTAGAATCAAAGCCAGAGAATACGCCAATAGAAGTGAATGCAAAACTTGATTTTAATGACACAGATGACATGGAGAATATTCCATATCGACAAGCAGTGGGGTGTCTACTATTTATAGCTCAAGCAACAAGATCAGATATTGGGTTTGCTGTGAATAAACTCAGTCGATATGTCAAATATCCTGGTAGACAACATTGGATCGGTATCAAGAGAATAATGAGATACCTCCAGGGCAGCAAATATTAAAATTAGGCTTCACCAAAGATGTGTCGAATGAGATAAGAGGCTATTGTAATTCAGACTGGGCTAGCAATTCATAGGACAAAAGGTGCTGCACCAGTTATATTTTTATTTTTCAGAATGGTGCGATTGCTTGGAATTCTGACAAGCAATCTACAGTTACTCTACTAGTTGTCTACAGCCGAGGTGGAGTACATGGCGATGGCTGCGGCGCCGCAGGAGGCATTGTGGCTACGTCTGCTGCAACTCGAACTTGGCCTGCAAGAAGACTGTGCCCTCCCCATATATTGTGAAAACCAACCAAAGTGCAATATGTTTAGCTACTACTGATTGTTATATACCTAAAACAAAGCATATTGATATTAGGTTTCATTTTTTAAGGGACAATGTTAATAAAAATGTTATAACTTTTCAAAATGGTATTCTTAAGGTAATGAAATGGTAGCTGATATCCTAATGAAGGGGACTACATTTAAGAAGCATTATTATTGTATAAATAAAATTGGTTTGAATTCAAGTGCTGGTGTTGGATAATGAACGCAATATTTTATATTGGCAACACTGTTTTTGTTGGCATTACTATGGTATGGTATGAGGTTACTACAGAACCCTATACTGCGCGTAGCCCTATATGCACTTGGCCACTTTTAACGTCATGCCTACAGCGTTTTATATATTTGTTCAAAAAAATAACGTTTTTTTTTATTCTTTTCAGAAATTGAGTGACGTTATTTGTGTAGTCAATTCTAATAGTTGCAACACGTAAAAAGGTAAACAATGTTTGCGTTAATTGTTCAAAACTTTTGTGTTAACTAGTTGGAAATAAAGTCAATCCTAGGAACGACTAAGGCAAATTAGTCGATTCGTCGATAAAACGACGAAGGCGATGCTCTGAATGTTTCGGGCATATTACGAGGTCAAACAGTTATATTGAGTAGAACTAGAACTAGTTTTTGAAGATGTGCCTAACGTTCAGCGGTCTTCAAGGAAAGATTCTAAGTTCTGGGGTAATTTAAAGCAAAATCGAACTCCTGACTTTCGATAGTGAAATCTAACTACCGAGTTTTTTGCCCTCAAAGACACCAAAGAACTCTCAGACAGGTTGCAATAGATTATTAGAATTACAGGTTACAATCAGAGATCACCATCGAAACTCAGGAGTTAGATTTTGCTTATATTATGCGTTCGGGGGCCATGGGCGCCGCTAGGATTACTAAACTATTAACTTACTTATTACAGAAGGATAATGAATTTATTAACACCTTCAGTTTTTATTTAAACAGTAACTTAATTAAAAAAGTTTTTTGTTTATTTCTTTCTTTATTGACAGGGGGGTGCAAGTGCACCCCCTTGCACCCTGCTGCCGGTGCCCATGTTGGGGGCCAAGGTTTCAATAAAATGCCACTGTAATAAAAAATACTCTCCAAAATGTAAAAGCTCAATCGTATTGTGCAACCTTAATTGCCACAACGCATTACCTTGTCAAAATAAAGAGAAGTTTTTTTACATTTTTAGGCAAATAATTGTCAATTTGTCAAAGAAAATAAAATAAAGAACAGATTATTTTTAATAATTATTATAAATAATTCTAAAAACAAAAACTTCTCAATTTCTAATTTGGAAATATCACAGGCGTATGATCTATTGAGATCAGGGCAAGCCCGAAGACCAAAAACTCAAAAAAAAATACTAGGCCCGGTTTGCCACTTTGTTGTTGTTCCAAAGTTTTTCTAAGACAAGATCGTATTTTGATAGCAAAGATACGAGTTCTAAACAATTACCTTTATTTAAAGAACTATTTGATTCATCATGACCTCTAAAAGAAAATTCTTGTTGTGCTAAGTGACAAACAATGTCATGTTTTAATCTTTAAAAACATTGCGGTTGTGGTCAACTCGCATATTGTGTTTTGAGATCTCATCACATAATTGACGAGATAAAGAAGTTTCTATACGCTGTTTACCGAAATTATGAAAAGAAATAACAGCGTTCAAATGTTTTTGTGAATTTCGGTGCCTTTTAATCGCCGAGGTGTTCCAAACGTTCTTGTCGTTCGAAAAATGATGCAATACCAACAATGTACATTATTGAAATGAGAGCATCCAACAATCCAACGATTTTTGTACACATTTCTATTGAATTGCCTTTTGTGAGTCTTACTGGTTTGCAAAATACTCAAATCTGGAGCTGTAGGTCTGTTTGAAAATATGAAAATTGAAAATTTACGTTCGTGAATGATATTTTGTTTTTGTCATTAATTGAGATTTATTAATAGTGTAAATAAGATTTTGCTAGGGCAAGCCGGGCTTTTGGGCTTGTATGGAGGTATGTACCGCCACTGGATCTATTATTTATTCTGTGGTATGGCGTCGTACCTAGATCATCGCTGTAAGAAAAACGATGTCAATAAGTAGAAAAATGTTTAACCTGCTCGTATAATTAGAAATAAAACACTTTTTACGGATTACAGGGCGTATATTATTATTATTTGAGGTGTTATTTTGGCCACGGCCCACAGTGATTCGTCCCATACCAGCATGCTGGATAATATTATTTAGACATTAAACTTAAGTTTATACGTTGCGTCTTTATGTGGATTATCGAAATAAATAACAAAAATAACAATACATGTAATAACTACTTAATTATAAAAGCGACAGCCGAAGGATCCAAAAAAAATCAAAGTTGAATTTAAAATTATTTATTATAATAAAAAATACAATTTAATTACGTGACAATTGTTCGATGCAAGATACAAAAATGAATTCTAGAATGACGAAACTCCGTCCGGTGTCGGGGCATCACGTTGTGCTGCGTCGGCGCCTCGTGAGCGGCCGTTTCCATGCGGCGCAATAACAGGTAAACTGCTGTCAGCGGTTCGTATGGTAGAGCGATACGTAACACCTCCCCCCGCAGATCAGCGACTATTAGAAACCCTTGTTTGAGATGGTCGCTGAGATGATTTTGGGGTCCATCTTTTTATCTTGTTGGTTCATGGCTCCCAGGTCCGGAATTGCATAAATGGCATCGGGGACGTCATCACTGCTTCCTTTGGAGTTATTTCTTGTATCAGTGCTTCGGTTTCGTAGCCGTCTAATAGCTACGACGGTTATGAGTGCTACGATGCTTATTAATAGTATAACGTAGATTGGGATCGTAGTAATATGATATAAGGATAGATCGTCGACTTGTTCCAGATGAATTGTAGTCTGCGTGGAGATCTTCGTGTTGATGGAATGGAGATTTTTCAGGTCAACCCTGTTTAAGATGAATCCTGGATGTTCTTGGGGCCACGACTCATCATACGGAGGCATTTCCATAATTGTCACTGCATGTCCTTCGATTCGCTCGTTCGTGTTAGCTATAGTGAACTCCGGCGTCTTCAGATAACAGTTGAATGGGATGACGGCGTGATAACTTCCTTGTAGCGTTTTGTATAATTCTTACCATTCCACAGATTATCTTGATTTTGGTGGGATTAGGAAGACATAGTGTGAAGTGTCGGTCATCGAGTTGTTCGAGTGCTTCCTTCTTAAGTGATACTGAAGTTGGCTTACAGGATTCATGAAGTTGCTGTTTGCTTATGAGATGCTGGATACAGTCAGGATCACTCTGGATTTTGTACTGGGATTTTGCTTCGCAGAGAAACCAGGATTTCAATTTCGGGCATTCAGCCTCCATGTACATATAATCTGTCCTAGAGGTTGCTATGTAAGGTAAGGGAGGTATTAGGATTTTATTATTTTTATTAGAGATGACTAGTTTGTACATGTCAAAATTGGATGGGAAAGCAATCGGCATTTTAATAACTATAGTTATCTGATTATCTACGTAAAAATAACCTAACTTAACTATGTCGTGGAAATCTCTATACTCTACGTCAAGGACCTCATCTTTAGAAATGTCCTTAGTTTACTTAATATATTTTTAACTTCTACAATACTTATAATAAAATGAGGCGTACTCGATGTACGAATAAAACCTAATGTAATTTCTAACTTATATAGTTCTTGAGATAAATCCTCAACATTATCTGCTAAGATAATAAGTTGCTGCGCCAGATGGGATCCGAGTCCGTCGATGAGACCTCTCTAACTACGGTTTGGTTTGAAACTTAATAATTGCTCTGATATTTTTTCTAATTTAGTACGCAAATGCTCGACATGTGGATCATAAAGAAATAGTGTTTTATTATTTAACTGGGGTCTTATTTCATTTAATTGTGCTATAGCTAGATTTATTTGATTAGATATATTGTTCAGGTCAATATAGTTTAAGAAGGAGTGATAGTGGGATACGATCTTTGTAGGCCCTAGTTTAAAAGGAAGGATTCCTGGTCCGTCGTCCAAGGAGTCAATCGTTACATCTTGTCCTCTGGTCAGCTGAAGCAGGATCGGTAATAGAAGTGTCCTGTAATAATGTCGGGTCTTTAGGGCTTCTTTTCAAACGGGATTTGGCAAAAGGGTCTTATTTCATTTAATTGTGCTATAGCTAGATTTATTTGATTAGATATATTGTTCAGGTCAATATAGTTTAAGAAAGAGTGATAGTGGGATACGATCTTTGTTGGCCCTAGTCTAAAAGGAAGGATTGGTCCGTCGTCCAAGGAGTTAATCGTTACATCTTATCCTCTGGTCAGCTGAAGCAGGATCGGTAATAGAAGTGTCCTGTAACAATGTCGGGTCTTTAGGGCTTCTTTTCAAACGGGATTTGGCAACAGGGCCACGTTTCTTTTTAATGAACATATGAATAGGGAGGTCGGCAAGGACAGTATCCTGAGTATATCGTGGGGCTAGTTTCTGTCTATTGGCTAAAGGATTTCTAATAAAGACTTGTTGGTCTGGGACATAATCTTTTTCAGGTTCACGGTCTTTATTTCTATTTTCGGTTAGTTCGGTTCTGTTATGTAAAGCTGTTTCGTTATTTATGTCGTATACGTTAGTCATTCGTTTTTTATGTTCTAGTAAGTATTGTTGTAATAAGTGCTCGGATAAGTCAATGTCGAGAGGGTCACGTGGGTCGATGTGTCCTGTTATCAAGTCTATGGGTCTGCACTTTGTGAAGCTGTGAATGGAGCTATTGTATGCAAGTAAAGCGTATGGCATTAAATGAATTACTGGTTCATTATTTTTTTGTAATTTTAAAATTCTAAGATGTTCCAGGATAGTTGAGTGAAACCTTTCAACTATTCCATTATCATTAGGTGTATGAGCGAGGATCTTATGATGCTGGATTCTGTGAAGCCGTGTTAACTCAGAGAATAGCTGGTTTGAGAATTATAGTCATAGGGACACCATGGTGAGTACAAAATTTTAGTAAGGACTGAACGACACTTAAAGCTGTGCCATCTCTGAGATATTACGCTTGAGCGTATTTCGAGAAAGCATCAACTAAAGAAAGATACTTTTCATTTTGTACCGTGAAAAGGTCAAGATGAAGTATCTCAAATGGTTTACTAGGAGGGGGTACTATAGAAAATCTTTGTTTAATGGGGTGTCGATCATATTTTGCGCGACCACAAACGGTGCATTCGTGATATAAAGAAAGCGAAACGATTACCAGTAGAACTTGGCTTTATTTAACTTAAAGAAGGAAACTATAACAATAACATCGTAAAATATAAAATGCAGACATAGGTAGCAAGACAGATCGCTGACAAACGTTTTGTCACACAACAGCTCTATGACCGTTGCATGGAGGTTGCTTATCATATGTCATTCTCCCCCGCTTGAGTTTTCATCCCTACCATCTACCTCGAAGTCTCTGAGGTGGGTTGGAAGCTTTCTGGTACGGTGAGATCTACGTAGGCAAGTTATTTCATTAGGCGGAGTCGTGTAGGGTTCCCCTTGTTCCACAGCAGGAGGCAGATTCTGTTCTTCCGAATTTTCAGGTCCATCTCCATCTTCAGCGTCGATGGGAAACGGAGCCAGTCTTCTATTTGACACTGTGGCAGTTTCGCCATCGCTCCGACGGATGTAGGAATATTGGGGATTACTTTCTAAGAGCTCCACTTCCTCGACTAGGGGATCTGTCTTAGCCTGCCGCACATATTTTTTCATTAATACGGGGCCGGGGATCATCCATGAGGGTAGAGAATCGCCATTCGGAGACCTTCTTGGGTAGGCAAATAGTCTTTCGTGCGGGGTGGCATTTGTTGAAGTGCAGAGAAGAGAGCGTACACAATGCAGTGCGTCCTTTAGGACTCTTTCCCAGTTTTCGATTGGCAGGTGCTTTGCGCGCAGACTGAGTTGGATCGTACGCCATAAGGTGCCATTTAGGCGCTCCACTTGTCCATTCCCTTGGGGATTATAGGGTGTCGTCCTCGAAGACGCTATGTTTGAGTCTCTTAAGAAAGCTTTGAATTCCTCCGACATGAACGACGACCCTCTATCGCTGTGGACGTAGAGCGGTTGGCCGAAGGTTTGGAAGAGGTCTTTCAAGCAGTTAATGACCGTGGCTGATGTCGTGTCACGACAAGCGTAGGCAAAGGGGAAGCGACTGTATTCGTCAATAATCGTGAGTATATATTTATTCGGAGTGTTTGAGGGCAAGGGCCCTTTGAAGTCAATATTGATACGTTCAAACGGGGACGTAGCTTTGATCAAGCGGCCACTAACTTTCATAAATCGAGGCTTAATCTCAGCGCAGATTGGGCAGGAAGCCGTCATTTCTTTGACATCATTTGCCGAGTAAGGAAGATTCTTGAATCGTACCCAATGAAACATACGAGTCACACCAGGGTGACAAAGTGCGTTGTGAAGTTCTCGTAGCTTATTCGTGTTCATATACGCACATACTCGGGAAAGGGCGTCTGCTGCGGTATTTTCAGTACCTGGCCTGTATATGATGTCGTACTTATAGCATGATAACTCCAATCGCCAACGCATAATCTTTTCGTTTTTGATCTTGCTATTGTGGTTCTGATTGAGCATGTATGCGACTGACTGTTGATCCGTTATCAAAAGAAAGTGTCTCCCGATCAGGTAATGTCTCCATTTCTTCAGACTTTCCACTATTGCGCTCGCTTCTTTTTCTATCGATGAGTGCTTGCATTCAGAGCCTGATAGCGTGCGAGAAAAGAAGGCAACAGGGCGCCCTTGTTGCGATAGCGTAGCTGCTAAAGCGAAGTCCGAAGCGTCAGTTTCTACCGTGAAGATCTCGTTATCGTCGACTGCCATGAGGGTAGCTCTTTTGATATCGTCTTTGAGCTGTTCAAAACATTGTAGAGCGTTTTGAGACAATGGAAAGCTAGTAACATTGGTAAGTGGTTTTAATTTTTCTGAAAATTTTTCGACCCATTTGGCGTAATGAGCGAATAAACCGAGGATCCTTTTTAGCTCTCCCGACTTTGTAGGTGCGGGCAACTCTAGTAGGGGTTTAAGCCGTTCGCTGTCCGGTTTTATGATATTATTTTCAACTGTATATCCCAACAGATCGATTTTAGTTTTGTTAAAGACGCTCTTTTGTTCATTCAAAGTTAGGTCGTACTTTTTCGCGGCATTCAAGAACCTTTTCAAATTGTGATCGTGCTCGGCCTGCGTCTTCCCACAGACCGTGACGTCATCGAGATATGTAAATGTGCCATGCAATTTTTCTGTAGATACGACAAATTCGAGTGCGCGCTGAAACGCGGCTACACCATTAGTCACGCCAAAAGGTATTCTGGTAAATTGATACAATTTGCCGCAAGCTTCAAATGCAGTATATATTTTCTCTGCCGGGAGGATTGGGATTTGGTGATAAGCCAATTTCAAATCAATTTGGCTAAATATTTTGTATTTCGAGACGTCACTTACGACTTTTTCAATGTGAGGCAGGGGGTAGGCGTCTAGCTCTGTGTATTTATTGATCGTCAACGAGTAATCGATTACTAAACGCTTCTTATGAGCCCCTCCGCCTGCTACTAGGACTTGCGCTCTCCAGGGTGAGATGCTCGGTTCTATTATCCCGTCTTCGATTAGCTTATTCACTTCTTGCGTGATAAACTCTTCGTCTTCCTTGCTATAACGTCTACTTTTGATGGCGATCGGCTTGATATCGTGCATGAGATTTGTGAAAACAGATGCCGGTGGCACAGAGGCTTCTAGTACGTTGCATATTTCCAAGGGTTCTTTCGGGCCGCCAAACTTGAACTCGAGTTTTGAGTGGTCTCTTAGTAGATCGTGGCCCACGATCACATCAGCACAAAGGTTGTTTACGACGAGTAGAGGTCGTTGCTTGTATACGTGATCTTTCATTGTAATGGTGGCGAAGCACACACCTTCGACAAACGAGACATAGTTGAGCGATGCGAGATTGATAGTTTGTTTGCTCGGTCTTTGACGCAACTTCATCAGACGTGCAATTTTAGAGTTGATGAAACTCACCGAACTGCCCGTGTCAATTAGTGCATCTGCTTTGCAGTCGTTCACAGTTATAGGAATGGTCGCACTCTTCAAACTTGATGGGGACGCGGCAGAAATAGCCCCACTGCAAGATGGACCACCGGAGATGTCGCTCACGACTATTCCGTCAGCAGGGATGGCATTGCTGGAGTTTGCTGATCGGCAAACGCTCGCGAAGTGGCCTTTCTTCGAGCAAAGTTGACAAAAGGCGTTATTTGCTGGACACTTAAACCTCTGGTGTACGTTCCCTCCACAGAAGAAACAGCGTCTCGTTGATGGTGTTGATCTATAGGCAGGAGTAGGAGTAGAAGGGGTCTGCTTATTTATTTATTATTACTTCTTTAGCCGTAACGGCTTCAAAACTGCAGTCTTGCGCAAATAAACGCAATGCTCTTGCGTATTCAGCTATAGATTCTTCAGCTCGTTGCTTCCTATTGAATAGGACATGGCGGGCTAGTATCGTGTTTTTCGCCTTTATATAGATATCGTCTAAAGCCTTCAAGGCATCGTCAAAGTTTTGGAAAGGTTTTACGTACTTGTAAATCGAGGCCGATAGGTGATTCACTAAGATCTTTAGCTTAAGATTGTCGGGAGTACCTACAGTGCATTCTTCCGCAAGAAAACTTTCGAAGGTCGACTTCCAATAGATCCATTTCGAATCGGAATCTTGAGCATCAGGTTCGGTGTCAAATTTTTCAGGCCGTAGATACTTTGCGAGTGGCGACGGTTTTGTTTCCAGAGACATTTTAAGTTAAATAAATTGATATAAAGAAAGCGAAACGATTACCAGTAGAACTTGGCTTTATTTAACTTAAAGAAGGAAACTATAACAATAACATCGTAAAATATAAAATGCAGACATAGGTAGCAAGACAGATCGCTGACAAACGTTTTGTCACACAACAGCTCTATGACCGTTGCATGGAGGTTGCTTATCATATGTCATTTCGTTAATATATTTTGTTATATGTTCCTTCATTTTAGGCCAATAGAATTTAGATGATAAAGCTAGGAAACATTCACTAACACCACGATGGTTGGTTTTACCTTCGTGATATTTTTGTATGATTTCTTGTTGGTGTAAATATTCTTATATATTTTCTAATTCAACTTTAGTTAAGATCAATTTCATAGCGGAACTTTTAAATTTACTTTGTATTATCGGAATTATTTTGTACATAGCTAGAGGAGGATGAATGATCAAACCAGTCTGAACTTTTGGGTTCACATATTCCTTAACAGCATGGATAACGTCTTCCTCAAGGTTGGACTCTGATATTTGAATAGTTGTTCTGTACTGAATCCGTTTAGTGATGGTGGTCTCTCAGAAGGATTGACCAAGATGGAACGACGAACGAAGATGGAACGGTATGTTCATTATTGATCTCAATGCGTCAGCTTTGGTGTTATGCTTGCCCTGCTTATAAACTGTAGTGAAATTATATTCGCTTAATTTTAATCTCCAACGTGTTATTCTAGAATTTGGTTCTTTTAAATTCATAACCCATTGCAATGGTTTATGCTCAGTAACTATCTTAAATTTCCTTCCGAATAAGTATGGCCGAAAGTATTTCGTAGCCCATACTATAGCCAAAAGTTCTTTTTCAATAGTACTGTAGTTAATCTCACTAGAGTTTAAAGTACGTGACGCGTAGGCAATTGGTTTATTACTGCCTATTGTATATACGTGCCCTGGAAAAGTACAGCACCAATCGCGTAATTCGAAGCGTCTGTAGTTAGTATAAAGTCCTTGTCAAAGTCGGGATATTGCAAGATTGGGTCATTTGTCAAAAGTTTTTTACAGATCTCGAAACAGTTTACGTAGTCTACGTCATTATGTGTTATCTTAGAGCCCTTTTTTAAATAGTGAGTCATAGGTTTAGTAATCTTGGCAAAGTCAGGTATAAACTTTCTATAGTAGCCTAGTAATCCCAGAAAACGCTTTATTTCAGTAGCTGATTTTGGAAGGGGAAACTTCTGTATGGCCGCGATTTTGTCAGGATTAGGTTTTATGCCGTCTTTACTAATTATGTGACCAAGGTAAGCCTTTTCTAGTTTTAAGAATTCGGACTTATCCATTTGAATCTTAAAGTTCGATTCTCTTAGCCTGTTAAATACCTTTTCTAAGTTTACCATATGCTTTTGTTAAGAAACACTGAAAACTATAATATTATCTAGATATAATAAGCAGAAGACCGGGCATATTAAATGGCTTTGGAAAGTTAAAACCGAATGTTCGAGGGGGTAGTGCTAACGGTACTGGTGGTGGTAAGCTGTAAGAAAACTTTGATTGGTAATTATATGAAGACGTGGACTGCAACTTTCTCTCAGGAAGATGATCGTTGCGCTGCTGTAAGTGCAACGTATTTACCTCGTCGTTAACATATTCCAGAGCGTCCTCTATAGTTTCAGGTCGCATACATCGTATACGAGCTCCTAAAGGGTCGCGGAGACCACGCAGGTAAGACCTAAGGGTTAACTTTTTATACAAGGTTCGCTTCGCCTCAATTGTAGTTGGTACTGTTTAGTGTAAATTAACGTAAGTCATTATTATACTAAAAAGATTTTGGCACTGTTCATAAAATTCTTGGGGTGATGCTGTAAGAAGTGACAAATCGTTGTAAAGCGAGGCCTCATCGCGCTGGTCTGCAAAGTTATTGATAAGGGCGCTACGTATTTCTGACCAACTTCCGGGAACTCTGTTGGAATTTATTGTACGGGCCGCGGGGCCCGTTATTTTATTTAATATACCATTAATTACAGCTAAATTACCGAGTTCGTGAACCGGATCAGTATTCATATATTGCTTTATTATCTCATTGCAAAGATGAATAAATCGTGTAAGCACAGCGGAGTTTCCGTCAAAGTCCGGGACTAGCCTAAGGACCTTGTAAATTTGTTCTACGCGAGCGTCCGACATTTTATCACAATAGTCAGTTTCCGATGTTTCAATAATTGTATCTAGATTTCTACGCGAATCCAATTCTAACAACCTATTCGTATTATTAAGCCGAAGTGACCGAGATTGGATGGAAAATCTTGAAAATTAATTATAAGGACACTAGGAATAATTAAAAAAGGAGAGCAACTCTAGTTAGATCTAGGTACTCACATACGCATCTTTGATTTCTGTGGCGATCGATTTCTGGTATCTCCTCAGGACTGCAGCTTCCGTAGATTCTGGACCGCCGTTAGGCCATGATCGTAAAATTATTTATTATAATATAAATTACAATTTCATATATCCATAAGCAAAGATCTTGTTTAAACTTGAAATTTTCCCAGATGTAAAAGGTGCTTTGTGTGAACTGAGAGATCACAAATTTCAGGCTGCTATCTTTTAAACTACACAACTACAAATTTCGGGTATCAATCCTACATTTGTTTCACTACTCATACTAAAACCTAAAATAAACCATTCACTAATTTGCGACGTGATCTCTCAGTGCACACATACATACTTCTGACTCTTAAAAAATATTATTTTAAAACTTGACGGTATTTGAACCAAACTTTTATTTGATCCATTTTAGCTAGGATGTTAGCTATCGTTATAGCTAGTGCAACGGAAGAAACTCGATAACCCTTTTTGTCAACTATGATCGGGAAGTCGAATCACTGCGGCCCCTGGAAAGGTGTCGTAACGTCAGGAATTCAAAAAACCAATAAATCCAAACTAAATAATTCTAAAACAACACCTGCATTAATAATATACGCGCTGTAATCCGCAAAAAGAGTTTTATTTCTAACGAACTCTACTCATATAAGTATACCAATATTAATAGAGAAACTGTTTCATTTTACAGAAACTTAAGTGGAAGTGAAGATTTAAAATGTTTCATAAGACCATGAAATAAATATTTTTTTTTCTGATCTTAGTTTTATTATGCGTTCTCTATATATCTATATATATAAAAGGGAAAATCACTCACTCACTCACTGATCACGAAAGCTCAGAAACTACAAGTGCTAGGAGTCCCAAATTTTGCATGGGGGCTCCTTTTAGGGCGTAGGTGCTCACTAAGACGGAATTTTGCGAAATTCAACCCCTAAAGGGGTGAAACAGGGTGGCAAAAATTTGTATGGGAGGACGCGATTCCTTGGCCCGATTGACTTGAAATTTGGCATAGACATTCTTTCACAAAATTAATTGAACACGTGTTTCGTATTTTTTTAATATTTATCACCTAACAGGATTAAAAAGTGATATAATGCTAATTTTGCTGTGATTGACTTCGACGTCGGAATTGAAACTTTTTTGTGCATTTGATTGATTAATTAAGAAAAATAAATATCATTTGTCATCTCATCGTAGTATTACATTCTCTTTGGTCATTTCCCCTGAGAGTAGGTAGAATGCATTTCATTGAATGGTACCTATGGCGTTATGTTGGCAGTGCTGTCATTTTTTCCTTCCTTGCGTTGAAATAAGGTGCAAAATAATTCCAGCTAATTATCAATTTAATTTTAAAAGAATACAATATTCGGTCAAGTCGCCTATGCTATGACAATTAATAAAGCACAGGGACAAAGTTTAAGAGCGGCTGGTGTAGATCTGCAGTGATTGTTTCTCCCACGGCCAGCTCTAATGTCGCCTGCTCGAGAGTCAGCTCGCCGAATAGCCTTTTTATTTTGCAACCGGATATCGGGACCATCAAACTGAACAACTTTATCGCTCTTTAGTGATAAGGCCGCCAATTGTATGTCTCCTCTGTATTTGTGATTTTCTTTTTGTTCATTTGTGTGTACAATAAAGTATAAATAAATAAATAATAATAAATAAATAAATAAACTTTTACTATTGGGACCAACTCTCAAATCGCGAAAAAATAATCAACAAAAATTCAAATCGAAAATATCAAAACGTATGAAACACATTTTGATATTTTCGATTTGAATTTTTGTATGAAACAGCTGATTTTTATTATAGAGAAGTGTTGGATGATCGAGATTGAGAATCCTGTTAATGCACAACATATTTTTATTTAGATCTAGCTGCACCCGGCATGCGTATATTGCAATGCTCCGTTTTTTTAGCCAGGGACTTTCTCGGTCGTAAGCAGAACAACTCGCCAAAGTTTCATCATAATCGGATCAATGGTTTAGGAGTCCCGCCGTCTGTACACTTAGATCTTTTAAACTATGCATCAAAAACCGCATCGAAATCGGTCCATAAGTTTGGGAGCTAGGTTGCCTCAGACAGACAGACACACACAAGTCAAACTTATAACACCCCTTGCGTATGTTGTGTACGTCGTATATACATATAGTAGTGGCCACATAATTAAGGACACAAGTCGATTTTCATACTAACGAGGTAATTTTGAAGTCTTGGTTTTCCGCTAGGGATTGAATTAGCTGTGATCTGATGATGGCCATCCAGGGAGTGAATGGAGAAGATTCAGATAGCAATACACACCCAACTGATCTGGTCAGCATTCTAAGAGATGTAAGCATAATAATTTACAGTTGCAAGTTTTCATACATTTCTATACTATATTCGCGGTTTTTTTAAACATATCCTTAAATCTCTTAAAATGCTGGTCAGATCACTTGGGTGTCTATAGAAATCTGGATCTCCTCCATTCACTCCCTGGATGGCCACCACCAGATCACCGCTCGGTCAATCCCTGGCGGAGAAGCAATGCTTAAAAATTACTTCGTTTGTATGAAAATCGACTGGCGTCCTTAATTTTGTGGCCACTACTATACCTATATAGACAGTCTAATAACTTCACACTCACCACATTAGTAACTACATTGTACCCGTGCGAAGCCGGGGCGGGCCACAAGCAAAGATCTTGTTTAAACTTGAAATTTTCCCAGATGTAAAAGGTGCTCTGTGTGAACTGAGAGATCACAAATTTCAGGCTGCTATCTTTTAAACTACACAACTACAAATTTCGGGTATCAATCCTACATTTGTTTCACTACTCATACTAAAACCTAAAATAAACCATTCACTAATTTGCGACGTGATCTCTCAGTGCACACATACATACTTCTGACTCTTAAAAAATATTATTTTAAAACTTGACGGTATTTGAACCAAACTTTTATTTGATCCATTTTAGCTAGGATGTTAGCTATCGTTATAGCTAGTGCAACGGAAGAAACTCGATAACCCTTTTTGTCAACTATGATCGGGAAGTCGAATCACTGCGGCCCCTGGAAAGGTGTCGTAACGTCAGGAATTCAAAAAACCAATAAACCAAACTAAATAATTTTAAAACAACACCTGCATTAATAATATACGCGCTGTAATCCGCAAAAAGAGTTTTATTTCTAATGAACTCTACTCATTTAAGTATACCAATATTAATAGAGAAACTGTTTCATTTTACAGAAACTTAGGTGGAAGTGAAGATTTAAAATGTTTCATAAGACCATGAAATAAATATTTTTTTTTCTGATTTTAGTTTTATTATGCGTACTCATATATATATACTAGTGGCCCGCCCCGGCTTCGCACGGGTACAATGTAGTTACTAATGTGGTGAGTGTGAAGTTATTAGACTGTCTATATAGACCAGATCAGTTGGGTGTGTATTGCTATCTGAATCTTCTCCATTCACTCCCTGGATGGCCATCATCAGATCACAGCTAATTCAATCCCTAGCGGAAAACCAAGACTTCAAAATTACCTCGTTAGTATGAAAATCGACTTGTGTCCTTAATTATGTGGCCACTACTATATGTATATACGACGTACACAACATACGCAAGGGGTGTTATAAGTTTGACTTGTGTGTGTCTGTCTGTCTGAGGCAACCTAGCTCCCAAACTTATGGACCGATTTCGATGCGGTTTTTGATGCATAGTTTAAAAGATCTAAGTGTACAGACGGCGGGACTCCTAAACCATTGATCCGATTATGATGAAACTTTGGCGAGTTGTTCTGCTTACGACCGAGAAAGTCCCTGGCTAAAAAAACGGAGCATTGCAATATACGCATGCCGGGTGCAGCTAGATCTAAATAAAAATATGTTGTGCATTAACAGGATTCTCAATCTCGATCATCCAACACTTCTCTATAATAAAAATCAGCTGTTTCATACAAAAATTCAAATCGAAAATATCAAAATGTGTTTCATACGTTTTGATATTTTCGATTTGAATTTTTGTTGATTATTTTTTCGCGATTTGAGAGTTGGTCCCAATAGTAAAAGTTTATTTATTTATTTATTATTATTTATTTATTTATACTTTATTGTACACACAAATGAACAAAAAGAAAATCACAAATACAGAGGAGACATACAATTG
Source organism: Catoptria pinella (assembly GCA_963556745.1). Lineage (NCBI taxonomy): Eukaryota > Metazoa > Arthropoda > Insecta > Lepidoptera > Crambidae > Catoptria > Catoptria pinella. The sequence continues at coordinate 6,768,748 of OY750782.1, read as the reverse complement.
GCGGCCTTATCACTAAAGAGCGATAAAGTTGTTCAGTTTGATGGTCCCGATATCCGGTTGCAAAATAAAAAGGCTATTCGGCGAGCTGACTCTCGAGCAGGCGACATTAGAGCTGGCCGTGGGAGAAACAATCACTGCAGATCTACACCAGCCGCTCTTAAACTTTGTCCCTGTGCTTTATTAATTGTCATAGCATAGGCGACTTGACCGAATATTGTATTCTTTTAAAATTAAATTGATAATTAGCTGGAATTATTTTGCACCTTATTTCAACGCAAGGAAGGAAAAAATGACAGCACTGCCAACATAACGCCATAGGTACCATTCAATGAAATGCATTCTACCTACTCTCAGGGGAAATGACCAAAGAGAATGTAATACTACGATGAGATGACAAATGATATTTATTTTTCTTAATTAATCAATCAAATGCACAAAAAAGTTTCAATTCCGACGTCGAAGTCAATCACAGCAAAATTAGCATTATATCACTTTTTAATCCTGTTAGGTGATAAATATTAAAAAAATACGAAACACGTGTTCAATTAATTTTGTGAAAGAATGTCTATGCCAAATTTCAAGTCAATCGGGCCAAGGAATCGCGTCCTCCCATACAAATTTTTGCCACCCTGTTTCACCCCTTTAGGGGTTGAATTTCGCAAAATTCCGTCTTAGTGAGCACCTACGCCCTAAAAGGAGCCCCCATGCAAAATTTGGGACTCCTAGCACTTGTAGTTTCTGAGCTTTCGTGATCAGTGAGTGAGTGAGTGATTTTCCCTTTTATATATATAGATATATAGAGAACGCATAATAAAACTAAGATCAGAAAAAAAAATATTTATTTCATGGTCTTATGAAACATTTTAAATCTTCACTTCCACTTAAGTTTCTGTAAAATGAAACAGTTTCTCTATTAATATTGGTATACTTATATGAGTAGAGTTCGTTAGAAATAAAACTCTTTTTGCGGATTACAGCGCGTATATTATTAATGCAGGTGTTGTTTTAGAATTATTTAGTTTGGATTTATTGGTTTTTTGAATTCCTGACGTTACGACACCTTTCCAGGGGCCGCAGTGATTCGACTTCCCGATCATAGTTGACAAAAAGGGTTATCGAGTTTCTTCCGTTGCACTAGCTATAACGATAGCTAACATCCTAGCTAAAATGGATCAAATAAAAGTTTGGTTCAAATACCGTCAAGTTTTAAAATAATATTTTTTAAGAGTCAGAAGTATGTATGTGTGCACTGAGAGATCACGTCGCAAATTAGTGAATGGTTTATTTTAGGTTTTAGTATGAGTAGTGAAACAAATGTAGGATTGATACCCGAAATTTGTAGTTGTGTAGTTTAAAAGATAGCAGCCTGTAGCATTTGCAATAGCCATTTCCTCCCATTTCCAGATTCTTCTGCGGTTTCAGATGCATCGTCAAATAATTCGGTTTCATTTAATTCACCATTTTGACTTTCAGTATTTTGTGAAGGATTTTTATTGTTCTGTTCAGAAAATTCAATTTCTATTGATTTCTCCCTGTATTTGTTTTTCTTTTGTTTACTTCTATTTTCTTTTTCAGGTGTGCGAAGTTCTTTTTCTTCTACAAGGTTATCATAGCCCGTGTCTTCTTCTTGAAAGTACATCTTGTCTATGACCTTGATGTCCCTGCTCGTCACTACGTCATTATCTTTAGGTATGTAAACTCTGTAGCCTTTTGAGGTCATCGAGTATCCCATGAAAACGCCTTCCTTGGTTTTCTCTGTTAGCTTTCCTCGTCTGTTCTTTTTTAGGACGAAGGTCTTCCTGCCGAAAACTTCAAGATGATTGCCAGACGGTGTTCGGCCTGTCCACTTCGTGAACGGTATATCGCCGTCTAATGCTTTTGAAGGGCTACGGTTTATAAGATAGTTTGCCGTAGATACTGCTTCTGCCCAGAGCTTTTTAGGAGCATTGGCTTCGATCAATAGGCACCTGGCTTTGTCTAGCAATGATCTGTTCTTCCTCTCACTGATCCCATTTTGCTGTGGGGTGTAAACAGTGGTCAATCTTCTTTGGATGCCGTTTAGTTTGAGGAAAAAATCAAACTCCTTATTGCAGTATTCAGTGCCGTTGTCGGATTGCAGGTGTTTTATTCTTTTATTGTGAAATGTTTCAACTTCATTCTTGTATTGCTTGAAACAATTGAATACGTCACTTTTCTTCTTTATGAAATAGACGTGGCAGTAACGGGTGAAGTCGTCTATGAATGTGACGTAATATCTTGAGGCTGCAAGTGTTTCGCACTCAAAAGGTCCACAAACGTCGCTGTGAATTATTTCCAGCTCTTGCGTCGTGTAGAGATCATCATGTCTTGTAAAAGGTAATCTTGATAGCTTGCCTTTAATGCAGGTTTCACATGTTTCCAATTTTTCTTTGTTTATTTTCAATCCGTACATTAAGTCATTTGTAGCCATCTTGATCAGATCCTTTTCGTTTATATGGCCAAGTTTGCGGTGCCACTCCATGATGTCGTCCTTTTTCTTTTCTTTTTGTGTGTGGTTTGCAGTCTCTTTTTTAAATTCAAAGTAGTAGAGTCCATCTCTTCTTTGTGCTGTTATTGTTATTTCGCCACTTTTTTCTATTACGTAGGCTTTGTCTTTTTCAAAAATTATTTTGTTACCTCTGTCTGCTATTTTGCCTACCGAGAGTAAGTTGACTGATAAATCGGGGACGAATAAAGTGTCGTTGATGTTATAGTCTACCTTTTCTACGGTAACTGTTACTTTTCCCTTTCCTTCAATTTTGCTGGTGTGCTTTTTCGAAGCCAGCTTTAAGGTACCATCTTCTGGGGTCATGGTGGAAAATTTTGATTTGTCGCCACACATATGAGATGAACAGCCGCTATCTAAGCACCATACGTTTTCATTAATGTTTGAGCTTGCCGTATTTAGGCAGACATTGAAGTTCTTGCCTTGGCTTGTTCTCTCGGTTTTCTTTTTGTTTCCCCAGCATGCTTCGGTTGCATGGCCCTTTTTCTTGCAGTTCTTGCAGAATGATTTTCTTTTATTATTTTTTGAAAAATATGCCTCTGTTGAGTTTCCGGGCTGCTCACCAACATTTCTTGCTTGACTTTCCTCTAAGATTTTTACTTTTAAATCATCAGGATTAGGTAATGTATCCCTTGATTCGATGGCGATACGGAAGTTTTCAAACGTTGTTGGCAGACTGTATAACAGCATAATACTGAGCAGTTCCGGTGGAATTTTTAATTCCATATCAGCGAGCTTGTCCACAATATCCATAAAGTTATTTAAGTGGTCACGGATATCTTCTTCATTTGTCATGCGCTTTAAAACCAGTTGCTTTAATAAAGTCGCCTTTCTTGCGGGCCCAGTGCTCTGGTAAATGGCTTTTAATTTGTCCCACACGGCTTTAGCTGACGTACAGATCTTTATTTGTTTTAATTCTGACGGTGACAGGAGAAGTAAAATTTCAGCTCTTGCCTTTAAATCTTCCTTCACGTACGCTGCTTTTGCCGCTGCATCTGCGTTTGGCGATAATGCTTTTTCGCCGCTAACGATGTCCCAGTAGTCATTTTTTATAAGGACGGCCTGGGCTTGTAAGCACCAGGTGTCATAGTTAGATTTCGTTAGTGGCTCTATGTTACGGACGGTTGCCATTTCCTTTTCTCTTTTTACGAACTATGATCTGCTACCATTTGATGGAGTTTATTTCACTGAAGCGTTTTAAGCAAAAACATTATTATGAGAAAGCGAATAAACTTTATTTGCAATTGGCATATTACATTGACAAGGTATATTTAATCCTCTCTGGTTAACCATGCCATAGAGCGGCGATAGCGCGGTGGCCAGTACTCACAATTTGTGATCTCTCAGTTCACACAAAGCACCTTTTACATCTGGGAAAATTTCAAGTTTAAACAAGATCTTTGCTTATGGATATATGAAATTGTAATTTATATTATAATAAATAATTTTAAATTCAACTTTGATTTTTTTTGGATCCTTCGGCTGTCGTTTTTATAATTTGGCTTTTTTAATTTTTAAAAGTGAATCGATCATGGCCTAACGGCGGTCCAGAATCTACGGAAGCTGCAGTCCTGAGGAGATACCAGAAATCGATCGCCACAGAAATCAAAGATGCGTATGTGAGTACCTAGATCTAACTAGAGTTGCTCTCCTTTTTTAATTATTCCTAGTGTCCTTATAATTAATTTTCAAGATTTTCCATCCAATCTCGGTCACTTCGGCTTAATAATACGAATAGGTTGTTAGAATTGGATTCGCGTAGAAATCTAGATACAATTATTGAAACATCGGAAACTGACTATTGTGATAAAATGTCGGACGCTCGCGTAGAACAAATTTACAAGGTCCTTAGGCTAGTCCCGGACTTTGACGGAAACTCCGCTGTGCTTACACGATTTATTCATCTTTGCAATGAGATAGTAAAGCAATATATGAATACTGATCCGGTTCACGAACTCGGTAATTTAGCTGTAATTAATGGTATATTAAATAAAATAACGGGCCCCGCGGCCCGTACAATAAATTCCAACAGAGTTCCCGGAAGTTGGTCAGAAATACGTAGCGCCCTTATCAATAACTTTGCAGACCAGCGCGATGAGGCCTCGCTTTACAACGATTTGTCACTTCTTACAGCATCACCCCAAGAATTTTATGAACAGTGCCAAAATCTTTTTAGTATAATAATGACTTACGTTAATTTACACTAAACAGTACCAACTACAATTGAGGCGAAGCGAACCTTGTATAAAAAGTTAACCCTTAGGTCTTACCTGCGTGGTCTCCGCGACCCTTTAGGAGCTCGTATACGATGTATGCGACCTGAAACTATAGAGGACGCTCTGGAATATGTTAACGACGAGGTAAATACGTTGCACTTACAGCAGCGCAACGATCATCTTTCTGAGAGAAAGTTGCAGTCCACGTCTTCATATAATTACCAATCAAAGTTTTCTTACAGCTTACCACCACCAGTACCGTTAGCACTACCCCCTCGAACATTCGGTTTTAACTTTCCAAAGCCATTTAATATGCCCGGTCTTCTGCTTATTATATCTAGATAATATTATAGTTTTCAGTGTTTCTTAACAAAAGCATATGGTAAACTTAGAAAAGGTATTTAACAGGCTAAGAGAATCGAACTTTAAGATTCAAATGGATAAGTCCGAATTCTTAAAACTAGAAAAGGCTTACCTTGGTCACATAATTAGTAAAGACGGCATAAAACCTAATCCTGACAAAATCGCGGCCATACAGAAGTTTCCCCTTCCAAAATCAGCTACTGAAATAAAGCGTTTTCTGGGATTACTAGGCTACTATAGAAAGTTTATACCTGACTTTGCCAAGATTACTAAACCTATGACTCACTATTTAAAAAAGGGCTCTAAGATAACACATAATGACGTAGACTACGTAAACTGTTTCGAGATCTGTAAAAAACTTTTGACAAATGACCCAATCTTGCAATATCCCGACTTTGACAAGGACTTTATACTAACTACAGACGCTTCGAATTACGCGATTGGTGCTGTACTTTTCCAGGGCACGTATATACAATAGGCAGTAATAAACCAATTGCCTACGCGTCACGTACTTTAAACTCTAGTGAGATTAACTACAGTACTATTGAAAAAGAACTTTTGGCTATAGTATGGGCTACGAAATACTTTCGGCCATACTTATTCGGAAGGAAATTTAAGATAGTTACTGAGCATAAACCATTGCAATGGGTTATGAATTTAAAAGAACCAAATTCTAGAATAACACGTTGGAGATTAAAATTAAGCGAATATAATTTCACTACAGTTTATAAGCAGGGCAAGCATAACACCAAAGCTGACGCATTGAGATCAATAATGAACATACCGTTCCATCTTCGTTCGTCGTTCCATCTTGGTCAATCCTTCTGAGAGACCACCATCACTAAACGGATTCAGTACAGAACAACTATTCAAATATCAGAGTCCAACCTTGAGGAAGACGTTATCCATGCTGTTAAGGAATATGTGAACCCAAAAGTTCAGACTGGTTTGATCATTCATCCTCCTCTAGCTATGTACAAAATAATTCCGATAATACAAAGTAAATTTAAAAGTTCCGCTATGAAATTGATCTTAACTAAAGTTGAATTAGAAAATATATAAGAATATTTACACCAACAAGAAATCATACAAAAATATCACGAAGGTAAAACCAACCATCGTGGTGTTAGTGAATGTTTCCTAGCTTTATCATCTAAATTCTATTGGCCTAAAATGAAGGAACATATAACAAAATATATTAACGAAATGACATATGATAAGCAACCTCCATGCAACGGTCATAGAGCTGTTGTGTGACAAAACGTTTGTCAGCGATCTGTCTTGCTACCTATGTCTGCATTTTATATTTTACGATGTTATTGTTATAGTTTCCTTCTTTAAGTTAAATAAAGCCAAGTTCTACTGGTAATCGTTTCGCTTTCTTTATATCAATTTATTTAACTTAAAATGTCTCTGGAAACAAAACCGTCGCCACTCGCAAAGTATCTACGGCCTGAAAAATTTGACACCGAACCTGATGCTCAAGATTCCGATTCGAAATGGATCTATTGGAAGTCGACCTTCGAAAGTTTTCTTGCGGAAGAATGCACTGTAGGTACTCCCGACAATCTTAAGCTAAAGATCTTAGTGAATCACCTATCGGCCTCGATTTACAAGTACGTAAAACCTTTCCAAAACTTTGACGATGCCTTGAAGGCTTTAGACGATATCTATATAAAGGCGAAAAACACGATACTAGCCCGCCATGTCCTATTCAATAGGAAGCAACGAGCTGAAGAATCTATAGCTGAATACGCAAGAGCATTGCGTTTATTTGCGCAAGACTGCAGTTTTGAAGCCGTTACGGCTAAAGAAGTAATAATAAATAAATAAGCAGACCCCTTCTACTCCTACTCCTGCCTATAGATCAACACCATCAACGAGACGCTGTTTCTTCTGTGGAGGGAACGTACACCAGAGGTTTAAGTGTCCAGCAAATAACGCCTTTTGTCAACTTTGCTCGAAGAAAGGCCACTTCGCGAGCGTTTGCCGATCAGCAAACTCCAGCAATGCCATCCCTGCTGACGGAATAGTCGTGAGCGACATCTCCGGTGGTCCATCTTGCAGTGGGGCTATTTCTGCCGCGTCCCCATCAAGTTTGAAGAGTGCGACCATTCCTATAACTGTGAACGACTGCAAAGCAGATGCACTAATTGACACGGGCAGTTCGGTGAGTTTCATCAACTCTAAAATTGCACGTCTGATGAAGTTGCGTCAAAGACCGAGCAAACAAACTATCAATCTCGCATCGCTCAACTATGTCTCGTTTGTCGAAGGTGTGTGCTTCGCCACCATTACAATGAAAGATCACGTATACAAGCAACGACCTCTACTCGTCGTAAACAACCTTTGTGCTGATGTGATCGTGGGCCACGATCTACTAAGAGACCACTCAAAACTCGAGTTCAAGTTTGGCGGCCCGAAAGAACCCTTGGAAATATGCAACGTACTAGAAGCCTCTGTGCCACCGGCATCTGTTTTCACAAATCTCATGCACGATATCAAGCCGATCGCCATCAAAAGTAGACGTTATAGCAAGGAAGACGAAGAGTTTATCACGCAAGAAGTGAATAAGCTAATCGAAGACGGGATAATAGAACCGAGCATCTCACCCTGGAGAGCGCAAGTCCTAGTAGCAGGCGGAGGGGCTCATAAGAAGCGTTTAGTAATCGATTACTCGTTGACGATCAATAAATACACAGAGCTAGACGCCTACCCCCTGCCTCACATTGAAAAAGTCGTAAGTGACGTCTCGAAATACAAAATATTTAGCCAAATTGATTTGAAATCGGCTTATCACCAAATCCCAATCCTCCCGGCAGAGAAAATATATACTGCATTTGAAGCTTGCGGCAAATTGTATCAATTTACCAGAATACCTTTTGGCGTGACTAATGGTGTAGCCGCGTTTCAGCGCGCACTCGAATTTGTCGTATCTACAGAAAAATTGCATGGCACATTTACATATCTCGATGACGTCACGGTCTGTGGGAAGACGCAGGCCGAGCACGATCACAATTTGAAAAGGTTCTTGAATGCCGCGAAAAAGTACGACCTAACTTTGAATGAACAAAAGAGCGTCTTTAACAAAACTAAAATCGATCTGTTGGGATATACAGTTGAAAATAATATCATAAAACCGGACAGCGAACGGCTTAAACCCCTACTAGAGTTGCCCGCACCTACAAAGTCGGGAGAGCTAAAAAGGATCCTCGGTTTATTCGCTCATTACGCCAAAGGGTCGAAAAATTTTCAGAAAAATTAAAACCACTTACCAATGTTACTAGCTTTCCATTGTCTCAAAACGCTCTACAATGTTTTGAACAGCTCAAAGACGATATCAAAAGAGCTACCCTCATGGCAGTCGACGATAACGAGATCTTCACGGTAGAAACTGACGCTTCGGACTTCGCTTTAGCAGCTACGCTATCGCAACAAGGGCGCCCTGTTGCCTTCTTTTCTCGCACGCTATCAGGCTCTGAATGCAAGCACTCATCGATAGAAAAAGAAGCGAGCGCAATAGTGGAAAGTCTGAAGAAATGGAGACATTACCTGATCGGGAGACACTTTCTTTTGATAACGGATCAACAGTCAGTCGCATACATGCTCAATCAGAACCACAATAGCAAGATCAAAAATGAAAAGATTATGCGTTGGCGATTGGAGTTATCATGCTATAAGTACGACATCATATACAGGCCAGGTACTGAAAATACCGCAGCAGACGCCCTTTCCCGAGTATGTGCGTATATGAACACGAATAAGCTACGAGAACTTCACAACGCACTTTGTCACCCTGGTGTGACTCGTATGTTTCATTGGGTACGATTCAAGAATCTTCCTTACTCGGCAAATGATGTCAAAGAAATGACGGCTTCCTGCCCAATCTGCGCTGAGATTAAGCCTCGATTTATGAAAGTTAGTGGCCGCTTGATCAAAGCTACGTCCCCGTTTGAACGTATCAATATTGACTTCAAAGGGCCCTTGCCCTCAAACACTCCGAATAAATATATACTCACGATTATTGACGAATACAGTCGCTTCCCCTTTGCCTACGCTTGTCGTGACACGACATCAGCCACGGTCATTAATTGCTTGAAAGACCTCTTCCAAACCTTCGGCCAACCGCTCTACGTCCACAGCGATAGAGGGTCGTCGTTCATGTCGGAGGAATTCAAAGCTTTCTTAAGAGACTCAAACATAGCGTCTTCGAGGACGACACCCTATAATCCCCAAGGGAATGGACAAGTGGAGCGCCTAAATGGCACCTTATGGCGTACGATCCAACTCAGTCTGCGCGCAAAGCACCTGCCAATCGAAAACTGGGAAAGAGTCCTAAAGGACGCACTGCATTGTGTACGCTCTCTTCTCTGCACTTCAACAAATGCCACCCCGCACGAAAGACTATTTGCCTACCCAAGAAGGTCTCCGAATGGCGATTCTCTACCCTCATGGATGATCCCCGGCCCCGTATTAATGAAAAAATATGTGCGGCAGGCTAAGACAGATCCCCTAGTCGAGGAAGTGGAGCTCTTAGAAAGTAATCCCCAATATTCCTACATCCGTCGGAGCGATGGCGAAACTGCCACAGTGTCAAATAGAAGACTGGCTCCGTTTCCCATCGACGCTGAAGATGGAGATGGACCTGAAAATTCGGAAGAACAGAATCTGCCTCCTGCTGTGGAACAAGGGGAACCCTACACGACTCCGCCTAATGAAATAACTTGCCTACGTAGATCTCACCGTACCAGAAAGCTTCCAACCCACCTCAGAGACTTCGAGGTAGATGGTAGGGATGAAAACTCAAGCGGGGGAGAATGACATATGATAAGCAACCTCCATGCAACGGTCATAGAGCTGTTGTGTGACAAAACGTTTGTCAGCGATCTGTCTTGCTACCTATGTCTGCATTTTATATTTTACGATGTTATTGTTATAGTTTCCTTCTTTAAGTTAAATAAAGCCAAGTTCTACTGGTAATCGTTTCGCTTTCTTTATATCACGAATGCACCGTTTGTGGTCGCGCAAAATATGATCGACACCCCATTAAACAAAGATTTTCTATAGTACCCCCTCCTAGTAAACCATTTGAGATACTTCATCTTGACCTTTTCACGGTACAAAATGAAAAGTATCTTTCTTTAGTTGATGCTTTCTCGAAATACGCTCAAGCGTAATATCTCAGAGATGGCACAGCTTTAAGTGTCGTTCAGTCCTTACTAAAATTTTGTACTCACCATGGTGTCCCTATGACTATAATTCTCAAACCAGCTATTCTCTGAGTTAACACGGCTTCACAGAATCCAGCATCATAAGATCCTCGCTCATACACCTAATGATAATGGAATAGTTGAAAGGTTTCACTCAACTATCCTGGAACATCTTAGAATTTTAAAATTACAAAAAAATAATGAACCAGTAATTCATTTAATGCCATACGCTTTACTTGCATACAATAGCTCCATTCACAGCTTCACAAAGTGCAGACCCATAGACTTGATAACAGGACACATCGACCCACGTGACCCTCTCGACATTGACTTATCCGAGCACTTATTACAACAATACTTACTAGAACATAAAAAACGAATGACTAACGTATACGACATAAATAACGAAACAGCTTTACATAACAGAACCGAACTAACCGAAAATAGAAATAAAGACCGTGAACCTGAAAAAGATTATGTCCCAGACCAACAAGTCTTTATTAGAAATCCTTTAGCCAATAGACAGAAACTAGCCCCACGATATACTCAGGATACTGTCCTTGCCGACCTCCCTATTCATATGTTCATTAAAAAGAAACGTGGCCCTGTTGCCAAATCCCGTTTGAAAAGAAGCCCTAAAGACCCGACATTGTTACAGGACACTTCTATTACCGATCCTGCTTCAGCTGACCAGAGGATAAGATGTAACGATTAACTCCTTGGACGACGGACCAATCCTTCCTTTTAGACTAGGGCCAACAAAGATCGTATCCCACTATCACTCTTTCTTAAACTATATTGACCTGAACAATATATCTAATCAAATAAATCTAGCTATAGCACAATTAAATGAAATAAGACCCTTTTGCCAAATCCCGTTTGAAAAGAAGCCCTAAAGACCCGACATTATTACAGGACACTTCTATTACCGATCCTGCTTCAGCTGACCAGAGGACAAGATGTAACGATTGACTCCTTGGACGACGGACCAGGAATCCTTCCTTTTAAACTAGGGCCTACAAAGATCGTATCCCACTATCACTCCTTCTTAAACTATATTGACCTGAACAATAAATCTAATCAAATAAGTCTATCTATAGCACAATTAAATGAAATAACACCCCAGTTAAATAATAAAACACTATTTCTTTATGATCCACACGTCGAGCATTTGCGTACTAAATTAGATAAAATATCAGAGCAATTATTAAGTTTCAAACCAAACCGTAGTAAGAGAGGTCTCATCGACGGACTCGGATCTGTAATAAAATCAATTTCTGGTAACCTTGATTATACTGACGCTATAAATAAATATAATAAAACACTACAAAATAATGAACAAAAATTAGAAACTGAGATCAATAACCATATTACTCTTGGGTCAATTTCAACAAGTCGTGTTTTTTCTTTCATTTCGGTTGATTTTTTTATTATAAAGTTTTTTTAAATTCTAACCGTGGTTTATTGTATTTCTTCATACTCTTAATGCACATATTTAACACCATCAAAATATCTTTACAGACTTATGAGATATAAGTGTTTAAAAATGTGATGTCACCGAAATGAAACGGTCGTTAACCGAAATGAAATAACTAGTCACCGAAATGAAAGAACCTATACACCGAAATTAAAATCCACCGAAGCAGACATACAGGGTGGCCAGTCGATTGACGTCATAAAAAAAAATTTAGGTCCCGCATGTCATGGGGTATCCGAATCACCCCCATGTATGTTCCGCGATTTTGTATAGTTTTCGAGTTATGATTTTTTCCTCGATTTTTTGAAAAATTTCGACATGACCAGCTTAAAAAAATCTAAAAAAAAAAGGTGAAGACTTTTTAAAGATTTTTTTTTTGCAACTATATCTTCATGAGTTGTACTTTTATGCATAAAATAATCAGCCACGTAACTTTGATAAAAGTTATGTAAATGTTGGTCTAAAGTAAAAAAATTACGTTCCGTGAATTATGACTTAAATTTTCAACTTTAAATTAAAAATCTAAACAGGTAACCTTATGATTTTTTAGTTAGCTTAAAATATGCGCCAGACTCTCAGCTTTCTTAATCATAAAACAAAAGTAGAACTTAATGGACTAATTTGGCTGATATCGGTCTTCAAAGACAGCAAGGTGGAAAATTCTTAAAATTAATTATCTGAATGAATATTTTTTTTTTGCCATAATTATCATTCCATAGGCTAATATTAATGATTAGAGAATGCTGGAAATCAAGGTTTAATAAGGAAAGTTTTTAAAATTAGATGATAACGTAAAAAAAACATTTATTTCTAAAAATTTACAATAGGTTTTCAAAGTAACCACCTCTAGCAGCAATACACATTCTACACCTACGTAAAAATTGTCTTTCAATCGTCTAAAAGCTTCTCTGTTCTCATTGACAACACGTTGGGCTTCTGCAATCTTCTGTCTTAGCTCTTGTTCACTCGAACATTCTCGGGCGTATGCTATTTCTTTGTAATAGCCCCAAATGAAAAAATCTATGGGGTTGAGGTCAGGTGAGCGTGGAGGCCATGGAATCGGTCCACTGCGTCCTATCCATCTGTTAGGGTATGTTTCATTTAAGTAATTTCGGACTTGTGTTGCGTAGTGACACGGGGCGCCGTCATTTTGAAACACCATAGTACGTCTAAGTTCGAGATTCACATCTAACAGCAACATTGGAAGTTCATTTTCTAAGAAGTTTCTGTAGGTTGGTCCATCAAGTCTGGTCGGCAATTCAAACGGACCAATTAGTTCGCCATTGAGGACACCAGACCACAAGTTAACGCTAAAACGTTGTTGAAACGTTGAAGCTCTCACAGCGTGTGGATTTTCAATCGCCCACGTGTGGTAGTTATGAATATTGAATAATCCAGATCGCTCAAATGTTGATTCATCTGTCCATAAAACTTTATTAAAAAATCCAGGATCCTCTTGCTCTTTTCGTAACATGGTTTGGCAAAAATCAATGCGCAATTGATGGTCTCTAGGCTGCAAAGCTTGGACTCGTCGAATGTGGAACGCGTGGTATCCTTCATCTTGAAGTATGGCTTGGATAGAAGTCCTTGGGATGTCCAGAGCACGAGCCATAGCTCTCGTACTTGTAGACGTATCTTGCTGAACTGCTTCCAGCACCACTTCTGTGCGATCCGGGTCTGCTCTAAGGATTCCTTCAGGATTGCCCCGCTGACCAGGAATGCGGCCTGCCATTAAGGTTCTGTGCGTGTTAATAAAAACACGATGGTCGGGATATCGCGCAGGTTGCGGCCCACCACGGCGTTGAAGTTGTTCGCGATACAGACGCGATGCTTCAACGCCGTTTCCTCGTGCAATTCCATAAAAATAATGCATTTCTGCATATTCACTTAACGTGTAACTCATCTCTTACACTTCCAAGTAAACAAAATCCAAATCACAATGCAAAACACAGTCAATTAAACGAGCGAAGTAGTCAAACAAGTAAGCGGCGACGGAGTCCGTGGGCAAAGCGTAATAACAAAATGGCGACACGAGTAGCAGTTAACACAATAATAGCACAACTGAGGTCGGTAGCTAATAGCTAACGAACTTGTTTTGCGCTCGGCCCCTAACGCCACCGAAAGTGAGAGAGATAGCAATACGCTCTCTCATCCTTTCAGCCTATTGTTAGTTGCAGGTAAAAAGTTGCACTCACGTTTACAATCCATGATCCGCGAGAACGGGTCGCGCTAATTTCATTAAACTCAAATTAAACTAAAATACATTAAACTATAAAACCTCCAAATCTAAGTTTCGTGCAGTTATTATTAGTTACTTAACAAATTAATTAGTCTAAGGAATGATAATTTTTGCAAATAAATAAAATATTTAGATGGTTAATTTTAAGTATTTTCCACCTTGCTGTCTTTGAAGACCGATATTAGCCAAATTAGTCCATTAAGTTCTACTTTTGTTTTATGATTAAGAAAGCTGAGAGTCTGGCGCATATTTTAAGCTAACTAAAAAATCATAAGGTTACCTGTTTAGATTTTTAATTTAAAGTTGAAAATTTAAGTCATAATTCACGGAACGTGATTTTTTTACTTTAGACCAACATTTACATAACTTTTATCAAAGTTACGTGGCTGATTATTTTATGCATAAAAGTACAACTCATGAAGATATAGTTGCAAAAAAAAAATCTTTAAAAAGTCTTCACCTTTTTTTTTTTAGATTTTTTTAAGCTGGTCATGTCGAAATTTTTCAAAAAATCGAGGAAAAAATCATAACTCGAAAACTATACAAAATCGCGGAACATACATGGGGGTGATTCGGATACCCCATGACATGCGGGACCTAAATTTTTTTTTATGACGTCAATCGATTGGCCACCCTGTATACAGGTGTACCGCAATACTTATACAGGGTATTTGTTAATCCCCCTATAATCCCGATCATGACTGATAGCATTATCATGCATGCATACGACCTCATGGGTGACCCTACTGTCAACTTCACCTGCACGCACTGGTGGTTCGTACGAATAGCTTGCGGCAATAACCTTCCAGTCGTCGTCATGTTGCTGCTGGATAACAGACGAGGCTCTGACAACCGAGCAATGGCAGTACACCATAACCATACACCCAGCCGTGAAACCAATTGGAAGAGGCTTCAGTGACCTTTAGAATCTAAACCACTCCTTATATAACTGGTGCAGAAGGCAAAAGAAAATCAGGGCGCCGTACTGCGTCCGGGGCAACGGTGGAAAATTAGATACCGGCCATGACGTTGTGAGAGATCAGGTAACACATGGAATAAAATACTACTTGTATCTTAATTAAGATGCGGCAAATCCAGAGGATAGCTACTTGAAATATACTTGGCTCACTACAGCCCGGGACTAAAGATCTTTGAAAAATAAATAACCATATGTGAACTGAACATCTGCGGGCTTAGTGAAACTTATTGGAATGGAATGGTCATTTTCTCACCGAGACACACGCCATCAACTTTTCTGGCAATGACAACATGACCCGAAATGGAGTTGCCGTCCTTCTTCCAAAACTCATAAGAAACACACATAACCAATCAGCAATCGAGTACTGAGCATCAAGCTCAAAGCGGCGCCAGCACTGACGGAGGCTGACCTGGAGAGTTTTTATGCCGAACTGGAGAGCGCCATGAGCAAGGTCTCTTTTTTCCTGTTTATTCCGCTAGATGGCGATCTGTGTATTCACAATAAGACATTTCTTTGGCTGATCCTAGATCTGGATTTTACACATCTAAGAGAGTAAATCTAGTTGTAAGATTTCTTTACAGCTAACTCTCTTTTTGGCTATTAGATCTTTTAAGTAAAATCGAAATGTCATGTCGTTTCAAACGAGCATGTTGTACACCACTCTTTCCACTTAGGGTCTTAGCCAGTTCGTTCGCATGGGTAACAACCCTGTCTTGGTATTTTTTAGTGTACTGGGCTATTTCTTGCCGAACTGTGTTTATTTTAAGGTCTAAGTATGTATACTTGTTGCTAATGCACTGGGGGGATAAAGAGCATTGTCCGTAGTGCTTTGCTTTGAAATCTTCGTCTCTTCTTCGTCTTGGGCGACTTCAATGCTAAAGATTGGCGCTGACTCCCACCGACTAAGTCAGTGCGATAAAAGAGGTGAACGCCTGGTGCAATTTGCGGCCGATAATAACCTGGTAATCACAAACAGCCTGTTCCAGAATCACCCTAGAAGGCTTTATACCTGACGACAAGTATCTTACCCAAATTGACTTCATTCTAATTGGATCTCGATAGCGGATATCAGTCATAAATGCTCTCACTCTACTTGCGGCTGATTGCGGGTCAGACCACCAAATTCGTATCTCGAAATAAAAGAATCGAAATAGAGAATAACTCAAAATTTATAGCAACACTCGAACAGAATTGGAGTCTATGGCTGTCCATAGACTCTAATTCAGACTGTATGCAGAAACGAATATGGAGAACACATATCAACTTTGGGGCCAAGCCAAAATTATGGAAAGGAACACAGTCAAAAAGTCTGAACCACTCGCGAAGACCATCATACGCCAACACTAGATAAGCGACACTACTTTAGCACTGATTGAGGATAGACAGATAATGAAGGGTATGGGAGCCGTTTGAGAACTAAACTGTCTAGTCTATCGGTCTGTCGTGTCTAGTCTAAGCACATCCCAACCAGCATGCAGACAAGATCGTAACACACATCTTCAAACATTTGAAGAACGGAAAAGCCACAGCCATAGGTAGCAACGACACGACGTATCCCGGCGAGGCGGTGCATCTATCGAATGAGTCGCGGTGCAGGATTAGGTCAAGCCAAGTGGTAAATTGCCAATGAGATGGACGGACCAAGTCAGAGCAGCCGTGGATGACCGCTTGCACGTATGCATAAAGAAGGCAGCCACCAGCGAAGAATGGCGATGAATAGTAATGCAGGTCACTTCCACTTCCACTGAAGGATTATGACGACCACGACCACCCTGCCAAGTTTACTGACTAAAAAGAGGAGATACGACCACGTAAAATTATTATAAAGTCTGAAAACCATAGTATAGCTGAGAAATGTTGCGTTTTTATTTGTAGTTATGGAAAACGGCAATGCAACCCTAGTTGCAAATGGACTATATTCCATAACTTAAATGGTCAAAACCACTACACCATGTCGGTCTAGGCAGGTTGTCACTGGCCAGTTTTTCATAAAAAGAAACATATAATTCCCTTTCAATCAAGTAGTGGTTACAATAATAAAAGGTCGAAGTTAGTATCGCATAAAGTACATGCCTTAGAAACACATAAAAAAATACAGTCAAAGATTTTGAAATATCACCTGCTGGCCTGGATTTTCACCGAAATGAAATAATAATAAGCCGAAATGATAAAACAATCCACTGACATGAAACAATTATGCACCGAAATTCTCATCACTCACCGAAATGATTTTTTTTATCATTTCGGTTAGTTTTTTATCATTTCGGTTGACAGTTTAGGCCACCGAATCAACCGAAATGAAGACACCGAAATTAAAAACAAGGACAAATATTGGAATTAAAAGAAAACTATTCAATATAGATTGTTATGAATACTACTCAAATAAACGTAGTAGAATTAGCGTACTTACGAACAATCAATTAAATATATTAGCTCTTTGGAAGACGAGTAATACCCATAAACGGAAATGAAAACAAAGTTGTCCCATGACCACCGAACAGCAATACTTATTTTTTTGGCAGGAACCGCAGGCAAGCTGCGCACTTTCTTCCACAACAAGCACTTAGGCGGCACTGGTACGCAAGTTTTAAGCGTATGAGAGGGGAGCTAGAGTAATTCTATGCAAAATTATGCCTTATAAACTTTAGGTCACCGAAATGAATAGACTTTCTGGGACACATGCGTTTACTCATACCAGTTATTAAACTGGGTAGATATAATTATAAAATTACTTTGTGATAATACCCTCACTATTCAAGATTAAAATAAAAGTAACCGCACATCCAAATAATCAATAGTTTTTGTTGTACGAGGGAAATTACACTGAAAAAAGTGTTCTGGACAGCTACCGAAATGAAAAAATCGGGGCTTAACTATTATTTTTTCCTAACTTACTGCAAACCAAATAAAAAAATATTTATTGCCTCTTATAGGCAACGACCTCTTCTACATAGAAAAAAATATTAGAACTGTAAAGTAACGTTCCACACTACCGATTTCATCCGTGCCGCGTAAATTTTTCAAATGGGAAATCCACCCTCTTAATAAAGATTGGATCCTTCATATTGTAACGTTGTGTTTTTTTTAACATCGAAAAACAACGTTACATTTTTATATTTATTAATATTCCATCTTATTTATTTATTTACAAACATAAAACACTAATTTATTATTATATTTCATTAATTTTCCTTATTCTATGTTTATTTCATACATGCGACCTCATTTCATCCATACTCCAAATTCAAACTATCAACCTCCTTGTATAAAACTTCTTGGTATCTATGTATTTATTTTTTATAACTTTTTAATTCATGTTCGACAACATTTAAAAATATTTAAATATTCTACTATCCTTTTCTTACACATCCATTTTACACCATTCATCCTTTTCACTCTATTACTTTTTCTTGTGTTGGCCGTTTTCGTGGTTTTTCCCGCCTTTGCTTGGGAAAATTTTCACTCTCACGGCGCGAAGCTGATTTTTGCTCCGAACTTTAAGGAGACTGATATGAATTTAAAACTTATGTTGTAATTTTGTTGATTCCTTTTGAGAATAACCTATTTTTTTGTTCTGTAAGTATTTTAAAAGGGAATTCGATATTGATTTTTATAAATTCTTCACATTTTTGATGTAATCGTTTAATTTTTTTAAGCTTTTCATATTGTCTTGGAAAATCTCGTTGGAGAAACTTATATTAAATACTGTGCAAAACCGCTGTAAATATCATTTTCATGATAACCAGTATTAAATAAAGGGTATGTATTTATTTTAAGAAAATTCTTTAATCTGTTATTGTATTTATTTATATATAAGTATTAATTATTCTTTTTATTTACTCCTTTTTTTTCCTTTCCCATTCCAGGAGGGAAGAGGTGGAAAGATATTAAAAAATATTGAAAGATTTTGAAAGATATTAATTAACTGTAACTGCAGATCGGGGCAGCTCCAGTCCTAATCTCGGAAGTTTTATACGTCTTTTCGTCTGCTTCAAGTAAGAGCGTTCTTATTTTTATAATTTCAACAAGAATAACTGCGACTTCGGTGCAACGAGACGACCGACGGTAATAATTTGTTCTATCGAAGACCTCGATTTCTCATAAACAACTTTTAATTTTTATAACTAAATCTTTTTTTTTCATATTATATCATAATTTAAGAGAGCAAAAGATAAGGTGCCCACCCCATTCATTTTGTACACTTAGTGAAATGTCAAACATTTGATCATCCTTCCTACTTATCATAAATAAATCTTAGTTTTAAGTTTTTTCCTTACATCTCGTTTAATGTTTTTTATTTTGTTTTAATATACTTGTACATTTTTATTCTAGTAGTTTTATTGTAAATATTTAAAATCTGCTCACTATTTCTTGTGTCTTAGCCGGGCCAGGAAATAGTTGACAATAGCACTAAAGCGATAGTTACTTTAGCAAAAAATCAGAATAAGATAAATCAGGTTCTCAAAGTTATCATGGACAGTGACAGTAGTAAAGATAATGATCTAGTTAAATATGCCCATCTGGCGCAGCATCTTATTATCTTAGGAGATAATGTTGAGGATTTATCTCAAGAACTATATAAGTTAGAAATTACATTAGGTTTTATTCGTACATCGAGTACGCCCCATTTTATTATAAGTATTGTAGAAGTTAAAAATATATTAAGTAAACTAAGGACATTATATTTTAAAGATGAGGTCCTTGACGTAGAGTATAGAGATTTCCACGACATAGTTAAGTTAGGTTATTTTTACGTAGATAATCAGATAACTATAGTTATTAAAATGCCGATTGCCTTCCCATTCAATTTTGACACGTACAAACTAGCCATCATCCCTAATAAAAATAATAAAATCCTAATACCTCCCTTACCTTACATAGCAACCTCTAGGACAGATTATATGTACATGGAGGCTGAATGCCCGAAGGTGAAATCCTGGTTTCTCTGCGAAGCAAAATCCCAGTACAAAATCCAGAGTGATCCTGACTGTATCCAGCATCTCATAAGCAAACAGCAACTTCATGAATCCTGTAAGCCAACTTCAGTATCACTTAAGAAGGAAGCACTCGAACAACTCGATGACCGACACTACACACTATGTCTTCCTAATCCCACCAAAATCAAGATAACCTGTGGAATGGTAAGAATTATACAAAACGCTACAAGGAAG
The DNA here is from genome assembly GCA_963556745.1 of Catoptria pinella. Taxonomy (NCBI): domain Eukaryota; kingdom Metazoa; phylum Arthropoda; class Insecta; order Lepidoptera; family Crambidae; genus Catoptria; species Catoptria pinella. The sequence goes on along the minus strand of OY750782.1, from coordinate 6,748,569 downwards.
TTATCACGCCGTCATCCCATTCAACTGTTATCTGAAGACGCCGGAGTTCACTATAGCTAACACGAACGACCGAATCGAAGGACATGCAGTGACAATTATGGAAATACCTCCGTATGATGAGTCGTGGCCCCAAGAACATCCAGGATTCATCTTAAACAGGGTTGACCTGAAAAATCTCCATTCCATCAACACGAAGATCTCCACGCAGACTCCAATTCATCTGGAACAAGTCGACGATCTATCCTTATATCATACTACGATCCCAATCTACGTTATACTATTAATAAGCATCGTAGCACTCATAACCGTCGTAGCAATTAGACGGCTACGAAACCGAAGCACTGATACAAGAAATAACTCCAAAGGATGCAGTGATGACGTCCCCGATGCCATTTATGCAGTTCCGGACCTGGGAGCCATGAACCAACAAGATAAAAAGATGGACCCCAAAATCATCTCAGCGACCATCTCAAACAAGGGTTTCTAATATTCGCTGATCTGCGGGGGGAGGTGTTACGTATCGCTCTACCATACGAACCGCTGACAGCAGTTTACCTAGTTATTGCGCCGCATGGAAACGGCCGCTCACGAGGCGCCGACGCAGCACAACGTGATGCCCCGACACCAGACGGAGTTTCGTCATTCTAGAATTCACTTTTGTATCTTGCATCGAACAATGGTCACGTAATTAAATTGTATTTTTTATTATAATAAATAACTTTAAATTCAACTTTGATTTTTTTTGATTCTTCGGCTGTCGCTTTTATAATTAAGTAGTTATTACATGTATTGTTATTTTTGTTATTTATTCCGATAATCCACATAAAGACGCAACGTATAAACTTAAGTTTAATGTCTAAATAATATTGTCCACCAGCAATATGCACCAGCAGCATGGTGATGCTGGTATGGGACGAATCACTGTGGGCCGTGGCCAAAATAACACCTCAAATAATAATAATATACGCCCTGTAATCCGTAAAAAGTGTTTTATTTCTAATTATACGAGTAGGTTAAACATTTTTCCACTTATTGACATCGTTTTTCTTACAGCGATGATCTAGGTGCGTCGCCATACCACAGAATCAATAATAGATCCAGTGGCGTTACCTCCATACAAGCCCAAAAGCCCGGCTTGCCCTAGCAAAATCTTATTTACACTATTAATAAATCTCAATTACTGCCAAAAACAAAATATCATTCACGAACGTAAATTTTCAATTTTCATATTTTCAAACAGACCTACACCTCCAGATTTGAGTATTTTGCAAACCAGTAAGACTCACAAAAGGCAATTCAATAGAAATGTGTACAAAACTCGTTGGATTGTTGGTTGCTCTCATTTCAATAATGTACATTGTTGGTATTGCATCATTTTTCAAACGACAAGAACGTTTGGAACACCTCGGCGATTAAAAGGCACCGAAATTCACAAAAACATTTGAACGCTGTTATTTCTTTTCATAATTTCGGTAAACAGCGTAAAGAAACTTCTTTATCTCGTCAATTATGTGATGAGATCTCAAAACACAATATGCGAGTTGACCACAACCTTTTTAAAGAACAACGTTTTTAAAGATTAAAACATGACATTGTTTGTCACTTAGCACAACAAGAATTATCTTTTAGAGGTCATGATGAATCAAATAGTTCTTTAAATAAAGGTAATTGTTTAGAACTCGTATCTTTGCTATCAAAATACGATCTTGTCTTAGAAAAACTTTGGAACAACAACAAATTGGCAAACCGGGCCTAGTATTTTTTTTTTGAGTTTTTGGTCTTCGGGCTTGCCCTGATCTCAATAGATCATACGCCTGTGATATTGCCAAATTAGAAATTGAGAAGTTTTTGTTTTTAGGATTTTTTATAATAATTATTAAAAATAATCTGTTCTTTATTTCATTTTCTCTGACAAATTGACAATAATTTGCATAAAAATGTAAAAAACTTCTCTTTATTTTGACAAGGTAATGCGTTTGACAAGGTAATGCGTTAACCTTGGCCCCCAACATGGGCACCGGCAGCAGGGTGCAAGGGGGTGCACTTGCACCCCCCTGTCAATAAAGAAAGAAATAAACAAAAAACTTTTTTAATTAAGTTACTGTTTAAATAAAAACTGAAGGCGTCTAGGTTGCTTTTCCCTTGTTAATAAATTCAGTATCCTCCTGTAATAAGTAAGTTAATAGTTTAGTAATCCTGGCGGCGCCCATGGCCCCCGAACGCATAATATAAGCAAAATCTAACTCCTGAGTTTCGATGGTGATCTCTGATTGTAACCTGTAATTCTAATAATCTACTGCAACCTGTCTGAGAGTTCTTTGGTGTCTTTGAGGGCAAAAAACTCGGTAGTTAGATTTCACTATCGAAAGTCAGGAGTTCGATTTTGCTTTAAATTACCCCAGAACTTAGAATCTTTCCTTGAAGACCGCTGAACGTTAGGCACATCTTCAAAAACTAGTTCTAGTCCTACTCAATATAACTGTTTGACCTTGTAATATGCCCGAAACATTCAGAGCATCGCCTTCGTCGTTTTATCGACGAATCGACTAATTTGCCTTAGTCGTTCCTAGGATTGACTTTATTTCCAACTAGCTAACACAAAAGTTTTGAACAATTAACGCAAACATTGTTTACCTTTTTACGACTTGCAACTATTATTATTGACTACACAAATAACGTCACTCAATTTCTGAAAAAAAAAACGTTATTTTTTTGAACAAATATTTAAAATGGTCACCGGAAAATTGATCGAAAACAATTCATCGAATTACAATTCTTCGAACACAGTTCATCGAAAAAATAATTCGTCGAAAAACAATTCTTGGAACGTTAATTCCCCGAAATACAATTCGTCGAAAACAATTCGTCGAATTAAAATTTCATTGTCATTGTCATTGTCAATCTGTCAGTCACAGTTCGTTCGTCTTGCTTTACTCCTGTAGGTCCCGGGTTAGGTTAGAAATTTAAGGCGAGCGCGTAGCGCAGCGGAGCGTGAGCCTTAAATTTCGAGGTTATTTTTTTATATCAGACAACAGAAAAAACATTATACGCCATAAAGCTTTTGAGGGAGGGGAGCATTCGACGAATTATTCTGCGATGAATTGTTTGTTCGACGAATTGTTTTTTCGATTAATTGATTTCGAAGAATTGTAATTCGATGAATTGTTTTCGATCAATTTTCCGCAAATCATAACAATCAGTAGTAGCTAAACATATTGCACTTTGGTTGGTTATCACAATATATGGGGAGAGCACAGTCTAAAGCAATCGCTCCAATCTGAAAAATAAAAATATAACTGGTGCAGGCGCTTTTGTCCTATGAATTGCTAGCCCAGTCTGAATTACAATAGCCTCTTATCTCATTCGACACATCTTTGGTGAAGCCTAATTTTAATCTTTGCTGCCCTGGAGGTATCTCATTATTCTCTTGATACCGAGCCAATGTTGTTTACCAGGATATTTGACATATCGACTGAGTTTATTTACAGCAAACCCAATATCTGATCTTGTTGCTTGAGCTATAAATAGTAGACACCCCACTGCTTGTCGATATGGAATATTCTCCATGTCATCTGTGTCATTAAAATCAAGTTTTGCATTCACTTCTATTGGCGTATTCTCTGGCTTTGATTCTAACATGTCAAAACCTTCTTATGTTTCCTTGATATAATTTTCTTGGTCAAGCATTAAAATACCTTCTTTACGGTTTCTAGTAATATTTAATCCCATAAATTGTTTGGGTTCTTCGAGATCTTTCATATGAAATTGCGCTTTTAGTTTTTCTGTTATGTTATCTTTTAAATTACTGTTGTTTGAAAATATTATGAGATTATCAACCCATACAGCTATAAAAGTTATGGTTTGTTGTTTTATACAGTAATAAATACATGATCTATTTTTGATCTGGTAAGGCCTTCTTGGTCTTCTGTAGTATACTGTCCAATTTCACATTTTACTGCTGGCTGGCCTGCTTCAAACCATCAATAGATTTCTGTAACAAGCATACTTTGTTTCCTTTTTCATTGACTCTGGTTGAACCATATAAATTTCATTTTCCAAGTTGCCTTGCAAAAATACTGTTAATGCATCCATTTGGTCTATGTCTAAGTCATATCTTGCAGTTGCAGCAAATGCAATCAAGTATCTGATAGACTGTTCCTCACCTCCCTTGAAACAGGCAGTTTCAAGAGGCTCATGGAAATCTGGTTCAAGAGCACATACTTTAGAAAGTGCTCGTCTGATGATACCCTTTGTGGTGGTAAAGTCGGTGACTCTAGACACGCCATCTTGTCCGGGATATAGTTTACTTATGCAACCCATCAGCTATTTCAAAGGCAAATTTTAAGCTTTCATTCTTGATGATGACAAGATCTTTTGGTTTCACCTTCACTCCTTGAGTTCGCCATTTGACTCGTTGTTGCAGGTCTGACAAAAACTACTTTGTCCACTGATGCCAGAAGTGATGACGTAGACGCTCAATCAGTTGGTAACGATTGACGTGGATCTTCTCGGTGGTCGGTGAAGGTAGTGCCGTCAACGTCCGTTGAAAACCGATTAAAAAGTGCCCGGGAGTTAAAGGTCTGAGATCTGAAGGATCAGCAGACAATGCTGTCAATGGTCGAAAATTTATGAGCAAACAGTTTAATTTTTGTTAAAAGAAGTGGGTATGCGTCGGTGTCAGCGAACAGAGGGAAAAGAAAGCACTTTTTTGACAATTTGAGGCAATCCTAAAACACTAGCCGTATAATGATTTATACTCAAATCGGGCTTACTTCCCTTTCGGATCCGTCTTGAGCCTCTGCCAACACTTACATACCTTGCCTTCTTCTTATCACGTCGGGGTCACCATATGTTGCGAACTCCTTACTGCCCGGTCGTCCCCTCTGCCTCAGGCTCCGCGCTCGCCCGAGCTAATTTTGCGAACACATGGGTTTGTACATGTCCGGCAAACTTGCTAACGTCAATGTACCAACCAAGCCACTTGTCATCTACGGAAAATCCTATGTTTCTTAACTTGTGAGCTGAAGTCATAATCTTATTTACATAGACTTCGACACTCTTGGAGGAATCCAAAGTTGTTGTTATGAAATCTTTCAATAATGCTACTATTCTTGACAATCCATAGTCATCAAATGCTCGTTCCAGTTTTGACCAGACATCTTTTGAAATTTTAATGTCTTGAAAATGAACATAATTAATAACATCCACCAGTTCCCCAAACTGCTCATTGTGCAGAAAATTAGACTATGTCTATCATTTATTAACGGAATGTGAGCGCAATCATCACATCAGGGTCGTGGTGCTTAACCCGCTAATTGTAAATAAGAACTATGTTGGTTGCATGTCCAACTTCTTAGCTGAACCGTTGTCGAAAGCTGCTAAAGTTATTATCAACTTTGCCATTCATAGTCCTAAGTTGGGTTAGTTATTAAGATTAGGGTTAGATGGAGCTGTCATGTTCGTATAGTCGATCAAAGATCCTGTCTTTGACAGGGTCGACTTTTTTTACCTCCGATACCCTGCCATAGGTCTTCATGCTCGAAGTAAGCCTTCACCGCGAATTTCCAGATGGCATAGTTATCGCGACTAGTCAGCTTTTCAATATTGAAAGCTGAGTTTGAAGACATATTTATTATTTTTCTTGTTTCTATACTTAATACTTAATTTTCTCAAAACCTTAGTAATAGCGCATATTTAAATAGGTACTTTATTTCATACAAAACTTTTAAACCTTACCTTCTTTTGCTAAAAAAGTAAATCATCAATTATTAAAGTTACAAACTAAATGCCCCCCTATTTCACCCCATTAGGGATTGAATCATGTCCACCGTGTAAGATCTCAAAATAAATGTAATTTTCACAATCAACATCCCATAAAACCCCAATAACAACATCTGTATCGATTTTTACGTTTATTTACCCATTTCACCCCCGTAATTAACCCGCAAGTATCTCAATTTGACATTCCATCCAACAACCCAATTTGTAATTTAGCGATATTCTCCATATTTGTAGGTGGGACCGATAACCTGATATTGTTTAACACATACGTGTAAGCAGAGCGTCAGTGGTGTCCGACTGACACGGTCTTGGAGAATGATATCACTTCGAGAAGATTAATTAAAATATAGCACATTAAATAAACGTTGTTTTATTTTCAACAAAACTGTCGCTGTTGTTATCCACCACGCAACATGCTAACCACCCCAGTTTACGGTACAAAATTTTGTTAGAGTTGAGATTTTTCCCCACCCCTCGTTTCCCCCCTCTACCAGGATATGAATAAATGGAAAGCTATCACTGCTAGGAGGCTTTACAAGTTAACGAGTAATAGTCGATCAACGAAAAAGATTTTGTCGATTATTTTTATAAATAATCCTTATACAATACTTTCATACTGAGTTATATTCGTTAGTTGTGCAAAATAGGGAGTAAATATACGTTTATAGCCATATGGTATTTTATGAGGTTACTACGGAACCCTATACTGCGCATGGTATGCGCTGCTCTTCAATTTTTGTATGAAAAAGTAATATAAGATAGACAAATTGTCTTGAAACTATATGAGTAGTTCTAAAATGAAGAAGCAAATAAAATAAAAACAAATAATATTTCGTGCTTTTCCGAAATTTAAAATTGGGTAAATAAACCTAAAAATAGACAAAGATGTCGTTATTGACGTTTTGTGGGATGATGATTGTGAAAATGGCGTTTATTTTGAAGTCAAACACGGTGGTCATATTAAATTCATCAAGGGATGAAATGAGAGATCAAATTTTGTATAGAAAAATAATATAAAATATACATTTCGGCTTTAAACATCATAAGAGTATTTATAAAACCAAAAATCAAACTCATTTTATTTTGTTTTGAACGGGAACTTTTGAATTATTTTAGATGTGAAAGTTTAGATGTTTGGATGTTTGTTACTCAATCACGTAAAAACGGCTAATCGGATTTAGATGAATAACATTTATCCTGGTAAAATGTTCCATAAGGATTTTCCTGAATGTCCATGCAGAAGAAGTCGCGGGCAAAAGCTAGTGTATTACGTGTTCTTTCTGAACCGATTGACATGATTCAATCAAACATTGGTTTGTCTGTTTGTTAAAATAATATTCAAATCTAACGATACTTACGCATATCAAATTAAGAAAACACGTATTGAAGACGGGTGGAGCGGGAGGACAACTTCTTTTTAGGGTTTCGTACCTCAAAAGGAAAAATCGGAACCCTTATAGGATCACTTTGTTGTCTGTCTGTCTGTCTGTCTGTCCGTCTGTCAAGACCCTTTATCTCGGGAACGCGTGGAGGTATCGAGTTGAAATTAAAACCATATACTCAAATCTACGGGCACTTGCGGCTGTGAAAAAATCAAACTACTAGGTTAACGTAAAAAAAAGATACGGCCATTAATGCTTCAAATAAACACATATTTCGACACCCTCAAGGGAATCAAAATTCATAGAGTACTTCCCGATGTCCTAGAACATTGAAATTTGGCATATAATATCGTCTTATACTACAAGTACAGGGGAAAATCTGAAAACTATACATTTGTAATTACATCATAAAAATATAGTTATTAAAGTACGTACTCAATCATCGAGGTTAAACGACGCGTATGCGCGGTCATAATTTAACTTCTAATTGACCTATAAACTTGAAATTTGGTGATAATGTTTATTTTTACGTGTATTTTACTAATAAATACCAATGCATTGATAATTCTATTTTATTTCTTTCAAATTCCCTCATTTTCCTATTACAAACCAGCTTAATTTTGCGGTCAAACGAGTAGTACAGATAAACCCCGCCCCTTAGCCCTATTTTTATAATTTTGTAATGTTATTAAACACAATTCTAAATAGGTACCTACCTACTTAAGTGTCTTGTACTTAGTAGTATTATAGAAACATAAAAATAATAAATAAAACAAATATAGAGGTCACATGCAATGGCGTGTTTGCGATGTTTCCCAAAATATCGATACGACACCGCGCAGCGCCATCTAGACTTAATCTAAATAACAGATAAGTCGTAAAAAAGCACAACCAACCCTTGCTTACTTAAATTATTTTTAAATTAGTTCGACACAAATGCTAGATGGTGTAGCTTTGTACCTACTAAAAATATAGTGTCATTGATATGAACATAATACATAATAAATAAATCATATCACAAAATAGCGTCCATAAGCTTTTGCTAGATAATTTAAATTTTAAGCTATTCCAAACATTCTAATCCTAGCTTACATTAAACTGAGTAAACCACAAGAGCATGCCTGCTAGATTCTTTGTTCTAAGCCTGCTAGGTATATTTCTGATAGAATAAGTACAGAAGTATGTAAGTACCTACTTATGTGACGCGGTAGCACTTTTGTTGATGCAATTTTATTGTAGGTACTATTATGTATTCTGTGTTGATGCTAGAAGAGAGTATATTTAGTAATATTGTGTTGATAAGCATATTGGAAAAGTTTTTGTAGGTATAATTATTAGGTATACATTAAAGTCTGCATATCATTACATTCTTAACTCATGATGAAAAGTCTACTATAATATCTATATTATACTTATATCTATAGTAGGTATGGTATACGTGTAACAGAATTGAATTAACGATGACTTAGCGATCGGTCTGCTGATGCTGAATGCACCCAATGACTGCTTTTTTAAATCTTGAAGATAACGACATATATTAGGTTACTGAATTTTGGGTGAAGCTCGGAAAAAAACTGAGACTCGATTTCTGAATTATTTATAATGTAGGTATGGAACCCTCGGTGGGCGAGCCCGAATCGCACTTGTCCGGTTTTTTTAATTCTAAAGACCCCACCCGATACACGTGTTTTATTAATTTGATATGCGTAACTATCATTCGATTTGAATATTATTTCTTGCTTTTTAAAGGTATTTAATTTTGAAGTTGTTTTTGTTTTTGTTTTTAGGTATTTTTGAAGTCGGTTTTTTGTTTTTTGAATGTAATTTTGATATTGTTAATAAAATATAAATATGTTATTGATATACCATTTACAAAGAAAGATTAGTAGTTTTATGTTTTAAATTTAATGATTAATGAACTAAACAAGACATTTAAATCGTTGTATTGAATTATTACATTATCGAATCCATGACGTATTAGCAAGAAACATCAGAGCGGGATCAATAAGTCAATCAAATGAATAAGCAATAAATAAGTTCAATTAAAACAGTATTATTTAACATACTTAGAACATATTTTTTTACATTATTTAAGTCAAATTATGTCTCTGAGCGCGACAATAAGTTCACCAATAATCATAATGCCGATTTAGAACCACCAAATCTGCATTTTTTGTAGCTCTACACAACGTCACCGGCGGCGGGAACCGATTACTTGTCCGAAATTTACTTGTCCTAATTTTATTTGACCGAAAACGGTTGACCGAAGTGTTTGTTGCTATATGTATTGTGTGCCATATTTTTAAACCATCGAAAAATAATTTGGCATATGTCTCATTTGACCGAACTACGTTTTACCGATTTTCAAAATAACTTTTTACTATTGGCCGAAGTCTCCTTTAACTTTTTTCATTTGCCAGGTAACTTATTTGCTATACTTTCACTTCACCAGAACAACATTTTACTGAATATTATTTGGCCGCAACCGCAACTATGTAATATTAATATATGTAGGTAACATTTGACATAATCGATATTTGTTATAATAATACATTTTTTTTGTTAATCAATCGTCATAATGTAGTCAACTGGGCGGGTTAGGTTAGGTTAGTGTTTTGACCACTCGCTATAATGCTTGCATGCATGGTGCATGCTTGCTTGCATGATGCATGCTTGCTTGCATGCTGCATGCTTGCTTGCTTTATGCATGCTTACTTGCATATTGCATGCCTGCTAGCTTGTTGCAAATTCGGGAAAACATTAGTTAACCTAAAAAAATAAGTGTTGGTAGTTATTCTGCATTGATATTTATTGAATCAATCATAAAATAATTAAATTAACAATCAAATAATAACATCAGTTTCGAGAGTTCTTTCAAATATTAAATTAGTAGAAATAGTGTGCTACAAGTTTTCGAGGCATTTGGTGAACTGAAAATATGGCAAATAAACCAGTGGTGTAATGAATGTTCGGGAGTATAATATTTCGACCAAATGTTCTTATTAATATTAGATCAACTGATACAGTGGGAAACGTGATTTCGACGAAGTATAAAAAAGACGAAAAGAAAATAGTCGAAAAGTTTTCGATCAAATAAAATTCGATCAAAAAAATTTCGACCATAAGATAGGTAACCCGTCACCTGCAAGTCAAAACTTGCATTGATGAAAATCAACTTTCTGTCCGTTGACGTGACTGAGATGACGTGTAAACGATCCTTAAAGCTACGGAAAAATGGATGCCCTGTGGATCAATGTAGCTTAACAGCAGGTATAATATATTATTTTATTAACTTAATACTTAATTTTCTCAAAACACTAGTAATAGCGCATATTTAAATAGGTTCTTTATTTCATTAAAAACTCATGAACCTTACCTCGTTGCCGTGGGACTGAAAACGTAAATCATTATTAAATAAAGTCACAACTAAATGTTCCCCAATTTCACCCTATTATTGAAAACTTGCATTGAAAATCAACTTTCTGTCCGTTGACGTGACTGAGATGACGTGTAAACGATCCTTAAAGCTACGGAAAAATGGATGCTCTGTGGATCAATGTAGCTTAACAGCAGGTATAATATTTTACTTTATTAACTTAATACTTAATTTTCTCAAAACCTTAGTAATAGCGCCTATTTAAATAGGTTCTTTATTTCATACAAAACTTTTGAACCTTACCGTTCCATACTGAAAAAGTAAATCGTCATTAAATAAAGTTGCAAACTAAATGCCCCCCAATTTCACCCTATTAGGGGTTGAATCATGTCCACCGTGCCGGATCTCAGAAAATAGAAGAATGTAATTTTCACAATGAAATCAACATCCTATAAAACCCCAATAACGACATCCATATCGATTTTTACGTTTATTTACCCATTTCACCCCCTTAATGGTTGAAATTTGAACAATACCGATATACGTCACGACAGTTGCCAACAAAAGCCTTAATGTTTTTTTATTTTTTATTTCGAAATTAAATAATTTTCTATACAAAAAATCATCCCACATTTTACAATCGTAAGTCTAAACACATATATTTTAAGATCCTAGCTTCAATACTAATAATATAATATAAACTTGTATTCCCTATTTTCACCCCTTCCTTACTTTAATTAGCTATAAAAAGTAAAATCAACATTAAAAAATTGCCAAAAAAAACAGCTTCAAAAAGCAACAGCTGTAAAAAGCAAGAAATAATATTCAAATCTGCATAATTACCACTATTCAAGTAACTACGCATATCTGATATTAAAAAAACGTCTTTTGAAGTCGGGTGGGGCTGAAAGATATGTTCCTTTTTTAATTTATATAAACATTTGTAGTGGTTTCTCTTTCTCAATTTGATTTTTTAAATCAACATTAAATATTAACAGTCTCATCCTAAGCATTCTTGAATACGGTTGCGTGGTCTGGCGACCTCACTATGCTAATCATTCCCTTCGCATAGAAAGACTTCAAAAACGCTTCGTCAGATACCTGGCTTTTTCGATTGGCAAGGCTAGGGAGCTTAGTTCTTACGCAAAAAGGTTTAAGTTTTTTGGTATATTGTCTCTGTCTGAAAGACGACAGATGTTGGATATTGCGTTTGTTACTAAAATTATCAAAAACATCTTAGATTCTCCGCAGCTGCTAGCACTTCTTCGAGCACCAGCCAGAATTCCACGCAAACCAATCACACCACTTTGCCCTCTGATGAGTAGGACTGTTCTGGGTTCCGGTTCACCCATTTCGAGGTTATGCCAGGCCCTTAACAAATTTAGTGACGTTTTTGACATTTACCACGATTCCCCAACTTGATTCGTAAAAAACTGTTAGAACACAAATCTTAACCAGTCTTGTCATGTCTTCACTCACACGCCACATAAACATAACCACATTAACACACACCTCACACTTATACCCTCTTAATTTAAGAATACTTTAATTGTGACACAATGCATGCTGTGTTCACCTATAAGTAGTTGTACATTAGATAAAGTAATTATAAGTGTTATCGATATAATAAGCAAAAATGTTACAACTGTCGGTGTTCCCTTAATAAAAAAAAATAAAAAAAAATCTTAAAGCCCCACCCGACTTCAAAAGACGTTTTTTTTAATATCAGATATGCGTAGTTATGCAGATTTGAATATTATTTCTTGCTTTTTAGAGCTGTTGCTTTTTGAAGTTTTTTTTTTTGGCAATTTTTTAAAGGTTTTTGAAGTAGGTTTTTCTTTTTAATTTTTAAAAACTTTTTTATTTTTCACTTTTTTGTGGTAGGTATGTGCAAGTAAATGTAAGCGATGATATAAATATATTTTATTCATATTTCACACTTTTCAATGGTATAATACTCCTAATAACTGAATTTCCACTTTTCGCGCTGTTAATTTTAGCAAGGGTCAGTCATAGGGTGGGTGACCAAAGTGTACTATCGCGAGCTCTTCCATGCTTCAGAAGACACGTTAAGCCGTTAGTCCCAGCTACATTTGCACTCATTAACACCCACCAATCCGTATTGGGCCCGCGCGGTGGGTTATGGTCCATCCTATTCATTAGTCCATAAGTAAGGCTTGTATTCCAGCCCCAACAGTGACACTAAAAATGGCTGATGCGAAACCTTTCAATACCGTAGAGTAATCAGTAATACACTATCCAATTTGATTTTGAAGAGTTCTCTTGAGTATCTTCGAAGTCCAAGGTCCAATGTAAATGAAATTTGAATGAAAACACCCGTAAAGTATCCCCTTTCTAACAAATCAAGAATTATCTAAATCGGTTTATAAACAAAGAAGTTATGTCTGAAGATCCGTTGAAACTCGTGCAAAAGTTACCTAAAAAATTACAGTATTTTCAGGATTACTCAAAAACCACTGAACCGATTTAAAATTTTCAAAAAATGGGACCAACTCGGGAACAAACCTGATAAAGTGGCGTTTAAATCATGTCAATCGGTTCAGCCGTTCTCGAGTAATCGGTGGACATACATAAAAAAAAAACAAATAAACAGACGAACATAGAACCTCCTTTTTTTCTTGAAGTTGGTTAATAAAATTACAAACTAAGGGCCTTACCACATAAGATTTTAAAACACTGTTTAATTTAGACACTCTTTAAATGTGATGCCGTCTCTTTCAAATCATGTTGTCAAAAAAGTGACGGCATCACATTTAAACAGTGTCTAAGTTAAACACTTGTAGCATCGTGCCTAAAATAACTAAAAGAAAATAATAATTAACAATAATTAAAGTAAAAATATTTATTTAAACATTAAAATATTTACATTAATAAAAGACTAAAACTTACAACTAAACTTTAACTAATAATATGAAATTAAAACTACTTACTTACTAATATTAAATAAATTACTGAATACGGAATCAACAAGTACGCGTTAGTCGTAATGGTTCACGCAACAGTAGAATGTTATTGCAAGACACGAACCAGCCGACTGGCTGCGCGCTCGGTGATCCTCGGAATTCCCTTTGGCATATCTGGTTTGGACGTTCTACGCAGAGGCTGTGTCACTCGCTCCGAGGACGTAAATTAAAATATTTCGTAATAAAAGGAAATCCCGCTGGGGTGAGTTCTATTATGTGTTTATACGAAATGTTAAAGTGTAAGGTGTTTCTACCTAGATTAAAAAACGTTGACTAACGCTAGCAACTGCCCGCTTTCCCTTTTCTTCTGGGACGCTGCGACCTCTAAACGCCCGCAACGGTTCCTTCTAGAAAACCAATGCTTATGCTCCCAATTTCTGGTCTTCCAGGATTTTCTGCTCAGGACGTCTATTCAAGATTTCCGTTCAAGAGCTAAACTGAAAGTATTTCTACCGAAAGTTCTATTCAAGATTTCGGAGTTGAAAGACCGAGTTGTCCAACACTTTGTTAAAAAGATGCACAATCTTTTACATCTGAGTCACAACTTGAATTAAGAGAGGGCAACGAAGGAAGTCTGCGCACACCCATCTGCTGTTGTCAAGCCAGTGTTCCCTTTCCCTTTCTATCTCAATCTAACCAGACGTGAGGCGTTCGCTAGAAGGTATCGGGCTTAATAAATAATATTGTATCTAAATCCTATCTTTTATTTAAACGAACCCACTACTTGCGGCAACCTGGATCTACAACCAACCAAGCGCCGCACACTTGTTGAACAGTGTTTTAAAATATTTTGTGGTAGGCCGTAAATGATTTGTTTAATATTATAACACTGTCTAAATCATGATGTATTGCCGGTATTACGATGTTTCAAAAAGTGAAAAACAAACAAAATAATACAAGAAATATTTGAGACGGGATCAAAAAGTAACTCAAAGTTCCAGGTTGGTGATGATTTGGGAATCGTCAATTCTTACCTAAAAACTGATCAGATGGTATTAATACTTACAGTAATCATAGGAACGCTAAACTTTGAAACCTGAAAAGGAATTGACACTTAATTAAATACAGATTGTTTGGTGATAACCCTTACGCACTGTCGACTGGTCGCCGCCGGCGACTCGGTCGACGGCGACTGTGTACTTAGTTCTGCAGCGACACACGTTGTGAGCGAAAAATCATTGGAGCGAAACCCACACGGTCAAATGACACGACGGCGACAAACTTTGTGGCGAAATATAATTGTATGCTAGTTTGAAACTCAAAAGGCTGAAAATAAAATACAAAGTTCAAGTCTCATTTTAATCAACAAAACTTTGTGTGGGTTTCGCTCCAATGAGTTTCGCTCTAGCGTACCACGCTGAAATTTTTTCGACACAACGTGTGTCGCTACAGCGTCATTCGGAACTAAGTACTGGTTCCGTAGTTTAGATGTTTACGCACTTGGACTCGGAGTTGCCGAGCGACTAGCCGCGCAGCAGCGACTCACATACGATTTTTATTACTTTACCTGTTTTCACAACAAAGGATTTGCCTTTATTTTTCCTCAACAATTAATAACGCTACTATTGCAATTTCTCTGCACAAATGTACAAAAAACACTATTCATATTCAAGTCGCTCGCTTGTTCGCCCAGCCTAGTCGCCATGTTTTGGTCGCCGGGAGACCAAGACACCCGGCGACCAGTCAACAGTGCGTATTGGCTCAATATGGAAGATAGGTTACCATGCATATAACCCAAACTATTATAAACTCTGAAAACCAATTTTTTTTTGTATTAAACTGCATAGTGGCAAACCTAGACCAAAATTGTGTTTTGCTTTTGCTCATTAATAAGATTGATTCATCGAATAGTCTATTTGCGTCTAGCGTTGTAGCAGATTTTCATATAAATAAGAAACCAAAGTTTCTGTATCTACCATATTCAGCTCTATAAGGATATTAACTAACAGCCTGTAGGAATGGTCATGGTTCATCTTCAGTTATGAAGATGGACGCTACGAAACGCAAGCTACATGTGCGAACGAGCTACGTGAGCTTTGGTAGAATCTCGGTGCGGCGCGCGGGCGGGCATCGGGGCGCAGGATTAATTAAATCAAAGTATAGTCACAGTTTTGTGGTACAGTGATCATAAAGAACTACCCCACACTTAGCACTAGAGGGCTCCCGTTCCTAAATACTCTTAGAATGCTCGCACAGGGGACATGTCTATATGACAATAGCTTTTTCTCAAACATGCTTGGAAACTTGAACATTATTTTGACAACCTTCTTCGTGCTAAATCGGAGTAGCTGGACAGCCCTAAAATGCTCTTGCAATTTTGTATAAGTATCACACGGTAATAATGGATTCTCATACAATATTGAAGGCTTGTAACCATACATGTTATATAGTAGGCGGGCGGGCTCGAGGCTACGTACTCACTAGATACAGTAGCAGATACGTTACGTGCTACACAGCTCGGTGAGTACCCTTACATACCCCTTTACATATTATTTGTGACCGAGTTGTTTTTCGCTATAGTCAATGATGGTTCTGTGTGACGACAAGAGAGCTTTGGATAATGCGGTGCCGGGTGGCTGGACACTTAGGACACCTTCAAGTGAAGTGCTTAAAATTATGATACCTTATAGAATCTCGATCTTGCTCTCTTCATCTGCACTTCCACTCCCGCGCTCATCATCATCAGAAGAACCGCCAACATTAGAACATTAATCACACGCATCTTGACTTCAGACAGCTGTCCATGCGCAAATCATGTAGCTTATATACCTAGCAAAGCTCGATTATTTAATTGTTCTATAATTAAACACTGTCGACAGAAATGAGTTGATAATGCAATTTTATCCAGTTCTGTAACTAACAATGAGAAATTAGAAAAATGCAATTAACCACTTCTGTAGGCACCTAATTTAAAAGTGTTGAAAGAAATTGAAAATTTTAAACTGCTTTCTACGTCATTGTTTTGATTTGTATTTAATGTTTTAATTAGCTACTGTGTTTTTGGACATCCTACTTCTAGAGGATGATATCCTCACTTACTATTGATGTTAATAAAGTTCACTATTTTTTGAAGTTTTGGAAAATAAAATACGTCCTCACACTTTGCCTGTTTATTAAGAAAATTAATTAAGACCATATTTTCACACACATATAAAAGCAAGCAAACCAGAAATATTGACCACAATTGAACGACAAAACATACCGCCCACCAAAAACGCAGTTTTAAAATGAACATAATTATAGGTAGGTAAGTATACCTAGATATTGACAACACTAAACTTCAGATTCACTAATTTGCTTCACAATACAAATCGGTATTAGCAACGTACCTATAAAACGACACTAACATTTTAAACAAATTGTTTTACAAAAATGATTAAATATTTGCAAAAATACCAAATACAATTAAGTATAGGACTGCGTCAACAGCATAGTTACTCGGTAGCTCAGAGCATTGGACCGGATATCCAAAGGTCGCGGGTTCGATTCCCGTCCTAGAACATGATCTGGTGCAAGTCGTATTTTTACCAGTATATTATTTGGTAGCATAGTTATAGTAAGTCGGGTTTTTGTTAAAACTGAGTTAGATATACAGCCGTGATCACGATAACGAGATCTGCATTTTCGTCTTACCCATTTCGTTTGATTCGTTTTAATCCAAATTTAAGAATTAAAAATTTGCAGTAAGTCGAACATCTTTTTTTCATTCTTCTTCATTACCAAGCATGACTACAGTGGGTACACTTACTGCAAAAGTTCTTATTCAGTCTCTCGGCCAAACTACAGTATGACATCTAAACCACTTATATGTTAAGTCATTTACTGTATAAAAAAACCCGGGCATGTGCGAGTCGGGCTCGCACACCGAGGGTTCCGTAACTACCTACATTATAAATAGTTCAGAAATTGAGTCTCGCAGTTTTTTCCGAGCTTCTCCCAAAATTCAGGAAACATACTACGATCTCTTATTGCGATCCAGTTTAGGTCATAAAATGAACTGCATCGCTGTGACAGCGGTGTCAGCAGACAGTGACTCAACTTTAGTTAATAACCTAAACTGAATCGCTAAGCCGTATGTCATTCATTATTTGTTCATACAAGAATAGATTCTATAGAGGAGAAAATAAAGGTTTTTTGCCGAAGATACCTGCGCCCTCTCACCCGATTTCGCTTCGCGTGACACTGACAGCCCGGTTTAGCTCATGGTACGAAATAAAGCGATTATATAGTTTTAATTTCAACTCGATACCTCCACGCGTTCCCGAGGTAAGGGTCTTGACAGATAGACGGACAGACAGACAGACAGTTGATGATTTCACTACAAAATGTATAGTTTTCAGACTTTTCCCTGTATTTGTAGTAAAAGACGATATTATTTGCCAAATTTCAAAGTTCTAGGTCAACGGGAAGTACCCTATGAATTTTGATACCCTTGAAGGTGTCGAAATATGCGTTTTTTAAGGCATTAATGGCTGTATCTTTTTTTTAGTTTACTTGGAAGTTTGATTTTTTCACAGCTGCAAGAGACCGTAGATTTGGGTATATGGTAATTTCAACTCGATACCTCCACGCGTTCCCGAGATAAAGGATCGTGACAGACGGACAACAAAGTGATTCTATAAGGGTTCCTTTTTTCCTTTTGAGGTACGGAACCCTAAAAAAGTACAACTCTGAACTACCAATCATTAAATACCACAGAGTATAAATAACAACTATCATAGATTAATATTTGCACTATGCAATCAAATAATAAAATCAACTAGGATATCATCCTCCAGAAGTAGGAACTTATGTACGAAAAAACAACAGCCAGTTAAAACAAACTCAAATCAATGACGTAGAAAGCAGTTATACTCAATTTCTTTCAACACTTTTTAATTACCTACAGAAGTGGTTAATTGCATTTTTCTAATTTCTCATTGTTAGTTACAGAACTGGATAAAATTGCATTATCAACTCATTTCTGTCGACAGTGTTTAATTATAGAACAATTAAATAATCGAGCTTTGCTAGGTATATAAGCTACATGATTTGCTCATGGACAGCTGTCTGAAGTCAAGATGCGTGTGATCAATGTTCTAATGTTGGCGATTCTTCTGATGATGATGAGCGCAGGAGTGGAAGTGCAGATGAAGAGAGCAAGACCGAGATCACAAAAGGTATTATAATTTTAAGCACTTCACTCGAAGGTGTCCTAAGTGTCCAGCATTTTCCAAAGCTCTCTTTTCGTCACACAGAACCATCATTGACTATAGCCAAAATCAACTCGGTAATTTCTGCGCACTTCGGTATTTTTATTCTAGTGAACTGTGTTTTTGAACGACGGTTCAAGATTGAGCAATAGCTCACAAATGATATGTAAGATATTTTAAATGAGTATTTCTCAAAGTAAGCGATAGCGCCCCTTCGTGGGCCTTGGAGGCCTACAGGGAAACGGTAAAGGGCCCGGTATACATACATAATAAGACCGATATAGCATGCCAATAGGTACTTAATAAACTAGACTTTTTATTTTAGGATGACATGTTATATAAAGCTAAAAATTTTGGGCGGCAGCCCTCTGACATAATCATTTGCCTCATTAAAGAGGTCCACCACGTAGATACTTATAACTTTATGCCTAGACTGCGCAGTGCGCCTGGCTTGGCAAAAGTGGTTTTGACTAAGTAACTAAAATGTAAATATAAGACAACATCACAAACATTGCTCTGATCTCAAAGTAAGTAGCTAAAGCACTTGTGTTATGGAAATCAGAGACAACGGTGGAACTACAAACACCCAGACCTGAGCCAATACAGAAAAGTTCGTTTTCTAAATTGACCCAGCCGGGAATCGAACCCGGGACCTCAGAGATGGCGACACCTTGAAAACCGGCGTACAAACCACTCGACCACGGAGGTTGTCTAGTACAAGATCGACTCGACTATAATGTATGAAACAGCTGATTATTTTTTCGCGATTCCGTCGTTGGCCCCATAGTAAAAGTTGTTCATATTGATGAACACTATCATTCCCTAAAATCATAGCGACGCTGTCATGACAATATGCGTGATTTGAGGCACAGGCACTGCCAAAATGTACTTGTACGTACACGCCGGCGTATGTACGAGTACAACGCTGGAAGAAATTTTCGTAGTAAAAAATTGAAAACATTTTTGTTTCTAATTAACTACTAATAAACTATTTCTTATTTTGGAAAACTGTCAATCACAAAAGTAGTTTTTTTTAACGAGAAAAGTTTTAGCTACCTTCATGTTTCTGACAATCATATAAAAGAGTACCTGCTATAGTCTATTATCTATATTTTTTGGGACGGATAAATCAAGTAGTACTGTGTGAAATCATTGCTCACTTGACGACAGTAGCATTCCCATGGAATGTTAAAGAAATTCCGACGACTGCTGAGGCAGCACGTCTGAGGCTTTCAGCATTGTTTTTTTTACCGATTTTTTCTATAGTAAAAAAGTAAAGTAAAAAATTGCTTTATTGAAATAAACTTTGTAATTAAGCGCTTTTGAATCGTCTATATTTACCACCTGTTCCAGACTTTTTTAACTGACAAGAAGAACAGGCGCCAGAAACCTATCAGCTTTAACAGAAATAAGTAACGATATTTACAAACTTAAATATATAATTACCAAATACAATACAACATACAAATACAACAGGTTAATAACAACAAAGTACTTACTAGCAAGTTATTGTGTTACATTATTTCCACGCATTACGGTCTTTCAGATAGCCGTCTACTTTATAATAACCTTTACCCATGAGCGTATTTTGACATGATTTTTAAATTCATGCAAAGGTAGATCAACCACTTGTTGTGGAACTTTATTAAACAAGGTTATGCGTTTCCCCATGAATGAACCTCTAGTTTTTGCAAGCCTAAATCTTGGAACGGCAAGTTTATCTTTATTCCTTGTATTAATATGGTGATTATCGCTGTTCTTAGCAAATGAATCATAGGATTTGTGTCAATCACCTAACCAACTAATACCAAAATCTATTTATTTTATACATAGCCGGTTAAAAGTAGTTTTGACGTCCTTAGTTTATTTTATTTATTTTTTATTTATTTATTTATTAAGGCATACCAACTAAGTACAATTCGGAAATCAACTTAAATCATATTAGACAAATAGCCTTTTAAATTAGAAATTGTACCTAAATTACAGGTAAGCACAACATTCTCTTACAGTATTTTATAACAAAACAGTTAGTTGACAATGAATTTGGATACAACTACATTTAAGAATATAACAGTACTTACACTAAAGGTTCTGAAATTTTATTTTTAAACGACAGGTACCCATTACTATTAATATCAATATCTGGGTTAAGGCGGAAAACATCGTTGTATGAATTTAACAAGTTATTCATAGGCGCATATTGCCCATATTTGTTTCTACTGAATTTCAATCGAAAGGGCTCAAAATTATGCAGTCTGGCGGACATGCGCGGCACATTGATCCTCAAAAGTGAGAGAAGATATGGGCAGTCGACTAAGTTATTCAAAAGCTTATAAAGAAATAGCAATCCTAATTTATTTTTCCGCTCCTGCAAACTAGTTAACTTGAAATATTGCAATCTATCACTGTAATGTCTTACTGAGTAATATACATGTGCTACATAAGACAACCGCCGTAAAAATACTTTTTGAATTTTCTCTAGACGTTGAATACCATTCTGATAGTGAGGGTACCATACTGCTGAGCAATAATCAACTTGGCTCCGTACCAACGAAAAGTATAACGTAGTGAGAGCCGCTTGACATTTAAATTCTTTTGTATTGCGAAGAACAAATGCTAACATTCGCAAACTTTTGTTAAGGACACTATTCGACTGATCCGCGAAATTCAATTCTGAGTCCAAGATTACCCCAAGATCCTTAATATTGCTGACGGATTTCAATACTGAGCCTTTGATATGATATGTAGTGTTAAACGAGTTTATTTTCTTTCTAGTAAATTTAATATGGTAGCATTTACTTAAATTTAGTTCCATGTGGTTGATGTCACACCATTTGGCTACATTGTCAAAACACATAGTTAAACCACTTTTGACTGCAAAAAGCAGTTAAAATTGGTTTTGTCCATCATATTATCATCCTTAGTCAAAACCACTTTTGCCAAGCCACGCGCACTCCGCAGTCTAGGTACCTACGTGGCGGGCCACTTTAATGAGGCAAATGATTATGTCAGAGGGCTTCCGCCCAAAATTTTTAGCTTTATATAACATGTCATCCTAAAATGAAAACTCTAGATTATTAAGTACCTATTGGCATGCTATATCGGTCTTATTATGTATGTATACCGGGCCCTTTACCGTTTCCCTGTAGGCCTCCAAGGCCCACGAAGGGGCGCTATCGCTTACTTTGAGAAATACTCATTTAAAATATCTTACATATTATTTGTGAGCTATTGCTCAATCTTTTACCGTCGCTCAGAAACAGCTGATTATTATTTCGCGATTCCGTGGTTGGCCCCATAGTAAAAGTTGTTCATATTGATGAACACTATCATCCCCTAAAATCTTTGGCAAAATTAAATTTTTTAGTGTAGCTAAATACCTGTCATTCTTTGTGTTGTCTATCGATCCTGTACAAGTGTCTGTGAGATGTGTACTAAGAAGAGTTACGAGTTTATAAGGTCTCAACTTAGAATACCTAAAAGCCTATTAGACAACAGCGTATTATAAGCCTAACAAAGCACGGAAAACCTAGAGATATTAGATTTTTGATCACCTACCTGTTAAACGACTACATTAGTTATAAATTAAACATTTAGTGCTTGTAAGGGTCATATTCCAACAACAATAACTCTCGAAATATGCAACACAGAGCAATGATTTTGATGTCGTTTTGTAGATAATATTTCTGTGTATTAGAAAGCTGAATGGATGGACCCCAACATGTGGGTGTTTTAGGTGTATTTCATGCCTTTTTATTATCATGTTGCTTGATTTAAAATAAATAAAATATACTTTTTCTTCTTCTTCGTCTTTTAACATAAAAATATTTTTTAGCTTCGGAGTCCAGAGGCTGCAGTAGCAACCGATGTAATCGTATGTATTTTGTAACTATTTACACAATCTATATCTATATAATCGTCGTCATTCAATATCATGCTTGCTTCAGCAGAGGCAAATGTAATAAATTGTAATACTTACTATTTAAAAAATCATTATTATTTCCAGGTTGTCGAAATGCCTGTAAGTATTGTAGAAAGTACTCTTTCTTTCTGTCGCGCAAAGAGAAACCATAGCGTAGCGTCGTACCATAGTGCGAAGGAGAATTAAAAACTGGCCAAGTGCATGTCGGGCCAAGCGCAGTATAGGGTTCCGTAGTAACCTTATTTATTAAATTCATTTATTTGTATTTATATATTTAATCTTAAAGAAGACCAACAACTAGCTAGAAACAAATAGAACTTGTTATAACACTAGGAAGTCAATAACAGATCCTCGCCGCATATATAATACCGCCTGTCGATTTTATAACCAAACTCGAACTTCATTTCGAATATCGCCTTCTTGCGCGGAAATTCTAAATCATAAATATAGAAATCATAGACTGTTTTTAATCACAAAAGATTTTAGATAGCTACGTTAGCTAACTAAAACCTCTTGCAATCGGTAAAGTAGCTTATATTCAGCTTATTTCTAATAAAAAAATCACGCGAAGTGAGGTGAGGTTCGAAGTGAGATGTGAGTTTGGTTACAGAATCGTCAGGCAGATCTATAAAAAGCGATACAAGCTAAAATAAAACAAATAAGACATTATACTTATACATACAAAAAGTTATTTGAAATTGATAAAAAAACCTTTAAATACTGCACAAACATTTACAATATCTTCACATGAGGTTCCGACGCAATAATTATAAACTTAGCAAACTTGAAAACGTTTACAAAGATCAAAAACAGCAAGGGTCCGAGCAGCGATCCTTGCGGACTTCCGCTAGGCATGTCTACATTGTCTACCCAACTAGAGGCGTAGTTACCAATAGCCACAGTTTGAGATCGGTTATCTAAATAGGAAGCGATCCACCTAAGCTGATCGCCGCTGATTCCAATAGCTGATAGCTTTGCTATTAAGAGATTATGGGGAATTCAGTCAAAAGCTTTACTATAATCTGTGTAAACGACATCGACCTTAGCGCCACCATACATTGCTGAGGTAATAGACTCATTAAAAAGTGCAAAGCGTGAGACGGTAGAACGGCCTTTTATAAAACCATGTTGGTTAGAACTTATTGATTGTTGTAACGCAGGACATAACTGGTCACCAAATGTTCCAAAACCTTTGCAACTATGCTTTCTACGACAGTTTTAGAACCTTTTTTATAAACTAGTGTTATTAATGCTCGCTTCCAAACAGGAGGCACACATTCCTGCATTAGAGACATTTGAAAAAGAATACACAGAGGAACAGCAATAGTTTTAGCGCAGGGGAGCGATTCTGTAACCAATCTCACATCTCACTTCGAACCTCACTTCACTTCGCGTGAATTTCTTATTGGAATTAGCTGAATATAAGCTACTTTACCGATTGCAAAAAGTTTTAGGAAGCTTTATGATTTGAAATTCCCGCGCAGTAAAGTAAGATTCGAAGTGAAGTTCAAGTTTGGTTACAGAATCGACAGGCTTTTAATTAGAAAACAAGATGGTAAATCATCGGGACCATCAGATTCGGTGGCAACCAATATATTAAGCAACTGGATGACTATATGATAATTAATTTCAAATGACGATATATCAGAAGTACAATCACTTACCAAGTTATTACCAGATGTGGAGGGTGAGTTAGCTACAAATGTAGAAATAAATTAATTGGGAATGCCTCACAGATTGAATTACCTACCTGGGTTACACGTCGAGACGTTATAGTTAAGTGTCCATTCTGAATCGAACAAGATTCCAGAAGTTTCTGGATTGTTTTACAATGGAGTCCTCTATCAAGACTAGATAGTTACCATAACACGATTTTTCTTGAGCTTTCACTCTATCGCGCAACCTGTTGAATCTGTCACTGCAACTTTCATAGATTTTTATTTTACGATGGTATTTGGCCTTTTCCTTAATTGCTTTTTAAGCGATTTAGTGAGACATTTAGGATATGTGTTTTCAGTAAATATATAATAAATATAATTATTATTATATTTCCAGGAAGAGGTAAATGAAATAATTTAATCTTTAATCTTTCACAACATGTTGTGCACTTGTTTAAGAGCAGGGGCAGGTTCGAATCTAGCTCAAGTTGATTTTTTCTAACATTTACAGGTCTTCACAATAATAACCTTTTTTGAATACTGAACTCGTAATATTTCTATAACAATAATTTAAGACCCCTTTACGCCATGTATCCATGGTCCTCATGGATACATAAAGCGAAAAGTTGTTAACTTTAGTTTTTGAAAATTTGCTTTCAGATGAAAAGACTCAGTGCGGTAAGGTGGATGTCCAGTACTTATAAAATAGCACATGTATTTTGTTGTCATTTAATTTGTTGCGCGAGGTTCGCGAACTTTGTGCTCGCCAACCTATGAATTGCAGGTTCTCAAAGCTCAATGTGGACGCTATTGCGAACTTCTACTTGCTCCCCCTTTGTTCGTTCGCATACTCCAAAATGTGGCAAATACCAGCATGGAGCAGCAGCCTCAGTGTTTATACGACTCGTACCGACCCTTTTTAATCACGTCTGCTACGTAGTTGTGATAAGATTCCGCAATACCACTATCCATGCGTCTCTCTAAGCCCTTAAGGCGAGACTTAGCCTGATAATAGTTATCGGGCACAGTCGTGATGCCTTGACGCCAAGGCAACCCTGCCGAAAATCGTCCTGATGGCAACCTTTCAGTCGTAAAGTTCAAAATGTCAATTGCGCGTTGATTTCTGTGTTTAAGGGTGTTTGTTTAGAAATACCAATTGATTCCAGTTGATAATGCTCCTTAACAAGATGCTCTTAAGAAGTATCAGACGTACTGTGTTCGTTGTTGGTAAAACTTGTGTGGTTAACGAACGCAGTGCGTCTAGTTCTGTTTCCTACAGAACCGTAAAGTGTCCATCCTAATGCTGTGAGACAGGCAACGGGTTGTGTGCGGAGCCCTCTAAGAACCTCACGCGTTATTGATAAGTGCCAGTCTTCAGCGCCTATAAGGATTGTCGGTATAGCATTAGTGTAAGTGAGCATGTCAGCTATGTCACTAAGGTGTTTATATTTATCAATGTCGGACCGATGAATAGTTTTTTATGGAGATATAAAGTATCAATAGTTCTTGCGTTTTTTTATTTTAAAAATTTTCCGATGTGTACTTACCCTTAATTTCAAAGCTTACGTAGGAAACACTTATATGAGTGTTTATACCACCTACCGCGTTAATTTTAATGTGATCTGAGGGACCTGTTGCCCCAATTTTGTTAGCCCTTTTGGTGTCGATCAATGTAGCCGTACTACCATCATCCAGCAAGGCGAAAGTGTCAAGACACTCTGCGGGACCACTGATAGTGACGGGCACTACCTTTAATAAGGTAGTTGATGTATGTTGTTCCGTGCACAAGGTTGGTTGGTCAGTAGACAACCCTACGACCTCTTCAACGCAGTGGTGTGAAGCTCCCTGTTGCGCCGTTGATGAGTCGTTATGACTGGCGATTTCCATACAAAATAGCCAATGTTCATAGTACGTTTCATTGAATATTCGCTATTCAATGAAACGCATTCTACCTTACTCTCAGGGGAAATGAACAAAGAGAATGTAATACTACGTTGAGATGACAAATGATATTTATTTTTCTTAATTAATCAATCAAATGCACTAAGAAGTTTCAATTCCGACGTCGAATTCAATCACCCCAAAAGTAGCTTTCTACCACTTTTTAACCCTGTTAGGGGATAAATATTAAAAAAATACCAAACACGTGTTCAATTAATTTTGTGAAAGAATGTCTATGCCAAATTTCAAGTCAATCGGGCCAAGGAATCGCGTTCTCCCATACAAATTTTGCCACCCTGTTTCACCCCTTTAGGGGTTGAATTTCGCAAAATCCCGTCTTAGTGAGCACCTACGTCCTAAAAGGAGCCCCCATGCAAAAATTGAGACTCCTAGTACTTGCATTTTCTGAGATTTCGTGATCAGTGAGTGAGTGATTTTCCCTTTTATATATATAGATTGAATAATTAATTCGTCAAAATAAAAAATAAGTTTATTCGGTCAGTTTTTAGGGAACTGTAAACATTAAACAACGTTTTACCAATGGGCGATTTTCCGAAACCAAAAAATAAAGAAATTAGTTCTATAAATCTCGATAGATGGCGTATTATGAAAGCCGAGCCGTCAGTCGTACGCTAAGTTGATTCTATCGCCTTTTAACTACCTCGACTCGTTTATCACTCTCCAAGGCGGAGGGATAGTGGAAGTACGTACAAAATGACATAGTATTTCTATTTGTCATTACATATAATTATAGAAAAACCATTTTGTCCGTGTGGTACAGGCCAAACCACATACAGGGTGTTAGTAACACACTAGCAAAAACGTTCAATGCATAGTCGACTCATGATTCTGAGTCTATCTGAAGTGGAAGTTTCTGTCGCAGAATTCATGAAAAGTTGAGTGTTTTTTTTTCTATCACACAGTCTGTCTTAGTAGCTTAGAACCTGAATTCAGATAAAAGTAATGAAATTGTCAATTTATTATAGTTTTTATTATATGTAGTCCCTCAGTTTTGAAGCTAGGATCTTAAAATGTTGTGTTGAGACTTACAATTGCAAATTAATATTTACGTACATGTCTCGGTGTTTTAGAAAATTCTACCCCCCAAAGGGGTAAAGCGGGAAATGAGGTTTTGTATAGAAAATTATATAGGTAATTCCAAAAAAATAATTATTTATGTAAAACACACTGTTTGATGGTTCGTAGAATGAAAGGCTTCGTCTCGTCCCCTTGTCTCAGGATCGGAGCCGAAGTCAGTAAACCTTTAATAGTTTCAAATGCTTCTTGTTGATGAATTTCCCACCGCCAAACGCTAGCCTTCTTTAACAGGTCTGTCAGAGGCCTGGCGACGTCAGCATACGCTGGTATGAAACGCCGGAACCAGCTGGAGATCTGCAAAACACTCTTCAACTGCTTGACATTTTGCGGTGGTGCCATATCCTTGATGGCGGAAACCTTTTCTGGATCCATGTGGATACCTCCAGGTACTATCACGTGTCCTAGGAATTTTACTGAATCGCGTGCGAAGTGGCTTTTCTCACGGTTCACACGGAGGCCAAATAACTTTAATCTTTCGAAGACTACTTTTAGGTCTTCCAGGTGTTTTTCATAAGTATCGCTTAAAATAATCAAATCATCGAGGTATGAAAAAATTGACGTTTCAGGTAAGTTAGACCTAAAACGGTCCATCAGACGTTGAAAGGTGGCTCCAGAGTTCTTCAAACCCATAGGCATGCGTTTGAAACGGAAAGTGCCGAGAGGGGTGACAAACGCAGTCTTGTCGCGATCGTCAGGATGGAGACAAACCTGAAAGTAACCTGCACGGAGGTCTAGCGTCGTCATGTAATTGCTGGTTTTTGCAGCGTGCAAAACGTCTTCGATGCGTGGGAGTGGGTAGCGGTCAGCCTCAGTGACGGCGTTGAGCTTGCGGTAGTCTACACACAGTCGTGTACCTCCATCTTTCTTCGTCACAAGTACAACGTTTGCCGCCCAGGGTGATTCACACTCTTCGATAACATCGGCGTCGAGCAATTTTTGAAGTTCCTTCTTGAGGGCCTCTTTCTTAGCTGGTGACATCCTGTAAAGCGGGGATGCAATTGGTTCTTGGTTATCACTCACCTTAATGCGGTGGGTAGCGAATTCAGTCGCGGGACCATCTGGCGCAAATTGCTCACTCCTGCTCTGAATGAAGGCGTTGAGAGCGTCTTTTTGTTCTGACATAAGTTTGGAGCCTTCGTCACCTCTCAAGTTCACATCCACAGTGTCTAGTTTCATTAATTCGGTCTCATCCGAAAGAAGGTTATACTCGCTCACAAAATCAAAACGTTCGTAAGGGGTATCGGCAAAGTGCCATGTGCCTTGCGGAATATCCAAGTTAATTCTTGCGTTGATAATAAAATCACGGCCTAACAACGTTTTCGTGTCGGCGCCGGGCAGCACTAAAAACTGGGTAGGTACTACTCGTCCTTGAAATACGACATCAACATGTGCGGAAAGAACTTTGCGAACTTGTTGAGAACCATCTGCGAGTGTAAAGCTACGTTCTAACTCCGTAAACTCTATATTATGATAGACAAGAATATTGTACAGTGCGGAGTTCGCTATGCAGTGCGTCGCGCCGGTATCAAGAATCGCAACACCCTTTTTATCTAGAATAGTAATTCCAACCATAGGTAAATCGGAACTGTTAGCCACCATAGTATTAAAGTTAATATTTTTGTCTGTAATCGCGGCGTTATGCTTAGGGCGACATGTCTCACATTTCGAACGCACTACCCTTAATTGGCCACATCCATAACACCTAATGCTAGAAACACTGGGGTTAGGTACAGAATCTGTATTTTCAGACTTACTACGGTTTGCCTCTGAAGGGTTAAAATCGTTAGGATGCCGTTCGCGTTTACTAAAATCGGATATTCGATTTTTAGAATTTCTCTCTTTTGTGGAGTTCGAATTTTTATTTTCGTATTTACGACAATTGTCAGTGGCGCGGCCAAAGATTTTACAATAAGAACATCGCGGTCTTTCACGTTTCACATCGTTCGAATTAGGTGGAAATGAATTGTTTTGACTTACCGCGAACTCCGCACGCGACTCCTCCACGCTCCTCGCCGCATCAGTTAAGGCATCTAGATTATGAACGGAATCGCGGGGCACATATTTACGTGTTTTACGATCTAATAAGCCGTATACAATGTCCACTTTCATTTCTTCCGGAACGTCGTATGGTAACTTGCACAACATGGCGCGCAGGCGGCTCACGAAGGCGTCGGCGCGCTCGTTCCCTTGCTCACACGCGAAGATGTCACGCAGGATCCTGTAGGCTGGACGCGGCGTACCAAAACGGCCGCGGAGTCTTCGTAATGCTTCATGCCAAGTAATCACGGACGACTTTACACCCATCCACCATATGGCGGCGTCGCCGGTCAATAGCATCGGGAGGCCTCGGAGTGCATGTTCGTCACTCACGTTAGAACACTCTTTGTATATTTCGATGGAGTCGATAAATGCCTCGAGTACTTCGTCGTTGATTGCGCTTCCGTCGAAACGAGTCGTACACTTCGCAAAGTTTCCGGGTGGCACTCGGGCTGCATCATCATGTGTCGGCGCCGGAGACGAAGTCGCTGCGGCGGCGCCGTGTGATAACGTCGAGTTTGATAAAATGCTTTCAAATAGTTGCCGGTTTGTTTCAGCCTGGCTTCTCGCAACGGCAGCGACGATCGCCGTCAGCTGCGCGTCGGTCATCGACACGATGTTATTCGAAGTAGTATTCGGGTTGTTCTGCTCCATCACTACTTCGTTTTCGCTGTCGTCGGAGTCTCCTTGTTGGTTTCTGCGCGTCGTTCGCGGCATTTCACAGGCCGGCGACGGAAAACGAACAGGTTGAAAACTCACTGTAGAACAGTTAAGAGCTTATTAAACCTTCCTGAATTCCGGATCCGTTATTCAGCCGCTCCTTAATTCCGAGACGTTTAATTGCAGTCAGGAAGGTAGGATTCTTATATAATACTAAATAATATACTAGAAAAAATAGGACTTGCACCAGATCGTGTTCTCGGACGGGAATCGAACCCGCGACCTTTGGATATCCGGTCCAATGCTCTGACCGCTGAGCTACCGAGTCACTGGTGAGAACGTCGAATTTCTTCTAGTATATCAACTCTTACGCTGCAAGCCAGCGCCATCTCACCAATGTAGAAGGAATTAACCTCTACATTCAACTGAACATCTTTCCAGATATTTTTAAACAGTTGATTAAGATGAGAAAGCTATATAACTATTTGAAATATTGAGATTTAAGCATTCACAATGCTATTTTTATATAATACTAAATAATATACTAGAAAAAATAGGACCCGCACCAGATCATGTTCTCGGACGGGAATCGAACCCGCGACCTTTGGATATCCGGTCCAATGCTCTGACCGCTGAGCTACCGAGTCACTGGTGAGAACGTCGAATTTCTTCTAGTATATCAACTCTTACGCTGCTTTTTTTTTTCTAGTATATTATTTAGTATTATATAAAAATAGCATTGTGAATGCTTAAATCTCAATATTTCAAATAGTTATATAGCTTTCTCATCTTAATCAACTGTTTAAAAATATCTGGAAAGATGTTCAGTTGAATGTAGAGGTTAATTCCTTCTACATTGGTGAGATGGCGCTGGCTTGCAGCGTAAGAGTTGATATACTAGAAGAAATTTGACGTTCTCACCAGTGACTCGGTAGCTCAGCGGTCAGAGCATTGGACCGGATATCCAAAGGTCGCGGGTTCGATTCCGGTCCGAGAACATGATCTGGTGCGGGTCCTATTTTTTCTAGTATATTATTTAGTATTATATAAAAATAGCATTGTGAATGCTTAAATCTCAATATTTCAAATAGTTATATAGCTTTCTCATCTTAATCAACTGTTTGAAAATATCTGGAAAGATGTTCAGTTGAATGTAGAGGTTAATTCCTTCTACATTGGTGAGATGGCGCTGGCTTGCAGCGTAAGAGTTGATATACTAGAAGAAATTCGACGTTCTCACCAGTGACTCGGTAGCTCAGCGGTCAGAGCATTGGACCGGATATCCAAAGGTCGCGGGTTCGATTCCCGTCCGAGAACATGATCTGGTGCGGGTCCTATTTTTTCTAGTATATTATTTAGTATTATATAAAAATAGCATTGTGAATGCTTAAATCTCAATATTTCAAATAGTTATATAGCTTTCTCATCTTAATCAACTGTTTAAAAATATCTGGAAAGATGTTCAGTTGAATGTAGAGGTTAATTCCTTCTACATTGGTGAGATGGCGCTGGCTTGCAGCGTAAGAGTTGATATACTAGAAGAAATTCGACGTTCTCACCAGTGACTCGGTAGCTCAGCGGTCAGAGCATTGGACCGGATATCCAAAGGTCGCGGGTTCGATTCCGGTCCGAGAACATGATCTGGTGCGGGTCCTATTTTTTCTAGTATATTATTTAGTATTATATAAAAATAGCATTGTGAATGCTTAAATCTCAATATTTCAAAAAGGTAGGATCCTACCTAGCATCCTTAATTCAGGATGAAATGTTCTTCGGCAGAAAGGATGCTACATTAAGGACAGTGTAATCGCATTTAGGACGCTCTGCCGCAGTAGTCATTTAAATAAATAGCGACTTTACTCCGACACAATAAAGCGCAATTCAGATCGGACACCGCTACAGTTCCTACGACGTCTCTTCTCTCTCTTTCTGACGACGCTAGGGTTTGTTTAAATGAACTGCGTTTATCGATACTTTGCGGCTCAAAGGGCGTAACATTTTGGCCAAAATGAGTTTTATATGCCATCTTATTTAGATTTTTCTCCACTATCGATCTGTAGTATATTTGAAATTCTCAAATTCTGAAAACAATGGTGAATACGACCCATAAATTATAAAATACCACATTTATTTTGTCATTACAAAAATCAATAAATATAAATCTTCTCTAGTTAATTGGCCTACCTATATAAATGTCTGCATAGAATACAAGCCTCTAAATTATGGGTTAAGGTTTGCCAAATTGACCTATTATACTAAAAACAGATGTAAGTATTGTATTGTAATAAAAACCCAAAAAATGGAATAAAATAACATCAGAATGATATAAACTACAAATTTAATTTTGATAGTTGGTGATTACACCCTGCGTTACTCGCAATTTATGGGGACTTTAAATATCGGAATACTAGCTTTATCTGTAGAATGGCGGTGTCGCTAGTGGTGAACAAATAGTGAACATCAAAATGACATTAGTGTCAAAAATCCATGGCTGCAACGCAGTTCCATTTTATTCGACTCGAGTTGAGAACAAACGAACAGTCAGTCGATACATTCGGCCCCCTGATTATGTAACTCGTTGCTAACAACTTTTGATTGAAACTGACAGAAATCGCAATTACATTGCTGCTTTAGTAAGAATAAATGTGACAACTATGTCACTTAAAGCAACAATGTAACTGCGATTTCTGTCAGTTTCTTGATTGCAACAGTTAAATAATCTGGGGGCGGGTCGACTCGGGCTTGGTTGGGATCTTCGTACATTTGACATTTATAGTACTTAGCAATTAGTAGTTATTATTTGAACATAGACATTAGTATACTCGGTACTAAATTGCCATTCGAATATCCAAATCAGTAGTTACGAATTAATCGAAAAGTAGAATCATTCGGAGTCGTGCATCGCTAGTAAAAAATATCGTTAGGTATATTTATTTTTTTAAATATGATATTATCGTTGATATTTTTTTCTCTATACAGGGTAATTTGTAATTCATTTAAAATCTCTCGTGGGGTTGATCAGACCATCAAACTGAACAACTTTCATTATGGAACCAACCTTGAAATCGGGAAAAAAAAGCAGCTGTTTTATACATTTCGATGGAGTAGGCATTGTACTTTTGTATGAAACAGCTGTTTTTTTTTTCGCGATTTTAAGGTTGGTCCCATAATGAAAGATGTTCAGTTAGATGGTCTGATCAACCCCACGAGAGGTTTTAAATTAAATACAAATGACCCTGTATAATTATCATTAGATCGAAATTTTTTTTCTCAATATATCGATATTTACACACATGAAAACCGTATGAAATTCGATATTTTTTAGATCTTATCATGTCTTGTATCCGACCAAAAACAACGTTTTTTAACATAAGTAGGCTGCATGTGTTTAGTTACCTTGTAAAAAATATCAAAATATAGATTTTTTTTATATAGCTATAGTATATATCGTTAATATTTTTTTCTCGATATTTCAATATATCGATATTTTGTTATTTTTACATATTAATATGATATATTTAAAATAATATCGATACGAAATATATTTGATTCGTTCACCCATCTCTATTAAGGACGCTGAATCAAGGAAGGTGTAATCAGCTAGCTCTGGCGACTGAATAACGGATGCTAAATCGGACTCTGAATAACGGGTCCGGAATTCAGGAAGGTCTAATAAGCTCTTTAGTACTTGCGCTCAGCGACAATTGAGAAACACTATTTCCAGTCGTAACTTTGCGCTGCGAGTTGGGCGCCACTTGTAAAACACACTGTTTGATGTTTCACAATCATTTAATCAATGGTAGAGCATGTAGATACATTCTAATAAGTTTTCAAAACGGGACAAAAAAGTATACCTAGTCCGCCATTACACGCGCGGAAAATCGTCCTTCTTGCCAGAAGCGCGGGCGGCCAATCAGCGGCGAGGAGCATAGATTAGTATGGTCGCGTTCACGGGTAGTGTGAAGTTAAGGGCGCGTTACATTTAGTCCTTTGTTGGAAGCTAACGCGACGTATATCGGTGTTGTTTCAATTTCAACCATTAAAGGGGTGCAATGGGTAAATAAACGTAAAAAAAGAAAAACCTCCTTCAAAAAACCTAAAAACAAAAACAGCTTCAAAATTAAATACCTCAAAAAAGCAAGAAATAATATTCAAATTAGTTACGCATATGAATATTAATATAACACGTCTATTGAAGTCGGGTGGGACTTTTAGAATTAGGAAAAGAAAAGATTGTCCTCCCGCCCCACCCAACTTCAATAGACGACCGACCTCAAGGTTTTATGGGATGTTGATTATAAAAGTGACATTTATTTTGAGATCCAACACGGTGCACAATTTCAACCCCTAGTAGTGTGAAATTGGGGCATTTAGTTTTTAACTTTATTCAATGATGATTTACTGTTTCAGCCAGAAATGGTAAGGCTTAAGAGTTTTGTTTGAAAGAAAGAACCTATTTAAATATGCGCTATTACTAAGGTGCTGAGAAAATTAAGTAGGTATTAAGTTCATAAAGTTTATTATACCTGCTGTTAAGCATGTAGCTTAACAGCAGGTATATATTATAATCAGGTGTATAATCCACAGAGCATCAATTTTTCCATAGCTTTAAGGATCATTTACACATCTCAGTCACGTCAACTTGACCTTCGATGTCTTTATCTCTTCCGATTCCGACACACGGAAGCTTCGTTCAAAAGAGAAAGAAAATTGTAATTTGGCATCTACGCGGCGGCGAGCCAGTCGTCGCCGAAGGTGCCGGCGCGGTGTGTTTGCTCTAGCGAATTATCTTTTTGAATGAGGAAAGGAGATAGAGCTACGGATAACGCAGATCTGGTGGTTCTGAATCGGCATGATGATTATTAGTGAACTTATTGCCGCGCTCAGAGACGTAATTTGACTTAATAATGTAATTATGTTCTCTGTTAAATAATTATGTTCTAATTGATCTTATTGCTTACTGATTTGATTGACTTATTGATAACGATGACATGTGATGTTTCTTGCTACGCCATGGATTCGATATTGTAATAACTCAATACAAAGTTTCAAATAGTTTATAGTCCACCTGTATTTAATGACTGGTGGACCCTGTGAACTTCGTATCACCTACAATTTAATGATTATCAATTTTACCTTGAGAACCAGCGCTATCTTTTTAATTAGTAAGTTAATAGCAAAGCAGCCGAATACTAAAACAAAAGCATCACTACGGTCCTTTTTTCCAACATTACTAAGATTATTATTCCGACTAAAACCTCTTTATCAAAAGTTAGCTGTCAAAAGTAAACCGAAATGGCGATTTCCATACAAAATGGCCAATGTTCATAGTACGTTTCATTGAATATTCGCAATTCAATGAAACGCATTCTACCTTACTCTCAGGGGAAATGAACAAAGAAATCGATATACTATGTTGAGATGACAAATTATATTTATTTTTCTTAATTAATCAATCAAACGCACAAAGAAGTTTAAATTCCGACGTCGAAGTCAATTACCTCAAAAGTAGCTTTCCACCACTTTTTAACCCTGTTAGGCGATAATTATAAAAAAATACGAAACAGGTGTTCAAATAATTTTGTGAAAGAATGTCTATGCCAAATTTCAAGTCAAACGGGCCAAGGAATCGCATTGTCCCATACAAATTTTGCCACCCTGTTTCACCCCTTTAGGATTTGAATTTTGCAAAATCCCGTCTTAGTGAGCACTTGCGTCCTAAAAGGAACCCCCATGCAAAATTTGAGACTCCTAGCACTTGTAGTTTCTGAGATTTCGTGATGAGTGTCACTCTATTATCTATTATTATTATTATATATTATCTCTTAGTGATATAAAAGAGAAATTCACTCACTCACTCACTCATCACGAAATCTCAGAAACTACAAGTGCTAGGAGTCTCAAATTTTGCATGGGGGTTCCTTTTAGGACGCAAGTGCTCACTAAGACGGGATTTTGCAAAATTCAAATCCTAAAGGGGTGAAACAGGGTGGCAAAATTTGTATGGGACAATGCGATTCCTTGGCCCGTTTGACTTGAAATTTGGCATAGACATTCTTTCACAAAATTATTTGAACACCTGTTTCGTATTTTTTTATAATTATCGCCTAACAGGGTTAAAAAGTGGTGGAAAGCTACTTTTGAGGTAATTGACTTCGACGTCGGAATTTAAAGTTCTTTGTGCGTTTGATTGATTAATTAAGAAAGATAAATATCATTTGGCAGCTCAACGTAGTATTTCATTCTCTTTGGTCATTTCCCCTGAGAGTAGGTAGAATGCATTTGATTGAGTAGTACCTATGGCGTTATGTTGTCAGTGCTGACATTTTTTCCTTATTGCGTTGTAATAACGTGCAAAATGATTCCATCTGATTATCAGATTAATTTTAAAAGAATACAATATCCAGTCAAGTCGCCTATGCTATGACAATTAATAAAGCACAGGGACAAAGTTTAAGAGCGGCTGGTGTAGATCTGCGCAGTGATTGTTTCTCCCATGGCCAGCTCTAACGTCGCCTGCTCGAGAGTCAGCTCGCCGAATAGCCTTTTTATTTTGCAACCGGATAACATGACAAGAAATGTGGTAGGTATATAGAGAAGTGTTGGATGATCGAGATTCAT
Source organism: Catoptria pinella (assembly GCA_963556745.1). Classification (NCBI taxonomy): domain Eukaryota; kingdom Metazoa; phylum Arthropoda; class Insecta; order Lepidoptera; family Crambidae; genus Catoptria; species Catoptria pinella. The sequence continues at coordinate 6,711,917 of OY750782.1, read as the reverse complement.
AATCCTGATAATGCCCAACGTATTTTTATTTAGAACTAGCTGCACCCGGCCGGCATGCGTATTGCAATGCCTCGTTTTTTCAGCCAGGGACCTTCTCGGTCGTAAGCAGAACAACTCACCAAAGTATCATCATAATCAGATAAATGGTTTAGGAGTCCCGCCGTCTGAAACTTCTTCTAGATCTTTTAAACTGTGCATAAAAAACCGCATCACAATCTGTCCATAAGTTCAGTGTATCCCAGTAGTCCCCTCTAGCCTTTCCCCCTTGGAGGACAATTGGGATGTTTTTATAAAAACCTCCCAGTTGTCCCCTCTACCAACGACACGGGTGACAACTGGGACTTTAATTTTTAGATGTCCCAGTCTCCCCCACTTGAGATGTTGCCGTATAATTTTGCTAGAAGTGACAAACAATAAAGCATTTGTTAGATATCCTATATACTGGCTCGGATATGACGAAGTGTCTTAATGAGGAACAGAAAAACTCAATTAGGGGATAATCACGAAATTAGGTATAGTTTTAGTATTTCATGTAAAATAAAACACGTAGGTACAATAATATTGTTCTTTTAACTTTACTCGGGTAAAATTAACTTTAAACTATAGGTAAAATTAAGAAACTAGGATTTTACATTAAAGAACTATATTTTACCCGCGGCTTCGCTCACGTTAAAAACAAATATTTCGGTAACTAAAAAAAATAAAAAGTAACTAGCTAAGTTTCAGATGACGCCTCCCGCCGCAAAACCTATCGGGACTGACATTATAAAAGTACCTTACCTACCTTTTACTTAAGTCAGTATGTACATCAGAGTTTATTTTGAACGTTTTAGATTTCTTAATAAAACATTAAAATTACTTACTTAATTGTTTTATTTTACATAAAATACTAAAACTACACTTACTTTCGTGATTGCCCCAGTCCATCCGCTGAATAATATAATTTTTGACAAATGGCATTATTTACTTTGTAAAGTGTCGTCCGTACGACACTTTTTTAGGTAAATGATAGTTTTTTTTTTATATAAAAGACAATTTTCGTCATATCCGAACCACGGTATAGGATATCTAAACACATGCTTTTATTTGTCACTTCTAGCAACATTATAGGGCAGTCTCAAGTGGGGGAGACTGGGATATTCAAAAATGTAAGTCCCAATTGTCCCCTCCACCGGTGACACGGGGGACAACTGGGAGATGAAATCCCAGTTGTCCCCCAAGGGGACAAACGCCAGAAGGGACTACTGGGATACACTGCATAAGTTTGGGAGCCAGGTTGCCTCAGACAGACAGACACACACCCAGATCAAACTTATAACACCCCTTGCGTTAGTTGTGTACTTCGTATATACATATACGTATAGTGATGGCCACATAACGAAGGACACAATTCAATTTTCATACAAACGAGGTAATTTTGAAGTCTTGGTTTTTCGCTAGGGATTTAACTAGCTGTGATCTGATGATAGCCATCCAGGGAGTGAATGGAGAAGATTCAGATCGCAACACACACACACCCAATTGATCTGGTCAGCATTATAAGAGATGTAAGCATCTGAATTGTCAGTTGCAAGATTTTCATACATTTTAATGCTATATTCGCGGTTTTTTTAAACATATCCTTACATCTCTTAAAATGCTGGTCAGATCACTTGGGTGTCTATAGAAATCTAGATCTCCTCCATTCACTCCCTGGATGGCCATCACCAGATCACTGCTCGATCAATCCCTGGCGGAGAAGCAATGCTTAAAAGTTACTTCGTTTGTATGAAAATCGACTGGCGTCTTTAATTATGCGCCCACCACTATTTATAAGATATCCTGTAATAGAGTCTAATAACTTCACACTCACCACATTAGTAACTATATTGTACCCGTGCGAAGCCGGGGCGGGCTGCTAGTTATGATATAAGTGCGGTATGTTGAAAATTACAGCCGAGGCGATATTGCTACAATAAAGCAGAGGCTGTAATTATCAAAGCGCACGTATGTCATACGACGTTTTATAACATATTTGCGAGGGAATAAATAAAACTCGGACTTTCTTAAACGAATAAATTTTTAATCACCTGTTAAAGCAGTTATAAAAATTTGAACAATTTGTAAAATTGATTATTATTTTGCCAGTTGGCATTTTTAATGTTGTCAAGTTATTATTATTAGTTACAATTTCACCAGTCTCTCTCTCACTCTCTTGAGTGAAAGTAGGAGAAACGAGACCACAGAGTTCTGCAGTCGGTGGCGGCGGCGCGGCGGCGACGATGGTGGAATGTACGCGTGTGTGCTCGTCAATGGTCGAGAGTCAACACTTGGCTCCAAATTTATTCATAAATGTTGACCTCTTTTCTGACATAAAAACTCTGCTAAGATTTAAAAAAGTACCGTTCGTTTTAGACGGAGCATCTTGATAAACCGTGCGTTTTACATTACAATAACGGACAAGTACGTAATGAGATACAATACGATATTGAAATTGGTGTAATAAGAGACCCCTTACGAGCAAATATGTTATAAAAATAATTTTAGGATTACTTGAATAAAATGCTACTGAACCGTTTTTAAAGTCTTGTAAAAAACCTAATGTAATAATGTTTGATTGAATCATACCAATCGGTTCAGAACGAACACGTCATACACTAGCTTTCGCCCGCGACTTCGTCCGCATGGACATTCAGGAAAATTCTTAGGGAACCTTTGACCAGTGTTAACACCATGTTGGTGAGAAATACTCAATGATAAACGGGGAGAGAAATGTCAAAGAGCAAATAGTAGTGAACTTATATTAACTAAATTAATACGGGCGGAGGAATTAAAGATGGTGTATTTGTCTCAAAGCCAACTCATTTATTTTACCGTTTATCAATGAAACTTTACACACCAGGATTACTCTCTCCTAAGTTATTCTATCATGTTTAATCTACACAGACTCAGAAATGTTGCTTAATATTACATTTCCAATTAAATAATACTTTACTGTTGAACCACGTATTCATTTAAATTTCATGTCTCCAAAACTCTCAAGGGCGCTTTATGTTGATTCGCGATTGTGATCAGAGGCCTTCTTTGTTGCAATCAATTCTGACAGAAATCGCAGTTACATTGCTGCTTTAGTAAGAGCCAATGTGCCAACTATCTTACTTAAAGCAGAAGTGTAACTGCGGTTTCAATCGATTTCAATCGAGTATTGTTAGCAACAGTTACGTAATCAGCCCGGACCATCCCAAATTGTAGACAGAATTTGACTTTTGCTCCATAGCCCCCGGGGTCAATTGAATATTTTAAAGAAATTCCCCACTGCCCCCAAATATTGAAAGTATGCTCCATTGCCCCCAAAATCAAAAGTACACTCAGTTACAGATTTACTAAGGTGATTAATTAAAAAACAGATTGAATCAACAGAAAATATTTATTTATCTATCATTCATTTTGGGTAGACTCAAAATACTAGTAAACTTAAGTTCTGTATTATATATTTTTAACTTATAATTTTAACATGCATTTTTAACACCATAAGATAAAAAAAAATATGTAATAAACTATTTAACTAATTAGTACTGGGTAAACCAACAAAAAACATATTCTTATCCAATAAAATCATTCGTGAACTTTCATCTCTTTCTTTTACATGCATAATTAACACAAAAAACAATCAATAAAACTAATATTAATTCATGAAATTAAATAATTATTTCATGAAATGACATACCTACCTACATGTTATTTCGTTAGAAAACATATAAATAATGTAATTTTATGGAACATTATACATGTTTATAATTATTACTTACAAAAAATAAACTAACTACCCATTTATCTCTCACTTTTCATAACAAAACCGAGAGTTTGACCATCGTAATGCAATGAAAAATTTAAAAGCAAGAAAAAATATAATTTTGTGTTTAAATTTTGCATTTACAAAAAATAAGAAATATACAGGGTTCTTTGTAAAACACCAACAACATCGCAGGAGTAGATTACAACATCATAAACAACAACATTTGTTCTACGACTTTTCCGAAAACAATAAAAAAATCGACTTTTGCTGATCGAGATTTATATGATAAGTCGATGTTCTTTTGTCTGTTTTCAGAAAAGTCGTAAAACCAATGTTGTTATATATTTTGATGTTAGTAATCAATTCCTACGAGGTTGTTTGTCGAAAATGGTCAGGAATTTCAAGTAAGTAGTCAGTTGTCTTATAAGTACCTTTTTAAGAAACAGATATTTATTAGTTCCTGCAACAGCTACCGATAAAATCTGTTTTAAAGTAAGTAAGTATAAGAAGACATTTGTATCGTCTATCTATCCTATAACAACTTAATTATATGCAAAGCGTAGGTATATCAGAAGTAAGTAGGTGTAATATTACTAATTCTAACATTCGTGTTACCCTTTGGTTTCAGACTTGGTTACTAAACCAAAAGTTTACGCAACCGCTGAGCAAACCCCTGTCGATAGGATCACAGATTGTTTTCACCGGCACACCCAGAGAATATGATAAACGGTGAAGTTTTAAACTAATCCATCCATTAGACCGAAAAGTTGTAGCTAAAAACAACCTGAAAACAAAAACAGCTTCAAAATTAAATACCTCTAATAAGCAAGAAATAATATTCAAATTATTAGTTACACATATCAATATTAATAAAACTCGTCTGTCGGGTGGGGCGTTTAGAGTTAAAATAAAAATAAGTTGTCCTCCCGCCCCACCCGACTTCAATAGAGTTTGTTTGAATTGTTTACAGGTTTTTTAAAGGAGGTTTTTCTTTTTTTTAATGCTTTTTTATTTCCAACTTTTTAGAAGTAGGTATGTATGCTTGTAAATATTTTTTATCTTCATATATTTCGTACTTCGTAGTAAAAGTCTAGTCCAAAACGTCGCAGTCCATAGCTCAGTTTGTTTTGGATTGTCATAAACCTACCAATATCCTAATCACTATAATAATACTAATAATAAAATTATTTTTTGCTTCCAACACGGTATAAAGCTACCAATGGTAAAGTGCACATGTTTCGCCATTAATAGAAATAGTATGCAAATATAATAGTAGTTTATGAAACTGACGCATAACGAGGGGTATTCAAACATGAGTGTGTTTTTAATAGTATCACACGAGTGTTTTAATACCTAGTTATGTGCAGTTTCATACACTACTTTATCTACTCTCATACAATTAGGATTTAACCTACTAAATAAAAGATAAATTTTAAAAGAGTTTAAAATAGTTTATTCATTTATAATAATTCTAACCTACTCTTTGACATTGAGTATTTAGACCATAACGAGGAACACTTGAACTCGTCAGACAATTCCTGAAAATAGGCTAATAATAGGTACGTTTTCCGAAAACGAAGTAGCCTTTTTTGCATTATCCACGCCATAAAGTCGTAATAACATTTGTCATACAATTTTCTCGATTTCGCTGGTAACAGATTATCCAGTTCTGTCGCCGCATCCAAAATATCGGGAGTACTGAAATTTTCTTCGAACTGTTTTCAGACGTTTTTAAGTAGTTTAAAGCACGGCAAAAGTAAACATTGAAGTCAATACTTTTTTGTAATGCTCTAAAAATGGCGCGCATTCCATTAAAAAAAAATAATGAGATGAGTGCATTCCAGCAAACTAATCGCTACTTTGTCATCGATCACCATAGAGTACATTTTAATCATAGAAAGTATGCGGGAGTAGTATAAAATTAGTTTATGGTGGGAATACCGTTGTTTTTTTTAATATCAAGGCACTGTCATCTTCTTGGATTTGCCCTGTATTGTAATAAGAAAAAAAGTTATTTTATAACATTGTTTATTAGCGAAGGTATGTTATAATTTTTTTTAATTTTTTTTCGGTATTGCATGTAGAAAGTATGTCAATATAAATTCGTTTTAAAATTCATAATTCAAATTTGACGATATGAGAGTAGATAAAATAATTTAATTTAATTTAATTTAAAAATATTATAGTAAAAAGTCAATAGCAATTCACAAAAAATTAAATTATCAAAGTTACCATATAAAGACAAAAATTCTCGATTTCAATAACTTAATAAAACAATATTAGAAATAATAGTAACAGTCAGAAAATCGCTTTTCATAAATACATTGTATGTCATATAATTATTTTCAACTTTTGCCTAAAAATGGGTTTCTGTCATAAAAATATTTTCAGCCAGCTATTTGTACAACTTATTTTTAAACGTGTTAATATTGAGCATTTTAATATCTTTAGGAATCTTACTTTAGATTGTTACACACATGCATAATAAACAGCTTTTCTGGTATTTAACCGACTTTGGTCGATCATTAAAAATCGTGCTATGAGGGTCTCTTAGTCTATAGTTATTTCTTTTATAAACAATCCTAAATGTTTATGGACAAAAACAGCAACTTCATAAACGTAAAGTGAAGGAAGTGGTAACAATCCAAGACTTTGAAATAGCGGTTTACAGGATTGGTCAGGTAACACTCCACATATTGCCCTGATGCACTTCTTTTGAGCAATAAACACTCTATTTCTATCTGTACTGCGTTGCCCCATAATAAAATACCGTAGCGTAGAATTGATTCTATGTAAGTACTTTATTCTTTTAAGGGCATAAACGAATCTATTTATTCTATTGCATAAGTTGACTTTGTGCAACTTCCATTAAGGTCCTCGTCTATAATCACACCTAAAAACTTGAAATGTTCTACTTTACTTATCTTCTTTACATTTAAATTAAAATTTTATTGTGTATGCTTTGATTTATTACATTGGATATAATATAATTTGTCAATATTTATTTTTATATTACTTGCATCAAGCCATTCAATCATCATGTCAATAGTATAGTTGATGTCAGATTCGTGTAGTCGCAAAGGGTCTTTGTTTTTTTACATTTTTAACGTCATTAGATGTCACAATTACGGCGATATCATCCGCATATAAGGTACATTTATGATTTGTTACCTCTTTTATGTCGTTTACGTAAATGAGGAATAAGATTGGTCCTAGTACACTTCCCTGTGGGACACCAGAACCATTTTCTCTAAATTCAGATGATACACACATCATTTCATTTCAAACAATTTTATTGGCGACAACTTTTTGTTGCCGTCCTTTTAGATAAGACGCTAGCCACGTTAACGCCGATAACGCCAGTAACGCCGGTAGGTAAACTCGAATCACTTGGAAGTAGGGGTACTTTCAAGTGATTCGAGTTTACCTAGTAGAAGTTTGTGTGCAACAAAGTCGAATGCCTTATTGACAAGTCAATAAAAAGTCCAGTCGTCAGTTTTTTCTTGTTCAGATTTGTCAATATTGTATTTAATAGGTCAAATGTTGCTAATGTTGTAGACTTTTCTCCTTTCTTATACATAGGCCATATACAAAGGCACATAAGGCCTAACATATACAAAGGCCTGACTAGGGAGAATTTTAATTGATCGGGAAACGTCCCTGTCGAAAAGATAATTTAAAGAGATGTGTGCGGATACTGACTTTTCAGTAACACTCGTTTGTATACATATCCTATTTGACTTTGAGGAGTTTCCTTGTGTATTTTTGACGTCCAAGGCCCAATACCAATGAAATTAAAATGTGACCACTCTAGAGGTATACGCCCTTTCAAATAAAAAGAATACAAAGAAGTAATTAAATGAAATATCGCTTAAGCAAGCTTATTTAGAAAAACAAACATAGAGTGCCAATAAAAAATAATTTAAAACAACTCCTAACAATAGGTTTAATTCCTTCGTATTATGAAATTTTTTATAACAGTATTATGTAGATTTTGATTGTTTACACTATTATGTTAACTTGATTAATGTTTATTATCGACTAATTTTAATTTTTTGCTTAAATTGTTTACTACGTATATTGATCTCATTTCTACCAATGAAAGAAAGTAAAGAATTATTTTGTTTTACGTTCATTAAAGTATAGTAGGTATTAATAGAGTATAATTAAAGAAGTTTAAGACTGTAATTATTATCAATAAGAGAAAGTATATTAATATTAAGATGATTAATAAAAAGCGAATAAAAATACTTTTCGGTTAGAATTAAACGTAATCTCATTTTAAAAAAAACTATATGAATGAATCTGTATATTGTATAAATTAAATATTTTAATATATACACTTTTATGACTGATTTAATATTTGAATAAAGGATTAGTCCAAAAACATTAAGTCATTTGAAGATTTTTTAAACTTAAAAAGCACTAAGTATGAATGTTGTCACTATCACTAACTTGAAAATTATTCATAAAACGAATTAAGTCATTAGTATAAACTAAAAAGTCCTGTATTATTAAATTTATTATAAGTAGCAGTTTTTTTTATATCAATTTGAAAAAATATTTTATTGGTAATAGGTAAAGTATACTAGATGCACAGCGTCAATTTTCAGTTAAATTAAAACCGTAATAGGAAAGCAAAATAAAGCATTTCCGCTTACTTTTACTTTCCTTATATTAGAAATGAAAAGTAGAGTGTTTAACACGGGTAAAAGTTCTCAATTCCATAGTCGAACTACTACGCGTTCACTTCGTGATTGCCGTCGACGACCGTTATGACGTCACAGCTAACGGTACTGTAGACAAAAAAGTAATCATGTTTTTCAACTGTTTTTCATTTTTTTCTTGTTCAAATAGTGTCATTAATTTATATAACAAGTTGGGTTCGCCATTATGTAGGAACTTTACTCTTTTAATTATTATAACAACACAAATAACGAACGTAATGATTAAATCAACGGAAACGAAAATTAAGCTTTGCGTTGCTAGCCGTACTAGAAAGGCTTCAGTGCTATTCATGACTCATCGACAGTTGATGCTAATGTCTCCAAACTCAACGAATGTATACTTCAACTGTTCAATGTCCACGCACCACTAAAGTCTGTTCGAGTTAAGCGGCCATCTGCCCCATGAATTAGCCGTGGTGTTCGCATGGCAATGTCTCGTCGGGACCGTGCCTTCCGTACTTATAAAAAAGATAGAACTGAGGTGAACTGGGATCTCTATAAGACGGCGCGTAACCTGTGCAACCGAATGGTAAGGGCAGCTAAGCGTCAATACTTTCATGACAATATATCCAACTCCTCTTCGGCCAACACGTGGAAGTTTCTTCGCTCCCTTGGTCTTGGGAAAACTTCCCCCCAATCCAACTCCTAAGCTCCTTTTCTCTCAATGATTTCAACAAACACTTCTCGTCGTCTCCCACCTTAGACCCCGGCACCAAGTCCAAAACCATTTCTTTAATTGCTTCCAATGGCCCACTACACTCTGAAACCTTTTTCTTTTCTCCAGTTGTAACCTCCCCTACCTACTACCTACTACTACCTACTAATTAACTAGCTACTTACTGCTACTTGTCTATTATTTATTTATTTATTATTTGCAGCTATTTGTTTTGCTACGAATATATGTTTAATCCTACAACCTACTAAGTTTATTTTCGTTTATCCCAAACTACCTAACATTGAAATATAAATTTACTAATTTGCTTTTGTATAGTTTGAAAGGGCCCGTGATATCTAGTGGATTTCCCTGGTTGTGAATAGTAGTATACCCAAATTCTTTTCAGCATAGTGACTGGCGACCTATCCCTATGTTCTAACAATGGATACTAACTTTCCCTATTATTTCCTAATTAAACCTGCTATTATAACTAATACTTCATGATATGATATGATATGATGATATTCTCACAGAAAAATAAAAGTTACTCTATTAGATTGTTCAAGATAATTGATATTAAGTTATTACTTTTCGTTATATGATTCTACCTTTTACTTTACAGTTACTTTTACATTTCCTTGAATGTTGTTATAGTACTATGGAACTTCTAAGACTATCGAATAACCTAGATTACAGAATAACTTTAGAAAGTGTATAAAATACACTATTCATCTACCCGCTGATTCAATATAAAAAGCCAAAGTTAATTCTATTTCTTTGAGGAGCTGTTCATGATGAGTTCACGAGGAGTTGTTCATGATGAATTTATGAGTTAGATGATGATAAGCTATTAGACACTACAGTAATAAGAAGTAACCTGAGAAATAAGAAGATATAACCACTATGGAGTTAATTGTGAAGAATCACTTACCGCTACTAATTATGATTTAATTTTCCTTCGTTGATTTTATTTAAAGTACACAAATTAGCTGTTCCGGCTAGGTTTAAAGCCCCGCCGCCGCTTTAAACAGTAAACCACGACTACCAGACCTGGACAGTTTTCCTCCGGCTCAGCTAAATCAATTTATTGTAAATTTATAGCTTACAAATACTTTAAAGTATTCAGTCTTTGTTTGTCTGTTTTGGTATAATAAAATTACAAGAGGACAAGCAGAGTGCTTTCAAGCGATCTACCAGTCTTCACAATAAGGAAATATCTTCCATTGTGGCAGCTGAGATTCAAGATTAAATTAAATTTTAATATCTTTTATTCCACTATTGGTTTGATTAACATTATATCAAATGGATTCAACAATACAATCCACACACTCTAGGGATACTGATAGATCTAGTTTCTGAAGGAAAGGCAGCTTAATTCTAAGTAATACTACCCGGTATAAGATTCTCCACACCTCACTCTCAGTAAAGATCATGAATTGGTTCACTAATAAACTGTAGGGGTTTCAGATTATGCTACAATAATATCTAAACAGTACACTAATTGTGTTGAATAGACTTGTCTTTAATTGGATTCAATCGTTAAATGAAATTCTTTCTTTACATCTTCTAATTGAGTTGGTTGGTGAAACCAAGATGTTATATTTATACTAAAACAGTACATTAGTTCCACTATTTGTGAATTTAAATATTCACTAAATAAGTCGGTACTTTTATAGTACATAAACAAGGTATTGTTTCCTTATAGTCATAAAACTCCATTCTGTTAATTGGAAAGGTCCACTCAAGACTATGATCTAGCGCTCTATAGCTGTGATTCGACATTAGCTTAAATAGAAACGCGGGCTTATTCAATACACCCAGATCCAGATTTTAGTAAACCTTCAAGATTACTAGAATAGATTATTTCAGTTGTAATCAAAAGTCTGTACCAAGGTTTCTCATAAAACCAACCCAATACACAGATAAATAAACTTTCTTTTAAATAATAGTTCAACATATACTATCCACTCATAATAGTGATTATTTAATAGGTACTCACCGGAACTTGTAATATCAACACAATTAAGCACAACACAATAATTATTCACAACACTAAAATAAACCCTTGAGTTTATTGAGATACTACCAGTGGAAATATGGTCCAATCCCATTAAACCAATCCCAATAGTTCTATGTAAACTTTCATTCACAAAATTATAAAACTTCCGTTTTAGTGAGTTCAGTTCTATAATGAACCCCATTATACCATCCTACTTCTAAAGTCTATAGTGGACTTTTTAACCAAATATTTAAATATTCCCAACGCCGCCATTTTGTCGACGCTGACCTAATTGTCGTACTACCTAGTATCCTAATTGTCGAACTTAATTGTTGTACTACCTAGTAGCCTATGACGGCCATCTTGTCGACGCTAAACTATCTACCGCCTGCCTAATTCTCCTATTCTCGCCTACATAAATCGCTACTTACGCCTACCTAAATCGCTACTCACGTCTACCTAAATCGCTACTCACGTCTACCTAAATCGCTACTCACGCCTACCTAAATCACCTTCTCACGCATACCTAAATCACTACTCACGCCTTCCTATATCACTACTCACGCCTACCTAAATCGCTACTCACACATACCAACATCACTACTCACGCCTTCCTATATCACTACTCACGCCTACCTAAATCGCTACTCACACATACCTACATCACTACTGGTAGAAATCCTACACAAACTAATGTTCCTACCGTCACCTAGCTAACATCACGACCTCAGGATGTGATTACCCCCCATCTTGTAATGCTCACCTAACTTTCGCACTATCGTTTCTAACTATGATTTTACCTGCCTAACAACGACTAAATATCGATTTCCTACGTTTGTAACCATGATTCTTACCACAATCATCGACGCCCCATTATCTGTACAGATCGAGCAAGCATACTCTGTCCTACCTAACTCCCTAGCAGCTTGGCCGTTGCCAGATTTGAGTGGGAAGGATCAAATCGGCCCCTAACAGAGGATTAGCAATACCACCCGAACGCCTACAGCAATAAACGAGGGACATCCCAACAACGCCTTCGGACCGGGGCTTTTATTGCATGCATGCACGAATGGTAATGCTAAGTGGCTTAACTGAGCAATCGTCAACGGATGCCCGCTTAACACGCCACATGCTAAGCTATTGACCTAGTCCCCCCCTCGAGGTTCTGACAAAACGCCCCAAAAGACACTACTATTACTACGATACTAGACTAAACAAAACTTATCTAAGGACAAAGCCTCCTTCCTTTAAATACTTGATATCAAATCTTAACTAACCAAACAAAATCAATTCAAAAATCTATTGGGAATAACTACGTTACTTTATGGGTTTTCGCAAACAAAATCTACATACTTTAATGTTGAACTTAGTTATACCAGATAAGTTCAAATTAAAGCATTTATGCAAAAGACTCGCAACCGACTGCGGAACCTATCGTCAGACGCCTCGACTTCACTAACTTGCTGACTTCTTGAAATTTGCTTGATTTAAAAATATACTTCTTCAAACGCTTTCTTACAGAGGGTAATGATGGCTTCTACTTCTTCTTACTTCGCTGCTGCCGATGAAAATAAAGAGGACGCTTCCCTAAAGACTACCGCTTATATAACCTTCCCCCCATCCTAAATTGACCTAAATTCCATTCCCACTTTCTTTTTCCATACCTCATAAGCATCTTATCCGCCTACCTTCACTCTCTTATTTTCTTTTGCGCTACTATGAAATTTTCCCCTCTCCCTTAAAATTGGGAGATGGTAGAATCACCTAATAAAAATCTATTTACACATTACTTTACGACCAGTAGTCAATTCTATCGCCGTATTCATTAATTGAGTCTTACTACGTTTGTAAAGACAATATTTATAATTTAAGTTCTTACAAAACAATCCTTTACACTACTAGATAATCTTAAAGTACGTAATAACTAAAGTATTAGACCTCGATTTCTTAACCCTCCATTTACTAATACATTCGTAATTATAATATTATAATAATTTGATTTTTTATAATCTTCACATAAACAAATAATCCTCACATCTACTTCAACTAAAATCTAACTAATTAATCATTTCACTTTGCTTTTCCCAAAATGACGTAAATCTATTTAGTTCTATTTGCTAAAGTGCATATTACTGAATTTCGATTAAAGTAATCATTTCACTTTACTTTTCCCAAAATGGCGTAAATCTATTTAGTTCAATTTGCTTAAGAGCATATTACTGAATTTCGATTAAAGTAATCATTTCACTTTACTTTTCCCAAAATGACGTAAATCTATTTAGTTCAATTTGCTTAAGTGCATATTACTGAATTTCGATTAAAGTTTACAATACATAATAAACTATTATATCCAACCAATCCAACATATAAATATTGGTACTTTGGAATTCTAGCTGGCAATACTCAATCAGCTACTTATTTCGTTCCAAAGCTTACCTACCCTTCTTTATCTTTAAAACTGAAGTACGCAACTACACTAATGGTTAACTAACTTCAGACCAGTCATCTAACAATCAAACGCCCAACGACAACGTTAGTCTATTAAGCCCCCTATACATCTTTCAAGCCCCCTATACATCTTTTAAAGAATGCTTTCCAAAGAATGCTTTCCTATGACATTCGTAATAATTATCGTTTATGTTTATTATTCGTTTATTATACTACATAATGATTTATCTGTTGATTATTATTACTAACCAATCATATACTTTTTTTTTTATCATCCCGTGTTTTGGATTCATTATAATCTGTTCAACTTTAACTTTTATGGTGAATGGCTGCGTCTCGTTTCACGTGACGATTCTGCCAATGTCTGAGTAAAAGACGCAGTGAATTACGATACGATACTGTTCGGGTTTTATATAATCTGTAAAGTAACATCATCTGTGACAATGAAAATAGTTCCGACTTTCGCCACTAGATGTCAAATCTGTGTTATTATTGTTTATAACCTATAACAATAATATTATGAATTTCTTTTCAATATCAAATTTTGTTAAGTAAATCGTTTTGTGTAACAAACTACAAAATATGAACAATGCTCAAGATCCCTTGTAAAATAATTACACCGTAATTATTCCGTTTTCATACAAATATTGAAGAATATTTGAATCACTACAAAGTGTACCAAAACAACTATGACTCGCATTTAACTACAGAATCTAGATATTGTCTAAAATTTCCTGAAGATGATAGCCAAGGTTAGTTACAACCTTTATACTATATATTATAGTATATAATTTAAATAATATTTGAGATAAAATAACGATGTTCAGTTTTGAACCGTTACAGCTCGACCCCAAAATTCTTCATAGGTGACAATACTACGTATTGGATCCGGAGTAGAATTTTCTTACTCTAATCTCAAATATTTATATCGACCTTTCTACTCTCTTTTAATATAAATATATATTTATATATATTCATTTGAACTTTTTTCTCCCTTTTAAAACCCTAACTATTATTATTTCTCCAAGATCAAAGAATTGTTGGGTGAGCCCTAGTGTAAATGAAATTAAGATTGTAGAGTGTATTTAAACCAAGATAATATCAAAAATTATTAAGCGAGTTTAAGTATTTTTATTGCTTTTGCCAATTCCGACTTATGCATATCCAACACCAGAGTCGTACGAAATCATGGCAAAGTGTGGGTTGTGAGGCCACAGTCCCTATTAGACCTACTCGGACACATAGGCTCTTTTCTAACCTTATGAAAAGATAGCGTATGACGCAACCTATCCGCCCGGTGTACCCTTCCACAATTCCGTACACCTCCTTCTATTCCAACAGGGCCTACTCTGCCGGTTAGAGTGCGCATATACAATGTCCCTATATCTCCAAAAGCTTACTTAAGACTCTGGAACAACCCTAATATCACCTTGGAGAGTGTGCAGTTGCCGAGTTTCAGATATAGCTCTTAGCTTCTTGTCCAGTATGAATTTTGGACAGTCGTTCACACCGGGACAATTACAAACAACAACAACGTTTGTATATAATCTTTTTTTTTTTCTCTAACCTAACACCAAAGTCCCACTGTACAAAATTCAAGTTTGTTTATAACAGTGTGCGGATCTTATCTCTTGGGTCAATAATAAGGCTTGTATTCAGGCTTCACGTAAGTTATAAACCAAGGCCCTCCATAAAGAAGCTATTTTTTTTCATTCTTCCCCTAAACTAAATCTTTCATTCTATTCATCTTCCTAACTAACTTAGATTCTCATTCTATTCTTCTTTTCTCATCACACAACGTCCACTATCATCGTTCACGAGCCTACTTTCACGCCACCTAAGATTATACCATAGCTACAACCTGAATACAAAATCAATTAACTGAAGTCGAATGAAATTGAATTTTATTATTAGTATTAAAAATAGATACGCTGATTGTCACCATATGAAATTCTACACAAAATTGCAACCCATTGTAAAGATACACCATTTCAGATACTTTACGCAAGAATAAAACTTTACGCAATGCACCCTATGCCAATACGCATCTCTACTTTACGCAAAAGTGAACTTTACGCTACGCACCCTACTAATACGCATTTCTACTTTATGCAAAAGTAAAAATTTTATACAACGCACCCTAACAATACGCATCCCTACGCAAAACAATTTGTAAGAAATTATAAAGATTTTTCTTACTATTTTTTATATCTTATAAAAATGTACCCCTTCCTCTTCTTTTCCCATTCCTTGAGATTTTTAGATGAAGAAATATTCGGAACTTCTTGCTTCTGTATGTTGTCCATACTTCTTAAAAATTCGGCAGCCTCAATAATAGTTTCTATCTTACTCGTAGCCCAAACTTGCTGTATAAACTTCGGATAATGCCGCATGATATCACCAATTAATTGCTTTTCGGGAATATGGTAGTTTAACATCTGTGCCTTTCCTGACAATTTTAAAAAATGCTCCACCATGGTGGAAGTTTCCGTTCTATTCCATACACCTTGCACTATCTTCCGTCTCAGTTCGTTTTGTTCATTTTCACCCCAATAAGCTTTTAGGAAATCTAATTTGAAATCAGCTAACCCGGTCCATCTTCCTTTATAAATACGAGCCCAATCTCTAGCGTTACCAGTTAAACACTCCAGTATTAAATCTAATTCATTGTCCGACTTTCCTGCCTTCTTCAAATAAGTCTCTAAATCTTCAATGAAGTTAACGGGATGTACCGACGTCTCGCCAAATTTTGGTTTGTCTAAATTTATGTTCTTAACATTGCAAATTATATACTTCTGTTTATCTTCAACTAAATTAGATCCCTGTTTATCTTCAACTAAATTAGTTCCCTTAGTTACTTCCCCTTGTACACTACTTCCTATTTCCATATTGTTCACCGATGTATTCTCTGGAACTATTGTTTCCTTTTCAACCCCTGTAGTATCCTGAATAGACTTCTGTGTCTTTTTGACTTCTCCACTCAATACGTTTACTCTCCTAGTCAAAACTCCTATTGTGCGACTCAACATACGTTGTATTGTCAATAGCTCACGTGAACGTGTCATCCTTGGTCTCATTATAGTTCTAACTATCCGTTGTGGCTCCTCAACTGTTCGAGATTCCCTAACTTCCGTCTCCTCTGGTTGATGGGGTTGATTCGAAACTATATTAACTTCCTCTAAATTCTCTTGCTCCTCATTTGATTCATATCGCTTGGGTACACGACGAACTCGAGTCGGTTTACCCATGATGAAACTTAATTTCTTTCGTTAGCTTTTCAGATGTTTTATATAAGGTCAGATCTTTAAACAAATAAAACTTAATACCCCTATCGACTTGGCTTTATATCACTCAACGCCTTGGGTAACATAAAACCAAGCTCCCTACTTCTAACTTATTTAATGATTAAATTCTCAAAAGATGTCAATCACTAACTTAAATATTAGTTAATGTGAATAAGCATTAAAATAAAACTAAATAATTTGGCAGTTTTATTTATTTGGTTCCGTTTTATTCTATACCATCCTATTTTGTTATTGCAATAATGATTAATACGCTTGATAATAAACCCTACAACATCTCTACTAGATATTGTTCAAATGTCAATAGTTCCAAAAGGAAGTATAACTCTCTTCAAATAAATACATTATAACGAGTCATTTATAAAATACTTAATCCAAGTTGCGAATTGACTACTCCGATAGCATAATCTCAAGATAGAATTACTTAATAATTCAACTAAATAAATTTAAACTCATATCAATACGTATCAACATGTCCAATATTTTACTTTAAAAGCTTAACTAATTAATCCACGATCCCAAACTTTTCAATCTGTAACTTATATCTCTCCATCTTTGATAGGTACTCAAAATTGTTAGTCATAGCAAAACTCTAAAAATATTTATAACTTAAAGTTTTAATAAAATCATTAACTAAATTCAATGTTGAAAATGCCTATTGAATGATGCGAAAGCTATCCACAATATTCCGCAAATACGTTTACTAACAATCCACTTCTAAACCTACCCTTTAAAACTTTCAATATAAAGAGTTCTTAATTCCACTACGTTGTTACTAGTTAATTACTTCCGCGTGGGTGGCTATGAACAAATTTTTTTTTTTCTATTAAAATATGATACTGTTACCATAACTCATCAAACCCAACAATACCTATAAAGTAATTATACTTGATCCATCGTTTCTTCACTAACATTAGTAACGATAAAAATAACTAGGTATGTCATCAGCCCTTTCAGTACTAAGAATCATCAACTATTCGCTTCAACGATAGACTATACTAAACAAAACCTTTACATAATCATCAACTCGCTACTATTAAATCTACGCATGGTGGTGGAGTGGGTAACTCGCATAACTCTGGCTAGAACAAACTAAATGCTTACGCGAAGTGACAATATTGGCGACGACGTATCTATAGAAGTATTGTTATTTATTCTATTGTTTCATTTCTTATAACATCAAAATACCATTCAATCGCTTAAAGTTAACGCTAAAGTACCACCTTGTTACTTATTCATCTCGAAAAAACAATATTATATACACCGTTACTATGTGGCTCCACTACCTATTTACCGTTTAAAATTTACCTAGTTACTCAAGGTATTACAATAAAATAATGTTACTCAAACGCTTTAACTAACTTTATACACCTACTATTATCTACACAGTATAAGATTGAATGTGTGCTTGACTTACCATAAAGTTAGTTAGTGAAAGAATTACCTTTTTAGTTACCCAATATAAAAGTTTACATTTAAATCACTTAACCAAAATTATATTTTCACTAGAAAACTCCTCTAATTTTCACTGTTTCTATTTGTAACTTTATTCAGAAAGTAATTCTTGAAAGCCATGAAATAAATATGATCAGAGTCAAGGATAACCGCTTCTATGTTTTTATCGTTCACAACATCCTCAATAACTTTCTCGATCAAACATCACGAAAATATATTTAAATAAAATAACCTAATTTACCGGTGTAAACAAATAACTAAACCACAGTATACAAATGTCATGTCACTTCACTTTAAAAATGTCACAGAGCAGAAATCCGTCAACTCGATATAAAATTACTCGTTCGAAAACTCGTAAGACTTTCTTGAATAAAAAAAAAATGCTTTAACAAATTAAATTATACTTTATATTAAACTATAAATTTACAAATAGTCCTAATTGAGCGACACAAGCTACTAGTAACGAAACTTGTTATGTAATAGTGTAGTCATTGCTTTCACCGCCATCTACTAACTATAGTTGAACTAATTTTTAGTTCAACCCGCTACGATGGTGCTAACTAAAAACTCCTGTTAGACAGTCTTCTAATTTCTTTATCAAATAAAAGGTCTGCTTTTAATGCATACTACTTCATAAATTTTACCTACTAGACAACGCAACCGTACTATTTACCTGTCACAAACATACACTTAGACACAAACATTAATGTATCGATACGTAATTGATATGAATCTACCATGATATTGTTATGATATTGATACGATATTGATATAATATTGATGCTATAATGTTATACCTAGTTGGCTTACTAACTAAAAGATTGCAAACACACCACGAGAAATCGTTACGATTGCACTATACCATTTAACTGCGACGAAAATAGAAGCATATGTATAGTAAAACGAGACAGTTTTCACGATTTTTTTTTATAACTGTACCGGTTAATAAAATAATATGACATTTTGTATAGATAAAATGGAAACAGAGGAAACTGTGCTGATACTCGTAACGTATGTGCCAACAATAAAACCATCGCGGAAAGAAATGAATAGACTGCGCAGTTTTACTTGAACGTGTTTGGACTGAATGGACGTACAATCTGTATAGTTCGACTCGATTTATCGCACAGACACTCGTAATGTGTATGTACGCCTATAAAACGAATATACGAAACAATTAACCTAGATATCGATAATTTGCAGAATTATCGATAACGTAACGAAACTGTCGATAGTTTTGTCATAGCACTATAATGTCAAACTTCTAGGTGTTCGCTCTATGGCTTGATTTCTATCTGTACTATTAGTCTATTTATTACTTTGTGTGTCTAGTAATAAATAAAACCTGCAGTTATAATTCATTTTCGGGACTTTAACACAAGGATAAAACGACCCCTAATTTAATGAAACCCGCGAGAAGAAACACATGGACTAAACTACTCGTAATTTGATGGAACCCGCACAAGTGAAACAAATCATTGACACCTCGCCAGAGTAAATGTATTCCATGATTGATACCGTTTATCAGTCGTTAAAGAAGATCAATACCTATCCAGCCAGTCACACGCCTATCTATTTCACCGCATCAAGACTAAACTACTCGTAATTTGATGGAACCCGCACAAGTGAAACAAATCATTGACACCTCGCCAGAGTAAATGTATTCCATGATTGATACCGTTTATCAGTCGTTAAAGAAGATCAATACCTATCCAGCCAGTCACACGCCTATCTATTTCACCGCATCAAAATGTGACTGTAACAAACTTAAATGCAAACAGTCACACACTCTCAGAACTACACAAAAGCTTGAATCAACTGTACTAACCTAATTGTAAGTAAAATAATAATCCTGGTATAAGGCACCACCAAAATGTAACCTCCCCTACCTACTACCTACTACTACCTACTAATTAACTAGCTACTTACTGCTACTTGTCTATTATTTATTTATTTATTATTTGCAGCTATTTGTTTTGCTACGAATATATGTTTAATCCTACAACCTACTAAGTTTATTTTCGTTTATCCTAAACTACCTAACATTGAAATATAAATTTACTAATTTGCTTTTGTATAGTTTGAAAGGGCCCGTGATATCTAGTGGATTTCCCTGGTTGTGAATAGTAGTATACCCAAATTCTTTTCAGCATAGTGACTGGCGACCTATCCCTATGTTCTAACAATGGATACTAACTTTCCCTATTATTTCCTAATTAAACCTGCTATTATAACTAATACTTCATGATATGATATGATATGATGATATTCTCACAGAAAAATAAAAGTTACTCTATTAGATTGTTCAAGATAATTGATATTAAGTTATTACTTTTCGTTATATGATTCTACCTTTTACTTTACAGTTACTTTTACATTTCCTTGAATGTTGTTATAGTACTATGGAACTTCTAAGACTATCGAATAACCTAGATTACAGAATAACTTTAGAAAGTGTATAAAATACACTATTCATCTACCCGCTGATTCAATATAAAAAGCCAAAGTTAATTCTATTTCTTTGAGGAGCTGTTCATGATGAGTTCACGAGGAGTTGTTCATGATGAATTTATGAGTTAGATGATGATAAGCTATTAGACACTACAGTAATAAGAAGTAACCTGAGAAATAAGAAGATATAACCACTATGGAGTTAATTGTGAAGAATCACTTACCGCTACTAATTATGATTTAATTTTCCTTCGTTGATTTTATTTAAAGTACACAAATTAGCTGTTCCGGCTAGGTTTAAAGCCCCGCCGCCGCTTTAAACAGTAAACCACGACTACCAGACCTGGACAGTTTTCCTCCGGCTCAGCTAAATCAATTTATTGTAAATTTATAGCTTACAAATACTTTAAAGTATTCAGTCTTTGTTTGTCTGTTTTGGTATAATAAAATTACAAGAGGACAAGCAGAGTGCTTTCAAGCGATCTACCAGTCTTCACAATAAGGAAATATCTTCCATTGTGGCAGCTGAGATTCAAGATTAAATTAAATTTTAATATCTTTTATTCCACTATTGGTTTGATTAACATTATATCAAATGGATTCAACAATACAATCCACACACTCTAGGGATACTGATAGATCTAGTTTCTGAAGGAAAGGCAGCTTAATTCTAAGTAATACTACCCGGTATAAGATTCTCCACACCTCACTCTCAGTAAAGATCATGAATTGGTTCACTAATAAACTGTAGGGGTTTCAGATTATGCTACAATAATATCTAAACAGTACACTAATTGTGTTGAATAGACTTGTCTTTAATTGGATTCAATCGTTAAATGAAATTCTTTCTTTACATCTTCTAATTGAGTTGGTTGGTGAAACCAAGATGTTATATTTATACTAAAACAGTACATTAGTTCCACTATTTGTGAATTTAAATATTCACTAAATAAGTCGGTACTTTTATAGTACATAAACAAGGTATTGTTTCCTTATAGTCATAAAACTCCATTCTGTTAATTGGAAAGGTCCACTCAAGACTATGATCTAGCGCTCTATAGCTGTGATTCGACATTAGCTTAAATAGAAACGCGGGCTTATTCAATACACCCAGATCCAGATTTTAGTAAACCTTCAAGATTACTAGAATAGATTATTTCAGTTGTAATCAAAAGTCTGTACCAAGGTTTCTCATAAAACCAACCCAATACACAGATAAATAAACTTTCTTTTAAATAATAGTTCAACATATACTATCCACTCATAATAGTGATTATTTAATAGGTACTCACCGGAACTTGTAATATCAACACAATTAAGCACAACACAATAATTATTCACAACACTAAAATAAACCCTTGAGTTTATTGAGATACTACCAGTGGAAATATGGTCCAATCCCATTAAACCAATCCCAATAGTTCTATGTAAACTTTCATTCACAAAATTATAAAACTTCCGTTTTAGTGAGTTCAGTTCTATAATGAACCCCATTATACCATCCTACTTCTAAAGTCTATAGTGGACTTTTTAACCAAATATTTAAATATTCCCAACGCCGCCATTTTGTCGACGCTGACCTAATTGTCGTACTACCTAGTATCCTAATTGTCGAACTTAATTGTTGTACTACCTAGTAGCCTATGACGGCCATCTTGTCGACGCTAAACTATCTACCGCCTGCCTAATTCTCCTATTCTCGCCTACATAAATCGCTACTTACGCCTACCTAAATCGCTACTCACGTCTACCTAAATCGCTACTCACGTCTACCTAAATCGCTACTCACGCCTACCTAAATCACCTTCTCACGCATACCTAAATCACTACTCACGCCTTCCTATATCACTACTCACGCCTACCTAAATCGCTACTCACACATACCTACATCACTACTGGTAGAAATCCTACACAAACTAATGTTCCTACCGTCACCTAGCTAACATCACGACCTCAGGATGTGAACACCAGCATCCAAGATTACCCCCCATCTTGTAATGCTCACCTAACTTTCGCACTATCGTTTCTAACTATGATTTTACCTGCCTAACAACGACTAAATATCGATTTCCTACGTTTGTAACCATGATTCTTACCACAATCATCGACGCCCCATTATCTGTACAGATCGAGCAAGCATACTCTGTCCTACCTAACTCCCTAGCAGCTTGGCCGTTGCCAGATTTGAGTGGGAAGGATCAAATCGGCCCCTAACAGAGGATTAGCAATACCACCCGAACGCCTACAGCAATAAACGAGGGACATCCCAACAACGCCTTCGGACCGGGGCTTTTATTGCATGCATGCACGAATGGTAATGCTAAGTGGCTTAACTGAGCAATCGTCAACGGATGCCCGCTTAACACGCCACATGCTAAGCTATTGACCTAGTCCCCCCCTCGAGGTTCTGACAAAACGCCCCAAAAGACACTACTATTACTACGATACTAGACTAAACAAAACTTATCTAAGGACAAAGCCTCCTTCCTTTAAATACTTGATATCAAATCTTAACTAACCAAACAAAATCAATTCAAAAATCTATTGGGAATAACTACGTTACTTTATGGGTTTTCGCAAACAAAATCTACATACTTTAATGTTGAACTTAGTTATACCAGATAAGTTCAAATTAAAGCATTTATGCAAAAGACTCGCAACCGACTGCGGAACCTATCGTCAGACGCCTCGACTTCACTAACTTGCTGACTTCTTGAAATTTGCTTGATTTAAAAATATACTTCTTCAAACGCTTTCTTACAGAGGGTAATGATGGCTTCTACTTCTTCTTACTTCGCTGCTGCCGATGAAAATAAAGAGGACGCTTCCCTAAAGACTACCGCTTATATAACCTTCCCCCCATCCTAAATTGACCTAAATTCCATTCCCACTTTCTTTTTCCATACCTCATAAGCATCTTATCCGCCTACCTTCACTCTCTTATTTTCTTTTGCGCTACTATGAAATTTTCCCCTCTCCCTTAAAATTGGGAGATGGTAGAATCACCTAATAAAAATCTATTTACACATTACTTTACGACCAGTAGTCAATTCTATCGCCGTATTCATTAATTGAGTCTTACTACGTTTGTAAAGACAATATTTATAATTTAAGTTCTTACAAAACAATCCTTTACACTACTAGATAATCTTAAAGTACGTAATAACTAAAGTATTAGACCTCGATTTCTTAACCCTCCATTTACTAATACATTCGTAATTATAATATTATAATAATTTGATTTTTTATAATCTTCACATAAACAAATAATCCTCACATCTACTTCAACTAAAATCTAACTAATTAATCATTTCACTTTGCTTTTCCCAAAATGACGTAAATCTATTTAGTTCTATTTGCTAAAGTGCATATTACTGAATTTCGATTAAAGTAATCATTTCACTTTACTTTTCCCAAAATGGCGTAAATCTATTTAGTTCAATTTGCTTAAGAGCATATTACTGAATTTCGATTAAAGTAATCATTTCACTTTACTTTTCCCAAAATGACGTAAATCTATTTAGTTCAATTTGCTTAAGTGCATATTACTGAATTTCGATTAAAGTTTACAATACATAATAAACTATTATATCCAACCAATCCAACATATAAATATTGGTACTTTGGAATTCTAGCTGGCAATACTCAATCAGCTACTTATTTCGTTCCAAAGCTTACCTACCCTTCTTTATCTTTAAAACTGAAGTACGCAACTACACTAATGGTCAACTAACTTCAGACCAGTCATCTAACAATCAAACGCCCAACGACAACGTTAGTCTATTAAGCCCCCTATACATCTTTCAAGCCCCCTATACATCTTTTAAAGAATGCTTTCCAAAGAATGCTTTCCTATGACATTCGTAATAATTATCGTTTATGTTTATTATTCGTTTATTATACTACATAATGATTTATCTGTTGATTATTATTACTAACCAATCATATACTTTTTTTTTTTATCATCCCGTGTTTTGGATTCATTATAATCTGTTCAACTTTAACTTTTATGGTGAATGGCTGCGTCTCGTTTCACGTGACGATTCTGCCAATGTCTGAGTAAAAGACGCAGTGAATTACGATACGATACTGTTCGGGTTTTATATAATCTGTAAAGTAACATCATCTGTGACAATGAAAATAGTTCCGACTTTCGCCACTAGATGTCAAATCTGTGTTATTATTGTTTATAACCTATAACAATAATATTATGAATTTCTTTTCAATATCAAATTTTGTTAAGTAAATCGTTTTGTGTAACAAACTACAAAATATGAACAATGCTCAAGATCCCTTGTAAAATAATTACACCGTAATTATTCCGTTTTCATACAAATATTGAAGAATATTTGAATCACTACAAAGTGTACCAAAACAACTATGACTCGCATTTAACTACAGAATCTAGATATTGTCTAAAATTTCCTGAAGATGATAGCCAAGGTTAGTTACAACCTTTATACTATATATTATAGTATATAATTTAAATAATATTTGAGATAAAATAACGATGTTCAGTTTTGAACCGTTACACAGTGACCGAAGACGAGATTAGTAAGATTATTGTTTCCATTAAATCTAAAGCAGTAGGCTGTGATGACATCAGTAGACAAATGATTGACTGTTTCCTGGAACAAATTCTCCCTATAATTGTTCATATCATCAATTATTCTTTTCAAACTGGCGAATTTCCTAGTCTTTGGCGTAAGGCTTTTGTCACACCATTACCTAAAACTTCATCTCCTAAAACATTAAATAACTTAAGACCCATCTCTATTCTTCCTTTCCTTTCCAAAATTCTTGAAGCCGTTGACCATAAACAAGTTTCCTCCTTCATTTATTCCAACTCCCTTGTTACACCTCTTCAATCCGGTTTCCGTCCTGGACACAGCACAACAACGGCACTTCTCAAAGTCACCGATGACATAAGACTAGGCATGGAGAGCCAGTTGGTCACTCTCATAGTTCTCATTGACTTTTCAAACGCCTTCAATATGGTTGATCATGACATCCTCCTAGCCATTCTGAAGTATCTGAATTTCTCGTCTCTGTCACTGATTTGGTTTTCCAACTATCTGCGCGGTCGCCAGCAGGCGGTGCGTATGGGTTCAGATATATCTCAATGGACCGATCTCTCTGCTGGCGTGCCTCAGGGCGGTATTCTATCTCCCCTCTTTTTTTCCATATTTATTTACTTCCTCTCCTTATCGCTCAACTGCTCTTATCATTTTTATGCCGATGACCTACAAATTTATGTTCAGACGCCTGTTGACGAAATCAATTCGGCTTCATTGAAGTTGAACAGTGCGCTTCGTAAAATCAGTAGTTGGTCTGCCGATTTCGGCATAGCTGTTAACCCGTCTAAATGTCAGGCAATCATTGTTGGAGGTTCGAAACAGATCACCAAGACTAATATTAGTTTGGTACAGCCCATAATATACGAGAACACCATTATCCCTCTCTGCTCCAGCGTCAAAACCTTGGCCTGCATATCGACTCATCACTAAGTTGGACAACACAGGTTGCCGAGGTCAGTCGAGCTGTTATATCTTCATTGCACTTTCTAAATCGTTTCAGAAATTTTCTACCTACCCGCACTAAGGTCACTCTTGTCACTTCTCTTATTTTCCCACTCATTGATTTTGCCGATGTCTGTTACCCAGACTTAAATGAGGATCTCCTTAATAAGCTAGACCGCCTCATTAATAATGCCATCCGTTTTGTCTTTTGCCTTCGCAAATATGATCACGTTTCGTCGTACAGGTCTCAGCTTAAATGGCTTCCTATCCGCACTCTCTATTCCATTCTCAACAACCCTCATTCTCCTGATTACTTAAAATGCAAGTTTCAGCATCTCCGTGATTCTCACGATCGTCACCTCGGCTCTGCCAATTCTCTTTCTCTATTTACTCCTCTCTTCCGTTCAGGGTATATGTCCGAATCCTTCATACTACAAGCGACGCGTCTCTGGAACGGTCTCCCTGATTCTATCAGAAGGGCTCCCACTAAGTTTTCTTTTAAGAAACAAGCTCATGCACATTTATTGGAGGGCTTATGCCCGTGATGTGAGAAGGTCAATGTCAACACTTTTCTAAACTCGGTATTTGGTGTGTATGTATATATATATGTATGTATATAATTTCTATATATTATATTAATATTATATAAAATTATGTAGACATGTATTTAATGGTGTGTATTTATGTAATATTTATATTGCATGATGTAAATATTAGTTTTCTTTGTTTGTGCCGCATTCGTGTCTATCTGTTTACTGTTGGTTGACTGGTAGAGAATACTTTTAGCATTAAGTCCGCCATTTGTACCTTACTTTGTGTATTTGTACAATAAAGATTTATAAATAAAAATAAAAAAAAATAAGGCGACGCAAGGGGTGCGGTATGACGAAGCGGGCCGGGAGGTAGCGGCAATGATGAAGTGTACGCGTTAGTATATCTTAATAATCTCATATGGGAATTGCTTCGTTTTGACCCTTGTATAACAATCTACTATTTTTCCTGTTGGGGCCTAACTCTGATTATAAACATAAACCAACAACATCTTAATATTAATTAAACGGAGATTTTTGCGCCATCGCCATTGCAACGCCAACTTTTAATATTGTCGCACTGTATGCATAAGTCACTAGCTGTTTGTTTCCGCTTCAGGTTTTCCCTGCACATAGGCTTGGGGGACCCAAAAAAGGGAGGCAATTACGCGTTGTACTTCGACGTGAATATGCCGCCAAAGAAAGTTGTGCGGAATACAATGATCAATGGCGACTGGGGAGTTGACGAAATTAATGCTTATAGGTAAGCATCAGTTCTTTTTGGGATATATCGTAAGGCTCAATTTACATTGCGTTTCAGAATAATAAAAAAATAATTAGTAATTGACCGCGATTGAGCGAGCGCGAGTTTTTTTGTCACGCCAGTTTATCGATTTTTTTCAAAATGGCGGAGATATGTAAATAAAATTTATTTCAGTCAGTCTTTCCGGCGCTGTTTGTTCTCATTTGAAAATTTGTGAGCAAGTTCAAAAATTATATAAAATTTGTTAGTGTAGCCAGTTTTTCAAAATAATGGAGATATGTAAAAAACATATTGCAGTGCGGCTTCCGGTGTTGGCTGTTCTCCTCTACTTTTTTTCTCTTCGATTCTCGTAAAGTTTTTTGAGCATGTTCGAATGTTCGAAAATTATACATATGGAATTTATCAGTCGGGCTAGTTTTTCAAATTTTTTCAAAATGGCGGAGATATAAAAAAAACGAAAACGAACGAAAAGACATTTTCAATGTCAAAATAAAAAAACCGGACAAGTGCGAGTCGGGCTTGCCCACCGAGGGTTCCATACCATTAAAAGGTGTGAAATATGAATAAAATATATGTATATAATTGCTTAAATTTACTTATACATACCTACCACAAAAAAGTTAAAAATTAAAAAGCTTTTAAAAATTAAAAAGAAAAACCTCCTTCAAAAAACCTTAAAAAAATTGCTATAAAAAACAGCTTCAAAAAACAACAGCTCTAAAAAGCAAGAAATAATATTAAAATCTGCATAAGTACCTACGCATATCTGATATAAAATAACGTCTTATGAAGTCGGGTGGGGCTTTAAGAATTAAAAAATCAAATTGAGAAAGAGAAACCACGATAAATGTTTATATAAATTAAAAAAGAAAAATATATTTTAGCCCCACCCGACTTCAAAAGACGTTATTTTATATCAGATATGCGTAGGTACTTATGCAGATTTTAATATTATTTCTTGCTTTTTAGAGCTGTTGTTTTTTTAAGCTGTTTTTTATAGCAATTTTTTTGAGGTTTTTTGAAGGTGGTTTTTATGTAAATAACTACCTACTATTCACATAAAGAAACTTGTATCAATTCACACTTTACAGTTAACTTATTCAATTAAGTTCATTGGAACTTAATCGGAACCAGTGAATTGAAACTTTAATCTTCCTTCAGCTTACAGCTTTATAGGTAAGCATTTGTCAAAAATTATCATATTAACATACACCCGCCGATATGATATTATTAGTTAGGTGTGGTCAATGACACTATTGATTTTTTTTATTTTACATTATAAATAGTTCAGAAATTGAGTCTCGCAGTTTGTTTCCGAGCTTCTCCCAAAATTGAGTTTCCAAAACTTATAATTTTGTGTTTTATAAGTGATATTGTGGTTATATTTACTACACAGTTCGTACCTAAATTAGTAAGGTTAGGTTAGGAAACCTTAAAGTAAGTACTTAAAATTACTTTAAATTCTATTTTGTGAAATAATTTATTTATTGTGTACCTACGAGTGACACAATATTTTTTAAGTAGGTACAAAGCTACGCCATCTAGCATTTGTGTTGAACTAATTTAAAAATAATTGAAGTAAGCAAGGATTGTGCTTTTTTACGAGTTATCTGTTATCAGTCTAGATGGCGCTGCGCGGTGTCGTAACGATATTTTGGTAAACATCGTGTGAATAAAGACTTAAATTAATAATAGTAACGAACGATGCATTGTTTTTTTTGCTTGTATTGAGCTGGTGAAAAAAAAATTACTTTGTTGAGGCTTCATTCTCTAGGCGGGCACGCCACTGAATGTGTGTTTTTTTTATTATTATTATATTTGTATAATACTACTAGGTACAAGACACTTACGTAGGTAGGTACCTATTTAAGATTGTGTTTAATTACATTACTAAATTATTAAAAAAGTGCTAAAAGGCGGGGCTTATCAGTGCTACTCGTTTGACCGCAAAATTAAGCTAGTTTGCAATAGGAAAAAGAGGGAATATAAAAGAAAAAAAAAACAGAATTATCAATATAATGGTATTTAATGGTAAAATACACGTAATAATTGACATTATCACCAAATTTCAAGTTTATTGGTCAATTAGAAGTTAAATTATAACCGCGCATACCGTCGTTTAACCTCGATGATTGACTACGTACTTTAATGTAGTCATTAAAGTACGTAGTCAATCATCGAGGTTAAACGACGGAAAAACTATATATTTGTAATTATATCATAATAATATAGTTATTATTATGATATAATTACAAATATATAGTTTTTTGAGGCTTTAATGGCCGTATCTTTTTTTACGTTTACTTAGAAGTTTGATTTTTCAGTTCACAGCTGCAAGTACCCGTAGATTTGAGTATATGGTTTTAATTTCAACTCGATACTTCCACGCGTTCCCGAGATAAAGGGTTTTGACAGACGGACAGACAGACAGACAGACGGACGAAAAAAGAAGGTGCCAACCCTAAGCCAGACCAAGCCAGATTGACAATTCAGCACAATCTGATCGCAAACAACGTTACACATTCAATTTCTGGTCAATCTTTGTCAATCTGGCACAGTCTGGATTGTGTGTGTAATGGCTGCCATAAGGTATTTCCCGTTAACCTAGAACTTTGAAATTTGGCAAGTCATATCGTCTTATACTACAAGTACAGGGAAAAATCTGAAAACTATACATTTGTAATTATATCTTAAAAAATAATAGTCATTAAAGTACGTAGTCAATCATCAAAGTTAAGTGACGGTATGCGCGGTCATAATTTAACTTTTAATTGACCTAAAAACTTGAAATTTGGTGATAATTTTTATTATTACGTGTATTTTACCAACAAATACCAATATACTGATAATTTTGTATTTTTCTCTTTTAAATTCCCTCATTTTCCTATTACAAAACAGCTTCATTTTGCGGTCAAACGAGTAGCACAGATAAGACCCGACCCTTAGACGACGACCTCCGTGGTCGAGTGGCTTTGTATACCGGTTTTCAAGGTGTCGCCATCTCTGAAGTCCCGGGTTCGATCTCCGGTTGGGTCAATTTAGAATTTAGAACTTTTCTATATATTTTCAGGTCTGGGTTTTGGTGATACCACCGTTGTCTCTGATTTCCATAACACAAGTGCTTTAGCTACTTACTTTGGAATCGAAGCAATGTATGTGATGTTGTCAAATCAAACTATATAAAAAAAAAATTAAATATTAGCCCTATTTTTATAATTTATAAATGTAATTAAAAACACAATCCTAAATAGGTACCTAACTACCTATTTAGGATTGTGTTCTCATGTGTCTTGTACCTAGTAGTAATAAACAAACATAAAAATAATAAGTAAAAAGAAAAACCTCCTTCAAAAACCTGAAATCAAAAACAAAAACTGATTTAAAATTAAATGCCTTTAAAAAGCAAGAAATAATATTCAAATTATAAGTTACGCATATGAATATTCATATAACACGTCTATTGAAGTCGGGTGGGGCGGGAGGACAATCTTTTTTTTTTCTAATTCTAAAAGTCCCACTCGACTTCATTAGACGTGTTATATGAATATTCATATGCGTAACTAATAATTAATAGAATATTATTTCTTGCTTTTTAGAGGTATTTAATTTTAAAGCTGTTTTTGTTTTTAGGTTTTTTGAAGGAGGTTTTTCTTATTTTTTAACCAACTTCAAAAAAAGGAGGAGGTTATCAAGTCGACGGTATTTTTTTTTATGTATGTTTTAACATAACTTCACCATTTGTTAACCGATTTCAATTATTTTTTTTTTATTTGAAAGAACACAGTTTGTGTGTGGTCCAATAAAAAAATTACAGTGATCTGGCTAGTAGTTTTTTCAATATCCTGAAAAATAACAATTATTTGGCTTACCATCGCATGAGTTTTTGCGGATTTTCAGGTATAACTTCTTTGTTTATGAACCGATTTCGATGATTCTTTTTTTTTGAAAGGGTATATACCTCAAGAGTGGTCACCTTTTAATTTTATTGGTATTGGACCTTGGATTTCGAAGATACACAAGGGAACTCAAATAGGATATGTATAGCGATTGAGATATTGGTAGGTTTATGACAATCCAAAACAAACCGAGCTATGGTCTGCGCCGTTTAGGACTAGACTTGGACTACGAAGTACGAAGGCTTAACGGAACTCCTTAAAAACAAACAGCGTGAATTAGGAAATTGAGTTATGGGCGTTGTACCATAGAAAATATTATATGAAGTAAAAAATATTCACACGCGTACATACCTACCACTAAAATGTTGTTGTTGTTGTATCTTCGAAGTCCAAGGTCCAATACCAATGAAATTAAAATGTGACTATTCTTGAGGAATCATCGAAATCGGCTCATAAACAAAGAAGTTATACCTGAAAATCCGTAAAAAGTCGTGCGATGGTAAGCTAAAAAATTTATACTTTTTAGGATTATGAAAAAACTACTAGCCAGATCTATGTACTTTTTTTATGGGACTACACACAAACTAGTTTCTTTCAGATAAAAAAGGAATAATTGAAATCGGTTAACAACCGGTGAAGTTATGTTAAAACATACATAAAAAAATATAAAACGAAAATACCGTCGACTTGATAACCTCCTCCTTTTTTTGAAGTCGGTTAATAACGTTACGTTACGATACCGCGCAGCACCATCTAGACTAATCTAAATAACAAATAACTCGTAAAAAAGCACAACCCTTGCTTACTTAAATTATTTTTAAATTAGTTCAACACAAATGCTAGATGTACCTACTAAAAATTATTGTGTCACTCATAGGTACAGAATAAATAAATCATTTCACAAAATAGAACTTTAAGCAATTTTAAGTACTAACTTAAATAAGGTTTCCATTTAGGTATGATGAACTGTGTAGTAAATATAACCACAATATCACTTATAAAACACAAAATTATAAGTTATGGGAGCTTTTTGGGAGAAGCTCGGAAAAAACTACGAGACTCGATTTCTGAACTATTTATAATGTAGGTAGGTACGGAACCCTCGGTGGGCGAGCCCGACTCGCACTTGTCCGGTTTTTTTTATTTTGACATTGAAAATGTCTTTTCGTTCGCTCTAGTATAAGCCCCGATTTTACGAAATCCGAGATATCGGAGAGTTGTGAAGATATGATATTTAAAAAAAAAACCGCTTATTTACGAGAGCTGTAAGGTGCAAAAAGAATTATTCGAGAAAGTCAAAAACGAAAAAAGTTATGGCCGAAATAGTGAAAAAAAGTTCATTTTTTCCGATTTTTTTATTTTGGCGCTCCATATTTTGGAAACGAACAATGATATCAAAAATTTGAGAAAAAATCCTCTAGAAAATTTAGTCAGCTACAATTTGAGTCTAAAACAAAGACGAAGTTGATAGCGTAAACAGTTTGCATCAACTCATGGTAGGGCCACTAGACACTGTGCCGGCGGACACAATCAGTTTTTTCTATAAACGATTTTTTCTATATTGGCTCAGGTCTGGGTGTTTGTGATACCACCGTTGTCTCCGATTTCCATAACACAAGTGCTTTAGCTACTTACTTTGGAGTGGAGCATGTGATGTTGTTGTCAAATAAGATCTTGTTTATCACTTCAGATCATTCCCATTCCAAATGGACCGTCCATTCACGATAGAGGTGCTGGTTGATAAGAAGGAAACATTGTGGGCGGTTGACGGGGTGCACTACTGCACTTACGCTCACAGGAACGACAGCCTATTCGACGCTACTTTTGTGCAAGTGCTAGGCATTAAGGATCCCACAATATATGTTGGCAAAACTGATGTGTATCCCACTCCCATGTCAGAGCTACCTCCTGTCTCTGTCCAGGTAAGTTGTTTATCAAAATCTCGTTTATTTGTTGAAGTTTTTTATTTAGGAGCTCTATACCGAAGCTATTGCACTGGCGTGGTGGCTGCGTCTGTCAAATGTAGTCATGTATGTCTATTTTGTGTATATTAGACAATGATGTATGCGCTAAAATGATCTGACACTTCAAACCTACCAAAATATATAATCATTAGACATATAACAACCTTATCTCAAGAGATTAAGGTGCACTTTCATTGTTGTCTTGTGTGTCGTTTTGTTCTGAGAACAAACGAAAGTGCGTTAAGGTGCACTTTCGTAGTCTTGAGAAAAAGTTGATTTTTGTCAAATGTTTAGTTTAGTATTTAGGTAGGTTTGAGTGCTCAAATCATTTTGGCGCTGACTGTACACCAAACCTGGCCGTGCTACACAGCACCGCGTGTGGGCTATAAATAGCGTCAATGTTATTTGATGATTACAATCAATTTGCCATCTTGGAGGTTTGGGTGTTTGCATTCCCAGAAGGTAAATACTTTGATTGCTTAGTAACTTCCGCGACAAGTCACACACACTATTATTACTAGAGACCGGTCCGTCATCAGAGGTATATTTTGGGAGCAGACATTCTTAGGGATGGGGTAAATTATTTTGATTTATCGATAAATTACCTCAACTTGACTATAATTAAACAACATGACAAAACATATATTTTATTTATTTTACGAATAAACAGGTTCTTACATATAAGAATAAAAGAAATAGGTACTCTACTAAAAAGCAAATACTTAAGTAGATAAAATAATATTTGAACACAAAAACATTTTAAATCAACGTCGTATTTAATATATTGTATTTTATGTTGATTTAAACTATATTTGTGTTCAAATATTATTTTATCTACTTGTATAGTGTCCCAAAAAGGAATATGATTGGGTTAGGGTTTGTTAAATAAAACAAAAGATGCCAACCATATAGAGAGTATATATTCACCATAAAATCTTTGAGTCGTCTATGAAAGACGTAAGGCAAACCATACCGCGATGTAAATGAGTACAGCGCCATCTAGTTAAGAGCTTTAGAACTAATATTTGTATGAGACATCTTTATTTACTTTTAACTTTAAACATACCGCCCACCATGGACAGCATGTCCATTAAAACTAGACTAAAACGTTGGTTATACACATTGGTAATCCCAAACAAATACAAACTTTAATATTTAACAAAGTTCAGTATATCTTAAACAATAATAGGGAACCAATCCTAAACCGTTGCAAATAAATCCCATTTTGACATCAAAGTAACAACAAGAAACTCTTATACATAAAGGAACTTCAACATATAAAACAAAGATATTAAGCAAGATATCATTACTTAATTTCGGCATAGTACATTTTTTTTTACCGTTTGTAACAATATAAAAATCATAACAAATACAACTAAGAGAAAAAAAACATTTATGCTATGTAAACCATCAAAAGGAGCATAAATACTGCAAATACAAGTAGATACGTTTGGGACTGGATAGCTCAAACAAAATAGAATAAAACTGTGTTAATAAACGTTCATCGGTCAATCGGTAGAACACACAATTTGGAAACTGGTCTCTTAATGACTGAATTTTTGCATCGTAGGCTAACCACACGCGTAATTTGATCCGAACCAGGGTGTTTTTGTGTTACAATACCGTAAAGCCATCTAGCTGGTGGAAGATCGTCTTCTTTTACCAAAACTATGTCACCGATTCGTGGCTCCACTACCTGATTTGACCATTTATGCCGCTGTAAAAATTGTGCCAAATATTCTTTTGACCATCGACGCCAGAAGTCTTGTACCATTTTTTGGGTATATTGCCATCGCCTAAGACTGCTGACATTCGTTGACTCATAATTTGCATCAGGTACAAGTAACAAGGGACCGCCAACGAGAAAATGTCCCGGTGTGAGGGGATAAGGATCGCTCGAATCATCACTAACCTGTGTGATTGGTCTTGAATTGAGACAGGCCTCAATTTGAGCCAACACTGTTGTGATTTCTTCGAACGTGAGAGTAGACGTTCCAACAACTCTTCTTAAGTGATGTTTGGTGGATTTCACCCCAGCTTCCCACAGTCCGCCAAAATTCGGAGCATGGGGTGGAATAAAATGCCACTCAGTCCCGTTTGTGGAGAGCCAGTTTGCAATTTCAATATTACAATAAGATTTTTCATTATCCAGTAATGACTTTAATTCACGCGCTGCTCCGACAAAATTAGTGCCATTGTCGCTCCATAAGCCCGAACAATGGCCACGTCTAGCGACAAACCTTTTGAAAGCAGCTAAGAACCCTTCTGATGTAAGATCACTAACCGCTTCCAAGTGTATGGCCTTAGTGGACATACAGATGAAAATACAAATATACCCCTTAGTAGAGCGATGACCCCTTCCCTTGGAAGTTCTGATCGAAATAGGGCCAGCGTAGTCGACGCCACTATGCTGGAATGGTCGACTTGGGGTAACTCTAACAGATGGAAGTTGACCCATAAGTTGGTTTGAAGTTCGTGACGAGTAGCGGGTACAAACCACACACTTGTGTATAAATGACTTCGCCGCTCTTCTTGCATTTATAACCCAATACGCAGAACGAAGATAATTTAACGTTAATTGAGGACCACCATGAAGTGTACGTTCATGGGCATCGAAGAGTAACAGATCGGTCAAATGCGATTTGTATGGGATCAAGATTGGATGAGCAACATTTGCGTTAAATTGTGCTTTCTGCAACCTACCGCCCACCCTAAGGACTCCAGTTTTATCCAGGTAAGGATTGAGACTACGTAACTGACTTTTACTTTTTATGGAGTCATTTGAGGAGAGGCAATTAATTTCGTCTTTGAAAAACAAATGTTGATATTGTTTTATAATGATTTGAACTGTGTCTTGTAATTCAGAGTTAGTTAACCATTCAGGTAGAGAAAGAGGTACACATTTGACTTTTGCTAGAGCAATTTTAATAAAACGACGACAATACGTCAAAACTCTGACTAATCTACGAAAGGACGAAAATCTTGTATAAAATTCAGCTTCTGTTGTGATTTCTGTGACTGCACAAACCGTCTCTTTTTTGGACTTTACTTCTAAAGTTGTATCTAATTTGCTGCTCAGTGGACTGTATTTTATAGCTCTCTCCAACAACCAAGATGGTCCATTTTTCCACAACTGTATTTCATCAACTTTAGACGGCTGAATACCACGCGAAGCGCAGTCAGCGGGATTTTCAGCAGAGCGAACATGTGACCACTGCTTCCTATCAAACAAGGTAAGAATTTCCGCGACTCTATTGGCAACAAAGGTCTTCCATCTACTGGGGTGGCTGCTGAGCCATGCCAGCACCACCTGAGAATCCGTCCAAGCATGGACATGATCACGCGAAACCTCCAGTACTTCAGCAACCTCAGACAACAACTTTGCCAATAGAACCGCTCCGCACAATTCTAATCGAGGGATAGATACCTGTTTGATAGGAGAAACTTTTGTTTTTGACGTGACAAGATTAACGTATACATTACTACTAGAATCTATAACTCTAAGATACACTACTGCTGCGTATGCGTCCGTAGAGGCATCGCAGAAGCCATGAAGCTCCACACACACGTCTTCTTTACTGGTGTGCATCCATCGAGGAATAGTGAATTTGGTAAGTGAGGTAAGTTTTTCTTTGTAAGTAAGCCATTCCTGCAACAAATGGTCGGGCAATTCCTGATCCCATTCTAACCCAGCCATCCATAATTTTTGTATAAAGATTTTAGCTTGAATTATGGATGGTGCAATCCAACCGAGTGGGTCGTATAATCGCGATATATCGGATATTACCTTCCTCTTTGTTACAGGTATGGTTACTTCTGGCAACTGCACTGCATATTCAAACTCGTTAGTTGTATTGTTCCAAGTCAAGCCTAAAACTTTCTTCACTTCATTTCCGTCTTTATCTAAACCTATTGAAAATGTATCTATAGATTCTTTAACTACCCCTTGTGTCTCATCTATCAAATCTCTATTATTAGAATTCCATTTTTGTAACTTAAATCCTCCTTTTTCTATTAATGCATTCATTTGTTTGTATATTTCCAGACCTTCTTCTTTAGTATGGCATCCAGACATCAAGTCATCCATAAAATAATCTTCCAAAACTCTTTTAGCCGCTTCAGGGAACGTATCACCTTCATCATAAGCTAGTTGCCTTAGAGTTCGGACTGCATGGTACGGCGCACTCGCGGTTCCAAAGGTGAGACGCAAAAGTCTATAGTGCCGAGTATTAACTCCATCAGACCACAATATTCTCTGAAAATCTGCATCTTCTTTGGTCACCTTTACCTGGCGGTACATTTTTATAATGTCTGCAGTGAGAGCAATAGGATGACGTCTCCAGCGCATAATGATATGCCTCAAGTCTAGCTGCAACGTGGGACCTACCATTAAATCATTATTCAATGATACGCCGTTCAGGCCAGGAGACGACGCATTAAAAACGACACGAACCTGAGATGTCGTCTTGTCTTTTCTTACGACCGCGTGATGAGGTAAGTACACTGTATGAGCTGTAAATTTTTCATTTTCAGGTACTTCCTCCATATGATTGAGCTGAATATATTCATTTAGTACATGTGAATATTGCTGTTTCAACTCAGAATTTTTATCTAACTTTTTTTCCAGATACTGAAGTCGTTTAGCTGCAATGACTTGCGAATTGCCGTACTTGCACTGAGGATCGGAGGAACGGAATGGAAGCTTGACTACATATCGACCAGAGCTATCTCTAGCCGTAGTTTCCGCATATAACTTTTCGCAGTCTTCCTCTTCCTGAGTAAGGATTTTTTTGCCGATTATACCATGTGGTTCCGCCTCCAACTCCCAAAACTTTTTGAGAAACTCATCCTCGTCTACAAAGGTATGCATGCTAATGACTGTATAAACATGAGGAGATTGGATATCGCTGCCGGGGTTCAAAGAAATCCTGCCAGAGAGAATCCATCCAAGCTTAGTATTTTGTGCTACTGGAGTGCCTGGAGGACCCTTGATAATTCCTTCAACTACAATCTGACCAAAGATATCGGCTCCCAGCAGGAGATCGACCTTGTTAGGTATATGGAAATCGGGATCCGCAAGTTGTATCCCCACTAACTGTGGATACGTTTTTGTTGTTACCTTTTGTGTTGGTAAAATAGAAGTTAATTTGTTCAGTACATGAGCTCTGACGACTACAACAAAATTATGGTCATGTACTGAGCGAATTTTAAAACAAACTGCTGACTTCGATATTACAGAGTCACTGTGATCGCCAACACCTGAAATGGTAGTTTTTGCTGGTAGCTTTTGAAGCCCAAGCGATTGCACAGCAGCCTCTGTAATAAAAGAAGCCTGGGATCCTTGATCGATCAAGGATCTGAGAGTACAATGACTTCCTAACTTATCTTGCACTCTCACTAGCGCAGTGGCTAAAAGAACTTGGCTGTTACTATTACAATGATATGCTACGACATTATTGGCTTCCTCTAAGGCATTAGAGCTCTTAAGTGTGGAAGTGGTAGCTGCAACGATGGTACTCTCAGCAACGGACGAATCAGCGACATTGTTTTCCGTTGTGTTTGGAACACTATTATGTAATAAAGAGTGATGGTTTTTTCTTACACACTCGGCACCTAGAGGTTTGACGGCATGCAAACACTGAATGATTTGGACCCATACAATTGAAACAGAGGTTATTTGATTGAATGAAACTACGACGTGTTGAAACGCTTTCCTTCGCAAACTTTTTGCAATTACATAACTTGTGGCTTTCAGAACAGAAAACACACAAAACTTCAGTGGCGTGATGGACTCTAGTACTTGTGATAGTATTACTAGGACGAATCAAATTCGGCTTAGAAGCCTTCGGCAAAAATTCTAGAGACCTAAATCGATGCTCCAGAAACTCTTTGAATTGATTCATAGATGGGAGATCATCTGAAGTGCTTATTTGAGCTTCCCATAATTTACGGGACTCCGCGTCTAATTTTGAGCTAATTATAAAAATCACGATGGCATCCCATGAATCAGTACAAAGGCCCAAGTTTTTCAACCCATTTAAACAGTCGGTCGTTGTATCCAATAACGACTTTATAGCACTAGAAGACTCTACAGTAATACTAGATTGACCGACGAGACGTTTAAGAAAACAATTAGATAGAAACTTTTTATTGCTATACCTTTTTTCTAAAAGAGACCAAGACTCTATATAATTTGATTCAGAAACTGGAATATGTCTGAGTAGCTGTTCAGCTTCTCCAGACAAATGAGCTTTTAAGTAGTGTAATTTATGAACGTTTGGTAAATTCGTATTATTGTGGACTAAAGAAACGAATAAATCTTTAAACGTTGTCCACTCCGTGTATTTTCCACTAAATGTTGGGATAGCAATCTTGGGAAGTTTGACATTAAAATTGCCATTGCAGCTAACAAGTAGTGAAGAATCAGAATTCACAGCTTTACTACTATCGCCTGTAACACGTGTCTGTGATCGTGTGATTTTTAATAAATTATCTTTTAACTCAGCCTTGTAATCGCAGTATAACTCCTGAGTGATTTCATACACTTCACCTTTACAATAACTAGAAGACGTATATGCAGGTACATCAACCTCAGTTAACATAGTGCGGTGCGTATCAACAAAACTTTTCCACTGCTCTTCCAAGTTTTCCAACCGCGATTCTATGTACCCCTGAGTGAGACGCTCTTTGGGAGACTTTTTGAAATTTGCTCTGTTATTCTAAGTCGATACAACACTTAGAAAGATTTTGAAAAAAACTCAATAAATTTTCTAAGTCCACACAAAAATGATAAAAATTATTCTAAGTGTTTGAAACTTTGAGACTTAGAAAAAATCGGGCATAGGTTCCCCGTCTCAACACATTTACACTTAAAATTCTACAAGTCTTATTTCTATACTAAATCTAACACAGTAAAGTTAAAGTCCAAGTTTTATTCACGCCACTATTGAAGATTTTTCTTCCTAGTAAATAAAGTTCAAAATAACTCACTGTTGATTCCACGTTCAATACCGTCCATTTAATTCCTTGTCCAGCCGGTAGTTGTCGCTGCTACTGCACTTCGCACCACGGGTTCTAATCCAAGTCTGCAAGCGCCCTCTAGCGTCGACTGGCTGCCTTGGCTCCGATTTCAAAAATGCAAAGGCTCCGCAACCGCAGCAAACACACCATAACAGACAATCCGTCTATTCGTCGGTGTACAATGATGGCCAACTGAACAATTCCCTCTAAGGTAGCCTAAATCCGGCGTACCGAAGGATCAATGTATAGTGTCCCAAAAAGGAATATGATTGGGTTAGGGTTTGTTAAATAAAACAAAAGATGCCAACCATATAGAGAGTATATATTCACCATAAAATCTTTGAGTCGTCTATGAAAGACGTAAGGCAAACCATACCGCGATGTAAATGAGTACAGCGCCATCTAGTTAAGAGCTTTAGAACTAATATTTGTATGAGACATCTTTATTTACTTTTAACTTTAAACACTACTTAACATTTTTTTCCCAGAAGTGTATTTCTGTTATTCTTAAATGTAAGAACCTGTTCATTCGTAAAATAAATAACATCTTTTTTGTCATGTTTTTTAATAGTAGTCGTGTCGAGTTTATCGATGAACCAGAATAATTAGCAAAAATATTTACCTCATCCCTAAGAACGTCTGCTCCCAAAATATACCTCCTCCGATTACGGGGTCTAATTATCACCAACATTTTTGTCTTGGATAGGGTCTGTGCCCAATAACTTGTAAATAAACTATAGAACCTTAGCTTCAATCTGTACATGTCAACTTTCGATACATTATGTACTTAGCGAGCAATAAATTTAATTAAAATCAGGCGCCACTTGAGGTACATAAGGGCCTTAAGCAAAAATATGCCTGTGTCAGGAGACTCCGCTCTTCCTTACTTATTTTTCTATTATAGTCAATGAAATTTCCTTATCCAAATTATTAGTTAATTAAAGAAAAAAAAAACATTTAATGTTTTAGGTTTAAAAATAAATTAAAGGTAAGTACTTTTTAATATTAATAATAAACATATTTATGAATATATTTTTTATCTAAACGTTTCTGTTTAATAATTTTTAGACTTATTAAAAATAAATAAGACAGAATAAGGTTACATCTATATACAACGTGTTACAAAATATACCATGCCCTATATACCATGTTCGGCATTAGGGGTAACCTAATGCCGAACATTAGGGGTTGAATTTCGCAAAATCCCGTCTTAGTGAGCACCTAC
Organism: Catoptria pinella; assembly: GCA_963556745.1. Taxonomy (NCBI): domain Eukaryota; kingdom Metazoa; phylum Arthropoda; class Insecta; order Lepidoptera; family Crambidae; genus Catoptria; species Catoptria pinella. Next base: position 6,670,188 of record OY750782.1, on the reverse strand, counting down.
GCCCTAAAAGCAGCCCCCATGCAAAATTTGAGACTCCTAGCACTTGTAGTTTCTGAGATTTCCTGATCAGTGAGTGAGTGATTTTCCCTTTTATATATACACAAGGTGTTACAAAAATACCCCTAATGCCGAATATGGTATATAGGCACCATCAAACTGAACAACTTTTACTATTGGGACCAACTCTCAAATCGCGAAAAAAAAATTAACTGTTTCAAACATTTTGTTATTTTCGATTTTAATTTATGTATGAAACAGCTGATTTTTATTGGGCGATTTCAGAGTTGGTCCCATAGTAAAAGTTGTCCAGTTTGATGGTCCCTATATACCATATTTAGCATTAGGGGTATTTTTGTAACACGTTGTATATTACAGAGAAGTGTTGGATGATCGAGATTGATAATCCTGATAATGCACAACATATTTTTATTTAGAACTAGCTGCAACCGGCATGCGTATTGCAATGCTCTGTTTTTTTATCGGATCAATGGTTTAGGAGTCCCGTCGTCTGTACACTTAGATCTTTTAAACTATGCATAAAAAACCGCATCAAAATCGGTCCATAAGTTTGAGAGCTAGGGTGCCTCAGACAGACAGACACACACAGTTAAACTTATAACACCCCTTGCGTAAGTTGTGTACGTCGTATATACATATTCGTATAGTGGTGGCCACATTAATTAAGGAGAAAAGTCGATTTTCATCCAAACGAGGTAATTTTGAAGTCTTGGTTTTCCGCTAGGGATTGAACTAGCTGTGATCTGATGATGGCCATCCAGAGAGTGAATGGAGAAGATTCAGATCGCAATACACACCCAACTGATCTGGTCAGCATTCTAAGAGATTATTTAGAAGCATTAGAATTTTCAGTAGCAAGATTTTCATACGCGAATATTTTTATGCTATATTCGCGGTTTTTTTAAACATATCCTTACATCTCTTAAAATGCTGGTCAGATCACTTGGGTGTGTATAGAAATCTGGATCTCCTCCATTCACTCCTTGGATGGCCATCACCAGATCACCGCTCGGTCAATCCCTGGCGGAGAAGCAATGCTTAAAAGTTACTTCGTTTGTATGAAAATCGAATGGCGTCCTTAATTATGTGGCCACCACTATATATAGATATCCTGTAGTATAGTCTAATAACTTCACACTTACCACACTAGTTACTACATTGTACCCGTGCGAAGCCGGGGCGGGCCGCTAGTATAATAATATTTACTTTGATTTATTTTATACATTGCAATAAACTTTCAGTTTCTATGTAGGTTAATTTTTGTATCCAATTTGTTAACATTGATACACTCGTAATAGTACATTATGATATAAGTGCGGTAATTATCAAAGCGCACGTATGACATACGACGTTTTATAACATATTTGCGAGAAAATGAATAAAACTCGGACTTTCGTAAACGAATTTGTAAAATTGATTATTACGTTGTCAGTTGGGATTGCCACATGACCGCTTGAGCGTCTTTTTAGAAATGCCAGCAACTTGGAGTATTATGACTTGACATCAATACCATGTTTTGTTTTCACAGTGCTTTTTAGCATTGAATTGAAGTAGCACCACAATGAGCTTGACTTATATATTTTTCGGACAAGAGGCTTAGAAAAGCCCTTTTCGCTGCCTCTGAGAATTGGCGGTGTCGAATTATTAAATTCATCAGTACTTGACGACATTTTCAAATTAAAACAATACAGCGAAAAGAAAAAGCCCGCGGATTAATTTTTACTTGTTCACAAATTAGCGATGCGCGCGCATTAGCGCTTTTTTTAAGGCAAAGGCATAAAAAACAGCCAGTATTATTAATAAAGTAAATTAATATTTTTGTGTTTTTGTTACAGATTAAAAACAGGTTGTATTGTCAACATTAATAAAATTAACGAATTAAATTTCTATTCATTATATTTTATCCCCAAAGTTTTTTTTTTTTTAAATCTGACCTCTTTTCTGACATAAAAACTCTTTGCTAAGATTTAAAAAAGTACCGTATGTTTTAGACGGAGCATCTTGATAAACCGTGCGTTTTACATTACCATAACGCACAAGTACGTAATGAGATACAATACGATATTGAAATTGGTGTAATAAGAGACCCTTTACGAGCAAATATGTTATAAATAGGTTTATTATACATCATGTTACAAAAATACCCCTAATGCCGAATATGGTATAGAGGGACCATCAAACTGAACAACATTTACAATGGGACCAACTCTCAAATCTCGAAAAATAAACCAGCTATTTCATACATTTTGATTTTAATTTTTGTATGAAACAGCTGACTTTTTATCGCTTTTTCAGAGTTGGCCCTATAGTAAAAGTTGATCAGTGTGCTGGTCCCTATATACCATATTCGGCATTAGGGGTATTTTTGTAACATGTTGTATTTATAAATCTCTTTATTTATTTTATTATACAAATATGCTGAACGTGTTTCGTATTGCGCTCTTGCAAACATTGTCTTATTGTAGGGAACTGGTACCACATTTTTCTTTCCCCTTCTACCCTCATTAGTTGGACTAAAGGGTATGTTTTTATGATTTTTTGTATAGTTTACGAATAGATAGTAAACTGGTTATTTGGTAAAGCTCTTGTGTTGAAAAAGTCCTATTCTTAAAATACATCGTTAATTTATAAATATAAAAAACCTCCTTCAAAAAACCTGAAAACCAAAACAAAAACAGCTTCAAAATTAAATATCTCTAAAAAGCAAGAAATAATATTAAAATTATTAGTTACGCATATCTATTTGAGTGAGGAAAGAAGATAGAGCTACGGAAAATGCATATCTGGCGGTTATCCAATCCAGTTATGATATATGTTAATCGGCATTATGATTATTGGTGAACTTATTGACGAGAGACGAGAGACATAATTTGACTTAAATAATGTAATTATGTCCTCTGTTAAATAATTATGTTCTTATTGATCTTATTGCTTATTGATTAGATTGACTTATTGATCCCGCTCTGATGTTTCTTGCTGTACGTCATGGATTCGATAATGTAATGATTCAACAGAACGACATAAATAGTTTAAACGATTTAAATAACGTTTTTTTTATATATTTTTCAGCCTTCCCCTGGTCACGATTGTTACTTCGTTGCTAATGGCTGCTCGTAACAAGGTAAACAATGTTTACGTTATTGTTTAAAACAAAAGCTAGTTGGAAATAAAGTTAATCCAAGAAACGACTAAGGGTTGTCGATTCGTCGAAAAACGACAAATGAGATGCTCTGAATGTTTTGGGCATATTACAAGGTCAAACAGTTATATTGAGTAGGAACGAAATACGTTTAACGTTGTTTGTTGTTTTTGAATGGATTATTTGGATTTCACTAGACTTATTATCGTGGTGCTCAATTTGTACAAGTTGTTTTCTATTGGTTAAATATGACTTAAACCATTCGTCGGTATATCCGAGGATTCCGAAACCATATAATTTTGTCAATAGGATATTGTAAGAAACCTTAACGTATGCTTTTGTCATATCGAGAAGTATACCTAAAGCAATTTTTTTGTCGTTAATATACTGTAAAGCTGTTTGAATATAATTGAAAACTGCCAGTGTAGTAGATCTCGATTTTCTGAAGCCATTTTGACTGTCATTCAGGATGTTGAACTTTTCTAAAGATGCTATTAATTGATTGTACATTGCTTTCTCGAATATTTTTGAAAAAGTTGGTAATAGGGCTAATTGCTCTATAATTATTGGGCACTTTTGTATTGTCTTTTTTATGAATTGGTATTATTATTGCAGTTTTTAGTGCGTCCGCACTTTTTATATGGAGTGTCCGGGGTGTGACACGGAACAACCAACTGTTTCACACAAGGTGTCCGCCTCGGTAGAAAGTAGTAATCAATGACAATCGTTAATTGAAATTATTTCAAAAGCCAATTAAGTGTAACCAAAGATTCAATCATCAGTTTATTACCTAACTGATAAATGTTCCATGGAAAATAAATTATTTGCGCGTCTATCAATAATTGAAATAACATTCATTTCAATCAATCAAGTGAATCAACGTTGCACAATGAAAGTGGCAGTTTTATTGTTGCTGACAATAATTGTTACTATCTTTTCGGCGGATGCTGTTTGTATTTTTACCTTACTCTTTTTTTGAGTCATTAAAAATGCAGATTTCAAGGGGCCTGTTTCTCGAAAGTTCAAGTTCACAAGCTTCAACATGTTACAAGTACTTGTAAATTCTGTTTCACGAAGAAAATTACAAATGATTTTTTTCGGTAAATGCACTGGCTGATAAGTATAATGTCAATGTCGCTGTCAGTTCAACCCGCTAGTTTCGTTTCAGTACTATTATACAATATGTTAATTTTATACTTGATCAAATGAAATGTGAGGATATTAGATAGAAAACCATCGATAAAAACATGAAAAAAAAAATTTATATGTTAGCCATTTTCAAAATTCAAGCCATTTAATTGTTTTTTTAAATTTAATTCCCATCTTTTGGTTTTATTTTTTTTCTCTTTATTTATACGTTGTATTTTTTTAATAGTAGTCTTATTTGAAAGCTAGATAGACTAACTAGTATTAAAAATAAAAAAAAATTACGATATCAAGCAGAAAATTTGTCAAAAAAATAATAAGATATTTTTTTTCTTAAAAAAAGTACCTTTCTTTTAAAATTTTTGATCTTTAACTTCGAAACTAGCACTTTGAAGTGACCTTTTTAGCATGTTTTATTAAATTTGATGACTTACTCGACAAGTTCACCGAAATAACATGGGTTCTATCTCTTTTCGTTGTTAAGATAATCACCTTCAAATAATGGCATCGGTGTATTGATTTGTGCATATGCGCCGCACCTACCCATAGTCGAACACCTGTACCCTTAAGCATAAGAATAAGTACCTTAAGAATGAGTTTGGAAAACTGTATTCCTAATTGAAAACTATCGCTCTATCTCTTTCATGTCCTTTGACTGCTTTAACGACATGAGCAGTCCATCCGATAGTTTTCGTAAACGTTGACAGTTAAAATCAAGTCATAAGTACTATGAGTAAAGAAAGAGTTAGATGCATTAGGGCCGAAACGAGTGAGTGAGAGAGTGAATGGTTGTTTGAATGTCATTATGGTTCAGTTCATCTTTTAACGTTTCCTAACTTGCGGGTTGAATACGCTCACCATTTTTTTTTCGTCGTCATGCCTTCTACGATAGACACCTTGTCTGCTCGCGAAGTAGCTGACATTCATTACATTTACGGGTTTTGCGATGGCAATGCTCGCGCCGCCGCTCGAGAGTATCATCAGCGATTCCCGACAAGACCTGCCGTTGACTACAGGGTTTTCATAGCAGTGCATCGAGAATTCAGTGAAAATGGACTGCGACGCCCACGTCGTGAACGTGCTCCCGTTGTACCGGTAGATGTGGAAGAACAAGTGTTGCGTTTGGTATATCAAGATCCCACAACTAGCACTCGACGAATAGCGCTCCAGTTGGGGATTAATCACGTCCAAGTGTGGAAAATTTTGAAAAAGGAATGTTTATACCCCTTCCATTTTCGAAGAGTGCAGAATTTACACGAGCCAGATTACAACGGAAGAATTGTTTTTTGTTCGTGGTTATTGCGGCAAAGGCGTATCGTCCGCAACTTCTGTGACCGTATTTTGTGGACGGACGAGGCCAACTTTAACCGGACAGGAATCACAAATTTTCGCAACCTGCACTTGTGGATGCCAAAGGAAGAAAATCCGTTCGCAGTTCGACCAGCATCGTTTCAAGTCGAATTTTCAATAAACGTTTGGGCTGGGATGATTGGAGATTATTTAATCGGACCCTTTATCCTTCCATCAAGGTTGACAGGCCAAGACTACCTCTTGTTTTTACAAGAACAACTACCTGGTCTGATGAGTGATGTGGATTTAGAAACAAGGAGGATGATGTGGTTCCAACATGACGGCGCTCCAGCTCACTTTCACACAATCGTGCGTAGTTATTTAAATGATCGATACGGAGATAGATGGATTGGACGAGGTGGACCAGTGGCGTGGCCGCCACGAAGCCCAGATTTGACCCCACTGGATTTTTATTTGTGGGGTCATATGAAACAGATAGTGTACAGTACTCCAATTACTACCAGAGAAGAGTTGTTACAAAAAATAATGGATGCGGCTAATCAAATAAAAGAAAATCGTACTGTTTTAAAAAAAACTATTCGTAGTGTGGCATTACGTGCAACTGTTTGTATGGATGAGAATGGTGGTCACTTCGAAAATTTAATTTAAATTAAATCATTTTAGTTTTTCCATTTTTTTTTTGTTTAATTCCATAAATTAAATCATTATTACATCACTTTTGATTTTCATACAGAAATTACATATCTAATTTAAAAAGTGATTATCTTAACAACGAAAAGAGATAGAAGCCATGTTATTTCGGTGAACTTGTCGAGTAATTCATGAAATTTAATAAAACATGCTAAAAAGGGCACCTCAATGTGCTAGTTTTGAAGTTACAGATCAAAAACAGAAATAAAAAGTATTTTTTTAAGAAAAAATAGTTTTGATTATTTTTTTTCACAAATTTTCTGCTTGATACCGTTTTTTTTTTTTATTTTTATTACTAGTTAGTCTTTCTAGCTTTCAAATAAGACTACTGTTAAAAAAATACACCGTTTACATAAAGAGAAAAAATATTAAAACCGAAAGATGGGAATTAAATTTAAAAAAAAATTAAATGGCTTGAATTTTGAAAATGGCTTACATATAATTTTTTATTTTCGTGTTTTTATCGATGATTTTCTATCTAATATCCTCACATTTCGTTTGATCAAGTATAAAATTAACATATTGTATAATTAGCAGTATGGAAAAATTAAGAGTCCCCAGCTAGCAAAATTTCTGAAAGTTGCAAGTTACAAGTGTCAACGCAATTTTTTGAGAAACGTAATTACTGTTACACGTGTAAATATTTACTTGTAAGGTTGGTCACTTGTTAAATATTTTATTCTACATACCTACGTGATAAGTACAGTTTTATGAAACGCTACGCTATAATTTTTTACGCTTATGTTGTTTTACAAGTGTTTCTAGGGTTACACACTTGTATTACAGGCTTGTAACTTTCGAAAAACAGGCCCCAAAAAAATCAAAAGCCTTTCCTTTACTTTTATACAAATCAAAGGTTTGCCATTTTTGAAATTGTGACTCGATTACCGTTGTTTGGTATAAGTACTTATAATCCGCGCGCGATGAGAATAGGATGCTACCTTTTGGAACTGAAACGCCAATGGTCCGTCGGTCGGCCAGCCGTAGCGTCGGCAAACTCCCGTAGATGCTCGCATAATGCTAGTTGTGCGCGTGAATTTCTGCTCGAGTTTTATTTTAACTGCGAGATTTATATATTATTGCGTGATTATTTATGTGATTAAATAATAATGAGTAAAAAAGGGGTACTTAACACTTTTCACCTTTTTTAATTCATTTTTATTTTAGGAAATAGATTCACAATTGTTTGCTAACGCTACTTGACTGCTTGACTGTCACTTTGGATTTACTTTAACAAGGTCTCATCCCATTCTAATTGCGCGCGGATTATACATTACAAAATTTTGCTTAGTTCGGGACTAAGTAAATTCATTATATTTAACTAATGGTCGACTTAAGTTAGACGTGGTTCAAAACAGATTTTAGAAAGAAGACTAGAGGTACAAGGTCCAAGTTTCGAATTTGAAATAGTACCTCGCATGGCCCTACAGCCAAGTGGCTTTCTTCAATTCGGATAGAATAGATAATTGTATGTAACTCTTGTAAAATGTCGCTCACCATAGACAATCACGACGTTTTAATTTTAAAATGTCAATTTCATACACTTAATGTCACTTCAATTCTATTCGAATAATCGAAAAGCCAAGCGTTTGTTACTTGCCTAGGCTCTTCTAGTTTCTCTTTTATGAATTTACTAGGTATGACATTATTTTAACGGGTTTTTTTGTATTTGTTCCATTTCAGTATAAATGGCGCAGTCGGTATCATTTCCGATCAAAGGTATTTACTATATTTTGCCTGTTAAATATAATATAGTATTTTTTCCTCCTCACATTGGTGTAATGCCGCTGGCTAGCAGCATAAGAGTGGGATGTACTAGAGGAAATTCGACGATGCCACTAGTGACTCGGTAGCTCAGCGGTCAGAACATTGGACCGGATATCCAAAGGTCACGGGTTCGATTCCCGTCCGAAAACATGATCTTGTGTGAGTCGTATTTTTTCTAGCATATTATTTAGTATTGTATAAAAATAGCATTATGAATGCTAAAATCTCAAATTTAAAAAATAATGATTATTATAAATGATGAGTATAGTGTAAGTAATAATTAACTTTGTATATAACAGGATCGAAGATCGTTGTGTATAATCCAGAACAATATGGACACTAACGATTGTGCAGGACTTGGGTTAGGACCTGCCTTTGAGGTAAAATATATTCAATATTTTAACGTATTAAAGAAAATTTTAAGGCTGCGCGCCTAGATCCACCGCGAACATTTAGATTGCAATGTTTTATATCATACTAGTGGACCCTGTGAACTTCGTATCACCTACAATTTAATGATTATCAATTTTACCTTGAGAACCAGCGCGATCTTTTTAATTAGTAAGTTAATAACAAAGCAGCTGAATACTAAAACGAAAGCAACACTACGGTCCTTTTATCCAACATTACTAAGATCATTATTTAGACTAAAACCTCTTTATCAAAAGTTAGCTGTCAAAAGTAACTCGAAATGGCGATTCCCATACAAAATAGTCAATGTTCATAGTACGTTTTATTGAATATTAGCTATTCAATGAAACGCATTCTACCTACACTCAGGGGAAATGACCAAAGAGAATATACTCGTAATACTACGTTAAGATGACAAATGATATTTATTTTTCTTAATTAATCAATCAAATGCACTAAGAAGTTTCAATTCCGACGTCGAAGTCAATCACCCCAAAAGCAGCTTTCTACCACTTTTTAACCCTGTTAGAAGATAAATAATAAAAAAATACGAAACACGTGTTCAATAAATTTTGTGAAAGAATGTCTATGCCAAATTTCAAGTCAATCGAGCCAAGGAATCGCGTTCTCCCATACAAACTTTGCCACCCTAGTTCACCCCTTTAGGGGTTGAATTTCGCAAAATCCCGTCTTAGTGAGCACTTACGCCCTAAAAGGAGCCCCCATGCAAAATTTGAGACTCCTAGCACTTGTAGTTTCTGAGATTTCGTGATCAGTGAGTGAGTGATTTTCCCTTTTATATATATAGACTAGCGGCCCGCCCCGGCTTCGCACGGGTACAATATAGTTACTAATGTGGTGAGTGTGCAGTTATTAGACTATACTACAGGATATCTTATATATAGTGGTACCTCATAATTAAAGACTACAGTCGGTTTTCATACAAACTAAGTAACTTTTAAGCATTGCTTCTCCGCCAGGGATTGACCGAGCGGTGATCTGGTGATGGCCATCCAGGGAGTGAATGGAAGAGATCCAGATTTCTATACAGACCCATGTAATCTGACCAGCATTTAAAGAGATGTAAGGATATGTTTAAGAAAAACCGCGAATATGGCATTAAAAGTATGAAAATCTTGCAACTGACAATTATTCTGATGCTTACATCTCTTAGAATGCTGACCAGATCAGTTGGGTGTGTATTGCAATCTGAATCTTCTCCATTCACTCCCTGGATGGCCATCATCAGATCACAGCTAGTTCAATAGTTCAATCCCTAGCGAAAAACCAAGACTTCAAAATTACCTCGTTTGTATGAAAATCGACTTGTGTCCTTAATTATGTGGCCACCACTATATGTAACGACGTAGACAACTAACGCAAGGAGTGTTATAAGTTTGACCTGTGTGTGTGTCTGTCTGTCTGAGGCAAACCTAGCTCCCAAACTTATGGACTGATTTTGATGCGGCTTTTTATGCATAGTTAAAAAGATCTAAGTGTACAGACGGCGGGCATCCTAAACCATTTATCCGATTATGATGAAACTTTGGTGAGTAGTTCTGCTTACGACCGAGAAGGTCCCTGGCTAAAAAAACGGAGCATTGCAATACGCATGCCGGGTGCAGCTAGTTCTAAATAAAAATATGTTGAGCATTATCAGGATTATTAATCTCGATCATCCAACACTTCTCTAAATACCTACCACATTTCTTGTCATTTTATCCGGTTGCAAAATAAAAAGACTTTTAAAATTAATCTGATAATCAGATGGAATAAGTTTGCACCTAATTACAACGCAATAAGGAAAAATGTCAGCACTGCCAACATAATGCCATAGGTACTATTCAATGAAATGCATTCTACCTACTCTCAGGGGAAATGACCAAAGAGAATGTAATACTACGTTGAGATGACAAAAGATATTTATTTTTCTTAATTAATCAATCAAATGCACAAAAAAGTTTCAATTCCGACGTCGAGGTCAAGAGGGTTAGAGGATAAATATTAAAAAAATACGAAACACGTGTTCAATTAATTTTGTGAAAGAATGTGTATGCAAAATTTCAAGTCAATCGGGCCAAGGAATCGCGTTCTCCCATACAAACTTGCCACCATGCTTCACTCCTTTAGGGGTTGAATTTCGCAAAATCCCGTCTTAGTAAGCACCTACGCCCTAAAAGGAGCCCCCATGTAAAGTTTGAGACTCCTAGCACTTGTAGTTTCTGAGATTTCGTGATCAGTGAGTGAGTGATTATCCCTTTTATATATATACTAGTGGCCCACCCCGGCTTCGCACGGGTACAATGTAGTTACTAATGTGGTGAGTGTGAAGTTATTAGACTATACTACAGGATAACTATATATATATATAGTGGTGGCCACATAATTAAGGACGCTAGTCGATTTTCTTACAAACGAAGTAACTTTTAAGCATTGCTTCTCCGCCAGGGACTGACCGAGCGGTGATCTGGTGATGGCCATCCAAGGAGTGAATAGAGGAGATCCAGATTTCTATACACACCAAAGTGATCTGACCAGCATTTTAAGAGATGTAAGGATATGTTAAAAAAAACCGCGAATATAGTACAGAAATGTATGAAAACTTGCAACTGAAAATTCTTATGCTTACATCTCTTAGAATGCTGACCAGATCAGTTGGGTGTGTATTGCTATCATAATCTTCTCCTTTCACTCCCTGGATGGCCATCATCAGATCACAGCTAGTTCAATCCCTAGCGGAAAACCAAGACTTCAAAATTACCTCGTTTGTATGAAAATCGACTTGTGTCCTTAATTATGTGGCCACCACTATATGTATATACGACGTACACAACATACGCAAGGGGTGTTATAAGTTTGACTTGTGTGTGTCTGTCTGTCTGAGACAACCTAGCTCCCAAACTTATGGACCGATTTTGATGCGATTTTTTATGCATAGTTTAAAAGATCTAAGTGTACAGACGACGGGACTCCTAAACCATTGATCCGATTATGATGAAACTTTGGTGAGTTGTTCTGCTTACGACCGAGAAGGTCCCTAGTTAAAAAAACGGAGCATTGCAATACGCATGCCGGGTGCAGCTAGTTCTAAATAAAAATATGTTGTGCATTATCAGGATTATCAATCTCGATCATCCAACACTTCTCTATAATATACAACATGTTACAAAAATACCCTTAATGCCGAATACGGTATATAGGGACCATCTGAACAACTTTTACTATTGGGACCAACTCTCAAATCGCGAAAAAAATCAGCTGTTTCATACATTTTGATATTTTCGATTTGAATTTTTGTATGAAACAGCTGATTTTTATTTCGCGATTTCAGAGTTGGTCCCAAAGTAAAAGTTGTTCAGTTTGATGGTCCCGATATACCATATTCAGCATTAAGGGTATTTTTGTAACATGTTCTATACCTACCACATCTCTTGTCATGTTATCCGGTTGCAAAATAAAAAGGCTATTCGGCGAGCTGACTTTCGAGCAGGCTACATCAGAGCTGGCCATGGGAGAAACAATCACTGCGCAGATCTACACCAGCCGCTCTTAAACCTTGTCCCTGTGCTTTATTAATTGTCATAGCATAGGCGACTTGACCGAATATTGTATTCTTTTAAAATTAAACTGATAATTAGAGGGAATAATTTTGCACGTTATTACAACGCAATAAGGAAAAAATGACAGCACTGTCAACATAACGCCATAGGTACTATTCAATGCCTATGGCGATGATGCATTCTACCTACTCTCAGGGGAAATGACCAAAGAGAATGTAATACTACGTTGATATGACAAATGATATTTATTTTTCTTATTTAATCAATCAAATGCACAAAAAAGTTTCAATTCCGACGTCGAAGTCAATCACAGCAAAAGTAGCTTTTTATCACTTTTTAACCCTGTTAAGTAATAAATATTTAAAAAATACGAAACACGTGTTCAATTAATTTTGTGAAAGAATGTCTATGCCAAATTCCAAGTCAATCGGGCCAAGGAATCGCGTTCTCCCATACAAACTTTACCAACCTGTTTCACCCCTTTAGGGGTTGAATTTCGCAAAATCCCGTCTTAGTGAGCACCTACGCCTTAAAAGGAGCCCCCATGCAAAATTTGAGACTCCTAGCACTTGCAGTTTCTGAGATTTCGTGATCAGTGAGTGAGTGAGTGAGTGAGTGATTTTCCCTTTTATATATATAGATAGATACCTAACAGCCTGGCCACGCAAAGTGCCGACCAGCGACACGACAAGAGAATTCCTAATAGGTACTATGCGTGTGATGTCAATTAACCATGTGATGTGAGAGATCGCATCGCGCAGCCTCTGCGCCGCCGGTCGCTGCTTCGCGTGGCCGCCCCGTGCGTGTGTTCTACCAATGAAAACTCCTGAAAATTAAAAAAGCCACAAAAGTGAGCCAAATGAAACTGATGCATGGGCATAGGCCAAATTATTTTTCGATGGTTTAAAAATATGGCACACAATACATATAGCAACAAACACTTCGGTCAACCGTTTTCGGTCAAATAAAATTAGGTCAAGTAAATTTCGGACAAATAATCGGTTCCCGCCGCCGGTGACGTTGTGTAGAGCTACAAAAAATGCAGATTTGGTGGTTCTAAGTCGGCATTACGATTATTGGTGAACTTATTGCCGCGCTCAGAGACAAAATTTGACTTAAATAATGTAAAAAAATATGTTCTAAGTATGTTAAATAATACTGTTTTAATTGATCTTATTTATTGCTTATTCATTTGATTGACTTATTGATCCCGCTCTGATGTTTCTTGCTAATACGTCATGGATTCGATAATGTAATAATTCAATACAACGATTTAAATTTCTTGTTTAGTTCATTAATCATTAAATTTAAAACATAAAACTACTAATCTTTCTTTGTAAATGGTATATCAATAACATATTTATATTTTATTAACAATATCAAAATTACATTCAAAAAACAAAAAACCGACTTCAAAAAAACCTAAAAACAAAAACAAAAACAACTTCAAAATTAAATACCTTTAAAAAGCAAGAAATAATATTCAAATCGAATGATAGTTACGCATATCAAATTAATAAAACACGTGTATTGAGTGGGGCATCGGGTGGGGTCTTTAGAATTAAAAAAAACCGGACAAGTGCGAGTCGGGCTCGCCCACCGAGGGTTCCATACCTACATTATAAATAGATCAAAAATCGAGTCTCAGTTTTTTTCCGAGCTTAGGCTAGGATTAGAATGTTTGGAATAGCTTAATATTTAAATTATCTAGCAAAAGCTTATGGACGCTATTTTGTGATATGATTTATTTATTATGTATTATGTTCATATCAGTGACACTATATTTTTTAGTAGGTACAAAGCTACGCCATCTAGCATTTGTGTCGAACTAATTCAAAAATAATTTACGTAAGCAAGGATTGGTTGTGCTTTTTTACGACTTATCTGTTATTTAGATTAAGTCTAGATGGCGCTCCGCGGCGTCGTATCGATATTTTGTGACCTCTTTATTTGTTTTATTTATTATTTTTATGTTTGTATAATACTACTAAGTACAAGACACTTAGTACCTATTTAGAATTGTGTTTAATAACATTACAAAATTATAAAAATAGGGCTAAGGGGCGGGGTTTATCTGTACTACTCGTTTGACCGCAAAATTAAGCTGGTTTGTAATAGGAAAATGAGGGAATTTAAAAGAAATAAAATAGAATTATCAATGCATTGGTATTTATTAGTAAAATACACGTAAAAATAAACATTATCATCAAATTTCAAGTTTATAGGTCAATTAGAAGTTAAATTATGACCGCGCATACGCGTCGTTTAACCTCGATGATTGAGTACGTACTTTAATAACTATATTTTTATGATGTAATTACAAATGTATAGTTTTCAGATTTTTCCCTGTACTTGTAGTATAAGACGATATTATATGCCAAATTTCAATGTTCTAGGACATCGGGAAGTCCTCTATGAATTTTGATTCCCTTGAGGGTGTCGAAATATGTGTTTATTTGAGGCATTAATGGCCGTATCTTTTTTTTACGTTAACCTAGAAGTTTGATTTTTTTACAGCTGCAAGTGCCCGTAGATTTGAGTATATGGTTTTAATTACAACTCGATACCTCCACGCGTTCCCGAGATAAAGGGTCTTGACAGATGGACAGACAGACAGACAGACGGACAACAAAGTGATCCTATAAGGGTTCCGATTTTTCCTTTTGAGGTACGAAACCCTAAAAAGAAGTTGTCCTCCCGCTCCACCCGACTTCAATACGTGTTTTATTAATTTGATATGCGTAACTATCGTTAGATTTGAATATTATTTTAACAAACAGACAAACCAATGTTTGATTGAATCATGTCAATCGGTTCAGAAAGAACACGTAATACACTAGCTTTCGCCCGCGACTTCGTCCGCATGGACATTCAGGAAAATCCTTATGGAACCTTTAACCAGGATAAATGTTATTCATCTAAATCCGATTAGCCGTTTTTACGTGATTGAGTAACAAACATCCAAACATCTAAACTTTCACATCTAAAATAATTCAAAAATTCCCGTTCAAAACGAAATAAAATGAGTTTGATTTTTGGTTTTATAAATAAATACTCTTATGATGTTTAAAGCCGAAATGTATATTTTATATAATTTTTCTATACAAAATTTGATCTCCCATTTCATCCCTTGATGAATTTAATATGACCACCGTGTTTGACTTCAAAATAAACGTCATTTTCACAAACATCATCCCACAAAACTTCAATAACGACATCTTTGTCGATTTTTAGTTTTATTTACCCAATTTTAAATTTCGGAAAAGCACGAAATATTATGTTTTTGCTTCTTAATTTTTAGAACTACTCATAAAGTTTCAAGACAATAATGTCTATCTTTTATTACTTTTTCATACTTAAATTTAAGAGCAGCGCATTTATTTTGAGATCTTACACGGTGGACATGATTCAATCCCTAATGGGGTGAAATAGGGGGGCATTTAGTTTGTAACTTTAATAAATGATGATTTACTTTTTTAGCAAAAGAAGGTAAGGTTTAAGAGTTTTGTATGAAATAAAGTACCTATTTAAATATGCGCTATTACTAAGGTTTTGAGAAAATTAAGTATTAAGTTCATAAAGTAAAATATTATACCTGCTGTTAAGCTACATTGATCCACAGAGCATCCATTTTTCCGTAGCTTTATGGATCATTTACACATCTCAGTAACTGAGCTGTGTGAATGATCCTTTATCTCTTCCGCCACACGGAAGCTTCGTTCAAAAGAGAAAGAAAATCGTTATTTGGCATATGCGCGGCGGCGAGCCAGTCGTCGCCGATGGTGCCGAATTGCCGATGGCGCTGCCGCCGCGGTGTTCTTGCTCTAGACTACTCTAGAGTATTATCTTTTTGAATGAGGAAAAGAGATAGAGCTACGGAAAATGCAGATCTAGTGGTTCTAAATCAGCATTATGATTATTGAAAAACTTATTGCCGCGCTCAGAGACGTAATTTGAATTAAATAGTGTAATAATGTTCTCTGTTAAATAATTATGTTCTAATTGATCTTATTACCTATTGATTTTGTTGGATAATGAACGCAATGTTTTATATTGGCAACACTGTTTTTATTGGCATTACTATGTAATTTTGTTGTGTCACACTCACTTGTCATTTTTACCGCTAGAATATAATTTTGTTTAATCTAATTAATCTTTTCTTTAGAGGCAAAGCGAGAGCGTAGTTGTTGTAATAGACAGTGATTACTCGGATTAATGCAGTGAAAAGTCCTAAATACAAAACAGACAAGTCAAAATCCTATCGGCGTCATACTGTCGCTTTGAGGTATAGAAACAAGAAAAATAATAAATATGTCTTCAAACTCAGCTTTCAATATTGAAAAGCTGACTAGTCGCGATAACTATGCCATCTGGAAATTCGCGGTGAAGGCTTACTTCGAGCATGAAGACCTATAGCAGGGTATCGGAGGTAAAAAAAAGTCGACCCTGTCAAAGACAGGATCTTTGATCGACTATTCGAACATGACAGCTCCATCTTACCCTAATCTTAATAACTAACCCAACTTAGGACTATGAATGGCAAAGTTGATAATAACTTTAGCAGCTTTCGACAACGGTTCAGCTAAGAAGTAGGACATGCAACCAACATGGTTCTTATTTACAATTAGCGGGTTAAGCACCACGACCCTGATGTGATGATTGCGCTCACATTCCATTAATAAATGATAGACATAGTCTAATTTTTTGCACAATAAGCAGTTTGGGGAACTGGTGGATGTTATTAATTATGTTAATTTTCAAGCCATTAAAATTTCAAAAGATGTCTGGTCAAATCTGGAACGAGCATTTGATGACAATGGATTGTCAAGAATAGTAGCATTATTGAAAGATTTCATAACAACAACTTTGGATTCCTCCAAGAGTGTCGAAGTCTATGTAAATAAGATTATGACTTCAGCTCACAAGTTAAGAGACATAGGATTTTCCGTAGATGACAAGTGGCTTGGTTGGTACATTGATGTTAGCGGGTTTGCCGGACATGTACAAACCCATGTGTTCGCAACATTAGCTCGGGCGAGCGCGGGGCCTGAGGCAGAGGGGACGACCGGGCAGTAAGGAGTTCGCAACATATGGTGACCCCGACGTGATAAGAAGAAGGCAAGGTATGTAAGTGTTGGCAGAGCTCAAGACGGATCCGAAAGGGAAGTAAGCCCGGTTTGAGTATAAATCATTATACGGCTAGTGTTTTAGGATTGCCTCAAATTGTCAAAAAAGTGCTTTCTTTTCCCTCTGTTCGCTGACACCGACGCATACCCACTTCTTTTAACAAAAAATTAAACTATTTGCTCAAATTGAGGCAATCTTAAATTTTTGCCCATTGACAGCATTGTCTGCTGATCCTTCAGATCTCAGACCTTTAACTCCCGGGCACTTTTTAATCGGTCGTCCGTTGATGGCACTACCTTCACCGACCACCGAGAAGATCCACGTCAATCGTTACCAACTGATTGAGCGTCTACGTCTTAACTTCTGGCATCGGTGGACAAAGTAGTTTTTGTCAGACCTGCAACGAATGGCGAACTGAAAGAGTGAAGGTGAAACCAGGAGATCTTGTCATCATCAAGGATGAAAGCTTAAAATTTGCCTTTGAAATAGCTGATGGGTTGCATAAGTAAATTATATCCCGGACAAGATGGCGTGTCTAGAGTCGCCGACGTTACCACCACAAAGGGCATCATCAGACGAGCACTTTCTAAAGTATGTGCTCTTGAACCAGATTTCCATGAGCCTCTCGAAACTGCCTGTTTCAAGGGGGGTGAAGGACCGTCTATCAGATACTTGATTGCATTTGCTGCAACTGCAAGATATGACTTAGACATAGACCAAATGGATGCATTAACAGTATTTTTGCAAGGCAACTTGGAAAATGAAATGTATATGGTTCAACCAGAGTCAATGAAAAAGGAAACAAAGTATGCTTGTTACAGAAATCTATTTATGGTTTGAAGCAGGCCAGCCAGCAGTAAAATGTAAAATTGGACAGTATACTACAGAAGATCAAGAAGGCCTTACCAGATCAAAAATAGATCATGTTTTTATTACTGTATAAAACAACAAACCATAACTTTTATAGCTGTATGGGTTGATAATCTCATAATATTTTCAAACAACAGTAATTTAAAAGATAACATAACAGAAAAACTAAAAGCACAATTTCATATGAAAGATCTCGAAGAAGCCAAACAATTTATTGGATTAAATATTACTAGAAACCGTAAAGAAGGTATTATAATGCTTGACCAAGAAAATTATATCAAGGAAACATAAGAAGGTTTTGACATGTTAGAATCAAAGCCAGAGAATACGCCAATAGAAGTGAATGCAAAACTTGATTTTAATGACACAGATGACATGGAGAATATTCCATATCGACAAGCAGTGGGGTGTCTACTATTTATAGCTCAAGCAACAAGATCAGATATTGGGTTTGCTGTGAATAAACTCAGTCGATATGTCGAATATCCTGGTAGACAACATTGGCTCGGTATCAAGAGAATAATGAGATACCTCCAGGGCAGCAAAGATTAAAATTAGGCTTCACCAAAGATGTGTCGAATGAGATAAGAGGCTATTGTAATTCAGACTGGGCTAGCAATTCATAGGACAAAAGGTCCTGCACCAGTTATATTTTTATTTTTCAGAATGGTGCGATTGCTTGGAATTCTGGCAAACAATCTACAGTTGCTCTACTAGTTGTCTACAGCCGAGGTGGAGTACATGGCCATGGCTGCGGCGCCGCAGGAGGCATTGTGGCTACGTCTGCTGCAACTCGAACTTGGCCTGCAAGAAGACTGTGCCCTCCCCATATATTGTGATAACCAACCAAAGTGCAATATGTTTAGCTACTACTGATTGTTATAATACCTAAAACAAAGCATATTGATATTAGATATAATTTTTTAAGGGACAATGTTAATAAAAATGTTACAACTTTTCAAAATGGTATTCTTAAGGTAGTGAAATGGTAGCTGATACCCTAATAAAGGGGACTACATTTAAGAAGCATTATTATTGTATAAATAAAATTGGTTTGAATTCAAGTGCGGGTGTTGGATAACGAACGCAATATTTTATATTGGCAACACTGTTTTTGTTGGCATTACTATGGTATGGTATGAGGTTACTACAGAACCCTATACTGCGCGTAGATCTATATGCACTTGGCCACTTATAACGTCATGCCTATAGCGTTTTAAATATTTGTTCAAAAAAATAACGTTTTTTTTTTCAGAACTTGAGTGACGTAATTTGTGTATTTGTGTATAATAGTTGCAAGTCGTAAAAAGGTAAACAATGTTTGCGTTAATTGTTCAAAACTTTTGTGTTAGCTAGTTGGAAATAAAGTCAATCCTAGGAACGACTAAGGCAAATTAGTCGATTCGTCGATAAAACGACGAAGGCGATGCTCTGAATGTTTCGGGTATATTACAAGGTCAAACAGTTATATTAAGTAGAACTAGAACTAGTTTTTGAAGATGTGCCTAACGTTCAGCGGTCTTCAAGGAAAGATTCTAAGTTCTGGGGTAATTTAAAGCAAAATCGAACTCCTGACTTTCGATAGTGAAATCTAACTACCGAGTTTTTTGCCCTCAAAGACACCAAAGAACTCTCAGACAGGTTGCAATAGATTATTAGAATTACAGGTTACAATCAGAGATCACCATCGAAACTCAGGAGTTAGATTTTGTTTATATTATGCGTTCGGGGGCCATGGGCGCCGCCAGGATTACTAAACTATTAACTTACTTATTACAGGAGGATACTGAATTTATTAACAAGGGGATAGCAACCTAGACGCCTTCAGATTTTATTTAAACAGTAACTTAATTAAAAAAGTTTTTTGTTTATTTCTTTCTTTATTGACAGGGGAATGCAAGTGCACCCCCTTGCACCCTGCTGCCGGTGCCCATGTTGGGGGCCAAGGTTTCAATAAAATGCCACTGTAATGAAAAATACTCTCCAAAATGTAAAAGCTCAATCGTATTGTGCAACCTTAATTGCCACAACGCATTACCTTGTCAAAATAAAGAGAAGTTTTTTACATTTTTAGGCAAATTATTGTCAATTTGTCAAAGAAAATAAAATAAAGAACAGATTATTTTTAATAATTATTATAAAAAATCCTAAAAACAAAAACTTCTCAATTTTTAATTTGGAAATATCACAGGCGTATGATCTATTGAGATCAGGGCAAGCCCGAAGACCAAAAACTCAAAAAAAATACTAGGCCCAGTTTGCCACTTTGTTGTTGTTCCAAAGTTTTCTAAGACAAGTTCGTATTTTGATAGCAAAGATACGAGTTCTAAATTACCTTTATTTAAAGAACTATTTGATTCATCATGACCTCTAAAAGATAATTCTTGTTGTGCTAAGTGACAAACAATGTCATGTTTTAATCTTTAAAAACGTTGTTCTTTAAAAAGGTTGTGGTCAACTTGCATATTGTGTTTTGAGATCTCATCACATAATTGACGAGATAAAGAAGTTTCTATACGCTGTTTACCGAAATTATGAAAAGAAATAACTGCGTTCAAATGTTTTTGTGAATTTCGGTGCCTTTTAATCGCCGAGGTGTTCCAAACGTTCTTGTCGTTCGAAAAATTATGCAATACCAACAATGTACATTATTGAAATGAGAGCAACCAACAATCCAACGAGTTTTGTACACATTTCTATTGAATTGCCTTTTGTGAGTCTTACTGGTTTGCAAAATACTCAAATCTGGAGCTGTAGGTCTGTTTGAAAATATGAAAATTGAAAATTTACGTTCGTGAATGATATTTTGTTTTTGTCATTAATTGAGATTTATTATAAGTAAATAAGATTTTGCTAAATAAGATTTTGCTAGGGCAAGCCGGGCTTTTGGGCTTGTATGGAGGTACCGCCACTGGATCTATTATTTATTCTGTGGTATGGCGTCATACCTAGGTCATCGCTGTAAGAAAAACGATGTCAATAAGTGGAAAAATGTTTAACCTACTCGTATAATTAGAAATAAAACACTTTTTACGGATTACAGGGCGTATATTATTATTATTTGAGGTGTTATTTTGGCCACGGCCCACAGTGATTCGTCCCATACCAGCATGGTGGACAATATTATTTAGACATTAAACTTAAGTTTATACGTTGCATCTTCATGTGGATTATCGGAATAAATAACAAAAATAACAATACATGTAATAACTACTTAATTATAAAAGCGACAGCCGAAGGATCCAAAAAAAATCAAAGTTGAATTTAAAATTATTTATTATAATAAAAATTACAATTTAATTACGTGACCATTGTTCGATGCAAGATACAAAAGTGAATTCTAGAATGACGAAACTCCGTCCGGTTTCGGGGCATCACGTTGTGCTGCGTCGGCGCCTCGTGAGCGGCCGTTTCCATGCGGCGCAATAACTAGGTAAACTGCTGTCAGCGGTTCGTATGGTAGAGCGATACGTAACACCTCCCCGCAGATCAGCGACTATTAGAAACCCTTGTTTGAGATGGTCGCTGAGATGATTTTGTGGTCCATCTTTTTATCTTGTTGGTTCATGGCTCCCAGGTCCGGAACTGCATAAATGGCATCGGGGACGTCATCACTGCATCCTTTGGAGTTATTTCTTGTATCAGTGCTTCGGTTTCGTAGCCGTCTAATTGCTACGACGTTTATGAGTGCTACGATGCTTATTAATAGTATAACGTAGATTGGGATCGTAGTATGATTTAAGGATAGATCGTCGACTTGTTCCAGATGAATTGGAGTCTGCGTGGAGATCTTCGTGTTGATGGAATGGAGATTTTTCAGGTCAACCCTGTTTAAGATGAATCCTGGATGTTCTTGGGGCCTCGACTCATCATACGGAGGCATTTCTATAATTGTCACTGCATGTCCTTCGATTCGCTCGTTCGTGTTAGCTATAGTGAACTCCGGCGTCTTCAGATAACAGTTGAATGGGATGACGGCGAGATAACTTCCTTGTAGCGTTTTGTATAATTCTTACCATTCCACAGGTTATCTTGATTTTGGTGGGATTAGGAAGACATAGTGTGTAGTGTCGGTCATCGAGTTGTTCGAGTGCTTCCTTCTTAAGTGATACTGAAGTTGGCTTACAGGATTCATGAAGTTGCTGTTTGCTTATGAGATGCTGGATACAGTCAGGATCACTCTGGATTTTGTACTGGGATTTTGCTTCGCAGAGAAACCAGGATTTCACCTTCGGGCATTCAGCCTCCATGTACATATAATCTGTCCTAGAGGTTGCTATGTAAGGTAAGGGAGGTATTAGGATTTTATTATTTTTATTAGGGATGATGGCTAGTTTGTACGTGTCAAAATTGGATGGGAAGGCAATCGGCATTTTAATAACTATAGTTATCTGATTATCTACGTAAAAATAACCTAACTTAACTATGTCGTGGAAATCTCTATACTCTACGTCAAGGACCTCATCTTTAAAATATAATGTCCTTAGTTTACTTAATATATTTTTAACTTCTACAATACTTATAATAAAATGGGGCGTACTCGATGTACGAATAAAACCTAATGTAATTTCTAACTTATATAGTTCTTGAGATAAATCCTCAACATTATCTCCTAAGATAATAAGATGCTGCGCCAGATGGGCATATTTAACTAGATCATTATCTTTGCTACTGTCACTATCCATGATAACTTTGAGAACCTGATTTATCTTTTTCTGATTTTTTGCTAAAGTATCTATCGCTTTAGTGCTATGAAGGATCCAATCTTTATTAAGAGTAATATGGTTATTGATCTCAGTTTCTAATTTTTGTTCATTATTTTGTAGTGTTTTATTTATATTTATTTATATCGTCAGTATAATCAAGGTTACCAAAAATTGATTTTATTACAGATCCGAGTCCGTCGATGAGACCTCTTTTACTACGGTTTGGTTTGAAACTTAATAATTGCTCTGATATTTTATCTAATTTAGTACGCAAATGCTCGACGTGTGGATCATAAAGAAATAGTGTTTTATTATTTAACTGGGGTCTTATTACATTTAATTGTGCTATAGATAGATTTATTTGATTAGATATATTGTTCAGGTCAATATAGTTTAAGAAGGAGTGATAGTGGGATACGATCTTTGTAGGACCTAGTCTAAAAGAAAAGATTCCTGGTCCGTCGTCCAAGGAGTCAATCGTTACATCTTGTCCTCTGGTCAGCTGAAGCAGGATCGGTAATAGAAGTGTCCTGTAATAATGTAAGTCATAGCCAATCAAACCGTCAAAGTAATCATAAAATTTATAAAGGAATAGAGTTATAATATCATTGCTTTCATTAAACTCTGTAAAACAAGGTAAAGTTATAGAATAGTCGTTGCGCGTAGTTGCATGAATATTAGTTATTTAGTTTTCTACTGACTGGACTGCAACTTTCTCTCAGAAAGATGATCGTTGCGCTGCTGTAAGTGCAACGTATTTACCTCGTCGTTAACATATTCCAGAGCGTCCTCTATAGTTTCAGGTCGCATACATCGTATAGGAGCTCCTAAAGGGTCGCGGAGACCACGCAGGTAAGACCTAAGGGTTAACTTTTTATACAAGGTTCGCTTCGCCTCAATTGTAGTTGGTACTGTTTCGTGTAAATTAACGTAAGTCATTATTACACTAAAAAGATTTTCGCACTGTTCATAAAATTCTTGGGGTGATGCTGAACCTTGTGTAAGAAGTGACAAATCGTTGTAAAGCGAGGCCTTATCGCGCTGGTCTGCAAAGTTATTGATAAGGGCGCTACGTATTCCTGACCAACTTCCGGGAACTCTGTTGGAATTTATTGTACGGGCCGCGGGGCCCGTTATTTTATTTAATATACCATTAATTACAGCTAAATCATTGAGTTCGTGAACCGGATCAGTATTCATATATTGCTTTACTATCTTATCGCAAAGATGAATAAATCGTGTAAGCACAGCGGAGTTTCCGTCAAAGTCCGGGACTAGCCTAAGGACCTTGTAAATTTGTTCTACGCGAGCGTCCGACATTTTATCGCAATAGTCAGTTTCTGATGTTTCAATAATTGTATCTAGATTTCTACGCGAATCCAATTCTAACAACCTATTCGTATTATTAAGCCTAAGTGACCGAAATTGCCGTAGATGGAAAATCTTGGACATTAATTATAAGAACACTAGGAATAATTAAAAAAGGAGAGCAACTCTAGTTAGATCTAGGTACTCACATACGCATCTTTGATTTCTGTGGCGATCGATTTCTGGTATCTCCTCCGGACTGCAGCTTCCGTAGATTCTGGACCGCCGTTAGGCCATGATCGATTCACTTTTAAAAATTAAAAAAGCCAAATTATAAAAACGACAGCCGAAGGATCCAAAAAAAATCAAAGTTGAATTTAAAATTATTTATTATTATATAAATTACAATTTAATTACGTGACAATTGTTCGATGCAAGATACAAAAGTGAATTCTAGAATGACGAAACTCCGTCCGGTGTCGGGGCATCACGTTGTGCTGCGTCGGCGCCTCGTGAGCGGCCGTTTCCATGCGGCGCAATAACTAGGTAAACTGCTGTCAGCGGTTCGTATGGTAGAGCGATACGTAACAACTTCATAAACATAAACCAACATAACTTGAACTCTGAGGTCAGCTTATAGTGGGTTATTTCAATAACCATTCTTTGTTGATTTTAAGTTTAATCACTAATTTCTAGTTAATTTTCCACAAGTTTTCAATAGCTAAACATACAACTGCTGCAATATTTAATTTGTTGGAATTCTTAGGTATCACCATCTTCAAACATCTGATGGACTCCTCAGTGGCATTTTTCAAATCAAATTTTGAAAGTAGTAACTCAAATAAACGTCCATTTTATCAAATTTAGAATCCATTCCTCAAAAAATCTTTTTTTGAAAGGCAAATACATGTTTTGTTATTGAGATGTGTACAGTCGAACTCCACAGATACTAGGTATTTCCTACATTTTTAATGTTTGTTAGACTAGAACACATGTACCCTCTTGTACCCAGGCTGTATTTTTTATTTATGGTAGCTACATTAACGTACTTTATAAAAATAATCAAAATTACAAGCAGCGGACTCAAGCGGAAGGTGTTCATTATACTTTTTATTTTTTTTTCCATTGCCCTTAGCAGAACAGCTTTCGAGAAAAATAACGCGCGTCAGATTCTAACGATACCCCATACATCCAAATCCGTTAAGGCATTTAGAAGTTATGGTGGAATAAAGAAACTCATATATCCACATACATGAACCCTGAACACAGTCATTACACTCTCTGTTTTTTTGGGGCAGTCGTGTAAAAAAAAACATGACCATGTCGAAAATAAATACTTACTGTACTTGTTTGTAAATTTGTTACGTTTCCCTTCCATTTAAATTTAAAAAAAACTCAATTTAAAAAAAAGTTTCAATTTGTGTACATCTTACACGGTCTATTATTAACAGAAATAAACAAGCTGTTAACAAGCTGTTAGGAATCTGAAATATGTAGAATTTAGTAGTACTTTACTACTTAATATTGGATGACACACCTTTCATGTTTGTTATTATTTTTATTGTTATACAAGCGATTCGATATTAATTTGAACGTGTGGACTGAGATCACTATTTAATAAAAATTTCATGGAATAGCAGCATATTTGTGATGTCCTCTTCATACTACAAAATTCTTTATAGTTTGTAGTAGAATGTAAAATGGAAATAATATGGATTTATTTATGATTACAAATCTCATTTGTGTGAACTGAGAGATCAATAAAAAATATTTGTATTTGTTTGTACACGACGCTGTTTAGCTTGTTTTATAGCGGATCCGTTCTTAATTAAGTTATACTAAATATCCATAAGCAAAGATCTTGTTTAAACTTGAAATTTTCCCAGATGTAAACGGTGCTCTGTGTGAACTGAGAGATCACAAATTTCAGGCTGCTATCTTTTAAACTACACAGCTACAAATTTCGGGTATCAATCCTACATTTGTTTCACTACTCACACTAAAACCTAAAATAAACCATTCACTAATTTGTGACGTGATCTCTCAGTGCACACATACATACTTCTGACTCTTAAAAAATATTATTTTAAAACTTGACGGTATTTGAACCAAACTTTTATTTGATCCATTTTAGCTAGGAATTTAGCTATCGTTATAGCTAGTGCAACGGAAGAAACTCGATAACCCTTTTTGTCAACTATGATCGGGAAGTCGAATCACTGCGGCCCCTGGAAAGGTGTCGAAACGTCAGGAAATCAAAAAACCAATAAATCCAAACTAAATAATTCTAAAACAACACCTGCATTAATAATATACGCGCTGTAATCCGCAAAAAGAGTTTTATTTCTAACGAACTCTACTCATATAAGTATACCAATTTTAATAGAGGAACTGTTTAATTTTACAGAAACTTAAGTGGAAGTGAAGATTTAAAATGTTTCATAAGACCATGAAATAAATATTTTTTTTTTCTGATTTTAGTTTTATTATGCGTACTCATATATATTTACATGTATAATATAAAACAATTACATTGCAGTCAGTACAAATAGGCACTACGGTTATCCAAACTTACTTTCTACGTAGAACGATGTTTACTTATTTACTTATTACTCAATTATTTGGAGCATTGGAGCAAGAGCATTGGACCGGACATCCGAAGGCCGCAGGTTAATAAAATATGATCTGTGCGAGTATTTTTGTATTTTTAACCTACTTCAAAAAAGGAGGAGGTTCTATGTTCGTCTGTTTATTTGTTTTGCTTTTTTTTATGTATGTCCACCAATTACTAGAAAACGGCTAAACCGATTGACATGATTCAAACGCCACATTATCAGGTTTGGTCCCAAGTTGGTCCCATTTTTTGAAAATTTTAAATCGGTTCAGTAGTTTTTGAGTAATCCTAAAAATACTGTAATTTTTTAGGTAACTTTTGCACGACTTTTAACGGATCTTCAGACATAACTTTTTTGTTTATAAACCGATTTAGATGATTCTTGTTTCGTTAAAAATTGCTATAAAAAAACAGCTTCAAAAAGCAACAGCTCTAAAAAGCAAGAAATAATATTCAAATCTGCATAATTACCACTATTCAAGTATCTCTAATATCAGATATGCGTAGGTACTTGAATAGTAATTATGCAGATTTGAATATTATTTCTTGCTTTTTAGAGCTGTTGTTTTTTGAAGCTGTTTTTTATAGCAATTTTGTTTTGTTAGAAAGGGGATACTTCAAGGGTGTTTTCATTTTTTTTACATTGGACCTTGTAGTTCGAAGATACACAAGAGAACTCTTCAGAAACAAATAGGATAGTGTATTAGTGATTGCTCTACGGTAGTGAAAGGTTTCGCATCAGCCATTTTTATTGTCACTGCTGGGGCTGGGATACAAGCCTTACTTATGGGCTGACAAATAGAATGGACCATAACTCACCGCGCGGGCCCAATGCGGATTGGTGGGTGTTAATGAGTGCAGATGTAGCTGGGACTAACGGCTTAACGTGTCTTCTGAAGCACGGAGGAGCTCGAGATAATATACTATGGTCACCCACACCATGACTGACCCTTGCTAAAATTAAGAGCGCGAAATGTGGAAATTGAGTTATTAGGAGTATTATACCATTGAAAAGTGTGAAATATGAATAAAATATATTATTATTTATATCATTGCTAACATTTACTTATATACAGACCTACCACAAAAAAGTTAAAAATAAAAAGCTTTTAAAAATAAAAAAGAAAAACCTCCTTCAAAACACCTTAAAAAAATTGCTATAAAAACAGCTTTAAAAAAGCAACAGCTCTAAAAAGTAAGAAAAACAAAATAATATTCAAATCTGCATAATTACTGAACTATCAATAGGATGGATTATCAAAAATAATTGCCACTTGCGTTTAGGGTTGTCACTTTGATACAAAAACTTTATTGCAAACATAGCAAATGGCGGATTTAAAGTCTTGAGGCATTCTCGTCCAGTAAACTGGATTACTTGTAATAATTTCTTTTGGCATAAATTTGGTGAGCATAAATGTTAAACCATAACTTAAGTCCAATTTAACTTAAAATTTAAATGGCATAATTTATTACTCTAAGCTGCTTCATAGTCATTATTTGATCGGCACTATAAAAACATTTAATGGACTAGTTAGGTGCGATGATGAGCGAGCGTAGCGAGCGAGAAGAAGGTTAGGTTTCATTGCGACCAGCAGGCCAGAACAGACCTGCTGGGTGCATGCATTATGCCACAAGTTGTTATGCTAATAAGAGTTAAGATTTGTAATCTTTATGGGTAAAAAATAAACATTACAATTTTATGCTTTTTGATCTTTATGATATTAGTATTTATGCGGAATGAAAGTAGGTATGCGTAAACAATTATTCGGTATTAATGTTATGCGAATTTATCATTCTGCCAAAATACCTTATGCGGTAGCATAAAATAGATTTCGGCAACAGAATACTATGACTTAAAACTTTATGCATTCACAAATACTCCCTTTGAAACATTTATCGAAAAAGTTGCTATGACTTTAGTTGCTGACTGTGTCTGAAACATACGTACTTGTCGCTTGTCTTTATTTCTCATATGCTGCGAAAATAAAAGAAATCAAGAGTAATTATTATATGAAACACAATTTCTATCGTAAGTATTAATATGCCATGGGAATCAGTTTTTCTAAACCATTAGTAATAAAACTGTAGATACTACCGGGTTCACACATCTGAAAATGTTATTTAAGTAGTATACCCAATGAGGAATTAAAAACCTCGCCTATGCCCATGCATCAGTTTCATTTGGCTCACTTTTGTGGCTTTTTTGATTTTCAGGAGTTTTCATTGGTAGAACACACGCACGGGGCGGCCACGCGAAGCAGCGACCGGCGGCGCAGAGGCTGCGCGATGCGAGAATTCTCTCTTCTTTGCACGGTCGAATCTCTCACATCACATGGTTAATTGACATCACACGCATAGTACCTATTAGGAATTCGCTGGTCGGCACTTTGCGTGGCCAGGCTGTTAGGTATATGATATAAAACATTGCAATCTAAATGTTCGCGGTGGATCTGCCTTAAAATTTTCTTTAATACGTTAAAATATTAAAAGTATTTTACCTCAAAGGCAGGTTAGTTCATATATCGGCCAAACTAAACGCACAATAGCATGCCGTATAAAGGAGCACATAAAAGCGGTCAAAAACAACGATACGCAAAAATCGGCCATCGCTGAACATTTACTTCATTCGGACACAAATCACTGGATCGCGTTGCATAACTCTCAGATTATCTCAACAGAACGCCACTACATACCAAGAATGGTCAGAGAAGCGATTGAAATTACCAAATACAAAAATTTCAATCGTTAAGATGGGTTTAAATTGTCGAGTGTTTGGAACCCCGTAATCCGGTTGTGTAAAAACAACATGAAATGTAAAAGCGCCGTTTCGCGTACAGATACAGTGAGTGTCGTGTGTCGTGAACAGATTCGAAAGAGTAGTGAGTTTGCAGACAGTGGTACCGGTATCGAGCGTAATAATAAAAGACTTAGACGAAGGGTAGACCGATTTGTCTGCCAATAACATCTACCCGCACGCAACAATCGACAGTTCTTCCGTGACCATATATAGGAGTCTCAAAAATAAACAGGTACATGGTGTAAATCCCGATATAGTTTATTCTAATAACGTCAACAACCAAGTTTTTCTCATTTTGATATCACTTGGCACTTGAACCCACAATTTTAGTGGAGATTTTACACTTGTTTTACTGCAATCAGGCACAAGACACCAATAATAAAACATTACAACTCATTATTTTAAAAACTTTCGTTACTTTTGTAAAAAGACTTTGTAACCACTCTTGATTGTTTCCTAACGGAGTGACGTCACGGGCCTAAACAGCATGGCGGCTTGCGTTTCCGCGCAAAAATTCAAAATCATAAATAAAAATCATTTTTAAGGCATTTCTTGGTTTTATAAAATTGAAGTAAAAATTGTGCTGGTTTATTACGACCTCAGGAATAACATAAACATGTTTTCAAAAAAAGGTGTAATTCCCTATTTTTTGAGAAACGTAATTACTGTTACACGTGTGCATATTTACTTGTGAGGTTGGTCACTAGTTATATATTTTATTATTCTACATACGTGTCGTTCTACATACTTTTTGTGAAACGCCACGCTTCTAATTTTGTTGTTTTACAAGTGTTTGTATTACAAGGCTTGTAACTTTCGAAAAACAGGCCCCAAAAAATCAAAAGCCTTTCCTTTACTTTTATACAAATCAAATTTTGAAATTGTGACTGTATTACCGTTGTTTGGTATAAGTACTTATAATCCGCGCGCGATGAGAATGGGATGCTGCCTTTTTGAACTGAAACGCGCACGGTCCGTCGGTCGGCCAGCTCGCGTAGATGCTCGCATAATGCTTGTTGTGCGCGTGGATTTCTGCTCGAGTTTTATTTTAACTGCGAGATTTATATATTATTGCGTGATTATTTTTGTGATTAAATAATAATGAGTAAAAAAGGGGTACTTAACACTTTTCACCTTTTTAAATTCATTTTTATTTTAGGAAATAGATTCACAATTGTTTGCTAACGCTACTTGACTGCTTGACTGTCACTTTGGATTTACTTTAACAAGGTCCCATCCCATTCTAATTGCGTGCGGATTATACATTACAATATTTTGCTTAGTTCGGGACTAAGTAAATTCATTATATTTAACCAATGGTCGACTTAAGTTACACGTGGTTCAAAACAGATTTTAGAAAGAAGACTAGAGGTACAAGGTCCAAGTTTCGAATTTGAAATAGTACCTCGCATGGCCCTACAGCCAAGTGGCTTTCTACAATTCGGATAGAATAGATAATTGTATGTGACTCTTGTAAAATGTCGCTCACCATAGACAATCACGACGTTTAAAGGTATTTTCTATAATATTTTGTCTGTTAAATATAATATAGTATTTTTTCCTCCTCACATTGGTGTAATGCCGCTGGCTAGCAGCGTAAGAGTGGAATGTACTAGAAGAAATTCGACGATGCCACTAGTGACTCGGTAGCTCAGCGGTCAGAACATTGGACCGGATATCCAAAGGTCACGGGTTCGATTCCCGTCCGAGAACATGATCTGGTGCGAGTCGTATTTTTTCTAGTATATTATTTAGTATTGTATAAAAATAGCATTATGAATGCTAAAATTTAAAAAATAATGATTATTATAAATGATGAGTATAATGTAAGTAATAAATTAACTTTGTATATAACAGGATCGAAGATCGTTGTGTATAATCCAGAACAATATGGACACTAACGATTGCGCAGGACTTGGGTTAGGACCTGCCTTTGAGGTAAAATACTTTTAATATTTTAACGTATTAAAGAAAATTTTAAGGCTGCGCGCCTAGATCCACCGCGAACATTTAGATTGCAATGTTTTATATCATATACCTAACAGCCTGGCCACGCAAAGTGCCGACCAGCGAATTCCTAATAGGTACTATGCGTGTGATGTCAATTAACCATGTGATGTGAGAGATTCGACCGTGCAAAGAAGAGAGAATTCTCGCATCGCGCAGCCTCTGCGCCGCCGGTCGCTGCTTCGCGTGGCCGCCCCGTGCGTGTGTTCTACCAATGAAAACTCCTGAAAATCAAAAAAGCCACAAAAGTGAGCCAAATGAAACTGATGCATGGGCATAGGCGAGGTTTTTAATTCCTCATTGGGTATACTACTTAAATAACATTTTCAGATGTGTGAACCCGGTAGTATCTACAGTTTTATTACTAATGGTTTAGAAAAACTGATTCCCATGGCATATTAATACTTACGATAGAAGTTATGTTTCATATAATAATTACTCTTGATTTCTTTTATTTTCGCAGCATATGAGAAATAAAGACAAGCGACAAGTACGTATGTTTCAGACACAGTCAGCAACTAAAGTCATAGCAACTTTTTCGATAATTAATGTTTCAAAGGGAGTATTTGTTAATGCATAAAGTTTTAAGTCATAGTATTCTGTTGCCGAAATCTATTTTATGCTACCGCATAAGGTATTTTGGCAGAATGATAAATTCGCATAACATTAATACCGAATAATTGTTTACGCATACCTACTTTCATTCCGCATAAATACTAATATCATAAAGATCAAAAAGCATAAAATTGTAATGTTTATTTTTTACCCATAAAGATTACAAATCTTAACTCTTATTAGCATAACAACTTGTGGCATAATGCATGCACCCAGCAGGTCTGTTCTGGCCTGCTGGTCGCAATGAAACCTAACCTTCTTCTCGCTCGCTACGCTCGCTCATCATCGCACCTAACTAGTCCATTAAATGTTTTTATAGTGCCGATCAAATAATGACTATGAAGCAGCTTAGAGTAATAAATTATGCCATTTAAATTTTAAGTTAAATTGGACTTAAGTTATGGTTTAACATTTATGCTCACCAAATTTATGCCAAAAGAAATTATTACAAGTAATCCAGTTGACTGGACGAGAATGCCTCAAGACTTTAAATCCGCCATTTGCTATGTTTGCAATAAAGTTTTTGTATCAAAGTGACAACCCTAAACGCAAGTGGCAATTATTTTTGACAATCCATCCTATTGATAGTTCAGTAATTATGCAGATTTGAATATTATTTCTTTTTTCTTGCTTTTTAGAGCTGTTGCTTTTTTAAAGCTGTTTTTATAGCAATTTTTTAAGGTGTTTTGAAGGAGGTTTTTATTTTTTATTTTTAAAAGTTTTATTATTTTTAACTTTTTTGTGGTAGGTCTGTATATAAGTAAATGTTAGCAATGATTTAAATATATTTTATTCATATTTCACACTTTTCGATGGTATAATACGCCTAGTAACTCAATTTCCACTTTTCGCACTGTTAATTTTAGACATGGGGTAGGTGACCAAAGTGTATTATCTCGAGCTCCTCCGTGTTTCAGAAGACACGTTAAGCCGTTAGTACCAGCTACATTTGCACTCATTAACACCCACCTATCCGCATTGGGCCCGCGCGGTGGGTTATGGTCCACCCTATTCATCAGCCCATAAGTAAGGCTTGTATCCCAGCCCCAGTAGTGACAATAAAAATGGCTGATGCGAAACCTTTCAATACCGTAGAGTTATCACTAACACACTATCATATTTGATTTTGAAGAGTTCTCTTGTGTATCTTCGAAATCCAAGGTCCAATGTAAAGGAAATTTGAATGAATACATCCTTAAAGTATTCCCATTCTAACAAAACAAGAATCATCTAAATCGGTTTATAAACAAAGAAGTTATGTCTGAAGATCCGTTAAAAGTCGTGCAAAAGTTACCTAAAAAATTACAGTATTTTTAGGATTACTCAAAAACTACTGAACCGATTTAAAATTTTCAAAAAATGGGACCACCTTGGGACTAAACCTGATAATGTGGCGTTTGAATCATGTCAACCGATTTAGCCGTTTTCGAGTAATCGGTGGACATACAAAAAAAAAAAACAAAACAAATAAACAGACGAACATAGAACCTCCTCCTTTTTTGAAGTCGGTTAAAAATACGAAAATACTCTCACAGATCATATTTTATTAACCCGCGGCCTTCGGATGTCCGGTCCAATGCTCTTGCTCCAATGCTCCAAATAATTGAGTAATAAGTAAATAAGTAAACATCTTGAGCGCAGCGAAAATTTTTCTAAGTCTATGGTAAACATCGTTCTTAGCTTACGTAGAAAGTAAGTTTGGATAACCGTAGTGCCTATTTGTACTGACTGCAATGTAATTGTTTTATATTATACATGTATATATATATATATATAAATATATATGAGTACGCATAATAAAACTAAAATTAGAAAAAAAAATATTTATTTCATGGTCTTATGAAACATTTTAAATCTTCACTTCCACTTAAGTTTCTGTAAAATGAAACAGTTCCTCTATTAATATTGGTATACTTATAAGAGTAGAGTTCATTAGAAATAAAACTCTTTTTGCGGATTACAGCGCGTATATTATTAATGCAGGTGTTGTTTTAGAATTATTTAGTTTGGATTTATTGGTTTTTTGAATTCCTGACGTTTCGACACCTTTCCAGGGGCCGCAGTGATTCGACTTCCCGATCATAGTTGACAAAAAGGGTTATCGAGTTTCTTCCGTTGCACTAGCTATAACGATAGCTGAATTCCTAGCTAAAATGGATCAAATAAAAGTTTGGTTCAAATACCGTCAAGTTTTAAAATAATATTTTTTTAAGAGTCAGAAGTATGTATGTGTGCACTGAGAGATCACGTCGCAAATTAGTGAATGGTTTATTTTAGGTTTTAGTATGAGTAGTGAAACAAATGTAGGATTGATACCCGAAATTTTGTAGTTGTGTAGTTTAAAAGATAGCAGCCTGAAATTTGTGATCTCTCAGTTCACACAGAGCATCGTTTACATCTTAGAAAATTTCAAGTTTAAACAAGATCTTTGCTTATGGATATTTAGTATAACTTAATTAAGAACGGATCCGCTATAAAACAAGCTAAACAGCGTCGTGTACAAACAAATACAAAGATTTTTTATTGATCTCTCAGTTCACACAAATGAGATTTGTAATCATAAATAAATCCATATTATTTCCATTTTACATTCTACTACAAACTATAAGGAATTTTGTAGTATGAAGAGGACATCACAAATATGCTGCTATTCCATGAAATTTTTATTAAATAGTGATCTCAGTCCACACGTTCAAATTAATATCGAATCGCTTGTATAACAATAAAAATAATAACAAACATGAAAGGTGTGTCATCCAATATTAAGTAGTAAAGTACTACTAAATTCTACATATTTCAGATTCCTAACAGCTTGTTAACAGCTTGTTTATTTCTGTTAATAATAGACCGAGTAAAATGTGCACAAATTGAAACTTTTTTTTTAAATTGAGTTTTTTTTAATTTAAATGGATGGGAAACGTAACAAATTTACAAACAAGTACAGTAAGTATTTATTTTCGACATGGTCATGCTTTTTTTTACACGACTGCCCCAAAAAAACAGAGAGTGTAATGACTGTGTTCAGGGTTCATGTATGTGGATATATGAGTTTCTTTATTCCACCATAACTTCTAAATGCCTTAACGGATTTGGATGTATGGGGTATCGTTAGAATCTAACGCGCGTTATTTTTCTCGAAAGCTGTTCTGCTAAGGGCACTGGAAAAAAAAATTAAAAAGTATAATGAACACCTTCCGCTTGAGTCCGCTGCTTGTAATTTTGATTATTTTTATAAAGTACGTTAATGTATAAAAAATACAGCCTGGGTACAAGAGGGTACATGTGTTCTAGTCTAACAAACATTAAAAATGTAGGAAATACCTAGTATCTGTGGAGTTCGACTGTACACATCTCAATAACAAAACATGTATTTGCCTTTCAAAAAAAGATTTTTTGAGGAATGGATTCTAAATTTGATAAAATGGACGTTTATTTGAGTTACTACTTTCAAAATTTGATTTGAAAAATGCCACTGAGGAGTCCATCAGATGTTTGAAGATGGTGATACCTAAGAATTCCAACAAATTAAATATTGCAGCAGTTGTATGTTTAGCTATTGAAAACTTGTGGAAAATTAACTAGAAATTAGTGATTTATACTTAAAATCAACAAAGAATGGTTATTGAAATAACCCACTATAAGCTGACCTCAGAGTTCAAGTTATGTTGGTTTATGTTTATGAAGTTGTTACGTATCGCTCTACCATACGAACCGCTGACAGCAGTTTACATGGAAACGGCCGCTCACGAGGCGCCGACGCAGCACAACGTGATGCCCCGACACCGGACGGAGTTTCGTCATTCTAGAATTCACTTTTGTATCTTGCATCGAACAATTGTCACGTAATTTTTATTATAATAAATAATTTTAAATTCAACTTTGATTTTTTTTGGATCCTTCGGCTGTCGCTTTTATAATTAAGTAGTTATTACATGTATTGTTATTTTTGTTATTTATTCCGATAATCCACATAAAGACGCAACGTATAAACTTAAGTTTAATGTCTAAATAATATTGTCCACCATGCTGGTATGGGACGAATCACTGTGGGCCGTGGCCAAAATAACACCACAAATAATAATAATATACGCCCTGTAATCCGTAAAAAGTGTTTTATTTCTAATTATACGAGCAGGTTAAACATTTTTCCACTTATTGACATCGTTTTTCTTACAGCGATGATCTAGGTACGACGCCATACCACAGAATAAATAATAGATCCAGTGGCGGTACATACCTCCATACAAGCCCAAAAGCCCGGCTTGCCCTAGCAAAATCTTATTTACACTATTAATAAATCTCAATTATTGCCAAAAACAAAATATCATTCACGAACGTAAATTTTCAATTTTCATATTTTCAAACAGACCTACGCCTCCAGATTTGAGTATTTTGCAAACCAGTAAGACTCACAAAAGGCAATTCAATAGAAATGTGTACAAAACTCGTTGGATTGTTGGTTGCTCTCATTTCAATAATTACATTGTTGGTATTGCATCATTTTTCGAACGACAAGAACGTTTGGAACACCTCGGCGATTAAAAGGCACCGAAATTCACAAAAACATTTGAACGCTGTTATTTCTTTTCATAATTTCGGTAAACAGCGTATAGAAACTTCTTTATCTCGTCAATTATGTGATGAGATCTCAAAACACAATATGCGAGTTGACCACAACCGCAATGTTTTTAAAGATTAAAACATGACATTGTTTGTCACTTAGCACAACAAGAATTATCTTTTAGAGGTCATGATGAATCAAATAGTTCTTTAAATAAAGGTAATTGTTTAGAACTCGTATCTTTGCTATCAAAATACGATCTTGTCTTAGAAAAACTTTGGAACAACAACAAAGTGGCAAACCGGGCCTAGTATTTTTTTTTGAGTTTTTGGTCTTCGGGCTTGCCCTGATCTCAATAGATCATACGCCTGTGATATTTCCAAATTAGAAATTGAGAAGTTTTTGTTTTTAGGATTTTTTATAATAATTATTAAAAATAATCTGGTCTTTATTTTATTTTCTTTGACAAATTGACAATAATTTGCCTAAAAATGTAAAAAACTTCTCTTTATTTTGACAAGGTAATGCGTTGTGGCAATTAAGGTTGCACAATACGATTAAGCTTTTACATTTTGGAGAGTATTTTTCATTACAGTGGCATTTTATTGAAACCATGGCCCCCAACATGGGCACCGGCAGCAGGGTGCAAGGGGGTGCACTTGCACCCCCCTGTCAATAAAGAAAGAAATAAACAAAAAACTTTTTTAATTAAGTTACTGTTTAAATAAAAACTGAAGGCGTCTAGGTTGCTATCCCCTTGTTAATAAATTCAGTATCTTCCTGTTATAAGTAAGTTAATAGTTTAGTAATCCTGGCGGCGCCCATGGCCCCCGAACGCATAATATAAGCAAAATCTAACTCCTGAGTTTCGATGGTGATCTCTGATTGTAACCTGTAATTCTAATAATCTACTGCAACCTGTCTGAGAGTTCTTTGGTGTCTTTGAGGGCAAAAAACTCGGTAGTTAGATTTCACTATCGAAAGTCAGGAGTTCGATTTTGCTTTAAATTACCCCAGAAATTAGAATCTTTCCTTGAAGACCGCTGAACGTTAGGCACATCTTCAAAAACTAGTTCTAGTTCTACTTAATATAACTGTTTGACCTTGTAATATGCCCGAAACATTCAAAGCATCGCCTTCGTCGTTTTATCGACGAATCGACTAATTTGCCTTAGTCGTTCCTAGGATTGACTTTATTTCCAACTAGTTAACACAAACGTTTTGAACAATTAACGCAAACATTGTTTACCTTTTTACGTGTTGCATTTATTATAATTGACTACACAAATAAGGTCACTCAATTTCTGAAAAAAATAAAAAAAACGTTATTTTTTTGAACAAATATTTAAAACGCTATAGGCATGACGTTAAAAGTGGCCAAGTGCATATAGATCTACGCGCAGTATAGGGTTCTGTAGTAACCTCATACCATACCATAGTAATGCCAACAAAAACAGTGTTGCCAATATAAAATATTGCGTTCATTATCCAACACCCGCACTTGAATTCAAACCAATTTTATTTATACAATAATAATGCTTCTTAAATGTAGTCCCCTTCATTAGGATATCAGCTACCATTTCACTACTTTAAGAATACCATTTTGAAAAGTTATAACATTTTTATTAACATTGTCCCTTAAAAAATGAAACCTAATATCAATATGCTTTGTTTTAGGTATATAACAATCAGTATTAGCTAAACATATTGCACTTTGGTTGGTTATCACAATATATGGGGAGGGCACAGTCTTCTTGCAGGCAAAGTTCGAGTTGCAGCAGACGTAGCCACAATGCCTCCTGCGGCGCCGCAGCCATCGCCATGTACTCCACCTCAGCTGTAGACAACTAGTAGAGCAACTGTAGATTGTTTGCCAGAATTCCAAGCAATCGCACCATTCTGAAAAATAAAAATATAACTGGTGCAGGACCTTTTGTCCTATGAATTGCTAGCCCAGTCTGAATTACAATAGCCTCTTATCTCATTCGACACATCTTTGGTGAAGCCTAATTTTAATATTTGCTGCCCTGGAGGTATCTCATTATTCTCTTGATACCGAGCCAATGTTGTCTACTAGGATATTTGACATATCGACTGAGTTTATTCACAGCAAACCTAATATCTGATCTTGTTGCTTGAGCTATAAATAGTAGACACCCCACTGCTTGTCGATATGGAATATTCTCCATGTCATTTGTGTCATTAAAATCAAGTTTTGCATTCAGTTCTATTGGCGTATTCTCTGGCTTTGATTCTAACATGTCAAAACCTTCTTATGTTTCCTTGATATAATTTTCTTGGTCAAGCATTATAATACCGTCTTTACGGTTTCTAGTAATATTTAATCCAATAAATTGTTTGGCTTCTTCGAGATCTTTCATATGAAATTGTGCTTTTAGTTTTTCTGTTAAGAAATATTATGAGATCATCAACCCATACAGCTATAAAAGTTATGGTTTTTGACTCGTTGTTGCAGGTCTGACAAAAACTACTTTGTCCACCGATGCCAGAAGTGATGACGTAGACGCTCAATCAGTTGGTAACGATTGACGTGGATCTTCTCGGTGGTCGGTGAAGGTAGTGCCGTCAACGGACGACCGATTAAAAAGTGCTTGGGAGTTAAAGGTCTAAGATCTGAAGAATCAGCAGATAATGCTGTCAATGGCCGAGAATTTAAGATTGCCTCATTCGGTGAGAACGCCGGTGAAAATTTAAACACTATTCACTTTACTGCTCGCAAAATCATCTACTGAGGCTTTACATGATTTTAGTTATCTAGCGATTTCGTTTTTTGCCCCCACTAAGTTTCTACTATTGTCGCAGTAAATAGTACGTGGATTACCACGACGAGCGATGAATCGACGCAAACATAAAAGAAATGCATTCAAACAAAAATACACAAATTACACTTTGTAGTTCTTGCTCAGCGGCCCTTGCGATTTGTAATTTAAAATGGTCCTGCAAAATCTGTATCGCAATTTTCAAAAGGAGGTGCTGGAGTAACTCGTTGACGAGTTTCCCATAATTTGCTGTAGCGTTTGACCCTTGAATCGTCTACACTTGACACATTTGTTTACTGTTCTAGTACTGAGACTTCGCCCACCAACTGACCAAAAGCGATTTCTAATAGAACATAACAATTGTTGAGGACCACAATGTAGCAAACGAAGATGCTCAGTTTTAAATAATAATTTTGTGAACACGTGTTTTGAGTCAAGCAAAATTGGGTGAATTTTATCATATGGACAGTGGGAAGCATTTTGGATTCGTCCACCTACTCGTAAAACGTTATTATCATCAAGAAAAGGACTTAACGGTAAGATATTTGATTTTGGATGTAAACATTTTAATGTTGTTAGGGCGTGAATATCTTTGTCAAACGACTCTTTCTTTGATTGTTTAGCTAGAAATGTTAAAGAGTTTTTTAATTCATCAGCTGTAAGCTGACCATTAAACTAGGAATTATCTTTTTTACAGTTGTTGGCAAATCTAAGTACACAAGCAAAAATTCTTTGTAATTTAGTCAATTTCGAGTATCTCTCAATTGGAACAATATTATCTAAATCTACGCATTGCATACTAATACGCGTTTTTGTTTTAGGTAGATCGTGACAACGGAGATGGGAAGCAGGCTATTAGGAAGGAGCAGAAAAGAAGGACCATGCCACCACAACGAATTGCCGATCAACTGATGAGGAGGGACACCTCTCAACGCCAAGTCTGCAGGATTACAATGGGTAGATACATGACGCCAAGCTGATTCATCTGTCAAGGTACGTATTGCAATTCTATACACACATATGTACGAGTCTCTCGGCAAAAGCGACCAGATGGCGTCCCGGAGACGTGACGGGACACAGAAGAGCCTGCAGGAGATCATCACCCTGTTTAAAGAAACCGACCCCTATGATGTGCCCACGTTCGTGGCGAGAGATCTCAACAAGCTGCCTCCCATCACCTTCGATCACGTCGATGTGACCTGCCTCCTGAAGGACATCGTTGCCTGATAATAAATAAATAATAATAATAAATATAAATATAAATAAATATTTGACAACATCACATACATTGCTTCGATTCCAAAGTAAGTAGCTAAAGCACTTGAGTTATGGAAATCAGAGACAACGGTGGTATTACAAACACCCAGACCTGAGCCAATATAGAAAAGTTCGTTTTCTAAATTGACCCAACCGGGGATCGAACCCGGGACATCAGAGATGGCGACACCTTGAAAACCGGTGATAATATAGATAGAAATAATAATAATAAATGTGAAAAAACACCAAAATCTGTTTAAAATTAACAAGGACTATGAATATAGAGGTCGGAAAGGTAACAACCTTCGTATTCTGATTCAGAGATTAAAGGTTTATTCCAAGAACGCATACTGTATGGCTATACGAATTTATAATAAACTGCCAGGGGTTTTTGGCGCCATTTTGTCGAGTTCGATTTGGTGTCTATTTTAATTATTTTCAAGTTGATTCATAGTGGATATTGTGTCTTAAAATTGGTGCAGTTATATGGTACAAGTGTCCACGCAACTGAACAATATGTGGGATAATTGAAATAGGCGCGATCTTGGTTATGTGAAGCTGAGACTTTTATTGAAGTGGTGGCTTCCTCGGCAGAACTAATCGAGTAAACTGTCTTGATATACTTGGTGCCAAATGCTCCAAGCAGCATTGGAATGCGATACACCCGCATTCTAATGAAAAATGAAACAATATCTACCACTGAACTATTCAACACTTGACACTGGCAAAAATTACTTCCAAGAGGAAAGTAGATGGCCAAAACAAAAAAAGAAGAAGAAAAATAAACTGCCACATGACATAAAAACTTTGACATTATATAAATTTAAAAATAAGCTGTTTACTTTTTTAATGGAAAGAATGTACTATTTTGTTAAAGAATTCCTTGAAGACAAGAATATATAATATGACTAATTTGATAAAATTGTTTTAGTATTGACTGAATTTCAAATTAATTAATTAATAACTTTATGACATGTAATTACTATGAATTTGCACATCGAACTACTCGATAGAATATGTTGGATTAGTTTATTTGGTTACAATGCGGTCTTACCGCATTGTAACCCTATTCAAGCAAATAAATGATTTTATTATTATAAAAAAATAAATTAACTTGCACAGTATTAGTAGAATTATTGTCTATTGACCTTAAATAAATGAAAGTTCCATTAGCTATTTCAGAAGCGTCGGTAAAACAATGTATTTCAATTTTGATTGGATTATAAGACAAAACATATCGGGGAACCTGAAAATCGACGAAACACGTACATATATGTTATTTACAAAAAGTTTCCATTTGCATTTGATGTCACTAGGCACCGGATCATCCCAATCGCCTTTTAAGCGCCACAAATTTTGCAATAATATTTTGGGGACGATCGTGCATGCTCACAAGAGACCCAAAGGATCGAACACCGACGACTCGCACCAGATCATGTTCTCGGACGGGAATCGAACCCGCCCGTAGTGACTCGGTAGCTCAGCGGTCAGAGCATTGGACTGGATATCCAAAGGTCGCGGGTTCGATTTCCGTCGAGAACGATCTGGTGCGAGTCGTATATTTTTCTAGTTAGTATTGTATAAAAATAGCATTGTGAATGCTAAAAAATCAAAATTTAAAAAACCTTCTTTTAGTTTTTTGACAACATCGTTTATTATCTTTTTTAAGTTTTCCTTCGATTAACACCCTACATTTAAATAATCAACGTAAAATCCATGCCTGATTACCTCAGCGACATCTTTATCTTCACACTCATTAGCAAGCTATAGTAAGCACCCGTTGAGACTCATCAACTACTATTTGGCGGTACATTTTCTCTATGTCCGCGGTGACGACAAAAGCATTTTGGCGAGACCTTAAAAGAATTAATAGCAAGTCGTCATGCACTACTGGTCCTACTAGCATTATGTCGTTCAAGGATTTACCTGATGATGTCTTTTGGGACGCATTGAACACGACTCTTAATTTTGTCGTCTCATTTTGCTCTCTAATAACGGCATGGTAAGGTATGTAATATCCGGAGTCTGGACGTGGCACTTCACTTAAATGGCCCAAATCTTTATATTCTTTTAAAAACTCGAAGTATTTATCTATAAGCCGAGATTTATTTTTACGGTTTTCCAGACTAAAAAATAACTTATTAATAGGAAAGGAATCAGCTAATGCTTCTTCAGGAGGTTCTCGAAATGGCAATGTTACACAAAATCGACCATCTGGAAGTCGTTTAGTATTATTGACGAAATGAGCTTCACAATACTCCTCATCTTTTGTTAAGGCTTTGCGAGTAGTCGTGGGAAGCTCCTCAATTTCCCAAAACTTTGCCAAAGCTTCACGTAGGGAGAAATTGCAGTTAATTTTAGATACTGACGAGGGGAGCGTGCTAATGCTTATTGGACCAGCTACAAGCCAACCGAATTTGGATTCTTGTAATATTGGTTTATTGGGTCCTAATTTTATTTGATTGGAAGCTACGATTTCCCAAAATACATCGGCCCCTAACAAAACATGTATTTCTGAAGGAGAGGAGAATGTAGTATCTGCCAATGGTAGGTTGGAAGGTAAATTCAACTTGTTAACATCTATTGGATTTGTTCATAATACATACAAATAATGTTGTTTAAAATAAAGATCGTAATTATCTCCACTTACTAGTTTATTTCTTATTTGTCAAAAATAAAACTACGTGCATGTAGTTCTATAAACTATGTACTTTCAGTTGCTCAGTAATTTGTAGACTACAAAAATGTAATAATGACTGTATTATGAACAAATCTATTATGACTAATGATAGAAACAGAAAATATTTTAAAAATGAATGAAATTTATAAGGCTAACGGCAAAAATGAAGGTAGGTATTCAGGTTACTAGCTGATTTCACAAGCTGAAACTCAATTCGGGTACCCTAGGTAACCTAGGAATTACTGTGCCTATTAGCATCTATATGCAAAATTATTTTAATTTTTTTTTTTTATTTATTTATTTAGAAAACCAACAGTGTTACAAAAATTACTTAACAATAATGTATATATACCAGTAAGACCAATTACAGGTTTCCTTTATATGTAATAGTACTTTTTACAATTTATGACAAACAACGGCATAAAGAAGAAAAAAAAAAAACATCCAAATTAAAACAAAATCAATAAAAGAGCACTATGCGCTTAATCTAGGTACTTATGATTGTGAATGTGCGTGTGCGTATATTTGTATGTCCGTATATGAAAGCGTGTGTGTGTGTGTGTGTGTGTGTGTGTGTGTGTGTGTGTGTGTGTGTGTGTGTGTGTGTGTGTGCGCGTGTGCGTGTGTGTGTTTGTCTTTGATTATCTGTATAACTTTGTGTTTCTGTGTGCATTAGAGAATTTAACAACAAACTTACTTATAGTACATATAATATTTAAAAAAAAAATAAAAAAAGAAGGTAAGTTTCAGGCTGACGACGCAAGGCGGTAATTTTATTTTTTTGTTTTTTTTTCCTTTTCTCAAACATTTA
Source organism: Catoptria pinella (assembly GCA_963556745.1). Classification (NCBI taxonomy): domain Eukaryota; kingdom Metazoa; phylum Arthropoda; class Insecta; order Lepidoptera; family Crambidae; genus Catoptria; species Catoptria pinella. Next base: position 6,626,013 of record OY750782.1, on the reverse strand, counting down.
TAATGTTAATTTTAACCATTTATAACATTTTAAAACTCGTAAAATTGTAACTAAAGTATATTAAATTCAATCAGACACATCAATCAGTGACTTAATAACAACTTTTTTAAATGATGGCTTTGATAATGTAAATAAATCGTGATCACTAAACTCTTCGTTATATAATTTTGCAAATCGTGTAAGCGGACTGTTCATAGCATATCTAGTGGAGCATGAAGGTACATTTAGTAATGGTGTGTGCCTTGTGCGACGTTTAGGCGTACGAAATATTATACCCTCAACTAGTTCAGCGCAGTCTACGCCTCCATTAAGTATGTCGTGCAAAAGACCCATATCCAGCATTTTACGCCGATCCACTAGACTATGGATATCGTGAGTATAACATGCTTCTTCATATGAAGCAGGACTCTTACGGTAGCGATAATTAAGGTGCTTGATAAATATTTTTTGAATTTTTTCCAGACGATTGATGTACACTGCATATTGAGGTGACCAAATCGAACAAGCATATTCAAGTATGCTACGGACATATGCGAAGTAAACACATTTTAATGTAGATATATTTTTAAAAGGTTTACAAGACCGTAACACAAAACCTAGGTTTTTGTATGCCCTAGTAGCAATTGAGTCAATATGATCACAAAATAACATTTTATCATCCAGAATCACACCTAGGTCACGAACTTGCGAAGTAGAGCTTATTAGTGAACCGCTAAATGAGTACGGAAAAATGATAGGTTTTACCTTTCGAGTAAAACGTACACAATGACATTTTTTTAAGTTAATATTTATTTTATTGAGATTGTAATACTCAGTTAGACTATCTAAATCTTTTTGAACGTTAATGCAATCGTTATAAGTTTTTATTGAACAAAATATTTTTTTATCGTCCGCGTAAAGTAAATGTCTTGCATGCTTTAATTGGTCTGCGATATCGTAAATGTAAACGTTGTAGAATAAAGGGCCCATATGGGACCCTTGAGGTACGCCGCTGGGTATACATATAAAATCTGATTTGTAACCACCTACTATGACCGCTTGTGAACGATTTTTTAAATAAGATTCAACCCATCTGAGTAGATTGCCTCTAATTCCAAGCGTATGGAGCTTCTGGAGTAGGATGACGTGATCCACACGATCGAAAGCTTTCTCAAAATCGGTGTAGATCACGTCAACCTGACCTCCTCCATCCATATTTTTAAGCACATAATCTACGAAGCAAGTTAAATTCGTAAGCGTTGATCGTTTTCTAACAAAACCGTGTTGAGTAACGGGGATACTCTTAATAATTAGTGGATAAAAAGCATCATATACAAGCTTCTCGAATAATTTACCCATTGTACAGAGGATTGTGATACCACGATAGTTTTCTACCTTCGCTTTAGAACCACTCTTATGTAATGGGATAATATGACCTTTTTTCCAGAGAGATGGAAACACACCATAACGAAGAGAGCTATTAAAAATTATGTAAATTGGAAGAATTAATGATTTAATGCAGTTTACCCAAAAGATCGGTGGGATTCCGTCACAACCAGGACCCTTGGATAGATCTAACTTTTTAACAGCTTCCTCGATAACTGTAGCAGAGATTCTTAAGTCAGCTATAGTATCGCCACCGAAGTTCTCCGGTTGCAACATTAAACCACTCGATGCTGATGGTCCGCCAAAGACACTACTAAAAAAACTATTGAAAGCGTTACATATATTTTTACCGCCCTTATAGCAAACTTGTCCATAGGTAATATTTTTTGGGTAATTAGAGCCACCACGTAAAGACTTAACGTAACTGAAGAAAGCTTTCGGCGTCGATCTTATAGCTTCCTCGGTACTAACTATATGTCTATTATAACATTCATTCTGAACTCTTTGCTGCCTTCTACGTAGGAGAGAAAATTCGTCATAATCTAATTCACTCTTCGATTTCTTCCGCCTAGAATGAGCTTTCATTTTTTCACTATTTATTCGAAGCAAAGCCCTACTGTACCACACAGGATAAGCTTTATGACAATTAATTCGAACTAATGGTACATATCTGTCAATGCATTCATTTATGATATCGTAAAACTTTTTTGTAGCCAATTCCGGGTCATCCGGAGGTAACAAAGAGCTCCAGTCAAAATCACTTAAAAAGTTATTTATATCGGAATAATTAGCTTTTTTAAAATTACGTCTTGGCAACCGATTTTCAGACAGTAAGCCTATATTTAAGTCTAGAACTTGAAGCTGAAGCGGAGGATGTGAACGATCAACTGCCACTAGCGGGTCGTCATAAACAATTGTATTTACAGGTAAAGTTGAGAAAATTAGGTCAAGAGTATTGCCGTAATAGTTTTTAGACATGTTATATTGTATAAAACCTAGTAAACTTAAGTCTTCTACGAAGTTAATCGCTGCAGCCTGTACGTCAGCACAGCCTGATCTAGTGTAGTGTGGTAAGTTGTTGCTCCAGGAGATGCAGGGCAAATTAAAGTCGCCAATTAACAAAAAATCGTCCCCGCTAGAATTCGTCACGTCCAAGTATATAGCATCATAAACCGCTTTTATATCCAAAGGGAGTTGGCGCTGGTTAGGCGGAAGGTATGCCACACTAATGTGCAAGGAATGCCGGCCGGAAGTATCCTTTCGTATTGGTATATTAATTGTCAACATCTCTGTTGTCGCTTGTAGTTCTAATTCACTCCTAATAGCACCTAACTCCTTACGTGTCATGATTAGTACACCCCCGCCCCACTTTTTCCCCGTAGCCGATAAATCGCGATCATAACGAAAGACTTGGTACCTTCCGTCACATAACTCATTATCAAAAATGCCGTCACACAACCACGTTTCAGTAATAATTATTATGTCAAAATCATTAAGTAATATTGCCTGTCTCAAAGTATAACATTTGGTTCTAAGCCCCCGGGCATTTTGATAATAAATATTAAGTGCTTGCAAAGCCATTTTAACCGAGATACATAACATAAAATATCAATACTTGTATGCGAAATTGTTTAAATACGTAGTCTATATATAAATTCACCAAAGAACATAATGTACAAAAAACCGCGTGAGTAAATGAATATTTTTTAGCTGTACATACGTTCTCAAGCTTGGCAATCCAAGGAATCACGAGAAGTTGTAAATAGAAGTTAACCCGTTTACTACAGAACAATAAGCAGTCATTATATTTTGTTTGAATGTTATACTCAGTCGTTAAGCAGTTCAGAAAATAAAATGTTAAACTAGTCCAAAAACTTGAAAAGAAAACAGATTTTAAATACTTGTTAAACACGTAAAGAATATTCATCGTTGTGGGTAAAACGTAAACCTTTCCTACTAGCCGCACGCATTCAATAGAAATGTGCGTCACCTGCCTATGCTTCACATCAACAAGTGATAAGTGATGAGTATTAGATTTAGATTTAGCATGCACGCTATGCAAAAGTCCTATATATTTTACACTAACTATATCGCGGACGCACAATGACAAATCAATCATTATAATAAAATTGATTGACTTCACACCAATGCAAAATATTACTAAACCATAAACATATCTCAAAGGCAAATGGCTTATTATTACTATTTCCATAACTAAATAAATTAAAGGTTTATAAATATCCAAATAAATTAAATTAAACATATAAGTATAGAAAATGGGTTGTATAAATTGAATTTGTGTTAATGTGTAATGTGTTATGACAAAGTTACTATAAGAAATGCACATCAGGAATTGGAATAACAGCGCGTGCATAATCGTCGTTAAGCGACAATAACAAGACATATCCTCATCGCGCGACCATAGTGCTAAAACGAAAAATAGAATGCACATGTTTAATAGACTTGCGCTTAAAAAACAAATGGTAAATGAATAAAAATAATAGCAGAAATGTAACTTAGTTAATTTTACTTGATTTTTTCCAGGTCTTCTTCTTTTAATATTAGCACGGCAGGGGAAACGTCGTTTTTTCTCGTAAAAATTTTTCCGTTCTTCACCCAGACATATTGGTACAATCTTAGTTTTGCAATCTCCTTACTTCTCTTAAGTAGCTGTTTATTATAAAATGTTAATTGTTCATTAATATAAATATTATTGCCTTCACCAGTAAATTGTAACATGTTTGTTCTGAGCTTCATTTTTCTGCCACGTGATAAGAGGTTGTCCCGAATAAGACGAGATTTAAACTTGACTATTATAACCCGTGGCCGTCCTTGTACCTTTATTCTGGGTGTTATTCTGTGTACATGAATAATTTCGTTTTCTGATAGATCAATATCGGTAACCTTGGCAAGTTTTACTACAAGGGCCATAAGATTCTCATCTTTTGTTTCGGGAATTCCGATGATCTCGAGGTTCATAAGCCTTTCTCGTTGTTCCGTGGAATTAATGTCAGCTCTGAGCATATTATTTTCCTTTTTCATGACTATTAGTTGTGTTTCCAGTAAATCAGTTTTCTTGATGTAACTTGAAAAGCAATCAACTTTTTTCACAACATCATCCTGTTGATCGGATAGAAATTGCACAGATGTTTGAATCGATGTGACTTCACACTCTAGGACTTTTTGTTTTTGAGCTAAAGTATCCACGGTCTTCTTGAAAGCATGAAAATCTTGCAGAATAGATTTTATCTCTGTTTTCATCTCAACCGTAGACTCATTTAATTTCGTTAGATCTTGTTTGATGAGATGAAATGAGATGAAATGACTCTGAAAGTATTTTTTTAGGCAAAAAACTTACCTAAATTTTTTGTTTAAAGAAGTGGGTATGCGTCGGTGTCAGCGAACAGAGAGAAAAGAAAGCACTTTTTTCACAATTTGAGGCAATCCTAAAACACTAGCCGTATAATGATTTATACTCAAACCGGGCTTACTTCCCTTTCGGATCCGTCTTGAGCTCTGCCAACACTTACGAGTACACTTTGCCTTCTTCTTATCACGTCGGGGTCACCATAATTATGTTGCGAGCTCCTTTATCTGACTCCAATGTTTTTGATTAGCAGGGTGGTAATGATTACAAATCTTCAGGTTGATTGTCTTCTATTAGGTTTTTTACAAAAGGAATTAAAAATGAATGGTCGGAAACGCCGCCCGGTCATCCCCTCCGCCTCAGGCCCCGCGCTCGCCCAAGCTAAGGTTGCGAACACATGGGTTTGTACATGTCCGGTAAACCCGCTTACATTAATGTACCAACCAAGCCACTTGGCATCTACGGAAAATCCTATGTTTCTTAACTTGTGAGCTGAAGTCATAATCTTATTTACATAGACTTCGACACTCTTGGAGGAATCCAAAGTTGTTGTTATGAAATCTTTCAATAATGCTACTATTCTTGACAATCCATTGTCATCAAATGCTCGTTCCAGATTTGACCAGACATCTTTTGAAATTTTAATGTCTTGAAAATGAATATAATTAATAACATCCACCAGTTCCCCAAACTGCTCATTGTGCAGAAAATTAGACTATATCTAGCATTTATTAATGGAATGTGAGCGCAATCATCACATCAGGGTCGTGGTGCTTAACCCGCTAATTGTAAATAAGAACTATGTTGGTTGCATGTCCAACTTCTTAGCTGAACCGTTGCCGGAAGCTGCTAAAGTTATTATCAACTTTGCCATTCATAGTCCTAAGTTGGGTTAGTTATTAAGATTAGGGTTAGATGGAGCTGTCATGTTCGAATAGTCGATCAAAGATTCTAAACAAATAAAGAAAAAAATCATCCACCAGTAAAATTGTCTTTGATCGCGCTTTCACGTCTTTGACAGGGTCGACTTTTTTTACCTCCGATACCCTGCCATAGGTCTTCATGCTCGAAGTAAGCCTTCACCGCGAATTTCCAGATGGCATAGTTATCGCGACTAGTCAGCTTTTCAATATTGAAAGCTGAGTTTGAAGACATATTTATTATTTTTCTTGTTTCTATACCTCAACGCGACAGTATGAAGCCGATAGGATTTTGACTTGTCTGTTTTGTATTTAGGACTTTTCACTGCATTAATCCGAGTAATCACTGTCTATTACAACAACTACGCTCTCGCTCTGCCTCTAAAGAAAAGATTAATTAGATTAAACAAAATTATATTTTAGCGGTAAAAATGACAAGTGAGTGTGACACAACAAAATTACATAGTAATGCCAACAAAAACAGTGTTGCCAATATAAAACATTGCGTTCATTATCCAACAAAATCAATAGGTAATAAGATCAATTAGAACATAATTATTTAACATTATCACATTATTTTAAGTTAAGTTTTCCAATAATCATAATGCTGATTTAGAACCACTAGATCTGCATTTTCCGTAGCTCTATCTCTTTTCCTCATTCAAAAAGATAATACTCTAGAGTAGTCTAGAGCAAGAACACTGCGGCGGCAGCGCCATCGGCAATTCGGCACCATCGGCGACGACTGGCTCGCCGCCGCGCATATGCCAAATAACGATTTTCTTTCTCCTTTGAACGAAGCTTCCGTGTGGCGGAAGAGATTAAGGATCATTCACACAGCTCAGTTACTGAGATGTGTAAATGATCCATAAATTACGGAAAAATGGATGCTCTGTGGATCAATGTAGCTTAACAGCACTTATAATATTTTACTTTATGAACTTAATACTTAATTTTCTCAAAACCTTAGTAATAGCGCATATTTAAATAGGTACTTTATTTCATACAAAACTCTTAAACCTTACCTGCTTTTGCTAAAAAAGTAAATCATCATTTATTAAAGTTACAAACTAAATGCCCTCCTATTTCACCCCACTAGGGATTGAATCATGTCCACCGTGTAAGATCTCAAAATAAATGTCATTTTCACAATCAACATCCCATAAAACCCCAATAACAACATCCATATCGATTTTTAAATTTATTTACCCATTTCACCCCGTAATTAACCCCCAAGTATCTCAACTTGACTTTCCATCCAACAACCCAATTTGTAATTTAGCGATATTCTCCATATTTGTAGGTGGGACCGATAACCTGATATTGTTTAACACATACGTGTAAGCAGAGCGTCAGTGGTGTCCGACTGACACGGTCTTGGAGAATGATATCACTTCGAGAAGATTAATTAAAATATAGCACATTAAATAAACATTGTTTTATTTTAAACAAAACTGTCGCTGTTGTTATCCACCATTCAACATGCTAACCGATTTTTCCCCACCCCTCATTTCCCCCCTCTACCAGGATATGAATAAATGGAAAGCTATCACTGCTAGGAGGCTTAACAAGTTAACGAGTAATAGTCGATCAACGGAAAAGATTTTGTCGATTATTTTTATAAATAATCCTTATACAATACTTTTATACTGAGTTATATTCGTTAGTTGTGCAAAATAGGGAGTAAATATACGTTTATAGCCATATGGTATTGTATGAGGTTACTACGGAACCCTATACTGCGCATGGTATGCGCTGCTCTTAAATTTAAGTATGAAAAAGTAATATAAGATAGACATTATTGTCTTGAAACTTTAGGAGTAGTTCTAAAAATTAAGAAGCAAAAACATAATATTTCGTGCTTTTCCGAAATTTAAAATTGGGTAAATAAACCTAAAAATCGACAAAGATGTCGTTATTGAAGTTTTTGGGAAGATGATTGTGAAAATGGCGTTTATTTTGAAGTCAAACACGGTGGTCATATTAAATTCATCAAGGGATGAAATGAGAGATCAAATTTTGCATAGAAAAATAATATAAAATATACATTTCGGCTTTAAACATCATAAGAGTATTTATAAAACCAAAAATCAAACTCATTTTATTTCGTTTTGAACGGGAACTTTTGAATTATTTTAGATGTGAAAGTTTAGATGTTTGGATGTTTGTTACTCAATGACGTAAAAACGGCTAATCGGATTTAGATGAATAACATTTATCCTGGTTAAAGGTTCCATAAGGATTTTCCTGAATGTCCATGCGGACGAAGTCGCGGGCGAAAGCTAGTGTAGGTATTACGTGTTCTTTCTGAACCGATTGACATGATTCAATCAAACATTGGTTTGTCTGTTTGTTGAAATAATATTCAAATCTAATGATAGTTACGCATATCAAATTAATAAAACACGTATTGAAGTCGGGTCGGGCGGGAAGACAACTTCTTTTTTTAATTCTAAACGTCCCACCAGACTTCATTGCACGTGTTTAATTAATTTGATATGCGTAACTATCGTTTTAGAGGTATTTAATTTTGAAGTTGTTTTTGTTTTTGTTTTCAGGTTTTTTGAAGTCGGTTTTTTGTTTTTTGAATGTAATTTTGATATTGTTAATAAAATATAAATATGTTATTGATATACCTTTTACAAAGAAAGATTAGTAGTTTTGTGTTTTAAATTTAATGATTAATGAACTAAACAAGACATTTAAGTCGTTGTATTGAATTATTACATTATCGAATCCATGACGTATTAGCAAGAAACATCACATCGTTATCAATAAGTCAATCAAATGAATAAGCAATAAATAAGATCAATTAGAACATAATTATTTAACATAGAACATATATTTTTACATTATTTAAGTCAAATTATATCTTTGAGCGCGACAATAAGTTCACCAATAATCATAATGCCGGTTTAGAACCACCAGCGGCGATATCGGCTAAAAACATTGAAGTTCATGTTAACTGTGTTTTGACAGATCTATGTGATACATTGCTACTTTTCTTTGGTAAGTTTTTATTTGTGCCAAAACAAAGTAGCAATGTATCACATACATTTGTCAAAACACAGTTAACATGAACTTCAGTGTTTTAGCCGATAGAGCCCCAGACCTGCATTTTTCGTGTCGTTACCTACACAACGTCACCGGCAAGTCAAAATTTGCATTGAAAATCAACTTTCTGTCCGTTGACGTGACTGAGATGACGTGTAAACGATCTTTAAAGCTACGGAAAAATGGATGCTCTGTGGATCAATGTAGCTTAACAGCAGGTATAATATTTTACTTTATTAACTTAATACTTAATTTTCTCAAAACCTTAGTAATAGCGCATATTTAAATAGTTTTTTTATTTCATACAAAACTCTAGAACCTTACCTCTTGGGGCTGAAAACGTAAATCATTATTAAATAAAGTTACAAACTAAATGCCCCCAATTTCACCCTATTATTGAAAACTTGCATTGAAAATCAACTTTGTCCATTGACGTGACTGAGATGACGTGTAAACGATCCTTAAAGCTACGGAAAAATGGATGCTCTGTGGATCAATGTAGCTTAACAGCAGGTATAATATTTTACTTTATTAACTTAATACTTAATTTTCTCAAAACCTTAGTAATAGCGCATATTTAAATAGGTTCTTTATTTCATACAAAACTCTTGAACCTTACCGTTCCATACTGAAAAAGTTAATCATCATTAAATAAAGTTACAAACTAAATGCCACCCAATTTTTACCCTATTAGGGGTTGAATCATGTCCACCGTGTCGGATCTCAGAAAATAGAAGAATGTAATTTTCACAATGAAATCAACATCCAATAAAACCCCAATAACGACATCCATATCGATTTTTACGTTTATTTACCCATTTCACCCCCTTAATGGTTGAAATTTGAAAAATACCGATATACGTCGCGTTAGTTGCTAACAAAAGCCTTAATGATTTTTTATAATTTTTTGTTTCGGAATTAAATAATTTTCTATACAAAAATTCATCCCCCATTTTAGCCCATCGGGAGTAAAATTTTCATCTTAATTTGCAATCGTAAGTCTAAACACAAATTTTAAGATCCTAGCTTCAATACTGAGGGACTGCATAATAATATAATATAAACTTATATTCCCTATTTTCACCCCTTCCTTACTTTAATTAGCTGTTAAAAGTAAAATCAACATTTAATAAAGTTACAAACTAAGGGCCTTACCACAAAAGATCTTAAAACACTGTTTAATTTAGACACTGTTTAAATGTGATGCCGTCTCTTTCAAATCATGTTGCCAAAAAAGTGACATATCACAATTTAAACAGTGTCTAAGTTAAACACTTGTTGAACAGTGTTTTAAAATATTTTGTGGTAGGCCGTAAATGTTTTGTTTAATATTATAACACTGTCGAAATCATGATGTGTTGCCGGTTTGACGATGTTTCAAAAAGTAAAAAACAAACAAAATATAACAAGAAATATTTGAGACGGGATCAAAAAGTAATTTAAAGTTCCAGCTTGGTGATGATTTGGGAATTGTCAATTCTTACCTAAAAACTGATCAGATGGTATGAATACTTACAGTAATCATAGGAACGCTAAACTTTAAAACCTGAAAAGGAATTGACACGTAATTAAATACAGATTGTTTGGTGATAACCCTTACGCACTGTCGACTGGTCGCCGCCGGCGACTCGGTCGACGGCGACTGTGTAGTTTAAAATTGAAATAGATGTTTACGCACTTGGACTCGGAGTTGCCGAGCGACTAGCCGCGCAGCAGCGACTCACATACGATTTTTATTAATTTACCTGTTTTCACAACAAAGGATTTGCCTTTATTTTTCCTCAATAATTAGTAACGCTACTATTGCAATTTCTCTGCACAAATGTACAAAAACACTATTCATATTTAAGTCGCTCGCTTGTTCGCCCAGCCCAGTCGCCCATGTTTTGGTCGCCGGGAGACCAAGACACCCGGCGACCAGTCAACAGTGCGTATTGGCTCAATATGGAAGATAGGTTACCATGCATATAACCCAAACTATTATAAACTTTGAGAACCATTTTTTTTTGTTTTTTTTTTGTGTTAAACTGCATAGTGGCAAACCTAGACCAAAATTGTGTTTTGCTTTTCCTTATTAATAAGATTGATTTATCGAAAACAATAGTCTATTTGCGTCTAGGGTTGTTGCAGATTTTCATACAAATAAAAAACCAAAGTTTCTGTATCTACCATATTCAGCTCTATAAGGATATTAACTAACAGCCTGTAGGAATGGTCATGGGTCATCTTCAATTATGAAGATGGACGCTACGAAACGCAAGCGACATGTGCGAACGAGCTACGTGAGCTTTGGTAGAATCTCGGTGCAGCGGGCAGGCATCGGGGCGCAGGATTAATTAAATCAAAGTACAGTCACAGTTTTGTGGTACAGTGATCATAAAGAACTACCCCTTACTACTTAGCACTAGAGGGCTCCCGCTCCTAAATACTTTTAGAATGCTCGCACAGGGGAGATGTCTATATGACAATAGCTTTTTCTCAAACATGCTTGGAAACTTGAACATTATTTTGACAACCTTCTTCGTGCTAAATCGGAGTAGCTGGACAGCCCTAAAATGCTCCTGCAATTTTGGATAAGTATCCACACGGTAATAATGGATTCTCATACAATATTGAAGGCTTGTAACCATACATGTTATAGAGTAGGCGGGCGGGCTCGTGGCTACGTACTCACTAGATACAGTAGCAGATACGTTACGTGCTACACAGCTCGGTGAGTACCCTGCTTTACATATTATTTGTGAGCTATTGCTCAATCTTTTACCGTCGCTCAAAAACATAGTTCGCTAGAGTAAATGACCGAGTTGTTTTTCGCTATAGTCAATGATGGTTCTGTGTGACGACAAGAGAGCTTTGGATAATGCGGTGCCGGGTGGCTGGACACTTAGGACACCTTCAAGTGAAGTGCTTAAAATTATAATACCTTTTGTGATCTCGGTCTTGCTCTCTTCATGTGCACTTCCACTCCCGCGCTCATCATCATCAGAAGAACCGCCAACATTAGAACATTAATCACACGCATCTTGACATCAGACAGCTGTCCATGCGCAAATCATGTAGCTTATATACCTAGCAAAGCTCGATTATTTAATAGTTCTATAATTAAACACTGTCGACAGAAATGAGTTGATAATGCAATTTTATCCAGTTCTGTAACTAACAATGAGAAATTAGAAAAATGCAATTAACCACTTCTGTACGTAATTAAAAAGTGTTGAAAGAAATTGAAAATTTTAAACTGCTTTCTACGTCTTTGTTTTGAATTGTATATTTAATGTTTTAATTAGCTGCTGTTTTTTTGGACATCCTACTTCTAGAGGACGATCCTCACTTACTACTGATGTTAATATGGTTCACTATCTTTTGAAGTTTTGGAAAATAATATACGTCCTCACACTTTGCATGTTTATTAAGAAAATTAATTAGGACAATATTTTCACATACATATAAAAGGAAGCAAACGAGAAATATTGACAACAATTAAATGACAAAGCATACCGCCCACCAAAAACGCAGTTTTAAAATGAACATAATTATAGGTAGGTAAATATACCTAGATATTGACAAAATTTTTCCTGTGAGTGTAACTGCAGTAGTGCACCCCGTCAACCGCCCACAATGTTTCCTTCTTATCAACCAGCACCTCTATCGTGAATGGACGGTCCATTTGGAATGGGAATGATCTGAAGTGATAAACAAGATCTTATTTGACAACAACATCACATGCTCCACTCCAAAGTAAGTAGCTAAAGCACTGTGTTATGGAAATCAGAGACAACGGTGGTATCACAAAAACCCAGACCTGAGCCAACGAAAGACTGTGTACGGGTAAAAATATTTACGATTTAAATGCGTATTATGTGAGCTTATTTGAATACATAATATTTTGGCCGGCGCGCGACGGCATCTTGTACTGTACCGCGCGTTCATATTTGTTGTAGCGCGCATACTCAACTCAGCGGGTAAACTGATTGTGTCCGCCGGCACAGTGTCTAGTGGCCCTGCCATGAGTTGATGCAAACTGTTTACGCTATCAACTTCGTCTTTGTTTTAGGCTCAAATTGTAGCTGACTAAATTTTCCAGAGGATTGTTTCTCAAATTTTTGATATCATTGTTCGTTTCCAAAATATGGAACGCCAAAATAAAAAAATCGGAAAAAAATGGAACTTTTTTTCACTATTTCGGCCATAACTTTTTTCGTTTTTAACTTTCTCGAATAATTCTTTTTGCACCTTACAGCTCTTGTAAATCCGCGGTTTTTTTGAATATCATATCTTCACAACTCTCCGAGATATAAGGGGATCGTACTTTTTCGGTTTTAGAGCGAACGAAAAGACATTTTCAATGTCAAAATAAAAAAAAACCCGGACAAGTGCGAGTCGGGCTCGCCCACCGAGGGTTCCGTACCTACCTACATTATAAATAGTTCAGAAATCGAGTCTCGCAGTTTTTTTCCGAGCTTCTCCCAAAATTCAGTTCCCAAAACTTCGATGAATCTATTAAATTTAAATGTTTCGCATTCACAATGCTATTTTTATAAATAATATTAGAAAAAATACTAGAAAAAATCGACTCACCCGTAGCACCTCAGACGGGACTCAAACCCGCACCCTTGGGATTCCGGCCCAATGCACTGACTAATTTTATGCTACCGAGTCGCTAATGGGAGCGGCGAAATTTTCTAGTACTTTTCGATGAATCTGTTCACGACACACGACACTCACTGTATCTGTACGCGAAACGGCACTTTTACATTTCATGTTGTTTTTACACAACCGGTTTACGGAGTTCCAAACACTCGACAATTTAAACCCATCTTCACGATTGAAATTTTTGTACTTGGTAATTTCAATCGCTTCTCTGACCATTCTTGGTATGTAGTGGCGTTCTGTTGAGATAATCTGAGGGTTATGCAACTCGATCCAGTGATTTGTGTCCGAATGAAGTAAATGTTCAGCGATGGCCGATTTTTGCGTATCGTTGCTTTTACACAACTGCAGTCGATCTTATAAACACCAAGTTTCTCCAAAGGAAAACTATCTTTCGGGGACCATAGACATTGCGATACCTTTTTTAAAGGAGTGAAGATAGTTTTTATTGCGTACTTTTTTAAAATATTTGAGACCTTATCCGTCACTCCCTTTACACATGGTAAAAATACTGGCTGTCTATCTACTTCCTGCCTCTGTAACTGGTGCTTTTTCTTGTGTCTCGGTGGAAACTTTCCTGAATATCCATTGCTTTGTAGGACATGCCGCACGTGTTGTAACTCATTGTGCAGGTGTTCATCATCACAAAGATCATATGCACGGTTTGTTAGTGATGCCACTACAGAGTTTAGATGTCTAGGATGATGATGCGAAGTAGCTTTGAGGTAGCGATCTGTGTGTGTAGGTTTTCTGTATACAGAGTGGCTGAGCGTACCGTCAACACGCACCTTAATCACATCTAGGAATGCTAAGCTTACATTCCTAGATGCTACATACCAAGAATGGTCAGAGAAGCGATTGTAAAAATTTAAAAGCGCCGTTTCGCGTACAGATACAGTGAGTGTCGTGTGTCGTGCACAGATTCGAGTGAGTAGTGAGTTTGCAGACAGTGGTACCGGTATCGAGCGTAATAATAAAAGACTTAGACGGAGGGTAGACCGATTTGTCTGCCAATAACATATATCTACCCGCACGCAACAATCGACAGTTCTTCCGTGACCATGGCGCATGCAACTGCGCCGAAATATCGGAATCTCAAAAATAAACAGGTACATGGTGTAAATCCCGATATAGTTTATTCTAATAATATCTCCGTTATTTTGAAAAACTAGCTAGACTGACAAATTCTATATAATTTTTAAACTTGCTCACAAAATTTCATGAGAATCTGTTGAGAAATGCGACCTGTAGAGGAGAATAAACAGCGCCGGAAAGACCGACTGAAATAAGTTTTATTTACATATCTCCGCGATTTTGAATTCGCGCTCGCTCGGTCAATTACTAATTATTTATTTATTATTCTGAAACGCAATGTAAATTGAGCTTTACGATATATCCCAAAAAGAACTGATGCTTACCTATAAGCATTAATTTCTGGATCTCCAAAGCTTCAGATTCACTAATTTGCTTCACAATACAAATCGGTATTAGCAGCGTACCTTAGCCATAATACGACACTAACATTTTAAAACAAATTGTTTTACAAAAATGATTAAATATTTGCAAAAATACCAAATACAATTAAGTATAGGACTGCGTCAACAGCATAGTTACTCGGTAGCTCAGAACATTGGACCGGATTTCCAAAGGTCGCGGGTTCGATTCCCGTCCGAGAACATGATCTGGTGCGAGTCGTATTTTTTCTAGTATATTATTTGGTAGCATAGTTATAGTAAGTCGGGTTTTTTGTTAAAACTGAGTTAGATATACAGCAATGATCACGATAACGAAATCTACATTTTCGACTTACTCATTTCGTTTGATTCGTTTTTAATCCAAATTTAAGAATAAAAAATTTGCAGTAAGTAGAAATTTTTTTTACACTTACTACACACTTACTGCAAAAGTTCTTATTCAGTGTCTCTCGGCCAAACTACAGTATTGTAATGGTACCGAAGGTCCATACACGAAAAAAAATCTATTAGAAAAAAAACTAGTTCCTAAGAAATCGCCAGATATTTCAACATGTGGTTATTATCAAAAGTCTCAGAAATCCGATACTCAAGTCAATTGGATGTCGTAAATGTATTTCTTTTACCACTTAAACTCACCATAAATCTATAATAATAATGCGACAAGCATGTCACTTTGGTTCAGAAATGTCTTTCAAATTAAACCCACTTTGAAACAAAAGGCAGAGATTTTTCTTAAACTATAAATTTGTCACATTTGACGGTTCGCAGGCGCAGATGCCCAGACATATAAAAAAAAATATAAATACGCAATAAGAGGACACAATGTAATAATTGATCAACAGCTGCCGAACAAAAATAGACCTTATGTCTTGAAGACTAAAATCTAGGGGGACATATTATGTCTTCCTGGTTATCTTAAAAACCTATAAATACAGATAATACGCAGAATCAATTTCTATTTTCCAGGATTCAATCATACCTAACATAATCATGTTGCCTATAACGCTATCTAGATGTCTAGATTTTGAATCAAATGTAGAGGTTCAGGAACACACAGTGATATCTATTGAGGGGCAAAGGAATTACACCAAACGTATGGATGGACCAATGATAGCGAATGGAGGCGTGGTTAATGCGAAATGCGCCGGAGCAGATTTAAAGAAGAATAGACAATAAAAACAGCGAGTTAAGACTTAAGCTAGAATAAATTAGGATGAGTTTATTTGTTGTAGCTTTCTTGGAGAGGAATTTGTAAAAATCAGGGATTACGAAGGGACTGTTGTTGAGGAGTGGACGTATTGTATTGCTTTGTATTGTTTTCCGATCTAAAGTTAACGTCCCTTTGATTGACTTAAGAAGTTGAATTGCAAGTTGTAAAAAAATAGAATTAATATTATATTATAATATTAAATCCTAATGGATAAAGTTTAAATGTAAAATCAATAGTGATGCATCATTACTGGAGATATACAGCTAAGTACCTAGGATATAAAGTTTATAAAGCGTAAATGTTTGTAGACCTTTTCTATTTTCAGAAATTGTGGTTTGATTGTTAAACTAATTATTAGATGAGCACCGATCTCACTAATAAAGGTCTAAAATAAGTACGCAAAGTTACATCTAATTCTTTGTGTTCGCATTTATTGTTTAGATTAATTAGTTTAATCGGCAGAATTGGGTTTTTTATTATCTCGTTTCGCTTTCCCAATTCATTTGGCTGTAGGAGCTGAAACGAGAGGCCAAATTCTTACTAACGTGGGAATTTGGTCAAAATAATCAAAAGTTTCTAGTAAAATCAATATTAATTATTAAATTAATATAACATTTATTCTGCATTCATATTTATTCCCCACTAAAGGTACCCCTTTTCATTGATATAATTATTTGCATTAACTAATTTCAGAGTTGAATTTAGATAATACTAAACTCTATTACTTGTGTTACCTTCGATGGTGACAAGCCTTTTCTGGTGGATAAGACAATGGAAATTAGATTACCTTTTCTTGAATCTGACATAGACTTCGAAAACACTTGAGTAATTGATCTGATCTAAGTTTATAGATAAAGCTCGAAGCTATTACGATTCCTTCGATGGAATTCTGAATTTTCTGGAGATAAATCGATAGTTTCAGACAATTTATTAGTTCAGCTTAAATAAGGCCTAGTTTAAACCATACTTGAATACCTATTTGAAATTCTAACCATTCAATACAAACGATTATGACATCGTCATAAATTGATTATGACGTCGTCATAAATCTTTAATTCTATAATTGAACTTATACCCAGAGGTAGTGAATCATTAAATGATAGTAGTATTTATTTAAATTCTATACTGTGTGAGTTGATCACGCTGTGTGGATTCAACTTAGCAAACTACACGTAGTCTTCGTATTACGTGAGTTCAAGGCATCATTCCTTCAGTGCGGTCAACGTAGAATTAGCATAGGAAATATATCTAAAGAGCTCACGCTGATCTATTACCCTTAGGTGGCCACCTATAAAAAGGGAGAAAAGATTACCTCCTCTAAAAAAACACAAAATATAACAAGGGATAAAGACAGCTATTTGACATCCGTCTGACGAGATTGTCAAAACCAGATTAGGGAATGCTAGGATTGTAGTTGAAGGGTTGCCAAGGTTGAATCCAAACGTGTGTTAAAATCATTTTAAGTTATTTGCTAATTTAACACTTTCTTATCACACCTCAAACTTATTATCTGAAAGGTATATAAAAATCATCGTTACAAGACGAGTTGGTTAAAAGGTACTCTTATCTAAGCTGAGTTATATTTTGGGATAAATTTGAAAACTATTAGACGATCACATAAATACAATTATTATTGCAAAGAGTCTAGCCCATTATCAGAAATATCAGAAAGGAGTTAGGCTCGCTGCATGCCATTACAGTATGACATCTATACCACTTATATGTTAAGTCATTTACTGTATAAAAAAACCCGGGCATGTGCGAGTCGGGCTCGCCCACCGAGGGTTCCGTACCTACCTATATTATAAATAGTTCAGAAATCGAGTCTTGCAGTTTTTTTCCGAGCTTCTCCCAAAATTCAGGAAACATACTACGATCTCTTATTGCGATCCAGTTTAGGTCCTAAAATGAACTGCATCGCTATGTGACAGCGGTGTCAGCAGACAGTGACTCAACTTTAGTTAATAACCTAAACTGAATCGCTAAGCCGTATGTCATTCATTATTTGTTCATACAAGAATAGACTCTATAGAGGAGAAAATAAAGGTTTTTTGCCGAAGATACCGCCGCCCTCTCAGCCGATTTCGCTTCGCGTGACACTGACTCCCCTTTGTAGCTCATGGTACGAAATGAAGCGATTATATAGTTTTAATTTCAACTCGATACCTCCACGCGTTCCCGAGATAAGGGTCTTGACAGATAGACGGACAGACAGACAGATAGTTGATAATTTCATTACAAAATGTATAGTTTTCAGACTTTTCCCTGTATTTGTAGTAAAAGACGATATTATTTGCCAAATTTCAAAGTTCTAGGTCAACGGGAAATACCCTATGAATTTTGATACCCTTGAGGGTGTCGAAATATGCATTTTTTTAAGGCATTAATGGCTGTATCTTTTTTTTAGTTTACTTAGAAGTTTGATTTTTTCACAGCTGCAAGAGACCGTAGATTTGAGTATATGGTTTTAATTTCAACTCGATACCTCCACGCGTTCCCGAGATAAAGGGTCGTGACAGACGGACAACAAAGTGATTCTATAAGGGTCCCTTTTTTCCTTTTGAGGTACGAAACCCTAAAAAAGAACAACTCTGAACTACTAAAGATAAAATACCACAGAGTATAAATAACAACTATCATAGATTAATATTTGCACTATGCAATCAAATAATAAAATCAACTAGGATATCATCCTCCAGAAGTAGGAACTTATGTACGAAAAAACAACAGCCAGTTAAAACAAACTCAAACCAATGACGTAGAAATCAGTTAAAACTCAATTTCTTTCAGCACTTTTTAATTACCTACAGAAGTGGTTAATTGCATTTTTCTAATTTCTCATTGTTAGTTACAGAACTGGATAAAATTGCATTATCAACTCATTTCTGTCGACAGTGTTTAATTATAGAACAATTAAATAATCGAGCTTTGCTAGGTATATAAGCTATATGATTTGCGCATGGACAGCTGTCTGAAGTCAAGATGCGTGTGATTAATGTTCTAATGTTGGCGGTTCTTCTGATGATGATGAGCGCAGGAGTGGAAGTGCAGATGAAGAGAGCAAGACCGAGATCACAAAAGGTATTATAATTTTAAGCACTTCACTCGAAGGTGTCCTAAGTGTCCAGCATTTTCCTAAGCTCTCTTTTCGTCACACAGAACCATCATTGACTATAGCCAAAATCAACTCGGCCATTTCTGCGCACTTCGGTATTTTTACTCTAGTGAACTGTGTTTTTGAGCGACGGTAAAAGATTGAGCAATAGCTCACGCGTTATTGTGTTACATCATTTCCACGCATTTCGGTCTTTCAGATAGCCGTCTACTTTATAATAACCTTAACCCATGAGCGTATTTTGACATGATTTTTAAATTCATGCAAAGGTAGATCAACCACTTGTTGTGGAACTTTATTAAACAAGGTTATGCGTTTCCCCATGAATGAACCTCTAGTTTCTGCAAGCCTAAATCTTGGAACGGCAAGTTTATCTTTATTCCTTGTATTAATATGGTGATTATCGCTGTTCTTAGCAAATGAATCATAGGATTTGTGTCAATCACCTGACCAACTAATACCAAAATCTATTCATTTTATACATAGCCGGTTAAAAGTAGTTTTGACGTCCTTAGTGAAACCACTTTTGATTGCAAAAAGCAGTTAAAATTGGTTTTGTCCATCATATTATCATCCTTAGTCAAAACCACTTTTGCCAAGCCAGGCGCACTGCGCAGTCTAGGCATGAAGCTATAAGTACCTACGTGGCGGACCTCTTTAATTAGGCAAATGATTATGTCAGAGGGCTGCCGCCCAAAATTTTTAGCTTTATATAACATGTCATCCTAAAATGAAAACTCTAGTTTATTAAGTACCTATTGGCATGCTATATCGGTCTTATTATGTATGTATACCGGGCCCTTTACCGTTTCCCTGTAGGCCTCCAAGGCCCACTAAGGGGCGCATCGCTTACTTTGAGAAATACTCATTTAAAATATCTTACATATTATTTGTGAGCTATTGCTCAATCTTTTACCGTCGCTCAGAAACAGCTGATTATTATTTCGCGATTCCGTGGTTGGCCCCATAGTAAAAGTTGTTCATATTGATGAACACTATCATCCCCTAAAATCTTTGGCAAAATTATTAGACAACAGCGTATTATAAGCCTAACAAAGCACGGAAAACCTCGAGATATTAGATTTTTGATCACCTACCTGTTAAACGACTACATTAGTTATTTAATGTTTTAAATTTCCATGGTTTTTGACGTTATTAGAATAAACTATATCGGGATTTACACCATGTACCTGTTCCGACAGACTCCGATATTTCGGCGCAGTTGCATGCGCCATGGTCACGGAAGAACTGTCGATTGTTGCGTGCGGGTAGATGTTATTGGCAGACAAATCGGTCTACCCTCCGTCTAAGTCTTTTATTATTACGCTCGATACCGGTACCACTGTCTGCGAACTCACTACTCACTCGAATCTGTTCACGACACACGACACTCACTGTATCTGTACGCGAAACGACGCTTTTACATTTCATGTGGTTTTTACACAAACGGATTACGGGGTTCCAAACACTCGACAATTTAAACCCATCTTCACGATTGAAATTTTTGTATTTGGTAATTTCAATCGCTTCTCTGACCATTCTTGGTATGTAGTGGCGTTCTGTTGAGATAATCTGAGGGTTATGCAACTCGATCCAGTGATTTGTGTCCGAATGAAGTAAATGTTCAGCGATGGCTGATTTTTGCGTATCGATGTTTTTGACCGCTTTTATGTGCTCCTTTATACGGCATGCTATTGTGCGTTTAGTTAGGCCGATATATGAACTACCAAAACTGCAGTCGGTCTTATAAACACCAGGTTTCTCCAAAGGAAAACTAAGTTTCGGGGACCGTAGACATTGCGATACCTTTTTCAAAGGAGTGAAGATAGTTTTTATTGCGTACTTTTTTAAAATATTTGAGACCTTATCCGTCACTCCCTTTACATATGGTAAAAATACTGGCTGTCTATCTACTTCCTGCCTCTGTAACTGGTGCTTTTTCTTGTGTCTCGGTGGAAGCTTTCCTGAATATCCATTGCTTTGTAGGACATGCCGCACGTGTTGTAACTCATTGTGCAGGTGTTCATCATCACAAAGATCATATGCACGGTTTGTTAGTGATGCCACTACAGAGTTTAGATGTCTAGGATGATGATGCGAAGTAGCTTTGAGGTAGCGATCTGTGTGTGTAGGTTTTCTGTATACAGAGTGGCTGAGTCAACACGCACCTTAATCTTGACATCTAGGAACATCTAGGAACATTAGTTATAAATTAAACATTTAGTGCTTGTAAGGGTCATATTCCAACAACAATAACTCTCGAAATATGCAACACAGAGCAATGATTTTGATGTCGTTTTGTAGATAATATTTCTGTGTATTAGAATGCTGAATGGATGGACCCCAACATGTGGGTGTTTTAGGTGTATTTCATGCCTTTTTATTATCATGTTGCTTTATTTAAAATAAATAAAATATACTTTTTCTTCTTCTTCGTCTTTTAACATAAAAATATTTTTTAGCTTCGGAGTCCAGAGGCTGCAGTAGCAACCGATGTAATCGTATGTATTTTGTAACTATTTACACAATCTATATCTATATAATCGTCGTCATTCAATATCATGCTTGCTTCAGCAGAGGCAAATGTAATAAATTGTAATACTTACTATTTAAAAAATTATTATTATTTCCAGGTTGTCGAAATGCCTGTAAGTATTGTAGAAAGTACTCTTTCTTTCTGTCGCGCAAAGAGAAACCATAGCGTAGCGTCGTACCATAGTGCGAAGGAGAATTAAAAACCGGCCAAGTGCATGTCGGACCAAGCGCAGTATAGGGTTCCGTAGTAACCTTATTTATTAAATTCATTTATTTGTATTTATATATTTAATCTTATCGAAGACCAACAACTAGCTAGAAACAAATAGAACTTGTTATAACACTAGGAAGTCAATAACAGATCCTCGCCGCATATATAATAACGCCTGTCGATTTAATAATCAAACTCGAACCTCATTTCGAATATCGCCTTCTTGCGCGGAAATTTTAAATCATAAATGGAAAAATCATAGACTGTTTTTTAATCACAAAAGATTTTAGATAGCTACGTTAGCTAACTAAAACCTCTTGCAATCTGTAAAGTAGCTTATATTCAGCTAATTTCTAATAAAAAAATCACGCGAAGTGAAGTGAGGTTCGAAGTGAGATGCGAGTTTGGTTACAGAATCGTCAGGCAGATCTATAAAAAGCGATACAAGCTAAAATAAAATAAATAAGACATTATACTTAGGTACACTAAAACATACAAAAAGTTATTTGAAATTGACAAAAAAATCTTTAAATACTGCACAAACATTCACAATATCTTCACATGAGGTTCCAAGGCAATAATTATAAACTTAGCAAACTTGAAAGCAAACCAACTGCCCATGTAGCCAACAGAAACTAAGACAATCACTCAAAAAAGCTACTCGCCAGCATACGCCTTGCCTTCAGAAAATCAGTATTAAATAAATCAATATCAAAATAATGGCCGGAAAAGGTTAAAGTGCGTGTCCTTTTAGGTAGGTCTTGTCATAAAATCTATGAAAAAAAAGATTTTTTATTTTAATGAACCGGGTACTAGTACTTACAGTCAAGATTCCAGATTTGTGAAGCATATTCCAATTGACTTCGTACGTAGGTATGTACAATAAAGAATGTTATGTTTTAACCTGCTTGAAATCTCGCCTCATACGTTTAATGAAGCCCAAGGCTTTATACGCCTTAGCCACTATTTTGTTTACATGTGCATCGAATAGAAGACCTGAATCATGGAACACGCGAAGATCTCAAGCACAATCCTCCCTGTGAAGTTCTTCTCCTTTTAGTTTGAAATTAAAAGTAACTTTGACGACCTCCTTGGTCGAGTGGCTTTGTACACCGGTTTTCAAGGTGTCGCCATCTCTGAGGTCCCGGGTTCGATCCCCGGTTGGGTCAATTTACAAAACGAACTTTTCTATTTTGGCTCAGGTCTGGGTGTTTGTGATACCACCGTTGTCTTCGATTTCCATAACACAAGTGCTTTAGCTACTTACTTTGGAATCGGAGCAATGTATGTGATGTTGTCAAATATTTATTTATTATTTAACTGGAATCAGCTTACGACTGAAGATCATTAGGCAGCACTTGGAGGGGTTCAAATCTAAACAATTAACCTCGCTGTAGTTTACTTGTCAAAGGTCAACCTGTAGGGATTTGGCGTCTGAAATAAAAGATATATTTGCACAGATCTCCATGTCATCTGCGTGCTAGAAGTGGGAAAGCATTGGTCGCTATCGTTTACAAAGATCAAAAACAGCAAGGGTCCGAGCAGCGATCCTTGCGGACTTCCGCTAGGCATGTCTACATTGTCTACCCAACTAGAGGCGTAGTTACCAATAGCCACAGCTTGAGATCGGTTATCTAAATAGGAAGCGATCCACCTAAGCAGATCGCCGCTGATTCCAATAGCTGATAGCTTTGCTATTGAGAGATTATGGGGAATTCAGTCAAAAGCTTTACTATAATCTGTGTAAACGACATCGACCTTAGCGCCACCATACATTGCTGAGGTAATAGACTCATTAAAAAGTGCAAAGCGTGAGACGGTAGAACGGCCTTTTATAAAACCATGTTGGTTAGAACTTATTGATTGTTGTAACGCAGGACATAACTGGTCACCAAATGTTCCAAAACCTTTGCAACTATGCATAGTTAAGAAATAGGCATATAGTTTTCTACGACAGTTTTAGAACCTTTTTTATGAACTAGTGTTATTAATGCTGGCTTCCAAACAGGAGGCACACATTCCTGCATTAGAGACATTTGAAAAAGAATACACAGAGGAACAGCAATAGTTTTAGCGCAGGGGAGCGATTCTGTAACCAATCCCACATCTCACTTCGAACCTCACTTCACTTCGCGTGAATTTCTTATTGGAATTAGCTGAATATAAGCTACTTTACCGATTGCAAAAAGTTTTAGGAAGCTTTATGATTTGAAATTCCCGCGCAGTAAAGTAAGATTCGAAGTGAAGTTCAAGTTTGGTTACAGAATCGACAGGCTTTTAATTAGAAAACAAGATGGTAAATCATCGGGACCATCAGATTCGGTGGCAACCAATATATTAAGCAACTGGATGACTCTATAATAATTAATTTTAATTGACGATATATCAGAAGTACAATCACTTACCAAGTTATTACCAGATGTGGAGGGTGAGTTAGCTACAAATGTAGAAATAAATTAATTGGGAATGCCTCACAGATTGAATTACCTACCTGGGTTACACGTCGAGACGTTATAGTTAAGTGTCCATTCTGAATCGAACATTATTCCAGAAGTTTTTGGATTGTTTTACAATGGAGTCCTCTATCAAGACTAGATAGTTACCATAACACGATTTTTTTTGAGCTTTCACTCTATCGCGCAACCTGTTGAATCTGTCACTGCAATTTTCATAGATTTTTATTTTACGATGGTATTTGGCCTTTTCCTTAATTGCTTTTTAAGCGATTTAGTGTGTATTTACATTTAGAATATGTGTTTCCAGTAAATATTTAATAAATATAATTATTATTATATTTCCAGGAAGAGGTAAATGAAATAATTTAATCTTTAATCTTTCAAAACATGTTGTGCACTTGTTTAAGAGCAGGGGCAGGTTCGAATCTAGCTCAAGTTGATTTTTTCTAACATTTACAGGTCTTCATAATAAAGACCTTTTTTGAATATTGAACTCGTAATATTTCTATAACAATAATTTAAGACCCCTTTACGCCATGTATCCATGGTCCTCATGGATACATAAAGCGAAAAGTTGTTAACTTTAGTTTTTGAAAATTTGCTTTCAGATGAAAAGACTCAGTGCGGTAAGGTGGATGTCCAGTACTTATAAAATAGCACATGTACTTTGTTGTCATTTAATTTGTTGCAATAGGGAGCTGCTAGGGTGGGTAGTGGTACCATACCCATTTAGGTTCGCGAACTTTGTGCTCGCCAACCTATGAATTGCAGGTTCTCAAAGCTGTGGACGCTATTGCGAACTTCTACTTGCTCCCCCTTTGTTCGTTCGCATACTCCAAAATGTGGCAAATATTACCAGCGTGGAGCAGCGGCCTCAGTGTTTATACGACTCGTGCCGACCCTTTTTAATCACGTCTGCTACTTAGTTGTGATAAGATTCCGCAATACCACTATCCATGCGTCTCTCTAAGCCCTTAAGGCGAGACTTAGCCTGAAAATAGTTATCGGGCACAGTCGTGATACCTTGACGCCGAGGCAACCCTGCCGAAAATCGTCCTGATGGCAACCTTTCAGTCGTAAAGTTCAAAATGTCAATTGCGCGTTGATTTCTGTGTTTAAGGGTGTTTGTTTAGAAATACCAATTGATTCCAGTTGATAATGCTCCTTAACAAGATGCTCTAAAGAAGTATCAGACGTACTGCGTTCGTTGTTGGTAAAACTTGTGTGGTTAACGAACGCAGTGCGTCTAGTTCTGTTTCCTACAGAACCGTAAGGTGTCCATCCTAATGCTGTGAGACAGACAACGGGTTGTGTCCCTCTAAGAACCCTCTAAGAACCTCTCGCGTTATTGATAAGTGCCAGTCTTCAGCGCCTATAAGGATTGTCGGTATAGCATTAGTGTAAGTGAGCATGTCAGCTATGTCACTAAGGTGTTTATACAAGGTGTTACAAAAATACCCCTAATGCCGAATATGGTATATAGGGGCTATCAAACTGAACAACTTTTACTATGGGACCAACTCTGAAATCGCGAAAAAAAAATCAGCTGTTTCATATCGAAAAATTAAAATCGAAAATATCAAAATGTATGTATTGTTTTTTCGCGATTTCAGAGTTGGCCCCATAGTAAAAGTTGTTCAATTTGATGGTCCTTATATACCATACTAGTGGCCCGCCCCGGCTTCGCACGGGTACAATGTAGTTACTAATGTGGTGAGTGTGAAGTTATTACACTATACTATAGGATATCTATATAGGTATAGTAGTGGCTACAAAATTAAGGACGCCAGTCGATTTTCATACAAACGAAGTAACTTTTAAGCATTGCTTCTCCGCCAGGGATTGACCGAGCATGGCCATCCAGGGAGTGAATGGAGGAGATCCAGATTTCTATACACACCCAAGTGATCTGACCAGCATTTTAAGAGATGTAAGGATATGTTTAAAAAAACCGCGAATATAGTATAGAAATGTATGAAAACTTGCAACTGTAAATTCTTATGCTTACATCTCTTAGAATGCTGACCAGATCAGTTGGGTGTGTATTGCTATCTGAATCTTCTCCATTCACTCCCTGGATGACCATCATCAGATCACAGCTAGTTCAATCCCTAGCGGAAAACCAAGACTTCAAAATTACCTCGTTTGTATGAAAATCGACTTGTGTCCTTAATTATGTGGCCACCACTATATGTTTATACGACGTACACAACATACGCAAAGGGTGTTATAAGTTTGACTTGTGTGTGTCTGTCTGTCTGAGGCAACCTAGCTCCCAAACTTATGGACCGATTTTGATGCGGTTTTTATGCATAGTTTAAAAGATCTAAGTGTACAGACGGCGGGACTCCTAAAAACACGGAGCATTGCAATGTACGCATGCAGGGTGCAGCTAGTTCTAAATAAAAATATGTTGTGCATTAACAGGATTCTCAATCTCGATCATCCAACACTTCTCTATAATAAAAATCAGCTGTTTCATACAAAAATTCAAATCGAAAATATCAAAATGTGTTTCATACGTTTTGATATTTTCGATTTGAATTTTTGCTGATTATTTTTTCGCGATTTGAGAGTTGGTCCCAATAGTAAAAGTTGTTCAGTTTGATGGTTCCTATATACCATATTCGGCATTAGGGGTATATTTATTGTAACATGTTCTATACCTACCACATTTCTTGTCACGTTATCCGGTTGCAAAATAAAAAGGTTATTCGGCGAGCTGACTCTCGAGCAGGCGACATTAGAGCTGGCCATGGGAGAAACAATCACTACAGATCTACACCAGCCGCTCTTAAACTTTGTCCCTGTGCTTGACTTGACCGAATATTGTATTCTTTTAAAATTAAACTGATAATTAGATGGAATAAATTTGCACCTTATTACAACGCAATAAGGAAAAAATGACAGCACTGCCAACATAACGCCATAGGTACTATTCAATGAAATGCATTCTACCTACTCTCACGGGAAATGACCAAAGAGAATGTAATACTACGTTGAGATGACAAATGATATTTATTTTTCTTAATTAATCAATCAAATGCACAAAATAGTTTCAATTCCGACGTCGAAGTCAATCACAGCAAAATTAGCTTTATATCACTTTTTAACCCTGTTAGGTGATAAATATTAAAAAAATACGAAACACGTGTTCAATTAATTTTGTGAAAGAATGTCTATGCCAAATTTCAAGTCAATCGGGCCAAGGAATCGCGTCCTCCCATACAAACTTTGCCACCCTGTTTCACTCCTTTAGGGGTTGAATTTCGCCAAATCCCGTCTTAGTGAGCACCTACGCCCTAAAAGGAGCCCTCATGCAAAATTTGAGACTCCTAGCACTTGTAGTTTCTGAGATTTCGTGATCAGTGAGTGAGTGAGTGAGTGAGTGATTTTCCCTTTTATATATATAGATTTGGCATTAGGGGTATTTTTGTAACACCTTGTATTTATCAATGTCGGACCGATGAATAGTTTGTTTATGGAGAGATAAAGTATCAATAGTTCTTGCGTTTTTTATTTTTAAAACTTCCGATGTGTACTTACCCTTAATTTCAAAGCTTACGTAGGAAACACTTATATGAGTGTTTATACCACCTACCGCGTTAATTTTAATGTGATCTGAGGGACCTGTTGCCCCAATTTTGTTAGCCCTTTTGGTGTCGATCAATGTAGCCGTACTACCATCATCGAGCAAGGCGAAAGTGTCAAGACACTCTGCGGGACCACTGATAGTGACGGGCACTACCTTTAATAAGGTAGTTGATGTATGTTGTTCTGTGCACAAGGTTGGTTGTTCAGTAGACAAACCTACGACCTCTTCAACGCAGTGGTGTGAAGCTCCCTGTTGCGCCGTTGATGAGTCGTTATGAAGTAGTGCGTGATGTCTTCGAGTACCTACAACCGGCAATTTCTATTTTTTACTGACCTTTTTATTTTATATTGTGTTCTTAAAATGGTTAATATCTTTGACTATGAGCGCCTGTCAAAACTGACACTAGTTTATTTTGTTCAGCTCAGGTGTATTCATATGAAAATTTAAAATTAATTGAAAATTCGTGCCGCATGCCATGGAAGTAAAAATCGAAGATATTATTCATTCGGAATTTGAGGTTATGTGAGCCACGAGATTAGTGAGCATTATGAGTGTGTTCATGAGCGTTCCGAATCGTTGACGAGTCCCAAATGTCATAAGCGCCATATCTGAATCGGTACGCCTGTTATCGCTGTCAGCTTTGAAATTGATTTTAGTCTGAATCGGAATGCACCCTAGATTAGGAGCCGTAACCACGTATTAACTTGGTTTTATTTTTTCACAGATAAAAGTAAGTTTATCAAAATTGCTATTTGTATTGTTTTTACTTATATAATTATACTAGTGGACCCTGTGAACTTTGTATCACCTACAATTTAATGATTATCAATTTTACCTTGAGAACCAGCGCTATCTTTTTAATTATTAGTAAGTTAATAACAAAGCAGCTGAATACTAAAACGAAAGCAACACTTCAGTCCTTTTATCCAACATTACTAAGATCATTATTTATACTAAAACCTCTTTATCAAAAGTTAGCTGTCAAAAGTAACCCGGAATGGCGATTCCCATATAAAATAGCCAATGTTCATAGTACGTTTCATTGAATATTCGCTATTCAATGAAACGCATTCTACCTTACTCTCAGGGGAAATGACCAAAGAGAATATAAATACTACGTTGAGATGACTAATGATATTTATTTTTCTTAATTAATCAATCAAATGCACTAAGAAGTTTCAGTTCCGACGTCGAATTCAATCACCCCAAAAGTATGTGACGTCTGCAAAGAGGTCACCACTCCTCTATGGTTAATAAGCAGAAAAGAAAAGATCGTTTTGAGTTCTGACTTCTGTCTTTCGGGCTGATGACACAGATTTTTATTGTGGCTTTCTTTCTATTGTAAATTAATATTATTCCTTCCTTACTCGTCCCTGTTTCTTTCCTATTATAATGTGACTCATCCATGTAAATATTCACTGTATATAACATGTGTGAAGTAAATGTACTAAAACCTCTTAAGCTGTGTTTATACTATTAAACCCATAGTCAATTTGCCGGGGGCATCTACAACACACTTCCATCATAGTTTAAAACAACGAACGCAAGTATCGTGCGGGCGGGAACCAAAGCCCGCACAAGTAGCTTTCTACCACTTTTTAACCCTGTTAGGGGATAAATATAAAAAAAAATCCAAACACGTGTTCAATTAATTTTGTGAAAGAATGTGTATGCCAAATTTCAAGTCAATCGGGCCAAGGAATCGCGTTCTCCCATACAAACTTTGCCACCCTGTTTCACCCCCTTAGGGGTTGAATTTCGCAAAATCCCGTCTTAGTGAGCACCTACGCCTTAAAAGGTGCCCCCATGCAAAATTTGAGACTCCTAGCACTTATAGTTTCTGAAATTTCGTAATCAGTGAGTGAGTGAGTGATTTTCCGTTTTATATATTTAGATTGAATAATTAATTCGTCAAAATAAAAAATAAGTTTATTCGGTCAGTTTTTAAGGAACTGTAAACATTAAACAACGTTTTACCAATGGGCGAGACCCCAAAAAAAAAAGAAATTAGTTCAATAAATCTCGATAGATGGCGTATTATGAAAGCCGAGCCGTCAGTCGTACGCTAAGTTGATTCTATCGCCATTTTAACTACCTCGCCTCGTTTATCACTCTCCAAGGCGGAGGGGTAGTGGAAGTACGTACAAAATGACATAGTATTTCTATTTGTCATTACATATAATTATAGAAAAACCATTTTGTCCGTGTGGTACAGGCCAAACCACATACAGGGTGTTAGTAACACACTAGCAAAAACGTTCAATGCATAGTCGACTCATGATTCTGAGTCTATCTGAAGTGGAAGTTTTTGTCGCAGAATTCATGAAAAGTTGAGTGTTTTTTTTTCTATCACACAGAGTCTGTCTTAGTTGCTTAGAACCTAAATTCAGATAAAAGTAATGAAATTGTCAATTTATAAACTTATAAATCCGCTTATACAAAATTATAAACCCGCAATGTATGTAGAACAACAGCTATTTGCTCGCGGTCGAAGGTCGTGGCTTTGTTGTAAGCGCGCGTGCGCTCCCTCAACTATGCATTTGCGACAAGTGGTTCCGTAGAGAAAATTGCTGAAATCTAAGGGTAGAATCATTCTTTAAAGTTTTCGCTAGGGTGCTACTAACATCCTGTATAGGTAGTTAAGCACAATATGACAAATTAAAAAATTTTATCTATTCCTTTCTAATACCAAAAACTAATACGCTAATACTACTAGATCAATAAGCTCAAGGGTATTATTAGTTTTTTTAAAAAAAAGATATACTGTGAAGCTATGGAAAATGTCTGAAAAACTAATTTCACTGTCACGATTTAACTTTTGCAGATGGAGGTAAGTTAGAGATGGTTAAGGCACGGTAATGGTGAAGGTAATCAGAGGTATTCCAGTTACCGCACCTTTCCTTAATTGCTTCTGAGCGAAGCATACCATTAAGGATATTATTATGTGTTTCCGGTAAATATTTAAATAATAATTTTATTTCCAGGAAACGGTAAATGAAATAATTTTACCTTTAAGAACATGTTGTGCAATAATAATTGTTTAAGAGCAGGTGCAGGTTCGAATCTAGCTCAAGTTGATTTTCTCTCAGGTCTTCTTATTAAAGACCTTTTTTGAATAACTCATAATATGTAACAATAATTTTAGTCTCCTTTATACCATGTATCATCATCATTTCATCTATGTATCCATGTCCTCATGGATACATAGATCCATGTCCTCATGGATACATAGATGAAAAGTTGTTAACTTTAGTTTTTGAAAATTTGCTTTCAGATAAAAAAAAAGGTTGGGGTGAGGTGGATGTCCAGTACTTGTAAAATAGCACATGTATTTGGTTGTCATTTGTTTTGTTGCACTAGGGAGCTGCTAGGGTGGGTAGTGGTACCATACCAATACCATACAATATGTAAAACAAACGAACAAAATCACAGAGCTTCATTTCAACGCAGTGTGTTCGTGTAGTCAACGGTCGTTTGAGTGTTGTTTGTGAATACGGGTGTAAGTGCTGGTTTGATCTGGAAAATTATGGGTAAGTCCCATTTGTTCTATAGAACTTGACGTCATCGGACCAAATAACACAAAGTCCAGAACAATTGAGATTTTTCTTTCTTTAATTTGTTCTATAGAACAAAGGAACAAAGTAAACCAACTTTTTTGTTTAGATATTCAGACTCTTCAACATTTAATGACATTATCCACTAGAAAAACACAAAACAAACATTAAATTCTATGAAAGAGAACAATTTGAAAAAAACTGGTTCTCATTTGTTTTTAATTTTGAGATTTTAGCATTAATATACTAGAAAAAATACGCCTCGCACCAGATCATGTTCTCGGACGGAAATCGAACCCGCGACCTTTGGATATCCGGTCCAATGCTCTGACCGCTGAGCTACCGAGTCACTGGTGGGAACGTCGAATTTCCTCTATTTCGAATATTTCAAGCGTCTACGAATCGATAAAAACGATCACATAAATCACGTTTATTGTATAGGAGCTCCTTTAAATATATATTTTATTCTGGGTTTTTAGTATTTGTTGTTGTAGCGGCAACAGAAATACATCATTTCTGAAAAACTGTCTAACTATCACGGTTCATAAGATACAGCCTGGTGACAGACGCTCAGACATACAGACAGACGGGTTGAGTGTGCACAGGCGTACCACACCTTCATGAAAAATATGACAGATAAAGAGTATGCCGAGGAATGTCATCCCAGTTCCTTCCATGGCAGACTGAACACTGACCCAAGCAATATCAGGTGGTATTTGCCACTTTTCGGTGTTTATCACCCACAAAAGCGTAAATTGCGAGTACCTAGTTCTTGATGCCGCTGCCTGAAAGGAAGGTGTCAGTCTGAACTCTTTGTTGCTTACCGGTCCTGACTCGCTTCAGTCATTGCTAGCTATCCTCTTCCGTTTTTGGAAAGGGCGCATTGCACTTACTGCTGACATCAGGAGACGTTCCCTCAGTTTCGAATTCGAAAGAGGATAGTTGCGTTATCTATGGCGGCCTTCGGCACGCTCAGAGACCGAGAGGTAACCCTTGAAAGAGTACAGAATGACAGCATTCATCTTCGGTGTGTGCTCTAGCCCAATCATCGCACAATACCTTAAAAATAAAATTGCGAGAGAATTTGAGCAATCGTGTCCCGGTGCCGTTGACGCGATCCTTTACGATCATTGCATGGAAGATTATCTGGAATTGCATGATGACGTTCGTGAGGCGGCCCAGATCGCTGCTGACATAGTGCAAGTCCACAATGCTGCATGTTTAGAAATGAGAAGGTAGATTTCTAACGATCGGGCAGCGCTAGACCTCGTACCCGTAGAGTTGCGAGCTGCCCAACCATCGGAAATCAACCTTGGCTCAATTCCCAGTAGTATCAGAGCGTTAGGGATCTCGTGGCAGCCTCTCGCAGACTTGTTAGGTTTTCGCACTGGGCTTTAAGATTCATTACCTCAACTGCGCACGAAGCGAAAAGTCCTTTTGCACTTAATGCGTGTATACGACCCCTTAGGTTTGCTAGGACCGGTCATAATCAACGTTTGTATACTCTTCCAACAAGTATGGTGGTCTAATATCGGTTGGGATACTGAATTCCCACCCAATGAAGCCTCAAAATGGACTAAGTGGCTCCAAGCAGTTGCCAAAATTCCACGTTGGTACGAGTCTTCCTTGAACTCAGAACCAATACATTGCGAGTTGCACGTCTTTGTCGACGCCAGCGAACACACACGCTTGTTTGTATTGCGTATTGGCGTCTATGTACGAAGATGGCTCAATACGTCTCGCTCTGATTTCAAGTAAGGCGAGGACTTCTCCGCTAAAACTGACGTCCATTCCCCGTTTGGAGCTCCAGGCCGCCCTGATTACCTCTCGCCTTGCTCTAACTATACAAAAAGTCACAAAAAAAGCCGTCGTGCGTATTTTTTTGGACTGATTCCATGACTGTCCTGGGATGGTTACGCAGCGACGCACGTATCGTTCAAATCGCTTGTTGCCCGCAGAATTGGAGAAATTATTGAAAATTCTAGTGTTGCAGATTGGAATTGGGTGCCAACTAATTTGAATGTTGCAGACGACGCTACGCGTCCGCGTAATATCGAATTGTCTACGTCGTCGCGTTAGTTTGCTGGGATCATTTCTTTTCAAGTCCCCAGAGGACTGGCCCCAAGAGCCAGCAGGAGTCGCACCAGTTCGGGAGGAACTCAAATCCACCGAATTGGTGGGACTCCTCACAACGGCACAAACGCCAATAGACTGGCCCGAGTCGATAACAGCCAATTTCAGCCGATTTAGTGACTGGCTGCGCCTTTTGCGCGCTACGGCGCGAGTAATTCAAGCAGTCCAAATATTTAATGACCGTTCTCGTTCCGGTCGCCGACAACCTCGCCAAAGGCGTATTGCAACATTCCCTTGTCCGTCGGACGCAACACCCACCCCAGTCACAGCCGATCACCTTAAAGCCGCAGAAAGGCAA
Source organism: Catoptria pinella (assembly GCA_963556745.1). Lineage (NCBI taxonomy): Eukaryota > Metazoa > Arthropoda > Insecta > Lepidoptera > Crambidae > Catoptria > Catoptria pinella. The sequence continues at coordinate 6,592,075 of OY750782.1, read as the reverse complement.
ATTGTAATGCGAACTCAGCTCGACAGCTTCAAAGAAGAATTCCACCACCTCCTGCAATCCCAACCGATCTCAAAGAAGAGTCGCCTTCTCAAGCTCTCACCCTCGTTAGGAGAAGACCCGACTCCTTTAACTGGCGGGTAGGATTAGTGCCGTCAGGGACGTACAAGTTTGTGGACAAACAAACAAACAGACAAACAAAAAAGGAACCTAATAACGTGTCAAACAAATAACAAAAATCAAAATGAACCGCTTGGGCTTGTTCATAGAGCATTTTTCTATAAAACTAATGAGGTTATTGTTAGGGTTATGGGCTCTCTTATTTAGTAGCTTCAGTGGAAATATAAACGCGTAAGCAATGAATAAATTGACACAGTAAAAATCGTATCTAGGATAAACAAACTCAATGACAACTTCTGTCCTCTGACAAAGAAACAAAAACATTGGTTTTGCAACCTCCTTAATAGTTATTTTGATTTTATTTATTTTTTCCTATCGAAAATGTTGCTGTTGTTATTCACCACTCAAGTAGCTACCACTTTTTGGCATGATTAATATCCGATAAATAAGATACATTAAAATAAATCTAAATATTTGAATATAAAAACTGACTAACATATCAACGCACAGCCCAAACCGGTGGGTCTAGAGGTTCCAAATTTGGCCAAACTCCCTAAGGGGGTGAAATAGGGGATAAAAGTTTTTATTATATGTATGTAGTCCCTCAGTTTTGAAGCTAGGATCTTAAAATGTTGTGTTTAGACTTACAATTGCAAATTAATATTTACGTACATGTCTCGGTGTTTTAGAAAATTCTACCCCCAAAGGGGTAAAGTGGGGAATGAAGTTTGTAAAGAAAATTATATAATTCCGAAAAAAATATTATTAAGTCCTTTGTTGGAAACTGACGCGACGTGTATCGGTGTTGATTAAATTTCAACCATTAACGGGGTGCAATGGGTAAATAAACGTAAAAATCGATATGGATGTCATTATTGAGGCTTTGTGGGATATTGATTATAAAAGTGACATTTATTTTGAGATCCAACACGGTGCACAATTTCAACCCCTAGTAGTGTGAAATTGGGGCATTTAGTTTTTAACTTTATTCAATGATGATTTACTGTTTCAGCGACAAAAGGTAAGGCTTAAGAGTTTTGTTTGAAAGAACCTATTTAAATATGCGCTATTATTGAGGTGTTGAGAAAATTAAGTAGGTATTAAGTTCATAAAGTTTATTATACCTGCTGTTAAGCTACATTAATGCACAGAGCATCAATTTTTCCGTAGCTTTAAGGATCATTAATTACACATCTCAGTCACGTCAACTTGACCTTGAAAACGCAGATCTGGTGGTTATAAGTCGGCATGATGATTATTGGTGAAATTATTGCCGCGCTCAGAGACGTAATTTGACTTAAATAATGTAATTATGTTCTCTGTCAAACAATTATGTTCTAATTGATCTTATTGCTTGAAATATTATTATTTTAGGGTCATGGAATCAAAGACATGTTGTCAGTAAAACGGTCGAGTCTTTATTAAAGTAAAATGAATATTTTATTACAAATATTGTTTCCCATGGAAACGCATATGTAAGTGCAATTGTACACGCCGCAGCCGTAGCCGTGCGAACGTGCATGTACTTATGATTACGTTACAACTCCCCCGAAAAGTATAAGGTACCCATCCCTATTTATTGAGAAAAAAAAATGCTATAACTAACACAATTACGTTCTAAAATCAGTATAAAGTAAACACATTTTATTTTTTACAAATTTTTTTTTTTACACAATGTAATCGCTTATACTAGTTGACAATAATACATCACATTATGACATAAACATTATAACTTGGACTAAAACTAAATTACTTAAGTACTTTGCTAACAAAATATTTTGTATTATTAGGTAAGTACTTACTTGATTTCATGAATAATAAGGTCTCGTATTATTTTTGTGTAGTAACACTTCTTTGTTATTTTTCATAATTTTAACATTCGGTGTTATTTCTTGTATAACTCTAAAGGGACCTTCATAAATACAGTGTAGCTTATTACCTACTTGATTTTTCACTAATACTAAATCTCCTGACTTATAACTAACAGAATTACATTTTTTATCATATTTAAATTTTCTTACTTCCTTGCTTTTTAACAAATTTTCCTTGGCATCTAGTTGCGCTTTTTGCAAACGGTACTTTAATTCTCTCGGATAGTCATCGAAGTTGTATAAAGGATCGACGCCCTTGGTCAAATTGCTGGGTAAGTTACAGACTTTACCAAATACTAGCTCGTACGGAGTGTACTTCGTTTCGGAGTGAACACTTGTATTAAACGAAAAACACCAATAAGGGACCCACTCGCTCCAATCGGACTTATTATTTTCACACTGTATTCTGAGATAGGCGGCTAAGTGTTTATGAGTGTTTTCTATGCCACCCATAGTCTCGTGATGATAAGACGTAGAGTGTAATTTTTCAATGCCTAATAGTTTGCATATTTCGCTCATAATTGATGAAGTGAATTCCGTTCCTTTGTCACTTAAAATTTGTTTTGGAATACCGTAGCGCAATATAAAATTATTAACGAATGACCTAGCGACAGTTTCGGCGTCCTTCCGCGGTAAAGGATACGCTTCCACGAATTTGCTTAGATCGCACTGCAGAGTTAAAATATACTTATTACTATAATTGTCTATGTCTAAAGGGCCCATTATATCTAAACTTAACCTCTCAAATGCCGAGTCGGCTGTAGTGGTAATGGATAAAGGTTCTCGCGTATTTTTATTGCAGAACTTTTGTATTTGACAACTCCTACATTTTTTGACATAATTCATGACATCATTCGACATTCCAGGCCAAAAATAATATTTCTTAATATTATTAAGCATACGGTTCATTCCTGCGTGTCCACTTGTGGGAAGCAGATGAAAGTCATTTAAAATTGTTTTTATTTCGTCTTTATCATTTATTCTAGTAATACCTCTAGTAATTAATATTTGAGGTGACGCTATTTGAAACTTACTCATGCTGCGCAGCAAATATTTAATATTTTTATTATTACATGTATTTTTTATAATGAGTAATTTCTTTATATTAAGTTTCAAGCACATGCTTTCTAAATCTCTCGCTAACTCCTCTTGGGATGGAAACGATCGAGAATAAAGAAAAATCGCGGATTGCGAAGGTAAATATGTGCATAAATTAGCATTTGAGACGAAAATATTTGGGTCATTTTTATATTTATTTTTTAATTTTTCCACAAAACGTAGTTCTATTATATCGTCTGGCTTTTTCAATATTTCAACAGCGGTAGGTTGATCAGACCGGCCAGCTGTTGGAATATTAATCAAGGGCTTATCATTTTCGTTAGTTAATTTTTTACTTTGGGCTCTGGTTAAGACCGAAATAATTTTTTCATGCATGTTTTTTAAGTCTTGTGACGTCACCGAGAGTCGACTTAACGCATCTGCAGCTACGTTATCTCGACCGGGTACGTACTCAACTGTGAAATCATACTCTTCTAAGTAAAGACGGAATTTTGTTAAACGACTAGAAGGATCTTTTAAATTGAATAAATATACCAATGGTCTGTGGTCAGAATTAATTATAAATGTTCTGCCATATAAATATGGTCTGAAGTGACGTACGGCCCATACAATTGCCAAAAGCTCTAAATCCATGACTGGATACCGAGTTTCAGCGGGCTTTAAGCTCCTACTGGCATAAGCTATGACCTTGCCATTGTTGTTAGATAACACAGCGCCTAAACCGGTTTTTGATGCATCGGTTTGCAATCTAAAAATGTTATTTTCGCTAAAATCGGGATAGTCTAAAACTGGAGGGTTGGAAAGTGCAACTTTTAATTTTTGAAAAGCATTTTCACAATTTTCATTCCAATCGAATTTTACACCTTTTTTACATAATTGGTTTAAAGGGTGCACCAAATCCGAAAAACCTAAAATAAATCGACGGTAATAATTAGTAAATGCGACGAAACGCTTTACTTCGTCGGGGGACGTCGGCCTTGGATAATCTCTTATCGCAACTATTTTGCTTGGGTCGGGATAAATGCCATCTGATGTTATTTTATGTCCTAGGTACAATATTTCTCTGCGTAAAAATTCACATTTAAGTGGGTTTAACTTGAGATTGACTTCTCTTAGACGGTTTAACACACACATTAGATTTTTATTATGGTGATCGATGCTTTTTCCTATAACAATACAATCGTCTAGGTAGATGAAACATTTGTCGTAATTTTAGCCGGACATTGCTACTGTCATGAGTCTCGAGAAAACGCTAGCACTCGTTTTGAGACCCATGGGGCAACGCTTCATTTGGTATTGTTTTCCGGCTGTGAATGTAGTATATTTACGTGAGTTACTGTCCAGAGAAAGTTGATACATCTTATTCAAACTAAAAGATGTGTATTTACGTGAATCAGAATTTAGAGATAATTGATAATATGATTGGGATAAATCTAATTTGGAAAAATAAATACTTCCGGATAACGAATCTAGAATTTCAGTGATATTCGGCAAAGGGAACTTGTCATCTTGTATCTTATTGTTTAATTGCCGATAATCGACGACTAACCGCCATTTTTTCTCGTTGGATCTATCAGCTTTCTTTGGTACTAGGAGAACTGGGCTGGACCATTCAGACACCGTCTCCTCTATGATATCATTTTTCAACATTTCTTGGACTTGTTTTTCAATTTCTCCTTTTAATGCATGTGGAATACGATAAGGTTTTACATAAACAGGGGTGACATTGTTTTTGAGTACTATATTGTGTTCCATTAAGTTGGTAACAGTTAGAGAGTCTCCGGGAAGATGGAACACATCCGCATATTTTGCGCAAATTTCTTCTATACTAAGTCTTTCTTCTCGATTCAAATGATCTAAATCAAGTAAATTAAACAAATTTTTAACTCGTTGAACCGATTTCTCGTTAGTTTCTAGCTCACAAATATCAAAATTGTTAATTGAATGTAATATAATGTTTGAAAAGTCGTAAGTGACATTTTCGTATGTCGTATTTAAAATTCTTACAGGAATCTTGCCATTTAATGGTCTAGAAATCATTCCTGCCATAAAAACTCCACTCATTATTTCTTGTGACAAAATCACGCTATCCTCTTTGCTCGCACATGGTATATATTTTATTATTTCGCATCGAGCGGGTATCTCGTGTATAAATTTGTTCTTGTTGTTACTAATGGGTAAACTAACAACAACGCGGTCTTTTGAAATTGTCAAAAGGCGCGTTTCATAGTTGATTATAGCGTGATAACGCGTCAAAAAGTTTTCACCTAATATGCCGTCGGCATCACATGTAAGGTCCTTAAAAATATAAAATTTCTGTTGAAAAGACACATTATTACATACTAAATCTAGATATATGTAACCTTCAGAAATTAATTTGCCGCTAACTCCTTTAATGACAATCCTATCATAATGCAGCTCGTTATCTAAATGTCCGTGACATTGTTCTAATGCCCACTCATATTTCAAAACACTGAGGCTTGCGCCACTATCTACTAAGAGACTTATATCATTACTACTTATATTTGTACGTAGCTGGACTACACTATTTACGTTGTAATTAAACACGAAATTATGGCTAGTTTTAGGAACGAAAAAACTCGTCTCCTGTTACATTCGGGACGTTTTCGCGATGATGCTCAGGGTTCTCAGACTGTATCTGAGCGACGCGGGCGGGGTACGAATACCTATTACCTTGACCTCGACGACGGTAGCTTCTGAAAATTCTGCCCCGAGTTGCATTCGTCGGCGGCCTATCAAAGTTAGATTGATTGATACGGTAGCCCTGCCTGGGTGCGATATTATTGCCTACATAGCGAGGCCTATTCGTAGTGTTCGGATAACGCCTATTACCCCTAGCATAAACGCGTTTCGGGTTGCGTTCAAAGTTCATTATCCCTAGTTCGGGATTAGTTGTAGATATTTTTTTATCTAAGGCTGTTTGTATAGCTTCCGGGAGGGAACTAAACTCGCGGGAGGCTATTATTGTACTTAACCGTGGATCCGACAAACCTTCTGCAAAACGTTCAATAGCGACTTTTTCGTTAATCGGGCGTAAGGTGTCATATTTCTTTGTGTCACCATCAGCCTGCGATATAGTTAAGTTTACAAATAGTTCCTCTAAATCGGAACCGTATTTTTCAATACTTCTACGACCTTGCTTGGCGCTAAATAATTGCGACTGTATTGCGACAGCCGATTTTTTCTGAATAAGGAATTTACGCATATCTGTGATTAATGATTCTACGGAACTGTACTCACTTTTTAGTCTTAACTTAGCGCTAGCCGATAGTCGGCTTTTTAGGACGAAATTTATCAATTGTTTATTGCCAGCTTCGTTAAGCGAGTCGCTATATAATAAGACATTGTCTATTAATTGAATAGTCACATCCTCCTTATTATTCATTATAGGCAATAATGCTAAAGCCGTTTTCATATCAAAATTATCTTTAGCCATGATTACGGGTTTATCTGACTCTGAACCTGAATGGTACTCTGCGTCTGAACGGGACATTAAGTTGGAGATTTGTTGATAGACGAATTTAATATCTTGAATAAGCTTATTTATGTATTGCGAACTTTCGCTGCTTATCTCAGAATTTTCTATTTTTATTTTAATATTAGATGAAAAATTCTCTAATCGTTTATACAACTTCTCTGCTAGAAATAATTTTTCTTTTGCGCTTTCGGATTGCTGCCTTCGAACTGGTCCTATTTTTGTCAAATAGTTTTTTATTTCTTTCAAACTATTATATAATTGTTTCAAATCCGATATAGACATAATATGTATGTAGGCCTAAGTAATATAAACTATTAACACATTAAGGCACATATTTTCTAAAAAAAAAAGGCTTACGACACAAAATCTAGGAAAAAGAAATACAATAGATTATTAGTACTTAGGTCTTATTACTAGCACTTACATAGGTACTGTAGTTGTCTTTTGTTTCACACGCATGGCACAGACGCACTGAACACTTTAGCACCGAAATTGAGGGATAACCGATGGGGGTCGGGATTTTCCTGGAAACCTATTGCGAGACGTGGCCCGGGGTCCCTGCTGGGTTCCGCTCTCCTAAACAGTGGGACGAGCGAGGTTGTCCATCGAGACGGCATTCAACTCACGCCTCAAGGTCTTGATTGCATTTTTTCGACACATTTTGAGCAGATAGAAAATGGTCGCTGCGGAAATGAGGACAACGGCAACTATCAGTAAAGACTGAATTATGTGGTTGGAGTGTTCTGCCTTTGCTACTTCTGCATTGGCTGCTGCTGCGCCGTTCGCGTTCTGGGCAATTACGACTTCTTCCTTGGAATAATTTTTGCCCATGATTGTTGAAGTCACAAATTTTTGCACTGGATACTATTAATTTTATTTGTGATAGACCCTTTAATTTTTCTACTTTATTTAACTACTTTTACTTTTCTTTACTTTTCATTTCCAACTGGCAGGGTCGCCATGAAATATTATTATTTTAGGGTCATGGAATCAAAGACATGTTGTCAGTAAAACGGTCGAGTCTTTATTAAAGTAAAATGAATATTTTATTACAAATATTGTTTCCCATGGAAACGCATACGTAAGTGCAATTGTACACGCCGCAGCCGTAGCCGTGCGAACGTGCATGTACTTATGATTACGTTACAATTGATTTGATTGACTTATTGATAACGATGTGATGTTTCTTGCTATACGTCATGGATTTGATAATGTAATAACTTAACACAATGTTTCAAATAGTTTGCATTGCAACTTTATTTAATGACTGGTGGACCCTGTGAACTTCGTATCACCTACAATTTAATGATTATCAATTTTACCTTGAGAACCAGCGCTATCTTTTTAATTAGGAAGTTAATAACAAAGCAGCCGAATACTAAAACGAAAGCAACACTACGGTTGCAAATTAATATTTACGTACATGTCTCGGTGTTTTAAAAAATTCTACCCCCCAAAGGGGTAAAGTGGTAATGAAGTTTTATATAGAAAATTATATTATTCCGAAAAAAAAAAATTTAGCTTTTTGTTGGAAACTGACGCCACGTATGTTGGTGTTGTTTAAATTTTAACCATTAAAGGGGTGCAATGGGTAAATAAAAGTAAAAAAGAAAAACCTCCTTCAAAAAACCTAAAAACATAAACAGCTTCATAATTAAATCCAAAAAGCAAAAACTAATATTCAAATTAGTTATTAAATACCTCCAATTTAATTTTGAAGCTGTTTTTTGTTTTTAGGTTTTTTGAAGATTGATTTGATATTTTCAACTTTTTGTGGTATACCTACCACTATTTAGTGACGATATTATCTAAGTTACAACAGCATTATGTCAACGGCTCATCACCTTTTACAAAATACTGCTTTTCCCGACGCTGGGACGTTAATTGTGAAGTGGAGCTTCACCATATGCATTATGATGAGCATAAATAGCCTAGCAACCATGTGAATGTAATCATATCGCACCAGTGAAATACTTAGTATTAAAAAATTCCGATGATCATCTATGGTCTTCATCATCAGTTCCACTTCACCAAAGTGATACTTTCCGAAAGCAAATGCATAAGTTACTTAAGAAAATACCACAATCGCTATAGGTGTGCCTATAATATTTGAAGAGTTCCCTTGATTTCTCCAGGACCTCATCATCGGATCCTGACCTCATGATAATGAGACCAACTTGGAAGCATATACTTTAAAACAAAAAAAGATTTTTTTAAATCGGTCTAGCCGTCTTCGAGTAAACGAGTAACATACATAAAAAAAATAAAAAAAAAATACAAACATTCCGACGAACTGAGAATCTCCTCCATTTTTTTGAAGTCGGTTATATATATATCGATGGTACGGAACGCGATGCGCAAACTCGCTCTTGATCGGTTTTTTTAGCTTCGCAAAAATCTAAGATTAGGCTCGTTAGGTAGTCCACGAAAGTGAAAACCGATTAACGTAAATAAAGAAACATCTAAATCGGTTCATAAACAAACAATATAGGTTTCCCCAAACATCCATTGCAATTTTATTCACAAAATGGTAAGTTAAGTAATAGAACATTATGATATAAGTGCGGTATGTTGAAAATTACAGCCGAGGCGATATTGCTACAATAGAGCAGAGGCTGTAATTATCAAAGCGCACGTATGTCATACGACGTTTTATAATATATTTGCGAGGGAATAAATAAAACTCGGACTTTCTTAAACGAATAAACTTTTAATCACCTGTTAAAGCAGTTATAAAAATTCGTAAAATTGATTATTACTTATCCAGTTGGCATTTTTAATGTTGTCATGTTATTATTATTAGTTACAATTTCACCAGTCTCTCTCTCACTCTCTTGAGTGAAAGTAGGAGAAACGAGACCACAGAGTTCTGCAGTCGGTGGCGGCGGCGCGGCGGCGACGATGGTGGAATGTACGCGTGTGTGCTCGTAAATGGTCGAGAGTCAACACTTGGCTCCAAATTTATTCATAAAATGTTGACCTCTTTTCTGACATAAAAACTCTGCTAAGATTTAAAAAAGTACCGTTCGTTTTAGACGGAGCATCTTGATAAACCGTGCGCTTTACATTACAATAACGGACAAGTACGTATTGAGATACAATACGATATTGAAATTGGTGTAATAAGAGACTCCTTACGAGCAAATATGTTATAAAAATAATTTTAGGATTACTTGAATAAAATGCTACTGAACCGTTTTTAAAGTTTTGTAAAAACCTAATGTAATAATGTTTGATTGAATCATACCAATCGGTTCAGAACGAACACGTCATACACTAGCTTTCGCCCGCGACTTCGTCCGCATGGACATTCAGGAAAATTCTTAGGGAACCTTTAACCAGTGTTAACACCATGTTGGTGAGAAATACTCAATGATAAACGAGGAGAGAAATGTCAAAGAGCAAATAGTAGTGCACTTATATTAACTAAATTAATACGGGCGGAGGAATTAAAGATGGTGTATTTGTCTCAAAGCCAACTCATTTATTTTACCGTTTTTCAATGAAACTTTACACACCAGGATTACTCTCTCCTAAGTTATTCTATCGTGCTTAATCTACACAGACTCAGAAATGTTGCTTAATATTACATTTCCAAATTATAATACTTTACTGGTGAACCACGTATTCCATTAAATTTCATGCTAAAGTCTCCAAAACTCTCAAGGGCGCTTTATGTTGATTCGCGATTGTGATCAGAGGCCTGATTATATAACTTTGTTGCAATAAATTCTAACAGAAATCGCAGTTACATTGCTGCTTTAGTACGAACCAATGTGCCAACTATCTTACTTAAAGCAGAAATGTAACTGCGGTTTCAATCGATTTAGCAACAGAGTTACGTAATCAGCCCGGACCATCCCAAATTGTAGTCAGAAAATTTAACTTTTGCTCCATAGCCCCCGGGGTCAATTTAATATTTTAAAGAAATTCCCCACTGCCCTCAAATATTGAAAGTATGCTCCATTGCCCCCAAAATCAAAAGTACACTCAGTTACAGATTTACTAAGGTGATTAATTAAAAAACAGATTGAATCAACAGAAAATATTTATTTATCTATAATTCATTTTGGGTAGACTCAAAATACTAGTAAACTTAAGTTCTGTATTATATATTTTTAACTTATAATTTTAACATGCATTTTTACACCATAAGATAAAAAAAATGTAATAAACTATTTAACTAATTTGTACTGGGTAAATCAACAAAAAAAATATTCTTTTCAAATCAAATCATTCGTTAACTTTCATCTCTTTCTTTTACATGCATAATTAGCACAAAAAACAATCAATAAAAACTAATATTAATTCATGAAATTAAATAATTACCTATTTCATGAAATGGCATACCTACCTACATGTTATTTCGTTAGAAAACATATAAATAATGTCATTTTATGGAACATTATACATGTTTATAATTATTACTTACAAAAAATAAACTAACTACCCATTTATCTCTCACTTTTCATAACAAAACTGAGAGTTTGACCATCGTAATGCAATGAAAAATTTAAAAGCAAGAAAAAATATAATTTTGTGTTAAAATTTTGCATTTACCATAAAATAAGAAATATACAGGGTTCTTTGTAAAACACCAACAACATCGCAGGAGTAGATTACTAGCATCATAAACAACAACATTTGTTCTACGACTTTTCCGAAAACAATAAAAATATCGACTTTTCATACAAATGTCCGAACAGCTGATCGAGTTTTGTATGATAAGTCGATATTCTTTTGTCTGTTTTCAGAAAAGTCGTAAAACCAATGTTGTTATATTTGATGTTAGTAATCAATTCCTACGAGGTTGTTTGTCGAAAATGGTCAGGAATTTCAAGTAAGTAGTCAGTTGTCTTTCAAGTACCTTTTCATGAAATAGATATTTATTAGTTCCTGCAACAGCTACCGATAAAATCTTTCTTAAAGTTAGTAAGTATAAGAAGACATTTGTATCGTCTATCTATCCTATAACAACTTAATTATATGGAAAGCGTAGGTATATCAGAAGTAAGTAGGTGTTATATTACTAATTCTAACATTCGTGTTACCCTTTGGTTTCAGACTTGGTTACTAGGAGTGAAGTTCTACGGCAACCTAAGCTTTACGCATCCGCTGAGCAAACCCCTGTCGATAGGATCACAGATTGTTTTCACCGGCACACCCAGAGAATATGATAAAGAGTGAAGTTTTAAACTAATCCATCCATTAGACCGAAAAGTTGTAGCAAAAAACAACCTGAAAACAAAAACAGCTTCAAAATTAAATACCTCTAAAAAGATACCTCTAAAAAGCAAGAAATAATATTCAAATTATTAGTTACGTTGTTGTTTTTGTTACTTACAGGTTTTTTAAAGGAGGTTTTTCTTTTTTTTAATGCTTTTTTATTTCCAACTTTTTAGAAGGTATGTATGCTTGTAAATATTTTTTATCTTCATATAATATTTCGTACTTCGTAGTCCAAGTCTAGTCCAAAACGTCGTAGTCCATAGCTCGGTTTGATTTGGATTGTCATAAACCTACCAATATCTCATTTACTATAATAATACTAATAATAATAATAATAAAATTTTTATTTGCTTCCAACACGGTATAAAGCTACAAAAGGTAAAGTGCACATGTTTTGCCATTAATAGAAACAGTATGCAAATATAATAGTAGTTTATGAAACTGACGCATAACGAGGGGTATTCAAACATGAGTGTGTTTTTAAGTAGATGTAAGGAATAAAAGAAAGAAGATGAAATAATTAAATGAAATATCGCTTAAGCAAGCTTATTCAGAAAAACAAACATTGAGTGCCAATAAAAAAGGATTTAAAACAACTCCTAACAAAAGGTTTAATTCCTTAGTATTATGAATTTTTTATAACAGTATTATGTAGATTTTGATTGTTTACACTATTATGTTAACTTGATTAATGTTTATTACCGACAAATTTTAATTCTTTGCTTAACTTGTTTACTACGTATATTGATCTCATTTCTACCAATGAAAGTAAAGAATTATTTTGTTTTACGTTCGTTAAAGTATAGTAGGTATTAATAGAGTATAATTAAAGAAGTTTAAGACTGTGATTATTAACAATAAGAGAAAGTATATTAATATTAAGATGATTAATAAAAAGCGAATAAAAATACTTTTAGGTTAGAATTAAACGTAATTTCATTTTAAAAAACTAAATGAATGAATCATTTATATATTAAATATATAAATAAAGATATATACACTTTTATGACTCATTTAATATTCGAATAAAGGATTAGTCTGTAAAACATTAAGTAATTTGAAGATTTTTTAAACTTAAAAAGCACTAAGTATGAATGTTGTCACTATCACTAACTTGAAAATTATTCATAAAAAGAATTAAGTCATTAGTATAAACTAAAGTCCTGTATTATTAAACTTATTATAAGTAGCAGTTTTTTTATATCAATTTGAAAGATTATCTTATTGGTAATAGGTACAGTATACTAGATGCACAGCGTCAATTTTCAGTTAAATTAAAACCGTAATAGGAAAGCAAAATAAAGCATTTCCGCTTACTTTTACTTTCCTTATATTAGAAATGAAAAGTAGAATGTTTTACAAGGGTAAAAGTTCTCAATTCCATAGTCGAACTACTACGCGTTCACTTCGTGATTGCCGTCGACGACCGTTATGACGTCACAGCTAACGGTAATGTAGACAAAAAAGTAATCATGTTTTTCAACTGTTTTTCATTTTTTTCTTGTTCAAAGAGTGTTCTTAATTTATATAACAAGTTGGGTTCGCCATTATGTAGGAGCTTTACTCTTTTAATCATTATAGCAACACAAATTAGAAACGTAATGATTAAATCAACAGAAACAAAAATTATGCTTTGCGTTGCCAGCCGTACTAGCAAGGCGACGCAATGGGTGCGGTATGACGAAGCGGGCCGGGAGGTAGCGGCAATGATGAAGTGTACGCGTTAGTATATCTTAATAATCTCATATGGGAATTGCTTCGTTTTGACCCTTGTATAACAATCTACTATTTTTCCTGTTGGGGCCTAACCCTGATTATAAAGATAAACCAACAACATCTTAATATTAATTAAACGGAGATTTTTGCGCCATCGCCATTGCAACGCCAACTTTTAATATTGTCCTACTGTATGTACAAGTCACTAGCTGTTTTGTTTCCGCTTTAGGTTTGCTGTGAACATAGGCTCGGGGGACCTGAATGGAGACAATATCTCGGTGCACTTCGACGTGCGTCTGCCGACTAAAATTGTTGTGCGGAATACACAACTCAATAACGTTTTTGGAATTCCAGAAATTAATGCTTATAGGTAAGCATCAGTTCTTTTGGGATATATCGTAAGGCTCAATTTACATTGCGTTTGAGAATAATAAATAAATAATTAGTAATTGACCGAGCGAGCGCGAATTTTTTTGCCACGCCAGTTTTTCGTTTTTTTTTCAAAATCGCGGAGATATGTAAATAAAACTTATTTCAGTCGGTCTTTCCGGCGCTGTTTATTCTCCTCTACCGGTCGCATTTCTCAACAGATTCTCATAAAATTTTGTGAGCAAGTTCAAAAATTATATAGAATTTGTCAGTCTAGCCAGTTTTTCAAAATAACGGAGATATTATTAGAATAAACTATATCGGGATTTACACCATGTACCTGTTTATTTTTGAGACTCCGATATTTCGGCGCAGTTGCATGCGCCATGGTCACGGAAGAACTGTCGATTGTTGCGTGCGGGTAGATGTTATTGGCAGACAAATCGGTCTACCCTCCGTCTAAGTCTTTTATTATTACGCTCGATACCGGTACCACTGTCTGCAAACTCACTACTCACTCGAATCTGTTCACGACACACGACACTCACTGTATCTGTACGCGAAACGGCGCTTTTACATTTCATGTTGTTTTTTCGCAACCGGATTACGGGGTTCCAAACACTCGACAATTTAAACCCATCTTCACGATTGAAATTTTTGTATTTGGTAATTTCAACCGCTTCTCTGACCATTCTTGGTATGTAGCATCTAGGAATGCAAGCTTAGCATTTCTAGATGTCAAGATTAAGGTGCATGTTGACGGTACGCTCAGCCACTCTGTATACAGAAAACCTACACACACAGATCGCTACCTCAAAGCTACTTCGCATCATCATCCTAGACATCTAAACTCTGTAGTGGCATCACTAACAAACCGTGCATATGATCTTTGTGATGATGAACACCTGCACAATGAGTTACAACACGTGCGGCATGTCCTACAAAGCAATGGATATTCAGGAAAGCTTCCACCGAGACACAAGAAAAAGCACCAATTACAGAGGCAGGAAGTAGATAGACAGCCAGTATTTTTACCATATATAAAGGGAGTGACGGATAAGGTCTCAAATATTTTAAAAAAGTACGCAATAAAAACTATCTTCACTTCTTTGAAAAAGGTATCGCAGTGTCTACGGTCCCCGAAAGATAGTTTTCCTTTGGAGAAACCTGGTGTTTATAAGATCGACTGCAGTTGTGGTAGTTCATATATCGGCCAAACTGAACGCACAATAGCATGCCGTAAAAAGGAGCACATAAAAGCGGTCAAAAACAACGATACGCAAAAATCGGCCATCGCTGAACATTTACTTCATTCGGACACAAATCACTGGATCGAGTTGCATAACTCTCAGATTATCTCAACAGAACGCCACTACATACCAAGAATGGTCAGAGAAGCGATTGAAATTACCAAATACAAAAATTTCAATCGTGAAGATGGGTTTAAATTGTCGAGTGTTTGGAAGCCCGTAATCCGGTTGTGTAAAAACAACATGAAATGTAAAAGCGCCGTTTCGCGTACAGATACAGTGAGTGTCGTGTGTCGTGAACAGATTCATCGAAGTTTTGAGAACTGAATTTTGGGAGAAGCTCGGAAAAAAACTGCGAGACTCGATTTCTGAACTATTTATAAAGTAGGTAGGTACGGAACCCTCGGTGGGCGAGCCCGACTCGCACTTGTCCGGTTTTTTTTATTTTGACATTGAAAATGTCTTTTCGTTCACTCTAAAACCGAAAAAGTACGATCCCCTTATATCTCGGAGAGTTGTGAAGATATGATATTAAAAAAACCGCGGATTTACGAGAGCTGTAAGGTGCAAAAAGAATTATTCGAGAAAGTCAAAAACGAAAAAAGTTATGGCCGAAATAGTGAAAAAAAGTTCATTTTTTTCCGAATTTTTTATTTTGTCGCTCCATATTTTGGAAACGAACAATGATATCAAAAATTTGAGAAAAAACCCTCTGGAAAATTTAGTCAGCTACAATTTGAGCCTAAAACAAAGACGAAGTTGATAGCGTAAACAGTTTGCATCAACTCATGGTAGGGCCACTAGATACTATGCCGGCGGACACAATCAGTTTACCCGCTGAGTTGAGTATGCGCGCTACAGCAAATATGAACGCGCGGTACAGTACAAGATGCCGTCGCGCGCCGGCCAAAATATTATGTATTCACATAAGCTCACATAATAAGCATTTAAATCGTAAATATTTTTACCCGTACACAGTCTTTCGTGTGCAAGAGCCATAACGACGACCTCCGTGGTCGAGTGGCTTTGTACACCGGTTTTCAAGGTGTCGCCATCTCTGAGGTCCCGGGTTCGGTCCCCGGTTGGGTCAATTTAGAAAACGAACTTTTCTATATTGGCTCAGGTCTGGGTTTTTGTGATACCACCGTTGTCTCTGATTTCCATAACACAGTGCTTTAGCTACTTACTTTGGAGTGGAGCATGTGATGTTGTTGTCAAATAAGATCTTGTTTATCACTTCAGATCATTCCCATTCCAAATGTACCGTCCATTCACGATAGAGGTGCTGGTTGATAAGAAGGAAACATTGTGGGCGGTTGACGGGGTGCACTACTGCACTTACACTCACAGGAACCCCAGCCCATTCGACGCTACTTGGGTGCAAGTGATGGGCATTAAGGATCCCACAGTGTATGTTGGCAAAACTGAAGTGTATCCCACTCCCACGTCAGCGCTACCTCCTGTCTCTGTCTAGGTAAGTTGTTTATCAAAATCTCTTTTATTTGTTGAAGCTTTTTATTTAGGAGCTCCATACGGAAGCTGTTGCACTGGCGGGCGTGGTGGCTGCGTCTGTTAAATGTAGTCATGTATGTTTATTTTGTGTATATTAGACAATGATGTATGCGCCAAAATGATCTGAGCATTCAACCTACCAAAATAGATAATCATTAGACATATTACAACCTTATCTCAAGAGATTAAGGTGCACTTTCATTGTTGTCTTGTGTGTCGTTTTGTTCTGAGAACAAACGAAAGTGCGTTAAGGGGCACTTTCGTTGTCTTGAGAAAAAGTAGATTTTTGTCAAATGTTTAGTTTAGTATTTAGGTAGGTTTGAGTGCTCAAGTCATTTTGGCGCTGACTGTTGTACAGTTGGTGTAAAACCTGGCCGTGCTACACAGCACCGCGTGTGAAGTTCAGTGTGTGGGCTATAAATAGCGTCAATGTTATTTGATGATTACAATCAATCTGCCATCTTGGAGGTTTGGGTGTTTGCATTCCCGGAAGGTAAATACTTTGATTGCTTAGTAACTTCCGCAACAAGTCACACACACTATTATTACTAGAGACCGGTCCGTCATCAGAAGTACATTTTGGGAGCAGACATTCTTAGGGATGGGGTAAATTATTTTGATTTATCGATAAATTAACTCAACTTAACTATAATTAAACAACATGACAAAAAATATATTTTATTTATTTTACGAATAAACAGGTTCTTACATATAAGAATAAAAGAAGTAGTTAGGTACTCTACTAAAAAGCAAATACTTAAGTAGATAAAATAATATTTGAACACAAAAACATTTTAAATCAACGTAGTGTTAAATATATTGTATTTTATGTTGATTTAAACTATATTTGTGTTCAAATATTATTTTATCTACTTAACATTTTTTTTCCCAGTAGTGTATTTCTGTTATTCTTAAATCTAAGAACCTGTTCATTCGTAAAATAAATAACATATATTTTTTGTCATGTTTTTTAATAGTAGTCGTGTCGAGTTTATCGATAAACCAGAATAATTAGCAAAAATATTTACCTCATCCCTAAGAACGTCTGCTCCCAAAATATACCTCCTCCGATTACGGGATCTAATTATCACCAACATTTTTGTCTTGGATGGGGTCTGTGCCCAATAACTTGTAAATAAACTATAGAACCTTAGCTTCAATCTGTACATGTGAATTTTAGATACATTATGTACTTATCGAGCAATAAATTTAATTAAAATCAGGGCGCCACTTGAGGTACATAGGGGCCTTAAGCAAAAATATGCCTGTGTCAGGAGACTCCGCTCTTTCTTACTTATTTTTCTATTATAATCAATGAAATTCCCTTATCCAAATAATTAGTTAATTAAAGAAAAAGAAAAAAACATTTAATACTATGGTGCTTTAGGTTTCAAAATAAATTAAAGGTAAGTACTTTTTAATATTAATAATAAACATATTTATAAATATATTTTTTATCTAAACGTTTCTGTTTAATAATTTTTAGACTTATTAAAAATAAATAAGACAGAATAAGGTTACATCTATATACAACGTGTTACAAAATATACCATGCCCTATATACCATGTTCGGCATTAGGGGTACCCTAATGCCGAAAATTAGGGGTTGAATTTCGCAAAATCCCGTCTTAGTGAGCACCTACGCCCTAAAAGCAGCCCCCATGCAAAATTTGAGACTCCTAGCACTTGTAGTTTCTGAGATTTCGTGATCAGTGAGTGAGTGATTTTCCCTTTTATATATACACAAGGTGTTACAAAAATACCCCTAATGCCGAATATGGTATATAGGCACCATCAAACTGAACAACTTTTACTATTGGGACCAACTCTCAAAACGCGAAAAAAAAAATTTGCTGTTTCAAATATTTTGTTATTTTCGATTTTAATTTATGTATGAAACAGCTGATTTTTATTGCGCGATTTCAGAGTTGGTCCCATGGTAAAAGTTGTTCAGTTTGATGGTCCTTATATACCATATTCGGCATTAGGGGTATTTTTGTAACACGTTGTATATTACAGAGAAGTGTTGGATGATCGAGATTGATAATCCTGATAATGCACAACATATTTTTATTTAGAACTAGCTGCAACCGGCATGCGTATTGCAATGCTCTGTTTTTTTATCGGATCAATGGTTTAGGAGTCCCGTCGTCTGTACACTTAGATCTTTTAAACTATGCATAAAAAACCGCATCAAAATCAGTCCATAAGTTTGAGAGCTAGGGTGCCTCAGACAGACAGACACACACAGGTC
The DNA here is from genome assembly GCA_963556745.1 of Catoptria pinella. Classification (NCBI taxonomy): domain Eukaryota; kingdom Metazoa; phylum Arthropoda; class Insecta; order Lepidoptera; family Crambidae; genus Catoptria; species Catoptria pinella. Next base: position 6,573,199 of record OY750782.1, on the reverse strand, counting down.
AAACTTATAACACCCCTTGCGTAAGTTGTGTACGTCGTATATACATATTCGTATAGTGGTGGCCACATAATTAAGGACACAAGTCGATTTTCATCCAAACGAGGTAATTTTGAAGTCTTGGTTTTCCGCTAGGGATTGAGCTAGCTGTGATCTGATGATGGCCATCCAGGGAGTGAATGGAGAAGATTCAGATCGCAATACACACCCAACTGATCTGGTCAGCATTCTAAGAGACGTAAGCATTAGAATTTTCAGTAGCAAGATTTTCATACGCGAATATTTTTATGCTATATTCGCGGTTTTTTTAAACATATCCTTACATCTCTTAAAATGCTGGTCAGATCACTTGGGTGTGTATAGAAATCTGGATCTCCTCCATTCACTCCTTGGATGGCCATCACCAGATCACCGCTCGGTCAATCCCTGGCGGAGAAGCAATGCTTAAAAGTTACTTCGTTTGTATGAAAATCGAATGGCGTCCTTAAATGTGGCCACCACTATATATAGATATCCTGTAGTATAGTCTAATAACTTCACACTTACCACACTAGTTACTACATTATACCCGTGCGAAGCCGGGGCGGGCCGCTAGTATAATAATATTTACTTTGATTTTTTTTATACATTGCAATAAACTTTCAGTTTCTATGTAGGTTAATTTTTGTATCCAATTTGGTAACATTGATACACTTGTAATAGTACATTATGATATAAGTGCGGTAATTATCATATTTGCGAGGAAATTATTAAAACTCGGACTTTCTTAAACGAATAAATTTTTTATCACTTGTTAAAGCAGTTATAAAAAATTTAACAATTTGTAAAATTGATTATTACTTTGTCAGTTGGGATTGCCACATGACCACTTGAGCGCCTTTTTAGAAATGCCAGCAAGTTGGAGTGTGACTTGACATCAATACCATGTTTTGTTTTCACAGTGCTTTTTAGCATTGAATTGAAGTAGCACCACAATGAGCTTGACTTATATATTTTTCGGACAAGAGGCTTAGAGAAGCCCTTTTCGCTGCCTCTGAGACTTCTGGCGGTGTCGAATTATTAAATTCATCAGTACTTGACGACATGCTTGTTTTAAGGCAAAGGCATAAAAAACAGCCAGTATTACTAATAAAGTAAATTATTATTTTTGTGTTTTTGTTACAGATAAATGGTTGTATTGTCAAAATTAATAAAATTAAAGAATTAAATGTCTATTTATTATATTTTATCCCCAAAGTTAACTTTTTTTTTAAATGCTGACCACTTTTCTGACATAAAAACTCTTTGCTAAGATTTAAAAAAGTATTGTGTGTTTTAGACGGAGACCCTTTACGAGCAAATATGTTATAAAACATAGTTGCTGTAACACTACATTTTGATATTTTCGATTTTAATTTTTGTATGAAACAGCTGACTTTTTATCGCTATTTCATAGTTGGCCCCATAGTAAAAGTTGATCAGTTTGATGGTCCCTATATACCATATTCGGTATTTGGGGTATTTTTGTAACATGTTGTATTTATAAATCTCTTTATTTATTTTATTAAATAAATATGCTGAACGTGTTTCGTATTGCGCTCTTGCAAACATTGTTTTATTATAGGGAACTGGTACCACATTTTTCTTTCCAAAACAAAGATAGCTTTAAAATTAAATACCTCTAAAAAGCAAGAAATAATATTAAAATTATTAGTTACGCCTATCAATATTAATAAAACATGTCTATTGAAGGTGGGTGGGGCTTTCAGAATTAGAAAAAGAAAAGATGGTCCTCCCGCCCCACCCACCTGAAGCTGTTTTTGTTTTGGTTTTCAAGTTTTTTGAAGGAGGTTTTCCTTTATTTTTTAAAAGCTTTTTATTTTCAACTTTTTAGTGGTAGGTATGTACGCGTGTAATTATTTTTTTACTTTGTATAGTATTTGTGGTAAGGTATGTAAGCGTGTAAATATTTTTTTATACTACCTGCTCGTCAATGGCATATTATGTGTCATGCAAACCTTTCCTAAAGTAAGTCATTTTTCCCATGGGAATAATGTGATTTGAATTTGGAATGCAACTTATGTAGTCGTGCTTGATCGAGGTAGGTTTCAAAAATGTTAAGGTGCAATGAGATTTTATTCGTTAGGCTGTATGTTGACGACCTCCGTGGTCGAGTGGCTTTGTACACCGGTTTTCAAGGTGTCGCCATCTCTGAGGTCCCGGGTTCGACCCCCGGCTGGGTCAATTTAGAAAACGAACTTTTCTATATTGGCTCAGGTTTGGGTGTTTGTGATACCACCGTTGTCTCTGATTTCCAAAACACAAGTGCTGCTTACTTTGGAATCGAGGAATGTATGTGATGTTGTCAAATATTTATTATTATTTATTATTTAAAAAAAATTATGAGATTTATTCTGAGTTAGGCTGCATGTTATCATTTTCTTTGCACTGCCTATACAAATTAAAAAAAGAAAAACGTAAACTTTTTACGAAATTCATTTTCACCCGCGCATCAAGAAGGATTTATTCGAATGTCAAACTGACCACTACAGAATAGATGAAAAAAATAAATACTTAAGTACTTTCTTTATAACAGTCATTGGTTTCAGTTGCCTCGCAGAAAGTATAAAAAGTAGAGTATGCATCGCGGGCTTAAATGTGTATTTGTCTTGGGCGATCTTGAACACCTCGTACTCAGGATTCTAGCCTTAACTCCCTCGCTCCGCTCGGGAGTTAACCATAGAATCCCTCGTACTCGGGGTTCAATATAGCGCCCGGGACATAATACACCACTTTAAGCCCTTATTGCATAATCTACTATTTAACTTCATATAATATTTTCTATGGTACAACACCCATAACTCAATTTCCAAATTCACGCTGTTTGTTTTTAAGGAGTTTCGTTGTGCCTTCATACTTCGTAGTCCAAGTCTAGTCCTAAACGTCGCAGACCATAGCTCGGTTTGTTTTCGATTGTCTTAACCTACCAATATCTCAATCACTAACACAATAATATCCTATTTGACTTGGAGGAGTTCCCTCGTGTATCTTCGAAGTCCAAGGTCCAATACCAATTAACACCCACCAATCAGCATTGGGCCCGCGCGGTGGGTTATGGTCCATCTTATTCATCAGCCCATAAGTAACGCTTGTATCCCAGCCGATGCGATACCTTTCAATACCGTAGTGTAATCACTAATACACTATCCTATTTGATTTTGAAGAGTTCTCTTGTGTATCTTCGAAGTCCAAGGTCCAATGTAAATAAATATTTGAATGAAAACACCCTTAAAGTATCCTTTCTAACAAAACAAGAATCATCTAAATCGGTTTATAAACAAAGAAGTTATGTCTGAAGATCCGTTAAAACTGGTGCAAAAGTTACCTAAAAAATTACAGTATTTTCAGGATTACTCGAAAACTACTGAACCGATTTAAAATTAAAAAAAAAATGGGACCAACTTGGGAACTAACCTGATAAAGTGGCGTTTGAATCATGTCAATCGGTTCAGCCGTTTTTGAGTAATCGGTGGTTATTTTAGGAAATATATTCAGAATTGTTTGCTAACGCTACTTGACTGCTTGACTGTCACTTTCGATTTACTTTAACAAGGTCCCATCCCATTCTAATTGCGCGCGGATTATACATTACAATATTTTGCTTAGTTCGGGACTAAGTAAATTCATTATATTTAACTAATGGTCGACTTAAGTTAGACGTGGTTCAAAACTGATTTTAGAAAGAAGACTAGAAGTACAAGGTCCAAGTTTCGAATTTGAAATAGTACCTCGCATGGCCTTATAGCCAAGTGGCTTTCTACAATTCGGATAGAATAGATAATTGTATGTAACTCATGTAAAATGTCGCTCACCATAGACAATCATGACGTTTTAAAATGTCAATTTCATACACTTAATGTCACTTCAATTCTATTTGAATAATCGAAAAGCCAAGCGTTCGTCACTTGTCAGGGCTCTTGTTCTATTTGTTAAAAATCTATAATGTTTTCATCATAGATTTTAAACAAATAGACGGGTACTTTCTCTTTTATGGATTTACCTAGGTATGACATTATTTTTAACGGTTTTTTTTGTATTTCGTTGCCGTAGAGCGAAAAGTCACCAAGTAGGTCAAAGCGTGTTTTGAGTTATGAAGGTTTAAAGTTTTATAAAACAAAAAAAAAACATATCTCTGATTTGGTATTGTGATAATTCTAATTTTATGGTTTCATATCTTAGAAAATAGATAAGCGCATAAGGTAACATTATTACTTTTAATGAGTTACGTGTAATTACTGAGAAAATTAAAAAAACAAACATAGTTATTTTTTACCCTCAAATCTTGTAACAACATTTTTAGTTAATGAGTTGTACAATAAAGTTAGTGACTTTTCACCCGAGTCTGGATCACTTTTAATAAGAATATTATGACTAATGTTAAGAAATTCAATAGATGTTTTAATGATTATTACTAACTCTCTAATTAACACAAGTTTTTATTTATCATTAACTAACTTTACAATTAGGACAAAAAAAGAGTCAAATTAATGCATAATTAACATAATTCTATAATGTATTCATTAAAAAATACAAACAGAAGCTTATGAATAAACATAATTACATTAATTCGATTCTTCTTCACCTTGATTGTTAACATCAGGTTCCAACACCCTGTCTGGAGTATTCTCACAAGACCTAAATATCAAAATATGACTAGCGCTAGGCCAACACAGTTCGATATTTCAATGTGAATGTGTTGCAATAATAACGCCGCTACTACGGCTCTGTCTAGAGGTATGAAGGGACAAAACATCCGCATACTGACTGACAGCATGACCGTCGTAACAGCACTGGAAGCCAGCACGGTCAACTCCAGTATCGTCTACGAATGCCACCAAGTTTTGGATCGTTTGGCATCCAACAACGGAGTAATCCTACAATGGATAAAGGGCATAGTGGATCGTACGACGCCGCCGATGAGCTGGCTAGAATGGGATCTTCCACAACAGTGGCAGGATCCATACCCATTTTGCCACTCCCGTTCAGCCAACTACGCTCATTGGTAGGACAACGAACTCGTGCTGCACACAATATTCGTTGGGTAGATCTAACCAGCTCTAGACAGTTTAAGATGGCGATGACTGCAGTTTCACCGCGTGTGAGCCGCAGGCTGCTCAGCCTCAATCGCCCAGACCTCCGGATAGTTGTAGGTACACTTACAGGTCACTTAGCTTTAAACCGACAACTATTCATCATGAATGCGACAGACAGTCCTCTATGCAGGGGATGCCTGGAAGTAGAGGAAACAGGAAGAGGCCACACAATGGGCAGAAATCCTCACAGAGGTGAGGATTTCTTTCTTGACAAAAACCAATAATTTAGGCGTGAGTGTAACAGAACTTAACTATGCCTGGAAATTGCTTTTCAAACCTAAGACATTTGATTTCAGCCATAATAATTTTCCCTCTGTATTTATACTTGCTTTTGTTACTGATAAACTTTTCATTTAGAGCCTTTACATCAAACATTTAATTATTAAATAAGTCATATCTTGCAGTTGCAGCAAATGCAATCAAGTATCTGATAGACGGTTCTTCACCCCCCTTGAAACAGGCAGTTTCGAGAGGCTCATGGAAATCTGGTTCAAGAGCACATACTTTAGAAAGTGCTCGTCTGATGATGCCCTTTGTGGTGGTAACGTTGGCGACTCTAGACGCGCCATCTTGTCCGGGATATAGTTTACTTATGCAACCCATCAGCTATTTCAAAGGCAAATTTTAAGCTTTCATCTTTGATGATGACAAGATCTCCTGGTTTCCCCTTCACTCCTTGAGTTCGCCATTTGACTCGTTGTTGCAGGTCTGTCAAAAACTACTTTGTCCACCGATGCCAGAAGTGATGACGTAGACGCTCAATCAGTTGGTAACGATTGACGTGGATCTTCTCAGTGGTCGGTGAAGGTAGTGCCGTCAACAGACGACCGATTAAAAAGTGCCCGGGAGTTAAAGGTCTGAGATTTGAAGGATCAGCAGACAATGCTGTCAATGACCGAGAATTTAAGATTGCCTCAATTTGTGCAAACAATTTAATTTTTTGTTAAAAGAAGTGGGTATGCATCGGTGTCAGCGAACAGAGGGAAAAGAAAGCACTTTTTTGACAATTTGAGGCAATCCTAAAACACTAGCCGTATAATGATTTATACTCAAACCGGGCTTACTTCCCTTTCGGATCCGTCTTGAGCTCTGCCAACACTTACATACCTTGCCTTCTTCTTATCACCTCGGGGTCACCATATGTTGCGAACTCCTTACTGCCCGGTCGTCCCCTCCGCCTCTGGCCCCGCGCTCGCCCGAGCTAATGTTGCGAACACATGGGTTTGTACATGTCCGGTAAACCCGCTTATATTAATGTACCAACCAAGCCACTTGGCATCTACGGAAAATCCTATATTTCTTAACTTGTGAGCTGAAGTCATAATCTTATTTACATAGACTTCGACACTCTTGGAGGAATCCAAAGTTGTTGTTATGAAATCTTTCAATATTGCTACTATTCTTGACAATCCATTGTCATCAAATGCTCGTTCCAGATTTGACCAGACATCTTTTGAAATATTAATGTCTTGAAAATGAACATAATTAATAACATCCACCAGTTCCCCAAACTGCTCATTGTGCAGAAAATTAGACGATGTCTATCATTTATTACTGGAATGTGAGCGCAATCATCACATCAGGGTCGTGGTGCTTAACTCGCTAAATGAAAATAAGAACTATGTTGGTTGCATGTCCAACTTCTTAGCTGAACCGTTGCCGGAAGCTGCTAAAGTTATTATCAACTTTGCCATTCATAGTCCTAAGTTGGGTTAGTTATTAAGATTAGGGTTAGATGGAGCTGTCATGTTCGAATAGTTGATCAAAGATCCTAAACAAATAAAGAAAAAAACATCCACCAGTAAAATTGTCTTTGATCGCGCTTTCACGTCTTTGACAGGGTCGACTTTTTTTACCTCCGATACCCTGCCATAGGTCTTCATGCTCGAAGTAAGCCTTCACCGCAAATTTCCAGATGGCATAGTTATCGCGACTAGTCAGCTTTTCAATATTGAAATCTGAGTTTGAAGACATATTTATTATTTTTCTTGTTTCTATACCTCAAAGCGACAGTATGACGCTGATAGGACTTTGACTTGTCTGTTTTGTATTTAGGACTTTTCACTGCATTAATCCGAGTAATCACTGTCTATTACAACAACTACGCTCTCGCTCTGCCTCTAAAGAAAAGATTAATTAGATTAAACAAAATTATATTTTATCGGTAAAAATGACAAGTGAGTGTGACACAACAAAATTACATAGTAATGCCAATAAAAACATTGTTGCCAATATAAAACATTGCGTTCATTATCCAACAAAATCAATAGGTAATAAGATCAATTAGAACATAATTATTTAACAGAGAACATTATTACATTATTTAATTCAAATTACGTCTCTGAGCGCGGCAATAATTTTTTCAATAATCATAATGCTGATTTAGAACCACTAGATCTGCATTTTCCGTAGCTCTATTTCTTTTCCTCATTCATAAAGATAATACTCTAGAGTAGTCTAGAGCAAGAACACCGCGGCGGCAGCGCCATCGGCAATTCGGCACCATCGGCGACGACTGGCTCGCCGCCGCGCATATGCCAAATAACGATTTTCTTTCTCTTTTGAACGAAGCTTCCGTGTGGCGGAAGAGATAAAGGATCATTCACACAGCTCAGTTACTGAGATGTGTAAATGATCCATAACGCTACGGAAAAATGGATGCTCTGTGGATCAATGTAGCTTAACAACAGGTATAATATTTTACTTTATGAACTTAATACTTAATTTTCTCAAAACCTTAGTAATAGCGCATATTTAAATAGGTACTTTATTTCATACAAAACTCAAACCTTACCTGCTTTTGCTAAAAAAGTAAATCATCATTTATTTAAGTAACAAACTAAATGCCCCCCTATTTCACCCCATTAGGGATTGAATCATGTCCACCGTGTAAGATCTCAAAATAAATGTAATTTTCACAATCAACATCCCATAAAACCCCAATAACAACATCCATATCGATTTTTACGTTTATTTACCCATTTCACCCCCGTAATTAACCCCCAAGTATCTCAATTTGACTTTCCATCCAACAGCCCAATTTGTAATTTAGCGATATTCTCCATATTTGTAGGTGGGACCGATAACCTGATATTGTTTAACACATACGTGTAAGCAGAGCGTCAGTGGTGTCCGACTGACATGATCTTGGAGAATGATATCACTTCGAGAAGATTAATTAAAATATAGCACATTAAATAAACGTTGTTTTATTTTCAACAAAACTGTCGCTGTTGTTATCCACCACGCAACATGCTAACCACCCCAGTTTACGGTACAAAATTTTGTTAAAAGTAAAATTTTTCCCCACCCCTCATTTCCCCCCTCTACCAGGATATAAATAAATGGAAAGCTATCACTGCTAGGAGGCTTTACAAGTTAACGAGTAATACTCGATCAACGGAAAAGTTTTTGTCGATTATTTTTATAAATAATCCTTATACAATACCTTTATACTGAGTTATATTCGTTAGTTGTGCAAAATAGGGAGTAAATATACGTTTATAGCCATATGGTATTGTATGAGGTTACTACGTAACCCTATACTGCGCATGGTATGCGCTGCTCTTCAATTTAAGTATGAAAAAGTAATATAAGATAGACATTATTGATGTGCATCTGAACTGAGGGCCCATTTTTTAAATCGTGACGAATTAAACTGAGGCTTATAGGGGATTTAGTTAAAAATTCTAAAAACTGAAAGCATAGGTTCCAAAATTTCTAAAACGTGAATTAAAACTTTTATAACCGAATGTGTTGGGCCCTCAATCCAGACGGTTGCAATAAGAGGCATATCTTAGATCTCAGAAAGTACCATCTCTGTGTTAATAATTTTCATTTTAGAATTTACTTAAGAATTTCTAACATCGTTACAGAAATTTTCAACTCGCTAGAAGATGGCATAACAGATCTAAGGCTGTTTAGCTTGGGCCCTCAGTTCAAACATATCTGAACTGAGAGCCCAAGATAGAATCTTCAAAATATTAGTTTTAACTGAAGAAATACAATAAAATTACGTTTTTATCATAAAGTCTAACACCTCAGTGAATTTCTAAAAAAGAAATATTCGTTAAAAAGTTATTGGTTTATTAGGTAAGTGAAAACTAAAATTATTAAAACGTCTGAACTGAGGGCCCAACGTTTTCGGCTATATTGACTTGGCTAAAACTTATAGAATAATGAAAATTACACCAAGTTCTTTAAGAAATTCTTTATAAAAAATTGATATATCGTTCGTTGTTCTTAATACAGTACTTTAAGAGAAAATGCATTTTAAATTATTTGTATGAGCAAAATTTGTAGAGTGTCCATAATGTTATTTAATGTAGGTAAGTATGTACAAAATATAAAAATACAAAAAAAATAAAGATCAATCGGAATCTAATAAAGAAAATAAAACTTTTTTATTTGACCTATATTTATTTTCAGTAAATATAGATCAGAACAACAAAATAGTAAATTTAATTTTCCATACAAAGAAGCTAATTTCGGAAAGGTTTTTATATGATGAATTCAATCGGATTTCATTTGAATTTGGTATTGTTTGAAAGCAGTATTTTTAAGATATGCGAGAAAAACTAAAAAAAATCCAGAGAAATCTATATTTTCGGCAGGTTCAACTAAAATAAAAAGTCAAATTTAAAATGGCGGCCTTACCGACAGGAGAGACGATAGACCCCAACATGAGTGTTTTTGTCGATAAAATTAGGTGTATTTTTCACGCCTTAAAATTATCGCTAGTACAAGACCAAAAACATTGTATATGCAGTGTCCAATTAGTGGTTAATAAGTGCGTTCACAGTAATTTTACCTCTGAAATTCAGAATGACATTTCGTCTCCAAAAGAAAAAAAAACATTTTCGTAGGTAAAATAACTAACCGTGAACGTACAGTACAAATTTTATTCACATACATTTTATTCACATACATTGCTCCGATTCCAAAGTAAGTAGCTAGAGCACTTGTGTTATGGAAATCAGAGACAACGGTGGTATCACAAACACCCTAGGGCTCTATCGGCTAAAAACATTGAAGTTCATGTTAACTGTGTTTTGACTGATGTATGTGATACATTGCTACTTTGTTTTGGCACAAATAAAAACTTACCAAAGAAAAGTAGCAATGTATTACATATATTTGTCAAAACACAGTTAACATGAACTTCAATGCTTCATCACTTACTCCAGCACGCGTAGCATGAACAAACGGGACTCTTGTCTGTGAGTCTTATCATACACTTGTCGTCTCGATAAAAGATAATGTACCTAATCACTACGTTTTGTCTCGATCTTTGATTATCGACTCTGAGCACAGTTTGGCAGTGGGACTCGCTTTCAGAATTGTACAACCTTTTACTGAATTTTAATACAAAATATGAATTTCAAAATGTAATATTTTTATTTCAACGTCAATAAACGTCGAAATTATAGAAAATTATTTGAAATTATATAGGTAGTTCTAACATGGTTGTTATTTTCTTTAATTCGTTCTAAGCTAAAGCACACCCAAGCGTTCTCTTCCGTAGACAAAGCTCTCTCGAGCTCGAGAATAATAATATTGCTCATAGTAAATAATTACTATTATCGCCATGATAAAATTAAATAGAATGACCGGTATTTTACATTTATTACAATAAATAGCGTTTTGAAGGGGAAAGCAATATCATTTCTCGTTAAGCACTGTTCCTTTATATACCTTTCATAGCGCAAAATATTAGAACCGAGTTCATGTAGATATCAATGTGGCTATAAGGATATAGATTTTTTTACACTCTCACCCAGAAGGATTCGGAGCAACCTTCCTAGGCGCGAGCCTTGCCTTCCTTTTATTAAGAAAATTTTGAGAAGATGACACAGACTACTAACGAACTTGTTAATTTAGTAGTATGTTGAAACTGACGAGAAAATTACGAAATATCTGAATCAACGTTTGAAAATAATTTTAATTTACGTTTCAAAAATAAAAATAATAAAAACTAGATAGTGGGAATAATGTGTGGTAATATTGGGAAACAATTCACTTAAAAAATACTATGAGGTAAGATGTAGGTCAGTCCTAAAAATATTTTGAAATCATATCTACCCTACAAATTTTTGGTCGTATAAAAATGAAAATTATTTTTTTCTTTAAGTATGGTATTAAGAACAACGAACGATATATCAATTTTTTATAAAGAATTTCTTAAAGAACTTGGTGTAATTTTCATTATTCTATAAGTTTTAGCCAAGTCAATATAGCCGAAAACGTTGGGCCTTCAGTTCAGACGTTTTAATAATTTTAGTTTTCACTTACCTAATAAACCAATAACTTTTTAACGAATATTTCTTTTTTAGAAATTCACTGAGGTGTTAGACTTTATGATAAAAACGTAATTTTATTGTATTTCTTCAGTTAAAACTAATATTTTGAAGATTCTATCTTGGGCTCTCAGTTCAGATATGTTTGAACTGAGGGCCCAAGCTAAACAGCCTTAGATCTGTTATGCCATCTTCTAGCGAGTTGAAAATTTCTGTAACGATGTTAGAAATTCTTAAGTAAATTCTAAAATGAAAATTATTAACACAGAGATGGTACTTTCTGAGATCTAAGCTATGCCTCTTATTGAAACCGTCTGGATTGAGGGCCCAACACATTCGGTTATAAAAGTTTTAATTCACGTTTTAGAAATTTTGGAACCTACGCTTTCAGTTTTTAGAATTTTTAACTAAATCCCCTATAAGTCTCAGTTTAATTCGTCACGATTTAAAAAATGGGCCCTCAGTTCAGATGCACATACATTATTGTCTTGAAACTTTAGGAGTAGTTCTAAAAATTAAGAAGCAAAAACATAATATTTCGTGCTTTTCCGAAATTTAAAATTGGGTAAATAAACCTAAAAATCGACAAAGATGTCGTTATTGAAGTTTTTGGGAAGATGATTGTGAAAATGGCGTTTATTTTGAAGTCAAACACGGTGGTCATATTAAATTCATCAAGGGATGAAATGAGAGATCAAATTTTGCATAGAAAAATAATATAAAATATACATTTCGGCTTTAAACATCATAAGAGTATTTATAAAACCAAAAATCAAACTCATTTTATTTCGTTTTGAACGGGAACTTTTGAATTATTTTAGATGTGAAAGTTTAGATGTTTGGATGTTTGTTACTCAATGACGTAAAAACGGCTAATCGGATTTAGATGAATAACATTTATCCTGGTTAAAGGTTCCATAAGGATTTTCCTGAATGTCCATGCGGACGAAGTCGCGGGCGAAAGCTAGTGTAGGTATTACGTGTTCTTTCTGAACCGATTGACATGATTCAATCAAACATTGGTTTGTCTGTTTGTTGAAATAATATTCAAATCTAATGATAGTTACGCATATCAAATTAATAAAACACGTATTGAAGTCGGGTGGGGCGGGAAGACAACTTCTTTTTTTAATTCTAAACGTCCCACCAGACTTCAATGCACGTGTTTAATTAATTTGATATGCGTAACTATCTTTTTAGAGGTATTTAATTTTGAAGTTGTTTTTGTTTTTGTTTTCAGGTTTTTTTTAAGTCGGTTTTTTATTTTTTGAATGTAATTTTGATATTGTTAATAAAATATAAATATGTTATTGATATACCTTTTACAAAGAAAGATTAGTAGTTTTGTGTTTTAAATTTAATGATTAATGAACTAAACAAGACATTTAAGTCGTTGTATTGAATTATTACATTATCGAATCCATGACGTATTAGCAAGAAACATCACATCGTTATCAATAAGTCAATCAAATGAATAAGCAATAAATAAGATCAATTAGAACATAATTATTTAACATAGAACATATATTTTTACATTATTTAAGTCAAATTATATCTTTGAGCGCGACAATATGTTCACCAATAATCATAATGCCGGTTTAGAACCACCAGCGGCGATATCGGCTAAAAACATTGAAGTTCATGTTAACTGTGTTTTGACAGATCTATGTGATACATTGCTACTTTTCTTTGCTAAGTTTTTATTTGTGCCAAAACAAAGTAGCAATGTATCACATACATTTGTTAAAACACAGTTAACATGAACTTCAGTGTTTTAGCCGATAGAGCCCCAGACCTGCATTTTTCGTTTCGTTACCTACACAACGTCACGTCAAGTCAAAATTTGCATTGAAAATCAACTTTCTGTCCGTTGACGTGACTGAGATGACGTGTAAACGATCTTTAAAGCTACGGAAAAATGGATGCTCTGTGGATCAATGTAGCTTAACAGCAGGTATAATATTTTACTTTATTAACTTAATACTTAATTTTCTCAAAACCTTAGTAATAGCGCATATTTAAATAGTTTTTTATTTCATACAAAACTCTAGAACCTTACCTCTTGGGGCTGAAAACGTAAATCATTATTAAATAAAGTTACAAACTAAATGCCCCCCAATTTCACCCTATTATTGAAAACTTGCATTGAAAATCAACTTTGTCCGTTGACGTGACTGAGATGACGTCTAAACGATCCTTAAAGCTACGGAAAAATGGATGCTCTGTGGATCAATGTAGCTTAACAGCAGGTATAATATTTTACTTTATTAACTTAATACTTAATTTTCTTAAAACCTTAGTAATAGCGCATATTTAAATAGGTTCTTTATTTCATACAAAAATCTTGAACCTTACCGTTCCATACTGAAAAAGTAAATCATTTTATTTAATATAAAGTTACAAACTAAATGCCCCCCAATTTCACCCTATTAGGGGTTGAATCATGTCCACCGTGTCGGATCTCAGAAAATAGAAGAAAGTAATTTTCACAATGAAATCAACATCCTATAAAACCCCAATAACGACATCCATATCGATTTTTACGTTTATTTACCCATTTCACCCCCTTAATAGTTGAAATTTGAAAAATACCGATATACGTCGCGTCAGTTGCCAACAAAAGCCTTAATGATTTTTTATAATTTTTTGTTTCGGAATTAAATAATTTTCTATACAAAAATTCATCCCCCATTTTACCCCATCGGGAGTAAAATTTTCATCTTAATTTGCAATCGTAAGTCTAAACACAAATTTTAAGATCCTAGCTTCAATACTGAGGGACTACATAATAATATAATATAAACTTGTATTCCCTATTTTCACCCCTTCCTTACTTTAATTAGCTATAAAAAGTAAAATCAACATTAAATAAAGTTACAAACTAAGGGCCTTACCACAAAAGATTTTAAAGTACTGTTTAATTTAGACACTGTTTAAATGTGATGCCGTCTCTTTCAAATCATGTTGTCAAAAAAGTGACATATCACATTTAAACAGTGTCTAAGTTAAACACTTGTTGAACAGTGTTTTAAAATATTTTGTGGTAGGCAGTAAATGTTTTGTTTAATATTATAACACTGTCGAAATCATGATGTATTGCCGGTTTTACGATGTTTCAAAAAGTAAAAAACAAACAAAATAAAACAAGGAATATTTGAGACGGGATCAAAAAGTAATTCAAAGTTCCAGCTTGGTGATGATTTGGGAATTGTCAATTCTTACCTAAAAACTGATCAGATGGTATGAATACTTACAGTAATCATAGGAACGCTAAACTTTAAAACCTGAAAAGGAATTGACACGTAATTAAAAACAGATTGTTTGGTGATAACCCTTACGCACTGTCGACTGGTCGCCGCCGGCGACTCGGTCGACGGCGACTGTGTAGTTTAAAATTTAAATAGATGTTTACGCACTTGGACTCGGAGTTGCCGAGCGACTCGCCGCGCAGCAGCGACTCACAGACAATTTTTATTAATTTACCTGTTTTCTCAACAAAGGATTTTTTTTTATTTTTCCTCAATAATTAGTAACGCTACTATTGCAATTTCTCTGCACAAATGTACAAAAACACTATTCATATTTAAGTCGCTCGCTTGTTCGCCCAGCCCAGTTGCCCATGTTTTGGTCGCCGGGAGACCGAGACACCCGGCGACCAGTCAACAGTGCGTATTGGCTCAATATGGAAGATAGGTTACCATGCATATAACCCAAACTATTATAAACTTTGAGAACCATTTTTTTTTTGTTTTTTTTGTGTTAAACTGCATAGTGGCAAACCTAGACCAAAATTGTGTTTCGCTTTTCCTTATTAATAAGATTGATTTATCGAAAACAATAGTCTATTTGCGTCTAGGGTTGTTGCAGATTTTCATACAAATAAAAAACCAAAGTTTCTGTATCTACCATATTCAGCTCTATAAGGATATTAAGTAACAGCCTGTAGGAATGGTCATGGGTCATCTTCAATTATGAAGATGGACGCTACGAAACGCAAGCGACATGTGCGAACGAGCTACGTGAGCTTTGGTAGAATCTCGGTGCAGCGGGCAGGCATCGGGGCGCAGGATTAATTAAATCAAAGTACAGTCACAGTTTTGTGGTACAGTGATCATAAAGAACTACCCCTTACTACTTAGCACTAGAGGGCTCCCGCTCCTAAATACTTTTAGAATGCTCGCACAGGGGAGATGTCTATATGACAATAGCTTTTTCTCAAACATGCTTGGAAACTTGAACATTATTTTGACAACCTTCTTCGTGCTAAATCGGAGTAGCTGGACAGCCCTAAAATGCTCCTGCAATTTTGGATAAGTATCCATTACCACACGGTAATAATGGATTCTCATACAATATTGAAGGCTTGTAACCATACATGTTATAGAGTAGGCGGGCGGGCTCGAGGCTACGTACTCACTAGATACAGTAGCAGATACGTTACGTGCTACACAGCTCGGTGAGTACCCTGCTTTACATATTATTTGTGAGCTATTGCTCAATCTTTTACCGTCGCTCAAAAACATAGTTCGCTAGAGTAAATGACCGAGTTGTTTTTCGCTATAGTCAATGATGGTTCTGTGTGACGACAAGAGAGCTTTGGATAATGCGGTGCCGGGTGGCTGGACACTTAGGACACCTTCAAGTGAAGTGCTTAAAATTATAATACCTTTTGTGATCTCGGTCTTGCTCTCTTCATGTGCACTTCCACTCCCGCGCTCATCATCATCAGAAGAACCGCCAACATTAGAACATTAATCACACGCATCTTGACATCAGACAGCTGTCCATGCGCAAATCATGTAGCTTATATACCTAGCAAAGCTCGATTATTTAATAGTTCTATAATTAAACACTGTCGACAGAAATGAGTTGATAATGCAATTTTATCCAGTTCTGTAACTAACAATGAGAAATTAGAAAAATGCAATTAACCACTTCTGTACGTAATTAAAAAGTGTTGAAAAAATTGAAAATTTTAAACTGCTTTCTACGTCTTTGTTTTGAATTGTATATTTAATGTTTTAATTAGCTGCTGTTTTTTTGGACATCCTACTTCTAGAGGACGATCCTCACTTACTACTGATGTTAATATGGTTCACTATCTTTTGAAGTTTTGGAAAATAATATACGTCCTCACACTTTGCATGTTTATTAAGAAAATTAATTAGGACAATATTTTCACATACATATAAAAGGAAGCAAACGAGAAATATTGACAACAATTAAATGACAAAGCATACCGCCCACCAAAAACGCAGTTTTAAAATGAACATAATTATAGGTAGGTAAATATACCTAGATATTGACAAAAATTTTCCTGTGAGTGTAAGTGCAGTAGTGCACCCCGTCAGCCGCCCACAATGTTTCCTTCTTATCAACCAGCACCTCTATCGTGAATGGACGGTCCATTTGGAATGGGAATGATCTGAAGTGATAAACAAGATCTTATTTGACAACAACATCACATGCTCCACTCCAAAGTAAGTAGCTAAAGCACTGTGTTATGGAAATCAGAGACAACGGTGATATCACAAAAACCCAGACCTGAGCCCACGAAAGACTGTGTACGGGTAAAATATTTACGATTTAAATGCGTATTATGTGAGCTTATTTGAATACATAATATTTTGGCCGGCGCGCGACGGCATCTTGTACTGTACCGCGCGTTCATATTTGTTGTAGCGCGCATACTCAACTCAGCGGGTAAACTGATTGTGTCCGCCGGCACAGTGTCTAGTGGCCCTGCCATGAGTTGATGCAAACAGTTTACGCTATCAACTTCGTCTTTGTTTTAGGCTCAAATTGTAGCTGACTAAATTTTCCAGAGGATTGTTTCTCAAATTTTTGATATCATTGTTCGTTTCCAAAATATGGAGCGCCAAAATAAAAAAATCGGAAAAAAATGGAACTTTTTTTCACTATTTCGGCCATAACTTTTTTCGTTTTTGACTTTCTCGAATAATTCTTTTTGCACCTTACAGCTCTCGTAAATCCGCGGTTTTTTTGAATATCATATCTTCACAACTCTCCGAGATATAAGGGGATCGTACTTTTTCGGTTTTAGAGCGAACGAAAAGACATTTTCAATGTCAAAATAAAAAAAACCGGACAAGTGCGAGTCGGGCTCGCCCACCGAGGGTTCCGTACCTACTTACATTATAAATAGTTCAGAAATCGAGTCTCGCAGTTTTTTTCCGAGCTTCTCCCAAAATTCAGTTCCCAAAACTTCGATGAATCTATTAAATTTAGATGTTTCGCATTCACAATGCTATTTTTATAAATAATATTAGAAAAAATACTAGAAAAAATCGACTCACCCGTAGCACCTCAGACGGGACTCGAACCCGCACCCTTGGGATTCCGGCCCAATGCACTGACTAATTATGCTACCGAGTCGCTAATGGGAGCGGCGAAATTTTCTAGTACTTTTCGATGAATCTGTTCACGACACACGATACTCACTGTATCTGTACGCGAAACGGCGCTTTTACATTTCATGTTGTTTTTACACAACCGGTTTACGGAGTTCCAAACACTCGACAATTTAAACCAATCTTCACGATTGAAATTTTTGTACTTGGTAATTTCAATCGCTTCTCTGACCATTCTTGGTATGTAGTGGCGTTCTGTTGAGATAATCTGAGGGTTATGCAACTCGATCCAGTGATTTGTGTCCGAATGAAGTAAATGTTCAGCGATGGCCGATTTTTGCGTATCGTTGCTTTTACACAACTGCAGTCGATCTTATAAACACCAAGTTTCTCCAAAGGAAAACTATCTTTCGGGGACCGTAGACATTGCGATACCTTTTTTAAAGGAGTGAAGATAGTTTTTATTGCGTACTTTTTTAAAATATTTGAGACCTTATCCGTCACTCCCTTTACATATGGTAAAAATACTGGCTGTCTATCTACTTCCTGCCTCTGTAACTGGTGCTTTTTCTTGTGTCTCGGTGGAAGCTTTCCTGAATATCCATTGCTTTGTAGGACATGCCGCACGTGTTGTAACTCATTGTGCAGGTGTTCATCATCACAAAGATCATATGCACGGTTTGTTAGTGATGCCACTACAGAGTTTAGATGTCTAGGATGATGATGCGAAGTAGCTTTGAGGTAGCGATCTGTGTGTGTAGGTTTTCTGTATACAGAGTGGCTGAGCGTACCGTCAACATGCACCTTAATCACATCTTTTTTTTTTTTTTTTGTTGTAACAAGAGGAGAATGCGATCTTTATGCATACCAAACGGCATGTTGGACTCAGTCATACCAAGGGTACGTCCCTCGCCGCACCCAGCCCTCCCGCCAAGCCTGATAGGCTTCGCGTCAAGGCTGGGTGGTTCTGACCCCTGCCCTACCCCCTAACGAGCTCGAAAGCTCGAGAGGGGGCCGGGCAGGGGGAGGAAGCATCCTCCCAAGCCCCCCATAGGGCTACCCACTCTCGGTGGGAAGGCCAGATGGGGGGGGTCGGGAGAAGGCACCACTACCAACTAAACTCCTCTCGAAGACCTGCGCTTTTCCGCCGAGTCTGTGGGTACGCGTTGGCACGCTCCACATGACCCGGGGGGAGTGGCCCGTTAGGGTTCCACCCTATGGGGGACAGAGGGCCTTACTGCGCCCCCCCTTGCGACTAGGGGAGAACGGGTCGCGCACGTTGGCGTCTCGTTCTCCCCCGCCGCGCACGTCGGAGTTGGCTCGCTGCGACGTCCGCCTCGCGAACCCTCTCCGCGGCCTCCTTCTGCGAGATGACGTCCTCGCAGAAGGAGACCACGGCCTGCCATTCCCTTTCGCCTCGCAGCATCGCAACTGTGATATTGCGAAGCGGGAGGTCCGGCCCAACCGCAGCGACCAACTCCTGGCGCTGCACCGCCCACGCTGAACACTCCTCAAGAGTGTGGCGCGCTGTGTCTTGCAGTGCGCCACAGTGATGGCACACCTGGGACTCCTCCCTCTGAATCTGACACAGGTACCTCCCGAAACACCCGTGTCCGGAAAGTACCTGTGTCAGACGATATGTAAGAGCCCCGTGGGCTCGGGCTTTCCACTCCTTAAGGACTGGGCGGATTGCCTCCACCGTTTTATGACCGGCTATTGGCTCTGCCAGTTGCCACTCCCAGTCCTCAAGGCATCGCTCCTCTGCCGCGCGCATAACCCCGGCAAATTCCTGTGGAGCAAGGCGGGCATCACCCGCCCTCAGCTCCTTCCTACGCCTGTACGCCTCCGCGAGCACCTGGGCTTCCAGTTCCCAGGGAGGCGTACCGGCCAGAACACATGCCGCCGTCCATGATATAGTGCGGTAACCTCGCACCATGCGGGAGGCCACTACCCTCTGGGGCCGTCTTAAAGCGGCCTTATTGGCCTCGTTTAAGGCATCCGCCCATACAGGGGCTCCGTAGAGGGCCATACTACGGATGACCCCTGCATAAAGTCGCCGACAGCTCCCGTTCGGCCCGCCCAGGTTCGGCAGCAACTAATCGGGGAGCGAGCCGGACAAAATGCTCAGTGAATGCCCAGCGACCGTCGAGGATGAGGCCCAGGTAGCGCATGTTAGGGCGCAGACGCACTTCAGCCCCATCAATGATAATGTACGCCCCCGGTGGAGGGCCCTGTCTCGGGCCATGGAAGAGGATGGCTTGTGTCTTTGCCACAGCCACCTCTAGGCCCAGCGCTCTTATTCGGCGGATAATCGCCTCTGCCCCGATTTTAGCTAGGCGCTTCGCTTCTTCTAAGTCTCGACCCCGGGCGGTGACGAGAGTGTCATCTGCATAGCAGATGACATCCATCCGGGGGAGAAGCACGCCGCGAAGCACCCAGTCATACCCGAGATTCCACAGGAGCGGCCCAAGCACCGACCCCTGTGGAACCCCGCACTTCATCTCGCGGACCATCAGCTGGCCATCCGCCGCTAGGTAGATCACCTCCCTATCCGTCAGATAGTGCTCAATTATCTGAACGAGATAGGGAGGGACATTATGGTGACGCAGAGCGTCACGAATCACGCAGTAGGGGAGAGAGTTAAATGCGTTTTTGATGTCGAGCGAAACCGCTACTACTCTCTCCCCGCGACCAACTGCCCTCTGAGACAGCTCTTTCAAGGCCATGATGGCGTCGATCGTCGACCTCTGTCTCCTGAAGCCAAATTGTCGCTCAGACAGATTTGGCCCCACGGAATCCAGGTGCTGGACGACTCGGTCTGCGATGATGCGCTCGAGCATTTTTCCGAGCTCGTCCAGCAGGACTATCGGTCTGTAAGCCGATGGGGACTCAGGGGGCCGATCATCCTTCTTCAGGAGACAGAGTCTTCCCTTTTTCCATGACCTTGGAAACTGTCCCGTCTGCAGACACCTCGAGAAGAGCTGTCTCACTTCCTCCCCAAGGTGTTCAGATGCCAGAGTTAGTATCCGGCCGGGGATGCCATCCGGACCTGGTGCCTTTCTCTTGGATTTGAGGCGGGTCAGAACCGCCTCAAATTCTGCCTCTGTTATAGGGGAGTACCCCTGGGACTCGCCCGGTGTACGAGTTGCGGGCCCAATAAGGGGGTCAACCGGTGGCACTTCGGCCGGAAAGAGGCCGTCAACTACCTGGGAGAGCAGCCGCGGATCCATTGACTCCGAAGGGGGTGCCTGGTTGCGGAGCCTTTTCCGGATCATCTTATAGGGACGCCCCCATGGGTCACGGTTGAGGTCCTCCAAAAATCCGTCCCAGGCGGTGGATTTCGCCCGGTGAATGGCCCCTGCAAGCGCCTTTTTTGCCTCCGTGTAAGCTTCACGTAAGCAGGACTCCTCCACTGGGTCTCGTCTTAGCCTACGCCTGCAGCGCTGCAGTGCTCTCCTTGTCGTAAGGCAAGTGGCTCTAAGAATTGCCACCTCATCCGACCACCAGTAGACTCTGCGTTTGGCGGGGAGTCCCTTCACCCTCGGCATGGACGCATTGCAGACCGTCTTCATAGAGTCTGTTAACCGTCTGGCGTGATCCTCAACCCCCAACTGATCTAACCTTTCCCCTTTGAGGTTCCAGGCCTCTACTAACGCCGCCTCTCCCGCTAACTCGCGGTCAAGTTTGGTGACACCCCATCGAGGGAAACAACGCAGAGCCTCTCCAGGAGGCAGAGCAGGGCTTCCAGAAGTGGTAGCTGCGACCCTAAAAGAGATATGGTCATGGTCGGACAGCGTGACCACGTCCTTGCAAACATGCCATTCTTGCACACGCGCCCCCAGAGCAGGGGTCGCGAAGGTGAGATCGACGATTGACCCGCCGTTCCACCTTACGCAGGTGAACTCGCGACCCCTGTTGCACACGACAAGACCAGACGTGGCTGCCCAGTCAAGGACCGCAACTCCCTTGGGTGTGTCCGATCTTTCGCCCCACGCAGTGTGGTGGGCGTTAAAATCGCCCATTATCAGCAGTTGCGCTGGTGCGAGACGCAACACCACACCGTTCAACAGGTTGAGCCATCCCTGTAGCTCCGAGAGGCCCCGATTGGGGGAGAAGTAAACGCCAATGAGCGTAAGTTCCCCCCAAGAGGCCGCCACATAGCCCGGACCCCTCTCTAAAACCGAGAGGGGAGGGGAGTAGGCGGCAGAAAAAGAGACCACAATGGCGGCAGTGCCGTCCAACGACCCAGCCCAATTGGGGCGCTGAGGTACACGGTAAGGTTCCGCAAGTACCGCGACTTGTATATCAAATTCTGCCACATGCTGCAGGAACAAGTCCTGAGATGCAGCGCAATGATTTACATTCCCTTGGAAGAGGTTGAGGTGTCTGGCCATTAAGTTGACATATGACCATCCTCAGCCCCTTCCGTGGGAGCCACATTCACTGCTCCGCGTGACGACGAAGACCCAAAGCTTGAGGGGATTTTAGCCCTGATATGGGGGGGGGCGACACTTGTTTCCCCCCATGACGTGGTTTGCCGGGAGCTTGGCGGCCTTACACACCACACAACAAGGTTCTGAAACCTTACATGAGACCGACTTGTGCCCCTTCTGGCCGCACCTATAACAGGTGTCGCTGAAGTCTCTTTCGCTGTGGGGGCACAGTTGCTTGGTGTGTCCCGTAATCATGCATCCGTAGCAACGGAGCGGAAGAGGCTCCAGCGCACGAATCGGGGCCGAAACCCATCCGACTTGGAGACGACCTGACTCGGCCAGCATCTTGGCAACTGGTATGGGGCACTTTATTAGTGCCGCACCAAGGCCACCGGGGCCCGCACGGATAGGGCTGACCTTTACGTGTTCGGGCGGACAGCCACCCTTTTTGGCAACAGCGTTGCGCAACTCTTCCTCGACCACCGAGTCGTCAAGCCCGGACACCCGCATGTCCGCAGTCTTGACGGGTCTCGAAATGCGCACCGTGTCGCCCAGAGTCTCCCTAAGTTTTGCGGCCAGTTGGTCGGCCTTGTCACCACTGGATGTTCCCGGAACTTCAAAGACTCGGGTGCCGGTTGCCGAAACTTTGACGCGCAAGCCCTCAATCCCTAACGCGGAGATGTCGATCTCTTTTTTGGCCTTGGCGATGGCGTCCGCATAATTGAACCCCTTCTCCTTTTGCTCTGGGGTGATCGCCATGACCACGGCCGTCGTTCTCGGAGGCTTTAACTTCAACTTCTGAGCCGTGGGCGCCTTAGGCTGCGATTTGGCGGTCTTGGGGGCTGGGGCTGGACCAGCTGCAACGGGCCTAACTGGGCGCCCATTTTTTCCCACGGCCGTCCAAGGGTCATCCCGCACAGCAGCAGCATACGACGGGCCGGTTGGCTGTATCAGCTGCTTTGCCCGTTGGACGGAGTTCGACGCTGGAGACGGTGCAACCGGACTGGCAGTTGATGGGCCTGTCTTCTTTTTATCCGCTGCTAGTGCGGGTCTTAAAATCGGGGCGGGAGGCAGACGTTGCTCCAGGCCTGCAATTCTTGCATTGAGCATGTTCCCAAATGTGACGGTCAGGCTCTTCTCGAGCTGAGAGATCCATTCAGGAACATTCGCGCCAGAGGGATGCGGCACAGAAGCCGGTGGGTCTTCCTCACAATGCATGCCCACCCGAGATGACT
This sequence comes from Catoptria pinella, assembly GCA_963556745.1. Taxonomy (NCBI): domain Eukaryota; kingdom Metazoa; phylum Arthropoda; class Insecta; order Lepidoptera; family Crambidae; genus Catoptria; species Catoptria pinella. The sequence continues at coordinate 6,549,735 of OY750782.1, read as the reverse complement.
TCGAACGCAGGTTGTCCACAGCGCACCTTTCCTCGAACGCTTTTTTCAGGGATTGCAATTGCATTTCCATGAGGTCGACCTGTCGTTGAAGTCTCATATTGTCAGCTCGGAGGCGAACAGTCTCTTCTGTTGCAGTCAGGCTGAGCGCTTCAGTCATAACGGAGCGGAAGCTGTCACTGACGTCCCTCACATCTTTTTTATACTCCCTCTTAAGATTGCCCGACTGAGCAACGACGCCTAAAAGCTTTTGGGACAGTTTCTCGACCTCTTTTTGGATCTGCACAGCAGATCTCTTGGTCAGCAGTTCACCAGGATGCTCTGAAGCCGCAGGGGAGAAATTCCTATTGCGGGAATAAGAAGGACTGTCCCTACCCTGTGGTTCGTTCGTCAGAGGGGTCGGGTGACCACTCAGAGACGGAGCCTTTCCCTTACCTTTTCCTTTGTTTTTCTTCTTCTCTTTTCTTTCCTCTTTTTCTTTTTCCGATTTTTTCTTCTCCATTTCTCTCTTCTTTTCGTCCGCTACTTTCCGGGCAATTTCCTCCATTTCATATTCCTCTCGGCCCTCTTGCGAGTTCTGGAAGCGCAAAGAGCCCATTCCTGCAAAACCGCCGTGAGAAACAATTTTGCCCCCTCTTCCAGCGGAAGTTAAATTCGCCTTAGACATAGCAGCAAAAGGGGCGTCATCCCCATCGCTCTCCTCTAGTCCCGCGAACATGTTCTCGCGAGGACGTTTTCTAGTTCGGGCGCTAGATTTCCTATCCGATTCTACAATGGCCGGGGAATTGGGCCTCGATTCTTCACTTGAAGAGCTATCCATGTACTCACACATGGTCGGAGAACATGGAGACAGCAAAAAACTGTCGCCACAGTAGCCTTCAACGTTTGTTGTTTTACTTCCATCTGAAGGAAGACCGCAGTTTTTCTTTGAACCCTGGGCAATGTCCATCTCCTTCGAAGCGTCTGGGTTTTTTAAATTGGTGCTCATAATTAGTCCCACGAAAAAGGTGGCAAAAACAGTCCACCCGGGCAGAGGCCCCATACCCGAGCAAGCGTTGGGTTAACGAAACAGGGGGTCCGCCGGTCCCCTGTTCCGGTGGCCACATTGAGACTGGTCTCCCACCAGCCATCCATCCCCTAGCCCATGGCAGGCGTGGGATTAGGGTTTTTTATAGAGGTTTTCTCCTCGCGGGGACACCCAACTAAAGGCAGCCCCACCGGCCCCCAAAACATGACTGAAGGGTTACGGTTTTGCCAACGGTTAGCACTGAAACCCGTTCGCTGATCGCGACCACCGCAATCAGACGAACCCACCGCCCACGCTCGCACCGCCGCTACCCGGAATCTCCAGGACGCCGGCCGAGCCCGAACCGAGTCGCCGCTACCCAGAATACGCCCGGGACGCCGACTCGGAGCCCACACTATCCGCCGAAGCGGACAGGACCGTTAGGTCTCCGTCCGTATTTTTTTAGAGAGGTTTTCTTCCTCGCGGCCCCCATCCATTTGGATGACGGCCCTCGCTCCCGCACCACGTACGGGGTTACGAGCGGATGACGCCGGGACAGAACCAGCGCCATCCCCGACTGCCAGACCATTAGCCGTCACCGTATAGAAAAACGGTGACGCCCAGGGTGCACCACGAGGAGGTTGTCTGACATGGCACCCCACCTTAATCACATCTAGGAATGCTAAGCTTGCATTCCTAGATGCTACATACCAAGAATGGTCAGAGAAGCGATTGTAAAAATTTAAAAGCGCCGTTTCGCGTACAGATACAGTGAGTGTCGTGTGTCGTGAACAGATTCGAGTGAGTAGTGAGTTTGCAGACAGTGGTACCGGTATCGAGCGTAATAATAAAAGACTTAGACGGAGGGTGGACCGATTTGTCTGCCAATAACATCTACCCGCACGCAACAATCGACAGTTCTTCCGTGACCATGGCGCATGCAACTGCGCCAAAATATCGGAGTCTCAAAAATAAACAGGTACATGGTGTAAATCCCGATATAGTTTATTCTAATAATATCTCCGTTATTTTGAAAAACTAGCTAGACTGACAAATTCTATATAATTTTTAAACTTGCTCACAAAATTTCATGAGAATCTGTTGAGAAATGCGACCTGTAGAGGAGAATAACCAGCGCCGGAAAGACCGACTGAAATAAGTTTTATTTACATATCTCCGCGATTTTGAATTCGCGCTTGCTCGGTCAATTACTAAATATTTATTTATTATTCTGAAACGCAATGTAAATTGAGCCTTACGATATATCCCAAAAAGAACTGATGCTTACCTATAAGCATTAATTTCTGGATCTCCAAAGCTTCAGATTCACTAATTTGCTTCACAATACAAATCGGTATTAGCAACGTACCTTAGCCATAATACGACACTAACATTTTAAAACAAATTGTTTTACAAAAATGATTAAATATTTGCAAAAATACCAAATACAATTAAGTATAGGACTGCGTCAACAGCATAGTTACTCGGTAGCTCAGAACATTGGACCGGATTTCCAAAGGTCGCGGGTTCGATTCCCGTCCGAGAACATGATCTGGTGCGAGTCGTATTTTTTCTAGTATATTATTTGGTAGCATAGTTATAGTAAGTCGGGTTTTTGTTAAAACTGAGTTAGATATACAGCCGTGATCACGATAACGAGATCTACATTTTCGACTTACTCATTTCGTTTGATTCGTTTTTAATCCAAATTTAAGAATAAAAAATTTGCAGTAAGTAGAAATTTTTTTTACACTTACTACACACTTACTGCAAAAGTTCTTATTCAGTGTCTCTCGGCCAAACTACAGTATGACATCTATACCACTTATATGTTAAGTCATTTACTGTATAAAAAAACCCGGGCATGTGCGAGTCGGGCTCGCCCACCGAGGGTTCCGTACCTACCTATATTATAAATAGTTCAGAAATCGAGTCTTGCAGTTTTTTTCCGAGCTTCTCCCAAAATTCAGGAAACATACTACGATCTCTTATTGCGATCCAGTTTAGGTCCTAAAATGAACTGCATCGCTATGTGACAGCGGTGTCAGCAGACAGTGACTCAACTTTAGTTAATAACCTAAACTGAATCGCTAAGCCGTATGTCATTCATTATTTGTTCATACAAGAATAGACTCTATAGAGGAGAAAATAAAGGTTTTTTGCCGAAGATACCGCCGCCCTCTCAGCCGATTTCGCTTCGCGTGACACTGACTCCCCTTTGTAGCTCATGGTACGAAATGAAGCGATTATATAGTTTTAATTTCAACTCGATACCTACACGCGTTCCCGAGATAAGGGTCTTGACAGATAGACGGACGGACAGACAGATAGTTGATAATTTCATTACAAAATGTATAGTTTTCAGACTTTTTCCTGTATTTGTAGTAAAAGACGATATTATTTGCCAAATTTCAAAGTTCTAGGTCAACGGGAAATACCCTATGAATTTTGATACCCTTGAGGGTGTCGAAATATGCATTTTTTTAAGGCATTAATGGCTGTATCTTTTTTTTAGTTTACTTAGAAGTTTGATTTTTTCACAGCTGCAAGAGACCGTAGATTTGAGTATATGGTTTTAATTTCAACTCGATACCTCCACGCGTTCCCGAGATAAAGGGTCGTGACAGACGGACAACAAAGTGATTCTATAAGGGTCCCTTTTTTCCTTTTGAGGTACGAAACCCTAAAAAAGAACAACTCTGAACTACTAAAGATAAAATACCACAGAGTATAAATAACAACTATCATAGATTAATATTTGCACTATGCAATCAAATAATAAAATCAACTAGGATATCATCCTCCAGAAGTAGGAACTTATGTACGAAAAAACAACAGCCAGTTAAAACAAACTCAAACCAATGACGTAGAAATCAGTTAAAACTCAATTTCTTTCAGCACTTTTTAATTACCTACGGAAGTGGTTAATTGCATTTTTCTAATTTCTCATTGTTAGTTACAGAACTGGATAAAATTGCATTATCAACTCATTTCTGTCGACAGTGTTTAATTATAGAACAATTAAATAATCGAGCTTTGCTAGGTATATAAGCTATATGATTTGCGCATGGACAGCTGTCTGAAGTCAAGATGCGTGTGATTAATGTTCTAATGATGGCGGTTCTTCTGATGATGATGAGCGCAGCAGTGGAAGTGCAGATGAAGAGAGCAAGACCGAGATCACAAAAGGTATTATAATTTTAAGCACTTCACTCGAAGGTGTCCTAAGTGTCCAGCAAAGCTCTCTTTTCGTCACACAGAACCATCATTGACTATAGCCAAAATCAACTCGGCCATTTCTGCGCACTTCGGTATTTTTACTCTAGTGAACTGTGTTTTTGAGCGACGGTAAAAGATTGAGCAATAGCTCACGCGTTATTGTGTTACATCATTTCCACGCATTTCGGTATTTCAGATAGCCGTCTACTTTATAATAACCTTAACCCATGAGCGTATTTTGACATGATTTTTAAATTCATGCAAAGGTAGATCAACCACTTGTTGTGGAACTTTATTAAACAAGGTTATGCGTTTCCCCATGAATGAACCTCTAGTTTTTGCAAGCCTAAATCTTGGAACGGCAAGTTTATCTTTATTCCTTGTATTAATATGGTGATTATCGCTGTTCTTAGCAAATGAATCATAGGATTTGTGTCAATCACCTAACCAACTAATACCAAAATCTATTCATTTTATACATAGCCGGTTAAAAGTAGTTTTGACGTCCTTAGTTAAACCACTTTTGATTGCAAAAAGCAGTTAAAATTGGTTTTGTCCATCATATTATCATCCTTAGTCAAAACCACTTTTGCCAAGCCAGGCGCACTGCGCAGTCTAGGCATGAAGCTATAAGTACCTACGTGGCGGACCTCTTTAATTAGGCAAATGATTATGTCAGAGGGCTGCCGCCCAAAATTTTTAGCTTTATATAACATGTCATCCTAAAATGAAAACTCTAGTTTATTAAGTACCTATTGGCATGCTATATCGGTCTTATTATGTATGTATACCGGGCCCTTTACCGTTTCCCTGTAGGCCTCCAAGGCCCACTAAGGGGCGCTATCGCTTACTTTGAGAAATACTCATTTAAAATATCTTACATATTATTTGTGAGCTATTGCTCAATCTTTTACCGTCGCTCAGAAACAGCTGATTATTATTTCGCGATTCCGTGGTTGGCCCCATAGTAAAAGTTGTTCATATTGATGAACACTATCATCCCCTAAAATCTTTGGCAAAATTATTAGACAACAACGTATTATAAGCCTAACAAAGCACGGAAAACCTCGAGATATTAGATTTTTGATCACCTACCTGTTAAACGACTACATTAGTTATATAATGTTTTAAATTTCCATGGTTTTTGACGTTATTAGAATAAACTATATCGGGATTTACACCATGTACCTGTTTATTTTTGAGACTCCGATATTTCGGCGCAGTTGCATGCGCCATGGTCACGGAAGAACTGTCGATTGTTGCGTGCGGGTAGATGGTATTGGCAGACAAATCGGTCTACCCTCCGTCTAAGTCTTTTATTATTACGCTCGATACCGGTACCACTGTCTGCAAACTCACTACTCACTCGAATCTGTTCACGACACACGACGCTCACTGTATCTGTACGCGAAACGGCGCTTTTACATTTCATGTTGTTTTTACACAAACGGATTACGGGGTTCCAAACACTCGACAATTTAAACCCATCTTCACGATTGAAATTTTTGTATTTGGTAATTTCAATCGCTTCTCTGACCATTCTTGGTATGTAGTGGCGTTCTGTTGAGATAATCTGAGGGTTATGCAACTCGATCCAGTGATTTGTGTCCGAATGAAGTAAATGTTCAGCGATGGCTGATTTTTACGTATCGTTGTTTTTGACCGCTTTTATGTGCTCCTTTATACGGCATGCTATTGTGCGTTTAGTTTGGCCGATATATGAACTACCAAAACTGCAGTCGATCTTATAAACACCAGGTTTCTCCAAAGGAAAACTATCTTTCGGGGACCGTAGACATTGCGATACCTTTTTCAAAGGAGTGAAGATAGTTTTTATTGCGTACTTTTTTAAAATATTTGAGACCTTATCCGTCACTCCCTTTACATATGGTAAAAATACTGGCTGTCTATCTACTTCCTGCCTCTGTAACTGGTGCTTTTTCTTGTATCTCGGTGGAAGCTTTCCTGAATATCCATTGCTTTGTAGGACATGCCGCACGTGTTGTAACTCATTGTGCAGGTGTTCATCATCACAAAGATCATAATATGATCTTTGTGATATTATGCACGGTTTGTTAGTGATGCCACTACAGAGTTTAGATGTCCAGGATGATGATGCGAAGTTGCTTTGAGGTAGCGATCTGTGTGTGTAGGTTTTCTGTATACAGAGTGGCTGAGCGTACCGTCAACACGCACCTTAATCTTGACATCTAGGAACATCTAGGAACATTAGTTATAAATTAAACATTTAGTGCTTGTAAGGGTAATATTCCAACAACAAAAACTCTCGAAATATGCAACACAGAGCAATGATTTTGATGTCGTTTTGTAGATAATATTTCTGTGTATTAGAATGCTGAATGGATGGACCCCAACATGTGGGTGTTTTAGGTGTATTTCATGCCTTTTTATTATCATGTTGCTTGATTTAAAATAAATAAAATATACTTTTTCTTCTTCTTCGTCTTTTAACATAAAAATATTTTTTAGCTTCGGAGTCCAGAGGCTGCAGTAGCAACCGATGTAATCGTATGTATTTTGTAACTATTTACACAATCTAAATCTATATAATCGTCGTCATTCAATATCATGCTTGCTTCAGCAGAGGCAAATGTAATAAATTGTAATACTTACTATTTAAAAAAATATTATTATTTCCAGGTTGTCGAAATGCCTGTAAGTATTGTAGAAAGTACTCTTTCTTTCTGTCGCGCAAAGAGAAACCATAGCGTAGCGTCGTACCATAGTGCGAAGGAGAATTAAAAACCGGCCAAGTGCATGTCGGGCCAAGCGCAGTATAGGGTTCCGTAGTAACCTTCTTTATTAAATTCATTTATTTGTGTTTATATATTTAATCTTATCGAAGACCAACAACTAGCTAGAAACAAATAGAACTTGTTATAACACTAGGAAGTCAATAACAGATCCTAGGCGCATATATAATACCGTCTGTCGATTTTATAACCAAACTCGAACCTCATTTCGAATATCGCCTTCTTGCGCGGAAATTTTAAATCATAAATGGAAAAATCATAGACTGTTTTTTAATCACAAAAGATTTTAGATAGCTACGTTAGCTAACTAAAACCTCTTGCAATCGGTAAAGTAGCTTATATTTAGCTAATTTCTAATTAAAAAATCACGCGGAGTGAGGTGAGGTTCGAAGTGAGATGCGAGTTTGGTTACAGAATCGTCAGGCAGATCTATAAAAAGCGATACAAGCTAAAATAAAACAAATAAGACATTATACTTAGGTACACTAAAACATACAAAAAGTTATTTGAAATTGAAAAAAAAAACTTTAAATACTGCACAAACATTCACAATATCTTCACATGAGGTTCCGACGCAATAATTATAAACTTAGCAAACTTGAAAGCAAACCAACCGCCCATGTAGCCAACAGAAACTAAGACAATCACTCAAAAAAGCTACTTGCCAGCATACGCCTTGCCTTCAGAAAATCAGTATTAAATAAATCAATATCAAAATAATGGCCGGAAAAGGTTAAAGTGCGTGTCTTTTTAGGTAGGTGTTGTCATCAAATCTATGAAAAAAAAGATTTTTTATTTTAATGAACCGGGTACTAGTACTTACAGTCAAGATTCCAGATTTGTGAAGCATATTCCAATTGACTTCGTACGTAGGTATGTACAATAAAGAATGTTATGTTTTAACCTGCTTGAAATCTCGCCCCATACGTTTAATGAAGCCCAAGGCTTTATACGCCTTAGCCACTATTTTGTTTACATGTGCATCGAATAGAAGACCTGAATCATGGAACACGCGAAGATCTCAAGCACAATCCTCCCTGTGAAGTTCTTCTCCTTTTAGTTTGTAATTAAAAGTAACTTTGACGACCTCCTTGGTCGAGTGGCTTTGTACACCGGTTCTCAAGGTGTCGCCATCTCTGAGGTCCCGGGTTCGATCCCCGGTTGGGTCAATTTACAAAACGAACTTTTCTATTTTGGCTCAGGTCTGGGTGTTTGTGATACCACCGTTGTCTCCGATTTCCATAACACAAGTGCTTTAGCTACTTACTTTGGAATCGGAGCAATGTATGTGATGTTGTCAAATATTTATTTATTATTTAACTGGAATCAGCTTATGACTGAAGATCACTATATAGGCAGCACTTGGAGGGGTTAAAATCTAAACAATTAACCTCGCTGTAGTTTTCTTGTCAAAGGTCAACCTGTAGGGATTCGGCGTCTGAAATAAAAGATATATTTGCACAGATCTCCATGTCATCTGCGTGCTAGAAGTGGGAAAGCATTGGTCGCTATCGTTTACAAAGATCAAAAACAGCAAGGGTCCGAGCAGCGATCCTTGCGGACTTCCGCTAGGCATGTCTACATTGTCTACCCAACTAGAGGCGTAGTTACCAATAGCCACAGCTTGAGATCGGTTATCTAAATAGGAAGCGATCCACCTAAGCAGATCGCCGCTGATTCTAATAGCTAATAGCTTTGCTATTGAGAGATTATGGGGAATTCAGTCAAAAGCTTTACTATAATCTGTGTAAACGACATCGACCTTAGCGCCACCATACATTGCTGAGGTAATAGACTCATTAAAAAGTGCAAAGCGTGAGACGGTAGAACGGCCTTTTATAAACCCATGTTGGTTAGAACTTATTGATTGTTGTAACGCAGGACATAACTGGTCACCAAATGTTCCAAAACCTTTGCAACTATGCATAGTTAAGAAATAGGCATATAGTTTTCTACGACAGTTTTAGAACATTTTTTATGAACTAGTGTTATTAATGCTCGCTTCCAAACAGGAGGCACACATTCCTGCATTAGAGACATTTGAAAAAGAATACACAGAGGAACAGCAATAGTTTTAGCGCAGGGGAGCGATTCTGTAACCAATCCCACATCTCACTTCGAACCTCACTTCACTTCGCGTGAATTTCTTATTGGAATTAGCTGAATATAAGCTACTTTACCGATTGCAAAAAGTTTTAGGAAGCTTTATGATTTGAAATTCCCGCGCAGTAAAGTAAGATTCGAAGTGAAGTTCAAGTTTGGTTACAGAATCGACAGGCTTTTAATTAGAAAACAAGATGGTAAATCATCGGGACCATCAGATTCGGTGGCAACCAATATATTAAGCAACTGGATGACTCTATAATAATTAATTTTAATTGACGATATATCAGAAGTACAATCACTTACCAAGTTATTACCAGATGTGGAGGGTGAGTTAGCTACAAATGTAGAAATAAATTAATTGGGAATGCCTCACAGATTGAATTACCTACCTGGGTTACACGTCGAGACGTTATAGTTAAGTGTCCATTCTGAATCGAACATTATTCCAGAAGTTTTTGGATTGTTTTACAATGGAGTCCTCTATCAAGACTAGATAGTTACCATAACACGATTTTTTTTGAGCTTTCACTCTATCGCGCAACCTGTTGAATCTGTCACTGCAATTTTCATAGATTTTTATTTTACGATGGTATTTGGCCTTTTCCTTAATTGCTTTTTAAGCGATTTAGTGTGTATTTACATTTAGAATATGTGTTTCCAGTAAATATTTAATAAATATAATTATTATTATATTTCCAGGAAGAGGTAAATGAAATAATTTAATCTTTAATCTTTCAAAACATGTTGTGCACTTGTTTAAGAGCAGGGGCAGGTTCGAATCTAGCTCAAGTTGATTTTTTCTAACATTTACAGGTCTTCATAATAAAGACCTTTTTTGAATATTGAACTCGTAATATTTCTATAACAATAATTTAAGACCCCTTTACGCCATGTATCCATGGTCCTCATGGATACATAAAGCGAAAAGTTGTTAACTTTAGTTTTTGAAAATTTGCTTTCAGATGAAAAGACTCAGTGCGGTAAGGTGGATGTCCAGTACTTATAAAATAGCACATGTACTTTGTTGTCATTTAATTTGTTGCAATAGGGAGCTGCTAGGGTGGGTAGTGGTACCATACCCATTTAGGTTCGCGAACTTTGTGCTCGCCAACCTATGAATTGCAGGTTCTCAAAGCTGTGGACGCTATTGCGAACTTCTACTTGCTCCCCCTTTGGTCGTTCGCATACTCCAAAATGTGGCAAATATTACCAGCGTGGAGCAGCGGCCTCAGTGTTTATACGACTCGTACCGACCCTTTTTAATCACGTCTGCTACTTAGTTGTGATAAGATTCCGCAATACCACTATCCATGCGTCTCTCTAAGCCCTTAAGGCGAGACTTAGCCTGAAAATAGTTATCGGGCACAGTCGTGATGCCTTGACGCCGAGGCAACCCTGCCGAAAATCGTCCTGATGGCAACCTTTCAGTCGTAAAGTTCAAAATGTCAATTGCGCGTTGATTTCTGTGTTTAAGGGTGTTTGTTTAGAAATACCAATTGATTCCAGTTGATAATGCTCCTTAACAAGATGCTCTAAAGAAGTATCAGACGTACTGCGTTCGTTGTTGGTAAAACTTGTGTGGTTAACGAACGCAGTGCGTCTAGTTCTGTTTCCTACAGAACCGTAAGGTGTCCATCCTAATGCTGTGAGACAGACAACGGGTTGTGTCCCTCTAAGAACCCTCTAAGAACCTCTCGCGTTATTGATAAGTGCCAGTCTTCAGCGCCTATAAGGATTGTCGGTATAGCATTAGTGTAAGTGAGCATGTCAGCTATGTCACTAAGGTGTTTATACAAGGTGTTACAAAAATACCCCTAATGCCGAATATGGTATATAGGGGCTATCAAACTGAACAACTTTTACTATGGGACCAACTCTGAAATCGCGAAAAAAAAATCAGCTGTTTCATATCGAAAAATTAAAATCGAAAATATCAAAATGTATGTATTGTTTTTTCGCGATTTCAGAGTTGGCCCCATAGTAAAAGTTGTTCAATTTGATGGTCCTTATATACCATACTAGTGGCCCGCCCCGGCTTCGCACGGGTACAATGTAGTTACTAATGTGGTGAGTGTGAAGTTATTACACTATACTATAGGATATCTATATAGGTATAGTAGTGGCTACAAAATTAAGGACGCCAGTCGATTTTCATACAAACGAAATAACTTTTAAGCATTGCTTCTCCGCCAGGGATTGACCGAGCATGGCCATCCAGGGAGTGAATGGAGGAGATCCAGATTTCTATACACACCCAAGTGATCTGACCAGCATTTTAAGAGATGTAAGGATATGTTTAAAAAAACCGCGAATATAGTATAGAAATGTATGAAAACTTGCAACTGTAAATTCTTATGCTTACATCTCTTAGAATGCTGACCAGATCAGTTGGGTGTGTATTGCTATCTGAATCTTCTCCATTCACTCCCTGGATGACCATCATCAGATCACAGCTAGTTCAATCCCTAGCGGAAAACCAAGACTTCAAAATTACCTCGTTTGTATGAAAATCGACTTGTGTCCTTAATTATGTGGCCACCACTATATGTTTATACGACGTACACAACATACGCAAAGGGTGTTATAAGTTTGACTTGTGTGTGTCTGTCTGTCTGAGGCAACCTAGCTCCCAAACTTATGGACCGATTTTGATGCGGTTTTTATGCATAGTTTAAAAGATCTAAGTGTACAGACGGCGGGACTCCTAAAAACACGGAGCATTGCAATGTACGCATGCAGGGTGCAGCTAGTTCTAAATAAAAATATGTTGTGCATTAACAGGATTCTCAATCTCGATCATCCAACACTTCTCTATAATAAAAATCAGCTGTTTCATACAAAAATTCAAATCGAAAATATCAAAATGTGTTTCATACGTTTTGATATTTTCGATTTGAATTTTTGCTGATTATTTTTTCGCGATTTGAGAGTTGGTCCCAATAGTAAAAGTTGTTCAGTTTGATGGTTCCTATATACCATATTCGGCATTAGGGGTATATTTATTGTAACATGTTCTATACCTACCACATTTCTTGTCACGTTATCCGGTTGCAAAATAAAAAGGTTATTCGGCGAGCTGACTCTCGAGCAGGCGACATTAGAGCTGGCCATGGGAGAAACAATCACTACAGATCTACACCAGCCGCTCTTAAACTTTGTCCCTGTGCTTGACTTGACCGAATATTGTATTCTTTTAAAATTAAACTGATAATTAGATGGAATAAATTTGCACCTTATTACAACGCAATAAGGAAAAAATGACAGCACTGCCAACATAACGCCATAGGTACTATTCAATGAAATGCATTCTACCTACTCTCACGGGAAATGACCAAAGAGAATGTAATACTACGTTGAGATGACAAATGATATTTATTTTTCTTAATTAATCAATCAAATGCACAAAATAGTTTCAATTCCGACGTCGAAGTCAATCACAGCAAAATTAGCTTTATATCACTTTTTAACCCTGTTAGGTGATAAATATTAAAAAAATACGAAACACGTGTTCAATTAATTTTGTGAAAGAATGTCTATGCCAAATTTCAAGTCAATCGGGCCAAGGAATCGCGTCCTCCCATACAAACTTTGCCACCCTGTTTCACTCCTTTAGGGGTTGAATTTCGCCAAATCCCGTCTTAGTGAGCACCTACGCCCTAAAAGGAGCCCTCATGCAAAATTTGAGACTCCTAGCACTTGTAGTTTCTGAGATTTCGTGATCAGTGAGTGAGTGAGTGAGTGAGTGATTTTCCCTTTTATATATATAGATTTGGCATTAGGGGTATTTTTGTAACACCTTGTATTTATCAATGTCGGACCGATGAATAGTTTGTTTATGGAGAGATAAAGTATCAATAGTTCTTGCGTTTTTTATTTTTAAAACTTCCGATGTGTACTTACCCTTAATTTCAAAGCTTACGTAGGAAACACTTATATGAGTGTTTATACCACCTACCGCGTTAATTTTAATGTGATCTGAGGGACCTGTTGCCCCAATTTTGTTAGCCCTTTTGGTGTCGATCAATGTAGCCGTACTACCATCATCGAGCAAGGCGAAAGTGTCAAGACACTCTGCGGGACCACTGATAGTGACGGGCACTACCTTTAATAAGGTAGTTGATGTATGTTGTTCTGTGCACAAGGTTGGTTGTTCAGTAGACAAACCTACGACCTCTTCAACGCAGTGGTGTGAAGCTCCCTGTTGCGCCGTTGATGAGTCGTTATGAAGTAGTGCGTGATGTCTTCGAGTACCTACAACCGGCAATTTCTATTTTTTACTGACCTTTTTATTTTATATTGTGTTCTTAAAATGGTTAATATCTTTGACTATGAGCGCCTGTCAAAACTGACACTAGTTTGTTTTGTTCAGCTCAGGTGTATTCATATGAAAATTTAAAATTAATTGAAAATTCGTGCCGCATGCCATGGAAGTAAAAATCGAAGATATTATTCATTCGGAATTTGAGGTTATGTGAGCCACGAGATTAGTGAGCATTATGAGTGTGTTCATGAGCGTTCCGAATCGTTGACGAGTCCCAAATGTCATAAGCGCCATATCTGAATCGGTACGCCTGTTATCGCTGTCAGCTTTGAAATTGATTTTAGTCTGAATCGGAATGCACCCTAGATTAGGAGCCGTAACCACGTATTAACTTGGTTTTATTTTTTCACAGATAAAAGTAAGTTTATCAAAATTGCTATTTGTATTGTTTTTACTTATATAATTATACTAGTGGACCCTGTGAACTTTGTATCACCTACAATTTAATGATTATCAATTTTACCTTGAGAACCAGCGCTATCTTTTTAATTATTAGTAAGTTAATAACAAAGCAGCTGAATACTAAAACGAAAGCAACACTACAGTCCTTTTATCCAACATTACTAAGATCATTATTTATACTAAAACCTCTTTATCAAAAGTTAGCTGTCAAAAGTAACCCGGAATGGCGATTCCCATATAAAATAGCCAATGTTCATAGTACGTTTCATTGAATATTCGCTATTCAATGAAACGCATTCTACCTTACTCTCAGGGGAAATGACCAAAGAGAATATAAATACTACGTTGAGATGACTAATGATATTTATTTTTCTTAATTAATCAATCAAATGCACTAAGAAGTTTCAGTTCCGACGTCGAATTCAATCACCCCAAAAGTATGTGACGTCTGCAAAGAGGTCACCACTCCTCTATGGTTAATAAGCAGAAAAGAAAAGATCGTTTTGAGTTCTGACTTCTGTCTTTCGGGCTGATGACACAGATTTTTATTGTGGCTTTCTTTCTATTGTAAATTAATATTATTCCTTCCTTACTCGTCCCTGTTTCTTTCCTATTATAATGTGACTCATCCATGTAAATATTCACTGTATATAACATGTGTGAAGTAAATGTACTAAAACCTCTTAAGCTGTGTTTATACTATTAAACCCATAGTCAATTTGCCGAGGGCATCTACAACACACTTCCATCATAGTTTAAAACAACGAACGCAAGTATCGTGCGGGCGGGAACCAAAGCCCGCACAAGTAGCTTTCTACCACTTTTTAACCCTGTTAGGGGATAAATATAAAAAAAAATCCAAACACGTGTTCAATTAATTTTGTGAAAGAATGTGTATGCCAAATTTCAAGTCAATCGGGCCAAGGAATCGCGTTCTCCCATACAAACTTTGCCACCCTGTTTCACCCCCTTAGGGGTTGAATTTCGCAAAATCCCGTCTTAGTGAGCACCTACGCCTTAAAAGGTGCCCCCATGCAAAATTTGAGACTCCTAGCACTTATAGTTTCTGAAATTTCGTAATCAGTGAGTGAGTGAGTGATTTTCCGTTTTATATATTTAGATTGAATAATTAATTCGTCAAAATAAAAAATAAGTTTATTCGGTCAGTTTTTAAGGAACTGTAAACATTAAACAACGTTTTACCAATGGGCGAGACCCCAAAAAAAAAAGAAATTAGTTCAATAAATCTCGATAGATGGCGTATTATGAAAGCCGAGCCGTCAGTCGTACGCTAAGTTGATTCTATCGCCATTTTAACTACCTCGCCTCGTTTATCACTCTCCAAGGCGGAGGGGTAGTGGAAGTACGTACAAAATGACATAGTATTTCTATTTGTCATTACATATAATTATAGAAAAACCATTTTGTCCGTGTGGTACAGGCCAAACCACATACAGGGTGTTAGTAACACACTAGCAAAAACGTTCAATGCATAGTCGACTCATGATTCTGAGTCTATCTGAAGTGGAAGTTTCTGTCGCAGAATTCATGAAAAGTTGAGTGTTTTTTTTTCTATCACACAGAGTCTGTCTTAGTTGCTTAGAACCTAAATTCAGATAAAAGTAATGAAATTGTCAATTTATAAACTTATAAATCCGCTTATACAAAATAATAAACCCGCAATGTATGTAGAACAACAGCTATTTGCTCGCGGTCGAAGGTCGTGGCTTTGTTGTAAGCGCGCGTGCGCTCCCTCAACTATGCATTTGCGACAAGTGGTTCCGTAGAGAAAATTGCTGAAATCTAAGGGTAGAATCATTCTTTAAAGTTTTCGCTAGGGTGCTACTAACATCCTGTATAGGTAGTTAAGCACAATATGACAAATTAAAAAATTTTATCTATTCCTTTCTAATACCAAAAACTAATACGCTAATACTAATAGATCAATAAGCTCAAGGGTATTATTAGTTTTTTTAAAAAAAAAGATATACTGTGAAGCTATGGAAAATGTCTGAAAAACTAATTTCACTGTCACGATTTAACTTTTGCAGATGGAGGTAAGTTAGAGATGGTTAAGGCACGGTAATGGTGAAGGTAATCAGAGGTATTCCAGTTACCGCACCTTTCCTTAATTGCTTCTGAGCGAAGCATACCATTAAGGATATTATTATGTGTTTCCGGTAAATATTTAAATAATAATTTTATTTCCAGGAAACGGTAAATGAAATAATTTTACCTTTAAGAACATGTTGTGCAATAATAATTGTTTAAGAGCAGGTGCAGGTTCGAATCTAGCTCAAGTTGATTTTCTCTCAGGTCTTCTTATTAAAGACCTTTTTTGAATAACTCATAATATGTAACAATAATTTTAGTCTCCTTTATACCATGTATCATCATCATTTCATCTATGTATCCATGTCCTCATGGATACATAGATCCATGTCCTCATGGATAAATAGATGAAAAGTTGTTAACTTTAGTTTTTGAAAATTTGCTTTCAGATAAAAAAAAAGGTTGGGGTGAGGTGGATGTCCAGTACTTGTAAAATAGCACATGTATTTGGTTGTCATTTGTTTTGTTGCACTAGGGAGCTGCTAGGGTGGGTAGTGGTACCATACCAATACCATACAATATGTAAAACAAACGAACAAAATCACAGAGCTTCATTTCAACGCAGTGTGTTCGTGTAGTCAACGGTCGTTTGAGTGTTGTTTGTGAATACGGGTGTAAGTGCTGGTTTGATCTGGAAAATTATGGGTAAGTCCCATTTGTTCTATAGAACTTGACGTCATCGGACCAAATAACACAAAGTCCAGAACAATTGAGATTTTTCTTTCTTTAATTTGTTCTATAGAACAAAGGAACAAAGTAAACCAACTTTTTTGTTTAGATATTCAGACTCTTCAACATTTAATGACATTATCCACTAGAAAAACACAAAACAAACATTAAATTCTATGAAAGAGAACAATTTGAAAAAAACTGGTTCTCATTTGTTTTTAATTTTGAGATTTTAGCATTAATATACTAGAAAAAATACGCCTCGCACCAGATCATGTTCTCGGACGGAAATCGAACCCGCGACCTTTGGATATCCGGTCCAATGCTCTGACCGCTGAGCTACCGAGTCACTGGTGGGAACGTCGAATTTCCTCTATTTCGAATATTTCAAGCGTCTACGAATCGATAAAAACGATCACATAAATCACGTTTATTGTATAGGAGCTCCTTTAAATATATATTTTATTCTGGGTTTTTAGTATTTGTTGTTGTAGCGGCAACAGAAATACATCATTTCTGAAAAACTGTCTAACTATCACGGTTCATAAGATACAGCCTGGTGACAGACGCTCAGACATACAGACAGACGGGTTGAGTGTGCACAGGCGTACCACACCTTCATGAAAAATATGACAGATAAAGAGTATGCCGAGGAATGTCATCCCAGTTCCTTCCATGGCAGACTGAACACTGACCCAAGCAATATCAGGTGGTATTTGCCACTTTTCGGTGTTTATCACCCACAAAAGCGTAAATTGCGAGTACCTAGTTCTTGATGCCGCTGCCTGAAAGGAAGGTGTCAGTCTGAACTCTTTGTTGCTTACCGGTCCTGACTCGCTTCAGTCATTGCTAGCTATCCTCTTCCGTTTTTGGAAAGGGCGCATTGCACTTACTGCTGACATCAGGAGACGTTCCCTCAGTTTCGAATTCGAAAGAGGATAGTTGCGTTATCTATGGCGGCCTTCGGCACGCTCAGAGACCGAGAGGTAACCCTTGAAAGAGTACAGAATGACAGCATTCATCTTCGGTGTGTGCTCTAGCCCAATCATTGCACAATACCTTAAAAATAAAATTGCGAGAGAATTTGAGCAATCGTGTCCCGGTGCCGTTGACGCGATCCTTTACGATCATTGCATGGAAGATTATCTGGAATTGCATGATGACGTTCGTGAGGCGGCCCAGATCGCTGCTGACATAGTGCAAGTCCACAATGCTGCATGTTTAGAAATGAGAAGGTAGATTTCTAACGATCGGGCAGCGCTAGACCTCGTACCCGTAGAGTTGCGAGCTGCCCAACCATCGGAAATCAACCTTGGCTCAATTCCCAGTAGTATCAGAGCGTTAGGGATCTCGTGGCAGCCTCTCGCAGACTTGTTAGGTTTTCGCACTGGGCTTTAAGATTCATTACCTCAACTGCGCACGAAGCGAAAAGTCCTTTTGCACTTAATGCGTGTATACGACCCCTTAGGTTTGCTAGGACCGGTCATAATCAACGTTTGTATACTCTTCCAACAAGTATGGTGGTCTAATATCGGTTGGGATACTGAATTCCCACCCAATGAAGCCTCAAAATGGACTAAGTGGCTCCAAGCAGTTGCCAAAATTCCACGTTGGTACGAGTCTTCCTTGAACTCAGAACCAATACATTGCGAGTTGCACGTCTTTGTCGACGCCAGCGAACACACACGCTTGTTTGTATTGCGTATTGGCGTCTATGTACGAAGATGGCTCAATACGTCTCGCTCTGATTTCAAGTAAGGCGAGGACTTCTCCGCTAAAACTGACGTCCATTCCCCGTTTGGAGCTCCAGGCCGCCCTGATTACCTCTCGCCTTGCTCTAACTATACAAAAAGTCACAAAAAAAGCCGTCGTGCGTATTTTTTTGGACTGATTCCATGACTGTCCTGGGATGGTTACGCAGCGACGCACGTATCGTTCAAATCGCTTGTTGCCCGCAGAATTGGAGAAATTATTGAAAATTCTAGTGTTGCAGATTGGAATTGGGTGCCAACTAATTTGAATGTTGCAGACGACGCTACGCGTCCGCGTAATATCGAATTGTCTACGTCGTCGCGTTAGTTTGCTGGGATCATTTCTTTTCAAGTCCCCAGAGGACTGGCCCCAAGAGCCAGCAGGAGTCGCACCAGTTCGGGAGGAACTCAAATCCACCGAATTGGTGGGACTCCTCACAACGGCACAAACGCCAATAGACTGGCCCGAGTCGATAACAGCCAATTTCAGCCGATTTAGTGACTGGCTGCGCCTTTTGCGCGCTACGGCGCGAGTAATTCAAGCAGTCCAAATATTTAATGACCGTTCTCGTTCCGGTCGCCGACAACCTCGCCAAAGGCGTATTGCAACATTCCCTTGTCCGTCGGACGCAACACCCACCCCAGTCACAGCCGATCACCTTAAAGCCGCAGAAAGGCAAATTGTAATGCGAACTCAGCTCGACAGCTTCAAAGAAGAATTCCACCACCTCCTGCAATCCCAACCGATCTCAAAGAAGAGTCGCCTTCTCAAGCTCTCACCCTCGTTAGGAGAAGACCCGACTCCTTTAACTGGCGGGTAGGATTAGTGCCGTCAGGGACGTACAAGTTTGTGGACAAACAAACAAACAGACAAACAAAAAAGGAACCTAATAACGTGTCAAACAAATAACAAAAATCAAAATGAACCGCTTGGGCTTGTTCATAGAGCATTTTTCTATAAAACTAATGAGGTTATTGTTAGGGTTATGGGCTCTCTTATTTAGTAGCTTCAGTGGAAATATAAACGCGTAAGCAATGAATAAATTCACACAGTAAAAATCGTATCTAGGATAAACAAACTCAATGACAACTTCTGTCCTCTGACAAAGAAACAAAAACATTGGTTTTGCAACCTCCTTAATAGTTATTTTGATTTTATTTATTTTTTCCTATCGAAAATGTTGCTGTTGTTATTCACCACTCAAGTAGCTACCACTTTTTGGCATGATTAATATCCGATAAATAAGATACATTAAAATAAATCTAAATATTTAAATATAAAAACTGACTAACATATCAACGCACAGCCCAAACCGGTGGGTCTAGAGGTTCCAAATTTGGCCAAACTCCCTAAGGGGGTGAAATAGGGGATAAAAGTTTTTATTATATGTATGTAGTCCCTCAGTTTTGAAGCTAGGATCTTAAAATGCTGTGTTTAGACTTACAATTGCAAATTAATATTTACGTACATGTCTCGGTGTTTTAGAAAATTCTACCCCCAAAGGGGTAAAATGGAGAATGAAGTTTGTAAAGAAAATTATATAGTTCCGAAAAAAAATATTATTAAGTCCTTTGTTGGAAACTGACGCGACGTGTATCGGTGTTGATTAAATTTCAACCATTAACGGTGTTCAATGGGTAAATAAACGTAAAAATCGATATGGATGTCATTATTGAGGCTTTATGGGATGTTGATTATAAGACATTTATTTTGAGATCCAACACGGTGCACAATTTCAACCCCTAGTAGTGTGAAATTGGGGCATTTAGTTTTTAATTTTATTCAATGATGATTTACTGTTTCAGCGAGAAAAGGTAAGGCTTAAGAGTTTTGTTTGAAAGAAAGAACCTATTTAAATATGCGCTATTATTGAGGTGTTGAGAAAATTAAGTAGGTATTAAGTTCATAAAGTTTATTATACCTGCTGTTAAGCTACATTAATGCACAGAGCATCAATTTTTCCATAGCTTTAAGGATCATTTACACATCTCAGTCACGTCAACTTGACCTTGAAAACGCAGATCTGGTGGTTATAAGTCGGCATGATGATTATTGGTGAACTTATTGCCGCGCTCAGAGACGTAATTTGACTTAAATAATGTAATTATGTTCTCTGTCAAATAATTATGTTCTAATTGATCTTATTGCTTATTGATTTGATTGACTTATTGATAACGATGTGATGTTTCTTGCTATACGTCATGGATTTGATAATGTAATAACTCAACACAATGTTTCAAATAGTTTGCATTGCAACTTTATTTAATGACTAGTGGACCCTGTGAACTTCGTATCACCTACAATTTAATGATTATCAAGTTTACCTTGAGAACCAGCGCTATCTGTTTAATTAGGAAGTTAATAACAAAGCAGCCGAATACTAAAACGAAAGCAACACTACGGTTGCAAATTAATATTTACGTACATGTCTCGGTGTTTTAAAAAATTCTACCCCCCAAAGGGGTAAAGTGGTAATGAAGTTTTATAAAGAAAATATTTAGCCCTTTGTTGGAAACTGACGCGACGTATGTTGGTGTTGTTTAAATTTCAACCATTAAAGGGCTGCAATGGGTAAATAAACGTAAAAAAGAAAAACCTCCTTCAAAAAACCTAAAAACAAAAACAGCTTCATAATTAAATCCAAAAAGCAAGAAATAATATTCAAATTAGTTACGCATATGAATATTGATAATAATAATAACAATAATAATAATAAATCATTTCTTTCAGGCAGCAGAAATATCATTTACAATATTAGGCCCATATAATAAATAACTTACAGACTAACATACATAAATAATATATTATATTTTAACTATTTATTTACACGTAAAGAAGGCGGCGACGTGTTACGTAACGCAGTGTCCAGTAGCCGACCTCGAATAGGACACCCTTCGGCCAAAAATCTTCTTTCATGAAGGTCGACTTTTAAAATTAGAAAAAGAAAAGATGGTCCTCCCGCCCCACCCGACTTTAATAAACGTGTTATATTAATATTCATACGCGTAACTAATTTGAATATTATTTCTTGCTTTTTGGAGGTATTTAATTTTGCAGCTGTTTTTGTTTTTAGGTTTTTTGAAGATTGATTTGATATTTTCAACTTTTTTGTGGTAGGTATATTTAGTGACGATATTATCTAAGTTACAACAGCATTATGTCAACGGCTGATCACCTTTTACAAAATACTGCTTTTCCCGACGCTGGGGCGTTAATTGTGAAGTGGAGCTGATAGTTCGTTCCGAGTTCTCCTGGTACTTCATACCAGGAGAACTCCGAACGAACTATCAACTCCACTTCACCATATGCATTATGATGAGCATAAATAGCCTAGCAACCATGTGAATGTAATCATATCGCACCAGTGAAATACTTAGTATTGAAAAATTCCGATGATCATCTATGGTCTTCATCATCAGTTCCACTTCACCAAAGTGATACTTTCCGAAAGCAAATGCATAAGTTACTTAAGAAAATACCACAATCGCTATAGGTGTGCCTATAATATTTGAAGAGTTCCCTTGATTTCTCCAGGACCTCATCATCGGATCCTGACCTCATGATAATGAGACCAATTTGGAAGTATATACTTTTAAACAAAAAAAGAATTTTTTAAATCGGTTTAGCCGTCTTCGAGTAAACGAGTAACATACATAAAAAAAATTAAAAAAAAATACAAACATTCCGACGAACTGAGAATCTCCTCCATTTTTTTGAAGTCGGTTATATATATATCGATGGTACGGAACGCGATGCGCAAACTCGCTCTTGATCGGTTTTTTTAGCATCGCAAAAATCTAAGATTAGGCTCGTTAGGTAGTCCACGAAAGTGAAAACCGATTAACGTAAATAAAGAAACATCTAAATCGGTTCATCAACAAACAATATAGGTTTCCCCAAACATCCATTGCAATTTTATTTACAAAATAGTAAGTTAAGTAATAGTAAATTATGATATAAGTGCGGTATGTTGAAAATTACAGCCGAGGCGATATTGCTACAATAAAGCAGAGGCTGTAATTATCAAAGCGCACATATGTCATACGACGTTTTACAACATATTTGCGAGGGAATAAATAAAACTCGGACTTTCTTAAACGAATAAACTTTTAATCACCTGTTAAAGCAGTTATAAAAATTTGAACAATTTGTAAAATTGATTATTACTTATCCAGTTGGCATTTTTAATGTTGTCAAGTTATTATTATTAGTTACAATTTCACCAGTCTCTCTCTCACTCTCTTGAGTGAAAGTAGGATAAACGAGACCACAGAGTTCTGCAGTCGGTGGCAGCGGCGCGGCGGCGACGATGGTGGAATGTACGCGTAAATGGTCGAGAGTCAACACTTGGCTCCAAATTTATTCATAAAATGTTGACCTCTTTTCTGACCTTTTCTGACATAAAAACTCTGCTAAGATTTAAAAAAGTACCGTTCGTTTTAGACGGAGCATCTTGATAAACCGTGCGCTTTACATTACAATAACGGACAAGTACGTAATGAGATACAATACGATATTGAAATTGGTGTAATAAGAGACCCCTTACGAGCAAATATGTTATAAAAATAATTTTAGGATTACTTGAATAAAATGTACTGAACCGTTTTTAAAGTTTTGTAAAAAACCTAATGTAATAATGTTTGATTGAATCATACCAATCGGTTCAGAACGAACACGTCATACACTAGCTTTCGCCCGCGACTTCGTCCTCATGAACATTCAGGAAAATTCTTAGGGAACCTTTAACCAGTGTTAACACCATGTTGGTGAGAAATACTCAATGATAAACGGGGAGAGAAATGTCAATAAGCAAATAGTAGTGAACTTATATTAACTAAATTAATACGGGCGGAGGAATTAAAGACGGTGTATTTGTCTCAAAGCCAACTCATTTATTTTACCGTTTTTTAATGAATCTTTACACACCAGGATTACTCTCTCCTAAGTTATTCTATCATGCTTAATCTACATAGACTCAGAAATGTTGCTTAATATTACATTTCCAATTAAATAATACTTTACTGGTGAACCACGTATTCATTTAAATTTCATGCTAAAGTCTCCAAAACTCTCAAATGCGCTTTATGTTGATTCGCGATTGTGATCAGAGGCCTGATTATATAACTTTGTTGCAATAAATTCTGACAGAAATCGCAGTTACATTGCTGCTTTAGTACGAACCAATGTGCCAACTATCTTACTTAAAGCAGAAATGTAACTGCGGTTTCAATCGATTTCAATCGAGTATTGTTAGCAACAGAGTTACGTAATCAGCCCGGACCATCCCAAATTGTAGTCAGAAAATTTAACTTTTGCTCCATAGCCCCCGGGGTCAATTTAATATTTCAAAGAAATTCCCCACTGCCCCCAAATATTGAAAGTATGCTCCATTGCCCCCAAAATCAAAAGTACACTCAGTTACAGATTTACTAAGGTGATTAATTAAAAAACAGATTGAATCAACAGAAAATATTTATTTATCTATCATTCATTTTGGGTAGACTCAAAATACTAGTAAACTTAAGTTCTGTATTATATATTTTTAACTTATAATTTTAACATGCATTTTTTACACCGTAAGATAAAAAAATGTAATAAACTATTTAACTAATTTGTACTGGGTAAATCAACAAAAAAAAATTCTTATCAAATCAAATCATTCGTGAACTTTCATCTCTTTCTTTTACATGCATAATTAGCACAAAAAAACAATCAATAAAATCTAATATTAATTCATGAAATTAAATAATTACCTATTTCATGAAATGGCATACCTACCTACATGTTATTTCGTTAGAAAACATATAAATAATGTCATTTTATGGAACATTATACATGTTTATAATTATTACTTACAAAAAATAAACTAACTACCCATTTATCTCTCACTTTTCATAACAAAACCGAGAGTTTGACCATCGTAATGCAATGAAAAATTTAAAAGCAAGAAAAAATATAATTTTGTGTTTATATTTTGCATTTACAAAAAATAAGAAATATACAGGGTTCTTTGTAAAACACCAACAACATCGCAGGAGTAGATTACTAGCATCATAAACAACAACATTTGTTCTACGACTTTTCCGAAAACAATAAAAAATATCGACTTTTCATACAAATGTCCGAACAGCTGATCGAGTTTTGTATGATAATTCTTTTGTCTGTTTTCAGAAAAGTCGTAAAACCAATGTTGTTATATTTGATGTTAGTAATCAATTCCTACGAGGTTGTTTGTCGAAAATGGTCAGGAAATTGAAGTAAGTAGTCAGTTGTCTGTACCTTTTCATGAAAAAGATATTTATTAGTTCCTGCAACAGCTACCGATAAAATCTTTCTTAAAGTTAGTAAGTATAAGAAGACATTTGTATCGTCTATCTATCCTATAACAACTTAATTATATGCAAAGCGTAGGTATATCAGAATTAAGTAGGTGTAATATTACTAATTCTAACATTCGTGTTACCCTTTGGTTTCAGACTTGGTTACTAGAAACGAAGTTCTACGGCAACCTAAGCTTTACGCAACCGCTGAGCGAACCCCTGTCGATAGGATCACACATTATTTGCACCGGCACACCCAGAGATCATACACCACGGTGAAGTTTTAAACTAATCCATCCATTAGACCGAAAAGTTGTAGCAAAAAACAACCTGAAAACAAAAACAGCTTCAAAATTAAATACCTCTAAAAAGATACCTCTAAAAAGCAAGAAATAATATTCAAGTTACGTTGTTGTTTTTGTTGTTTACAGGTTTTTTAAAGGAGGTTTTTCTTTTTTTTAATGCTTTTTTATTTCCAACTTTTTAGAAGTATGTATGTATGCTTGTAAATATTTTTTATCTTCATATAATATTTCGTACTTCGTAGTCCAAGTCTAGTCCAAAACGTCGTAGTCCATAGCTCGGTTTGTTTTGGATTGTCATAAACCTACCAATATCTCATTTACTATAATAATACTAATAATAATAAAAATTTTATTTGCTTCCAACACGGTATAAAGCTACAAAAGGTAAAGTGCACATGTTTCGCCATTAATAGAAATAGTATGCAAATGTAATAGTAGTTTATGAAACTGACGCATAATGAGGGGTATTCAAACATGAATGTGTTTTTAATAGTATCACACGAGTGTTTTAATACCCAGTTATGTGCAGTTTTATACACTACTTTATCTACTCTCATACAATTAGGATTGAACCTACTAAATAAAAGATCAATTTTAAAAGAGTTTAAAATAGTTTATTCATTTATAATAATTATAACCTACTCTTTGACATTGAGTATTTAGACCATAACGAGGAACACTTGAACTTGTCAGACAATTCCTGAAAATAGGCCAATAATAGGTACGTTTTCCGAAAACGAAGTAGCCTTTTTTTGCATTATCCACGCCATAAAGTCGTAATAGCATTGTGATCGACGCACAATTGGACTTGGAGAGGACTTGGTGTTTCTGCATAAGACCATTAACTTTTCCTCTAACTGCGAGCGGGTTCTTGAACTTTTTTCTCTGACAGTCCCATACAATATGCCTAGAAAACCTATTACCAAAACTTTCCATCCAGCGGCAAGTCGGATAAATTTGGGTAGGCAGTCGCCTGTCGTCAGAATTGGCAACGAATACAACCTCATTGGCGCAATGCTGCCTAATTTCGATGTGTTCTCCGACACTCTCAATAGTTTTAAGATTAAGATTGGAAAGGATCTTTGTAAAATGTTATTCGTGTTCCGTTTTCATTTTAATTTATTTTAATTTGATTTAATTTTAATGTTAGTTCTCTTATATATAACTTACTGTTTTAATTGAATTTGTGCAACTTACTACGAATGTTGTGTTTACCTATAATAAGCGTACATATAAGAATCGATCCTTTATTCTTTTTGCTGCATTGTTGTATATATATGCTGTTGGTGTACCTTTTTAATAAATAAATAAATAGCATTTCTCATACAATTTTCTCGACTTCGCTGGTAACAGATTATCCAGTTCTGTCGCCGCATCCAAAATATCGGGAGGACTGAAATTTTCTTCAAACTGCTTTCAGACGTTTTTAAGTAGTTTAAAGCACGGCAAAAGTAAAAATTGAAATCAATACTTTTTTTGTAATGCTCTAAAAATGGCGCGCATTCCATTAGAAAAAAAAATAATGAGATGAGTGCATTCCAGCAAACTAATCGCTACTTTGTCATCGATCACCATAGAGTACATTTTAATCATGGAAAGTATGCGGGAGTAGTATAAAATTAGTTTATGGTGGGAATATCGTTGTTTTTTTTAATATCAAGGCACTGTCATCTTCTTGGATTTGCCCTGTATTGTAATAAGAAAAAAAGTTATTTTATAACATTATTTAGTTAGCGAAGGTATGTTATAATTTTTTTAAATTTTTTTTCGGTATTGCGTGTAGAAAGTATGTTAATTTTGTATTTCACAATTCGAATTTGACGATATGAGAGTAGATAAAATAATTTAATTTAAAAATATTATAGTAAAATGTCAATAGCAATTCACAAAAAATAAAATTCAAAATTATCAAAGTTACCACAAAAAGACAAAAATTCTCAATTTCAATAACTTAATTAAACAATATTAGAAATAATAGTAACAGTCAGAAAATCGCTTTTCATAAATACATTGTATATCATATAATTATTTTCAACTTTTGCCTAAAAATGGATTTCTGTCATAAAAATATTTTCAGCCAGCTATTTGTACAACTTATTCTTAAACGTGTTAATATTGAGCATTTTAATATATTTAGGAATCTTATTTTAGATTGTCACACACATGCATAAACAGCTTTTCTGGTATTTAGCCGACTTTGGTCGATCATTAAAAATCGTTGTATGGGGGTCTCTTAGTCTAAAGTTATTTCTTTTTTAAACAATCCTAAATGTTTATGGACAAAAACAGCAACTTCATAAACGTAAAGTGAAGGAAGTGGTAACAATCCAAGACTTTGAAATAGCGGTTTACAGGATTGGTCAGGTAACACTCCACATATTGCCCTGATGCACTTCTTTTGAGCAATAAACACTCTATTTCTATCTGTACTGTTGCCCCATAATAAAATACCGTAGCGTAGAATTGATTCTATGTAAGTACTTTATTCTTTTAAGGGCATAAACGAATCTATTTATTCTATTGCATAAGTTGACTTTGTGCAACTTCCATTAAGGTCCTCGTCTATAATCACACCTAAAAACTTTAAATGTTCTACTTTACTTATCTTCTTTACATTTAAATTAAAATTATATTGTGTATGCTTTGATTAATAAATCAAAGCATACATATATTATATTATATCCAATGTAATAACATTGGATATAATATAATTTGTCAATATTTATTTTTAAATTACTTGCATTAGGCCATTCAATTATCATGTCAATAGTATAGTTGATGTCTGATTCGTGTAGTCGTAAAGGGTCTTTGTTTTTTTACATTTTTAACGTCATTAGATGTCTCAATTATGGCGATATCGTCCGCATACAAAGTACATTTATGATTTGTTACCTCTGTTATGTCGTTTACGTAAATGAGGAATAAGATTGGTCCTAGTACACTTCCCTGTGGGACACCAGAACCATTTTCTCTAAATTCAGATGATACACACATCATTTCATTATAAACAGTTTTATTGGCGACAACTTTTTGTTGCCGTTCTTTTAGATATGACGCTATCCACGCTAACACTGGTCCCCTACTTCCAAGTGATTCGAGTTTACCTAGTAGAAGTCTGTGTGCAACAAAGTCGAATGCTTTAATGACAAGTCAATAAAAAGTCCAGTCGCCAGTTTTTTCCTGTTCAGATTTGTCAATATTGTATTTAATTGGTCAAATGTTGCTAATGTTGTGGACTTTTCTTTTTGAAAGCCAAACTGTTCCTTTTTGATTATATTGTATTTAGAACAAAAACTTATAAGCCTCTTTAACAAAAACTTTTCGTATACCTTTGATAGAATTAGTGTTAGTGTAATGGGCCTATAATTTTCTGGATTCGGTTTGTCTCCTTTCTTATACATAGGCCATATACAAAGGCATATAAGGCCTAACATATACAAAGGCCTGACTAGGGAAAATTTTAATTGATCGGGAAACGTCCCTGTCGAAAAGATAATTTAATGAGATGTGTGCGGATACTGACTGTTTCAGTAACACACGTTTGTATACATATCCTATTTGACTTTGAGGAGTTTCCATGTGTATCTTTGACGTCCAAGGCCCAATACCAATGAAATTAAAATGTGACCACTCTTGAGGTATACGCCCTATCAAATAAAAAGAATATAAAAAAGTAGATGTAAGGAATAAAAGAAAGAAGATGAAATAATTCAATGAAATATCGCTTAAGCAAGCTTATTCAAAAAAAACAAACATTGAGTGCCAATAAAAAAGGATTTAAAACAACTCCTAACAATAGGTTTAATTCCTTCGTATTATGAATTTTTTTATAACAGTATTATGTAGATTTTGATTGTTAATACTATTATGTTAACTTGATTAATGTTTATTACCGACTAATTTTAATTCTTTGCTTAACTTGTTTACTACGTATATTGATCTCATTTCTACCAATGAAAGAAAGTAAAGAATTATTTTGTTTTACGTTCATTAAAGTATAGTAGGTATTAATAGAGTATAGTTAAAGAAGTTTAAGACTGTGATTATTAACAATAAGAGAAAGTGTATTAATATTAAGATGATTAATAAAAAGCGAATAAAAATACTTTTAGGTTAGAATTAAACGTAATTTCATTTTTAAAAAACTAAATGAATGAATCATTTATATATTAAATATATAAATAAAGATATATACACTTTTATGACTCATTTAATATTCGAATAAAGGATTAGTCTGTAAAACGTTAAGTAATTTGAAGATTTTTTAAACTTAAAAAGCACTAAGTATGAATGTTGTCACTATCACTAACTTGAAAATTATTCATAAAAAGAATTAAGTCATTAGTATAAACTAAAGTCCTGTATTATTTTAAAGATAAAGATAAAGATAAAGATACTTTATTTGTCAAAACATGTGTACATATAAATTGAAGATGTTAAAATTAAATAAGGTTTCAACATGTTTTACCATATTGGTGTACAAATTTAGATTTTCATTAATTCCCATGCAACATATTACAATATTTAACCAATAATAATATGTCAAATAATACAATGTCAACTAATAAAATGTCAATAAGAATTGTGTAAAATAAATTAGAATTATAATAAAATGTCAACTAAGAATATGAGTCCAATTAATTAAAATTATACGATATAAATTTGAATTGCGATTAAATTAATTACTGGATATGTTTATCATTTAAAAAATCATTGATATTGTAATAACATTTGTCCAATAATATTTTTTTTTACTTGCTTCTTAAATAAATCATAATTCAAATTTTTATATGTCATTGGAAGCTTATTATAAATTTTAGGAGCCATACAAAATACGCTTTTGCTCATCAATGCTGTTCTCGAGTGAGGCATACACAGACGACTATTGTCACGCCTGCTGCGATTAATAACATCTGCCATTCGCTCAAATAAGTGAGGATTTGCTTTTACGAACAGAGCTACTTCCAAGATGTACAAAGACGGAAGGGTTAAAATTTTGAATTTAGAAAAATATGGCTTGCAACTATCTGTTGTTTTTAGTCCAAACATGGCTCGTATGCACCGTTTTTGGATTTTAAATATAAACTCTTTATTCGTGGAATTACCCCAAAAAACAATTCCGTATCTCAAGACTGACGCCACTAAACCATGGTATGCTGTAAGAAGAGCATCAACATTTAGTAGCGGAGCGAGCTTGAATAATGCATATGCCGAGGTACTTATTTTCTTGCTTAGATGATCTAAATGCGTTTTCCAGTTTAGTTTACAGTCCACTGTCAGGCCTAGAAACTTGGCATTATCGACTTCACAAATTTCTTCATTTTGAAACACTAATTTTATTTCAGGTCTATTGCATTGTCTTTGGCTAAATCTCATTAATTGTGTTTTATTCAAGTTGATTTTTAAATTATTTCTTTCTAGCCAAGATATAATAGATGTCAAAGATTCATTTATGTCATTATTATAGATGTCAAATTGATTGCATGGTATTGTCAATGTACTGTCGTCCGCGAATAGGGTCATAGGATAATTTGTCGTTTTAGGAAAGTCATTTATGTAACAAGTAAATAGTAGCGGTCCCAATATACTTCCTTGAGGCACACCATATTTAACTGAGCGCTCTTTAGAAACATAAACCTCTTCTCGTTTATTTTTGAGATCGATTCGTGTAACTGTAGTATATTGTTTCCTGTTTGTCAAATAACTTTCAATTAATTTTAAAATATTTCCTCTTATTCCGTTTGTCTCGAGTTTTTTTAATAAAATGTCATGGTTAACGCAGTCAAAGGCTTGGGTCATGTCACAGAATATAGCGCTTACAGGATTCCTGATATTTACATTTGACATAATATTTTTCAGGAAATCAAATATAGCCATGTTTATGTTTCTTTTTTGTCTAAACCCGTACTGTTGATTACACAAAATTTTATTTTTTTCAAAATATGTCGATATTTCTCTATAAATGTATTTTTCAATAACTTTAGCTAAAACAGAAATTATAGCAATTGGTCTGTAGTTTTGCATTAACTGTTTATCATGCTTTTTGAACAATGGCTTTACTAGAGCCGTTTTAAGGCTCTCTGGAAAACATCCTGCACTGATGCAAAGATTTATAGTAAAACTTAAAGGACCGCATATTATATCTGCCACTGATTTGACAATTTTTGTCGCGATACCATCGTGCCCCTCGCTCTGTGTGTTTTTTAATCTCTTTATTATATTTAGAGCATCTATGGGTAAACAAGGAACCATAAACATGGAATCACGCCTGCTTTCTATTTCGGATGTGACATTTATGCCTGACCCAGTAGTAGGTGTAACTTTGTCAATGAAATAGTTGTTAAAACCGTTAGCAATTGCTTCTGGGTCCGTGATAGTGTCATTGTCAGTTTTAATTTGAAATATGTGATTTTTAGGGATATTCATCTTAGATTTATTTATAATTTTCCATGTCGCTTTTGATTTATTGTCAGAATTTTTTATTGTAAAGTCATTTTGGGCCCGCCGAGTCAGTTTAATAATTTTCCTAAATAATTTTGTATATTTGACGTAAGTTATTTTATTCCCTGTAGTATGTTTAAGTCTATAGTTCCATAATAGATTTCTTTTTTTCTTGCTGCAGATTTTTATTCCGCGTGATATCCATTTTGGGCTTTGAAAAGCGCTTACAGTAATTAATTTAAACGGAAAACACAGTTCATAAAAAAGCTTAAATTCTTCGATGAACAAATCATAAGCAACATTTGGATCATCTGCGTCGTACATTTCTGAGAACGAAAGTTGTTTAAGGCAATCCCGAAATTTCAAAATATTCTCAGTACTGAAGTCACGTTTTTTCTTTCGCCAGTATTTAAGGGTTGGTACACTTTTAACTGGAATTTTTGTAAGTTGAGCCGTGTGATCTGATAATGCAAATTCCAACACCTCCGTCCTGCACGTCTTCTGCAAGTTATGAGCAAAGTTGTCTATACACGTCAGGCTTTTTAATCGAGTTGGTTCTTTGATTGCCAATTTTAAATTATAATTTAATAGAAGACACTCAAGTTCTAATGTGATACTATTACTTTTTAAAACATCGATGTTAAAGTCCCCAGCAAGTATGATATTTTCATAGTTTTTCTTACTTAATTTTGATAACATTTGCTCTAGTTTCGAGAAAAAAATGTTAAGGCAACTCGCATTGGGAACCCTATAAATGCAAACAATCACTATCTTATAACATATTAATTCTATCGCACAACACTCAAATATGCCTGTTACAGAGAGTTCTGACACTTCATTTAACATTTTTGATTGATGATCGTTTCTTACCAAGATACAAGCGCCACCTCTTTTACAATTGTCCCTGCTAAAGTATGATGCCAAATAGTAATTGGGAATCGATAACAATTGTTCATATCCTGACATAATAAAGTGTTCAGTTACGCAAACTACGTCGACATTCTTGTTCAACTCCGAAAGCTCATTTAAACATACTGTAAGCTCGTCTGATTTATTAATTAATCCAGCAATATTTTGATGTAAAATATGTAAATAATTATTTGTGATGTAATTGTTAGGATAGAAAAAAATCAGATTTACTCGGGGTTAGGTTTACTTGGTTCTCCATTGCATAACTAAAGTCCCCATTATAGTTGTCCAAATCAATAATTATGTATTTTAAATTTTGAAATATATTACGCATGCCTTTATTATTTAATTTGCCATTGTATTTTGAAAACATGTCATGATCATAGGTCAATTCTTGGTTCGAGTCTAATAAGTAAGCATAATTATGTGTAATAATGTCAAAATATAATAAATTATTAAAATTTTCAATTCTCCAATTAAACATATTTGCGTTATCATTACATTTGTAAGTAGGAAGGCATAATATAATATTAAACTTATTATAAGTAGCAGTTTTTTTATATCAATTTGAAAGATTATCTTATTGGTAATACGCACAGTATACTAGATGCACAGCGTCAATTTTCAGTTAAATTAAAACCGTAATAGGAAAGCAAAATAAAGCATTTCCGCTTAGTTTTACTTTCCTTATATTAGAAATGAAAAGTAGAGTGTTTAACAAGGGTAAAAGTTCTCAATTCCATAGTCGAACTACTACGCGTTCACTTCGTGATTGCCGTCGACGACCGTTATGACGTCACAGCTAACGATAATGTAGACAAAAAAGTAATCATGTTTTTCAACAGTTTTTCATTTTTTTCTTGTTCAAAGAGTGTTCTCAATTTATATAACAAGTTGGGTTCGCCATTATGTAGGAGCTTTACTCTTTTAATCATTATAGCAACACAAATTAGGAACGTAATGATTAAATCAACAGAAACAAAAATTATGCTTTGCGTTGCCAGCCGTACTAGCAAGGCGACGCAAGGGGTGCGGTATGACGAAGCGGGCCGGGAGGTAGCGGCAATGAAGAAGTGTACGCGTTAGTATATCTTAATAATCTCATATGGGAATTGCTTCGTTTTGACCCTTGTATAACAATCTACTATTTTTCCTGTTGGGGCCTAACCCTGATTATAAAGATAAACCAACAACATCTTAATATTAATTAAACGGAGATTTTTGCGCCATCGCCATTGCAACGCCAACTTTTAATATTGTCCTACTGTATGTACAAGTCACTAGCTGTTTTGTTTCCGCTTTAGGTTTGATGTGAATGTCCTACTGTATGTACAAGTCACTAGCTGTTTTGTTTCCGCTTTAGGTTTACTGTGAACATAGGCTCGGGGGACCTGAAGGGAGACAATATCTCGGTGCACTTCGACGTGCGTCTGCCGGATAAAAATGTTGTGCGGAATACACAACTCAATAACAACTTTGGAGTTGAAGAAACTAATGCTTATCGGTAACCATCAGTTCTTTTTGGGATATATCGTAAGGCTCAATTTACATTGCGTTTCAGAATAATAAATAAATAATTAGTAATTGACCGAGCGAGCGCGAATTCAAAATCGCAGAGATATGTAAATAAAACTTATTTCAGTCGGTCTTTCCGGCGCTGTTTATTCTCCTCTACAGGTCGCATTTCTCAACAGATTCTCATGAAATTTTGTGAGCAAGTTCAAAAATTATATAGAATTTGTCAGTCTAGCCAGTTTTTTAAAATAACGGAGATATTATTAGAATAAACTATATCGGGATTTACACCATGTACCTGTTTATTTTTGAGACTCCGATATTTCGGCGCAGTTGCATGCGCCATGGTCACGGAAGAACTGTCGATTGTTTCGTGCGGGTATATGTTATTGGCAGACAAATCGGTCTACCCTCCGTCTAAGTCTTTTACTATTACGCTCGATACCGGTACCACTGTCTGCAAACTCACTACTCACTCGAATCTGTTCACGACACACGACACTCACTGTATCTGTACGCGAAACGGCGCTTTTACATTTCATGTTGTTTTTACGCAACCGGATTACGGGGTTCCAAACACTCGACAATTTAAACCCATCTTCACGATTGAAATTTTTGTATTTGGTAATTTCAACCGCTTCTCTGACCATTCTTGGTATGTAGCATCTAGGAATGCAAGCTTAGCATTCCTAGATGTCAAGATTAAGGTGCGTGTTGACGGTACGCTCAGCCACTCTGTATACAGGAAACCTACACACACAGATCGCTACCTCAAAGCCACTTCGCATCATCATCCTAGACATCTAAACTCTGTAGTGGCATCACTAACAAACCGTGCATATGATCTTTGTGATGATGAACACCTGCACAATGAGTTACAACACGTGCGGCATGTCCTACAAAGCAATGGATATTCAGGAAAGCATCCACCGAGACACAAGAAAAAGCACCAATTACAGAGGCAGGAAGTAGATAGACAGCCAGTATTTTTACCATATATAAAGGGAGTGACGGATAAGGTCTCAAATATTTTAAAAAATTACGCAATTAAAAACTATCTTCACTCCTTTAAAAAAGGTATCGCAATGTCTACGGTCCCCGAAAGATAGTTTTCCTTTGGAGAAACCTGGTGTTTATAAGATCGACTGCAGTTGTGGTATTTCATATATCGGCCAAACTAAACGCACAATAGCATGCCGTATAAAGGAGCACATAAAAGCGGTCAAAAACAACGATACGCAAAAATCGGCCATCGCTGAACATTTACTTCATTCGGACACAAATCACTGGATCGAGTTGCATAACCCTCAGATTATCTTAACAGAACGCCACTACATACCAAGAATGGTCAGAGAAGCGATTGAAATTACCAAATACAAAAATTTCAATCGTGAAGATGGGTTTAAATTGTCGAGTGTTTGAAACCCCGTAATTCGGTTGTGTAAAAACAACATGAAATGTAAAAGCGCCGTTTCGCGTACAGATACAGTGAGTGTCGAGTGTCGTGAACAGATTCATCGAAGTTTTAGGAACTGAATTTTGGGAGAAGCTCGGAAAAAAACTGCGAGACTCGATTTCTGAACTATTTATAATGTAGGTAGGTACGGAACCCTCGGTGGGCGAGCCCGACTCGCACTTGTCCGGTTTTTTTTTATTTTGACATTGAAAATGTCTTTTCGTTCGCTCTAGTATAGGCCTTGATTTTACGAAATCCGAGATATCAGAGAGTTGTGAAGATATGTTATTAAAAAAACCGCTTATTTACGAGAGCTGTAAGGTGCAAAAAGAATTATTCGAGAAAGTCAAGAACGTTATGGCCGAAATAGTGAAAAAAAGTTAATTTTTTTCCGATTTTTTTATTTTGGCGCTCCATATTTTGGAAACGAACAATGATATCAAAAATTTGAGAAACAATCCTTTGGAAAATTTAGTCAGCTGCAATTTGAGCCTAAAACAAAGACGAAGTTGATAGCGTAAACAGTTTGCATCAACTCATTGTAGGGCCACTAGACACTATGCCGGCGGACACAATCAGTTTACCCGCTGAGTTGAGTATGCGCGCTACAACAAATATGAACGCGCGGTACAGTACAAGATGCCGTCGCGCGCCGGCCAAAATATTATGTATTCACATAAGCTCACATAATAAGCATTTAAATCGTAAATATTTTTCGCGTACACAGTCTTTCGTGTGCAAGAGCCATAACGACGACCTCGCTTTTTATTTTCAACTTTTTAGTGGTAGGTATGTACGCGTGTAATTATTTTTTTACTTTGTATAGTATTTGTGGTAAGGTATGTAAGCGTGTAAATATTTTTTTATACTACCTGCTCGTCAATGGCATATTATGTGTCATGCAAACTTTGCCTAAAGTAAGTCATTTTTCCCATGGGAATAATGTGATTTGAATTTGGAATGCAACTTATGTAGTCGTGCTTGATCGAGGTAGGTTTCAAAAATGTTAAGGTGCAATGAGATTTTATTCGTTAGGCTGTATGTTGACGACCTCCGTGGTCGAGTGGCTTTGTACACCGGTTTTCAAGGTGTCGCCATCTCTGAGGTCCCGGGTTCGGTCCCCGGTTGGGTCAATTTAGAAAACGAACTTTTCTATATAGGCTCAGGTCTGGGTTTTTGTGATACCACCGTTGTCTCTGATTTCCATAACACAGTGCTTTAGCTACTTACTTTGGAGTGGAGCATGTGATGTTGTTGTCAAATAAGATCTTGTTTATCACTTCAGATCATTCCCATTCCAAATGGACCGTCCATTCACGATAGAGGTGCTGGTTGATAAGAAGGAAACATTGTGGGCGGTTGACGGGGTGCACTACTGCACTTACACTCACAGGAACCCCAGCCCATTCGACGCTACTTGGGTGCAAGTGATGGGCATTAAGAATCCCACAGTGTTTGTTGGCAAAACTGATGTGTATCCCACTCCCAAGTCAGCGCTACCTCCTGTCTCTGTCCAGGTAAATTGTTTATCAAAATCTCGTTTATTTGTGGAAGCTTTTTATTTAGGAGCTCCATACCGAAGCTGTTGCACTGGCGTGGTGGCTGCGTCTGTCAAATGTAGTCATGTATGTTTATTTTGTATATATTAGACAATGATGTATGCGCCAAAATGATCTGAGCATTCAACCTACCAAAATAGATAATCATTAGACATATTACAACCTTATCTCAAGAGATTAAGGTGCACTTTCATTGTTGTCTTGTGTGTCGTTTTGTTCTGAGAACAAACGAAAGTGCGTTAAGGTGCACTTTCGTTGTCTTGAGAAAAGGTTGATTTTTGTCAAATGTTTAGGTTAGTGTTTAGGTAGGTTTGAGTGCTCAAATCATTTTGGCGCTGACTGTACACCAAACCTGGCCGTGCTACACAGCACCGCGTGTGAAGTTCAGTGTGTGGGCTATAAATAGCGTCAATGTTATTTGATGATTACAATCAATCTGCCATCTTGGAGGTTTGGGCGTTTGCATTCCCGGAAGGTAAATACTTTGATTGCTTAGTAACTTCCGCGACAAGTCACACACACTATTATTACTAGAGACCGGTCCGTCATCAGAGGTATATTTTGGGAGCAGACATTCTTAGGGATGGGGTAAATTATTTTGATTTATCGATAAATTAACTCAACTTGACTATAATTAAACAACATGACAAGAAATATATTTTGTTTATTTTACGAATAAACAGGTTCTTACATATAAGAATAAAAGAAGTACGTAGGTACTCTACTAAAAAGCAAATACTTAAGTAGATAAAATAATATTTGAACACAAAAACATTTTAAATCAACGTCGTATTTAATATATTGTATTTTATGTTGATTTAAACTATATTTGTGTTCAAATATTATTTTATCTACTTAACATTTTTTTTCCCAGTAGTGTACCTATTTCTGTTATTCTTAAATGTAAGAACCTGTTTATTCGTAAAATAAATAACATATCTTTTTTGTCATGTTTTTTAATAGTAGTCGTGTCGAGTTTATCGATAAACCAGAATAATTAGCAAAAATATTTACCTCATCCCTAAGAACGTCTGCTCCCAAAATATACCTCCTCCGATTACGGAGTCTAATTATCACCAACATTTTTGTCTTGGATAGGGTCTGTGCCCAATAACTTGTAAATAAACTATAGAACCTTAGCTTCAATCTGTACATGTGAATTTTCGGTACATTATGTACTTAGCGAGCAATAAATTTAATTATAATCAGGCGCCACTTGAGGTACATAGGGGCCTTAAACAAAAATATGCATGTGCCAGGAGACTCCGCTCTTGCTTACTTATTTTTCTATTAAAGTCAATGAAATTCCATTATCCAAATAATTAGTTAATTAAAGAAAAAATAAACATTTAATACTATGGTGCTTTAGGTTTAAAAATAAATTAAAGGTAAGTACTTTTTAATGTTAATAATAAACATATTTATGAATATATTTTTTATCTAAACGTTTCTGTTTAATATTTTTTAGACTTATTAAAAATAAATAAGACAGAATAAGGTTATATCTATTTATATAAAAGGGAAAATCACTCACTCACTGATCACGAAATCTCAGAAACTTCAAGTGCTAGGAGTCTCAAATTTTGCATGGGGGCTGCTTTTAGGGCGTAGGTGCCCACTAAGACGGGATTTTGCGAAATTCAACCCCTAAAGGGGTGAAACAGGGTGGCTAAGTTTGTATGGGCGAACGCGATTCTTGGCCCGATTGACTTGAAAAGGTATAGACATTCTTTTACAAAATTAATTGAACATGTGTTTCGTATTTTTTTAATATTTATCCCCTAACAGGGTTAAAAAGTGATAGAAAGCTACTTTTGGGGTGATTGACTTCGACGTCGGAATTGAAACTTTTTTGTGCATTTGATTGATTAATAATTAAGAAAAATAAATATCATTTGTCATCTCAACGTAGTATTTCATTCTCTTTGGTCATTTCCCCTGAGAGTAGGTAGAATGCATTTGATTGAGTAGTACCTATGGCGTTATGTCGTCAGTGCTGACATTTTTCCTTATTGCGTTGTAAAAAGGTGCAAAATTATTCCATCTGAATATCAGATTAATTTTAAAAGAATACAATAATCCGGTCAAGTCGCCTATGCTATGACAATGGACAGGGACAAAGTTTAAGAGCGGCTGGTGTAGATCTGCGCAGTGATTGTTTCTCCCATGGCCAGCTCTAATGTCGCCTGCTCGAGAGGCAGCTCGCCGAACATACTTTTTATTTTGCAACCGGATAACATGACAAGAAATGTGGTAGGTATACCATATATACCATATTCGGCATTAGGGGTATTTTTGTAACATTTTGTAACATTTAAATATTTTTATATTTTCGATTTTAATTTTTGTATGAAACAGCTGATTTTTATTTCGCGTTTTCGGAGTTGGTCCCATGGTAAAAGTTGTTCAGTTTGATGGTCCCCATCATCATTAGGGGTATTTTTGTAACACGTTGTATATTATAGAGAAGTGTTGGATGATCGACATTGATAATCCTGTTAATGCACAACATATTTTTAATTAGAACTAGCTGCACCTAGTATGCGTATTGCAATGCTCCTTTTATTTAGCCAGGGACCTTCTCGGTCGTAAGCAGAACAACTCACCAAAGTTTCATCATAGTCGGATCAATGGTTTAGGAATCCCATCGTCTGTACACTTAGATATCTTAAACTATGCATAAAAAACCGCATAAAAATCGGTCCATAAGTTTGAGAGCTAGGTTGCCTCAGGCAGACAGACACACACAGGTCAAACTTATAACACCCCTTGCGTAAGTTGTGTACGTCGTATCTAACATATAGTGGTGGCCACATAATTAAGAAAACAAGTCGACTTTCATACATACGAGGTAATTGAACTAGCTGTGATCTGATGATGGCTATCCTGGGAGTGAATGGAGAAGATTCAGATCGCAATGCACACCCAACTGATCTGGTCAGCATTCTAAGAGATGTAAGCATCAGAATTTTCAGTTGCAAGATTTTCATACATTTTTATTCTATATTCGCGGTTTTTTTAAACATATCCTTGTACAGATTGTAAGATTTCTATACACACCCAGATTTCTATAAACACCCAAGTGGGTGTGTATAGAAATCTGGATCTCCTCCATTCACTCCCTGGATGGCCATCACCAGATCACCGCTCGGTCAATCCCTGGCGGAGAAGCAATGCTTAAAAGTTACTTCGTTTGTATGAAAATCGACTGGCGTCCTTATTATGTAGCCACCACTATATATAGATATCCTGATAGTCTAATAACTTCATACTCACCACATCAGTAACTACATTGTACCCGTGCGAAGCCGGGGCGGGCCGCTAGTTATGATATAAGTGCGGTAATTATCAAAGCGCACGTATGACATACGGCGTTTTATAACATATTTGCGAGGAAATGAATAAAACTCGGACTTTCTTAAACGAATAAATTTTTTATCACTTGTTAATGCAGTTATAGAAATTTGAACAATTTGTAAAATTAATTATTACGTTGTCAGTTGGGATTGCCACATGACCACTTAAGCGTCCTTTTAGAAATGCCAGCAAGTTGGAGTGTGACTTGACATCAATACCATGTTTTGTTTTCACAGTTTAGCATTGAATTGAAGTAGCACCACAATGAGCTTGACTTATATATTTTTCGGGCAAGAGGCTTAGAAAAGCCCTTTATCGCTGCCTCTGAGACTTCTGGCGGTGTCGAATTATTAAATTCATCAGTACTTGACGACATTTTCAAATAAAAACAATACAGCGAAAAGAAAAAGCCCGCGGATTAATTTTTACTTGTTCACTAATTAGCGATGCGCGCGCATCAGCGCTTTTTTTAAGGCAAAGGCATAAAAAACAGCCAGTATTACTAATAAAGTAAATTAATATTTTTGTGTTTTTATTACAGATAAATGGTTGTATTGTTAAAATTGATAAAATTAAAGAATTAAATGTCTATTTATTATATTTTATCCCCAAAGTTAACTTTTTTTTTTAAATGCTGACCACTTTTCTGACATAAAATCTCTTTGCTAAGATTTAAAAAAGTATTGTGTGTTTTAGACGGAGACCCTTTACGAGCAAATATGTTATAAAACATAGTTGCTGTAACAATAATTGGCACAAAATGTCGCCGCTGTTCCAACACAGAGCAACCAAAATCCACACAGTTTTTACGTTCCGTAATAGTTACAACACTGTTACGGAATATTAAATTATTGACATTTTTGCGACCGAAAATGGTTGTATGGTGTTTTACATTACCATAACGCACAAGTACATAATGAGATACCATACGATATTGAAATTGGTGTAATAAGAGACCCTTTACGAGCAAATATGTTATAAATAGGTTTATTATACAACATGTTACAAAAATACCCCTAATGCCGAATATGGTATATAGGGACCATTTAACTGAACAACATTTACAATAGGACCAACTCTCAAATCGCGAAAAATAAACCAGATGTATCATACATTTTGATATTTTCGATTTTAATTTTTGTATGAAACAGCTGACTTTTTATCGCTATTTCATAGTTGGCCCCATAGTAAAAGTTGATCAGTTTGATGGTCCCTATATACCATATTCGGTATTTGGGGTATTTTTGTAACATGTTGTATTTATAAATCTCTTTATTTATTTTATTATATAAATATGCTGAACGTGTTTCGTATTGCGCTCTTGCAAACATAGTTTTATTATAGGGAACTGGTACCACATTTTTCTTTCCAAAACAAAGACAGCTTCAAAATTAAATACCTCTAAAAAGCAAGAAATAATATTAAAATTATTAGTTACGCCTATCAATATTAATAAAACATGTCTATTGAAGGTGGGTGGGGCTTTCAGAATTAGAAAAAGAAAAGAAGGTCCTCCCGCCCCACCCACCTGAAGCTGTTTTTGTTTTGGTTTTCAAGTTTTTTGAAGGAGGTTTTCCTTTATTTTTTTAAAGCTTTTTATTTTCAACTTTTTAGTGGTAGGTATGTACGCGTGTAATTATTTTTTTACTTTGTATAGTATTTGTGGTAAGGTATGTAAGCGTGTAAATATTTTTTTATACTACCTGCTCGTCAATGGCATATTATGTGTCATGCAAACCTTTCCTAAAGTAAGTCATTTTTCCCATGGGAATAATGTGATTTGAATTTGGAATGCAACTTATGTAGTCGTGCTTGATCGAGGTAGGTTTCAAAAATGTTAAGGTGCAATGAGATTTTATTCGTTAGGCTGTATGTTGACGACCTCCGTGGTCGAGTGGCTTTGTACACCGGTTTTCAAAGTGTCGCCATCTCTGAGGTCCCGGGTTCGACCCCCGGCTGGGTCAATTTAGAAAACGAACTTTTCTATATTGGCTCAGGTTTGGGTGTTTGTGATACCACCGTTGTCTCTGATTTCCAAAACACAAGTGCTGCTTACTTTGGAATCGAGGAATGTATGTGATGTTGTCAAATATTTATTATTATTTATTATTTAAAAAAAATTATGAGATTTATTCTGAGTTAGGCTGCATGTTATCATTTTCTTTGCACTGCCTATACAAATTAAAAAAAGAAAAACGTAATCCACCAATCAGCATTGGGCCCGCGCGGTGGGTTATGGTCCATCTTATTCATCAGCCCATAAGTAACGCTTGTATCCCAGCCGATGCGATACCTTTCAATACCGTAGTGTAATCACTAATACACTATCCTATTTGATTTTGAAGAGTTCTCTTGTGTATCTTCGAAGTCCAAGGTCCAATATAAATGAAATTTGAATGAAAACACCCTTAAAGTATCCTTTCTATCAAAACAAGAATCATCTAAATCGGTTTATAAACAAAGAAGTTATGTCTGAAGATCCGTTAAAACTGGTGCAAAAGTTACCTAAAAAATTACAGTATTTTCAGGATTACTCGAAAACTACTGAACCGATTTAAAATTTAAAAAAATGGGACCAACTTGGGAACTAACCTGATAAAGTGGCGTTTGAATCATGTCAATCGGTTCAGCCGTTTTTGAGTAATCGGTGGTTATTTTAGGAAATAGATTCAGAATTGTTTGCTAACGCTACTTGACTGCTTGACTGTCACTTTCGATTTACTTTAACAAGGTCCCATCCCATTCTAATTGCGCGCGGATTATACATTACAATATTTTGCTTAGTTCGGGACTAAGTAAATTCATTATATTTAACTAATGGTCGACTTAAGTTAGACGTGGTTCAAAACTGATTTTAGAAAGAAGACTAGAAGTACAAGGTCCAAGTTTCGAATTTGAAATAGTACCTCGCATGGCCTTATAGCCAAGTGGCTTTCTACAATTCGGATAGAATAGATAATTGTATGTAACTCATGTAAAATGTCGCTCACCATAGACAATCATGACGTTTTAAAATGTCAATTTCATACACTTAATGTCACTTCAATTCTATTTGAATAATCGAAAAGCCAAGCGTTTGTCACTTGTCTGGCCTCCTGTTCTATTTGTTAAAAATCTATAATGTTTTCATCATAGATTTTAAACAAATAGACGGGTACTTTCTCTTTTATGGATTTACCTAGGTATGACATTATTTTTAACGGTTTTTTTTGTATTTCGTTGCCGTAGAGCGAAAAGTCACCAAGTAGGTCAAAGCGTGTTTTGAGTTATGAAGGTTTAAAGTTTTATAAAACAAAAAAAAACATATCTCTGATTTGGTATTGTGATAATTCTAATTTTATGGTTTCATATCTTAGAAAATAGATAAGCGCATAAGGTAACATTATTACTTTTAATGAGTTACGTGTAATTACTGAGAAAATTAAAAAAACAAACATAGTTATTTTTTACCCTCAAATCTTGTAACAACATTTTTAGTTAATGAGTTGTACAATAAAGTTAGTGACTTTTCACTGAGTCTAGATCACTTTTAATAAGAATATTATGACTAATGTTAAGAAATTCAATAGATGTTTTAATGATTATTACTAACTCTCTAATTAACACAAGTTTTTATTTATCATTAACTAACTTTACAATTAGGACAAAAAAAGAGTCAAATTAATGCATAATTAAGATAATTCTATAATGTATTCATTAAAAAATACAAAC
Organism: Catoptria pinella; assembly: GCA_963556745.1. NCBI lineage: Eukaryota > Metazoa > Arthropoda > Insecta > Lepidoptera > Crambidae > Catoptria > Catoptria pinella. Next base: position 6,505,804 of record OY750782.1, on the reverse strand, counting down.
AGAAGCTTATGAATAAACATAATTACATTAATTCGATTCTTCTTCACCTTGATTGTTAACATCAGGTTCCAACACCCTGTCTGGAGTATTCTCACAAGACCTAAATATCAAAATATGACTAGCGCTAGGCCAATACAGTTCGATATTTCAATGTGAATGTGTTGCAATAATAACGCCGCTACTACGGCCCTGTCTAGAGGTATGAAGGGACAAAACATCCGCATACTGACTGACAGCATGACCGTCCTAACAGCACTGGAAGCCAGCACGGTCAACTCCAGTATCGTCTACGAATGCCACCAAGTTTTGGATCGTTTGGCATCCAACAACGGAGTAATCCTACAATGGATAAAGGGCATAGTGGATCGCACGACGCCGCCGATGAGCTGGCTAGAATGGGATCTTCCACAACAGTGGCAGGATCCATACCCATTTTGCCACTCCCGTTCAGCCAACTACGCTCATTGGTAGGACAACGAACTCGTGCTGCACACAATATTCGTTGGGTAGATCTAACCAGCTCTAGACAGTTTAAGATGGCGATGACTGCAGTTTCACCGCGTGTGAGCCGCAGGCTGCTCAGCCTCAATCGCCCAGACCTCCGGATAGTTGTAGGTACACTTACAGGTCACTTAGCTTTAAACCGACAACTATTCATCATGAATGCGACAGACAGTCCTCTATGCAGGGGATGCCTGGAAGCAGAGGAAACAGCCGCCGACGTGATCCTGGAGTGCGTGGGGCTGGCCACACAATGGGCAGAAATCCTCACAGAGGTGAGGTCGCTCCTAGAAGCCTGTGAGCGCCCCAGGAGGCTTCTGCGCTTCTGGAAGGAGCTGGGATGGCTCCATTAGCCATACCGATGCTATAAGGTTTCACGCATAACGGACCAAATTGGTCTAAATGCGGAGAAAAGTGCACATCACCAATACCAATACCAATAACACCCTGTCTACAACATCTTTGCTAGTAGGTAGAGACTCATACCATGTGTGGAGGGCTTGGGGTAGGTATGACGCATACCCTTGCGACAAAAACCAATAATTTAGGCGTGAGTGTAACAGAACTTAACTATGCCTGGAAATTGCTTTTCAAACCTAAGACATTTGATTTCAGCCATAATAATTTTCCCTCTGTATTTATACTTGCTTTTGTTACTGATAAACTTTTCATTTAGAGCCTTTACATCAAACATTTAATTATTAAATAAGTCATATCTTGCAGTTGCAGCAAATGCAATCAAGTATCTGATAGACGGTTCTTCACCCCCCTTGAAACAGGCAGTTTCGAGAGGCTCATGGAAATCTGGTTCAAGAGCACATACTTTAGAAAGTGCTCGTCTGATGATGCCCTTTGTGGTGGTAACGTTGGCGACTCTAGACGCGCCATCTTGTCCGGGATATAGTTTACTTATGCAACCCATCAGCTATTTCAAAGGCAAATTTTAAGCTTTCATCTTTGATGATGACAAGATCTCCTGGTTTCCCCTTCACTCCTTGAGTTCGCCATTTGACTCGTTGTTGCAGGTCTGTCAAAAACTACTTTGTCCACTGATGCCAGAAGTGATGACGTAGACGCTCAATCAGTTGGTAACGATTGACGTGGATCTTCTCAGTGGTCGGTGAAGGTAGTGCCGTCAACAGACGACCGATTAAAAAGTGCCCGGGAGTTAAAGGTCTGAGATCTGAAGGATCAGCAGACAATGCTGTCAATGGCCGAGAATTTAAGATTGCCTCAATTTGTGCAAACAATTTAATTTTTTGTTAAAAGAAGTGGGTATGCATCGGTGTCAGCGAACAGAGGGAAAAGAAAGCACTTTTTTGACAATTTGAGGCAATCCTAAAACACTAGCCATATAATGATTTATACTCAAACCGGGCTTACTTCCCTTTCGGATTCGTCTTGAGCTCTGCCAACACTTACATACCTTGCCTTCTTCTTATCACGTCGAAGTCACCATCTCTTTTCCTCATTCATAAAGATAATACTCTAGAGTAGTCTAGAGCAAGAACACCGCGGCGGCAGCGCCATCGGCAATTCGGCACCATCGGCGACGACTGGCTCGCCGCCGCGCATATGCCAAATAACGATTTTCCTTCTCTTTTGAACGAAGCTTCCGTGTGGCGGAAGAGATAAAGGATCATTCACACAGCTCAGTTACTGAGATGTGTAAATGATCCATAACGCTACGGAAAAATGGATGCTCTGTGGATCAATGTAGCTTAACAACAGGTATAATATTTTACTTTATGAACTTAATACTTAATTTTCTCAAAACCTTAGTAATAGCGCATATTTAAATAGGTACTTTATTTCATACAAAACTCAAACCTTACCTGCTTTTGCTAAAAAAGTAAATCATCATTTATTAAAGTTACAAACTAAATGCCCCCCTATTTCACCCCATTAGGGATTGAATCATGTCCACCGTGTAAGATCTCAAAATAAATGTAATTTTCACAATCAACATCCCATAAAACCCCAATAACAACATCCATATCGATTTTTACGTTTATTTACCCATTTCACCCCCGTAATTAACCCCCAAGTATCTCAATTTGACTTTCCATCCAACAGCCCAATTTGTAATTTAGCGATATTCTCCATATTTGTAGGTGGGACCGATAACCTGATATTGTTTAACACATACGTGTAAGCAGAGCGTCAGTGGTGTCCGACTGACATGGTCTTGGAGAATGATATCACTTCGAGAAGATTAATTAAAATATAGCACATTAAATAAACGTTGTTTTATTTTCAACAAAAATGTCGCTGTTGTTATCCACCACGCAACATGCTAACCACCCCAGTTTACGGTACAAAATTTTGTTAAAAGTAAAATTTTTCCCCACCCCTCATTTCCCCCCTCTACCAGGATATAAATAAATGGAAAGCTATCACTGCTAGGACTGGCCTCATTCCTGTTGGCCTCATTCCTCGAAGGCCGGCTCTTCACAGTGGCGGTGGAGGGCAAAGAGTCCGACCTGCGGCCCATAAGGGCGGAAGTCCCTCAGGGTAGCGTCCTGTCGCCCACCCTCTATGCAGTGTACGCAAATGATATGCCTGCCATCAACGACCACCTGAGGGAGTGGGAGCCACGGGTTGAGCTGGCGCTGTTCGCTGACGACAGCGCCTTTTTTACTTCCTCCCCGTGGCCCAAAGCCGCCGCAATGCAGCTGCAGAAGCAGCTCGACCTTCTCCCGCCCTGGCTGGACAACTGGAGGATTGCTGTGAACGTGGGCAAGACCACAGCAATCCTCGTTGGGTCGCACAAGAAGCTGCCACCGCAGCTCTCCTTGGGGGGCGAGAAAATCAAATGGCAGCCGTCCATCAAATACCTCGGCTGCCACATCGATCGCGACCTCAAAATGGTCGCACAAGTGGACCACGCGACCACCTCGGCTCGCGCAGCAAGGGCGATCCTCCGCCCCGTGCTCTCTAGCAGGCTCCCCCTCCGTTCGAAGATGGCTATTTACAAAACCCACGTCCGGTCGCGGCTTACCTACGCCGCACCGGCGTGGTACCCGCTGTGCTCGCAGTCTCAGCGCGAGCGTCTGCAGCGGCAGCAGAACGTGGCGCTCCGCATCCTGACGCAGGCGGGGCGCTACGTTCGAAATAAAGTTATAGAGAGAGACCTCGGGGTGGAGCCTGTCCAGGCCTTCGTGGGCCGCCTGGCGCGGGACATGTTCCACCGCGCCGACCATGGCCCCCACCAACACCTGCGGGGCATAGCCCCGATGCGACCCACAGGAACAACATCATCACCACCACCAGCGGGAAGTGCTCCTTCTCCCTCCACCGACATCACATGGGCCAAAAGGAAGACGAGGAGGGCGCTGCCTCGTCAAATTGTGCCCCCGCCATCTCCCCAGCCCACCCCACCCAATCCCAGCCTCCCACCATAAACCCTCAACCCCAATTATAACCCCTACCCTAGTTGCGTAAGCCGTGGCCCGTTCGCAGGCGCTCGCTGGGCCTCCCCCATTATGGGGGTCTCACCCGGTGCGGCAGACCGCGCAGAGGGCCGCGCAGCAACCTCCGGACGGGGGCACCCATTCGCCGCAAGGCGGCCGCATACAGCGGCATCCAGCACCATGGGGCAGTGGCCCCATGAGAAGAAGCCCGGGGAAGGAGCAAAAGCTCGAACCCGCACCCGCGCAAGCGGATGAGAACCACCGACTGCTAGGAGGCTTTACAAGTTAACGAGTAATAGTCGATCAACGGAAAAGATTTTGTCGATTATTTTTATAAATAATCCTTATACAATACCTTTATACTGAGTTATATTCGTTAGTTGTGCAAAATAGGGAGTAAATATACGTTTATAGCCATATGGTATTGTATGAGGTTACTACGTAACCCTATACTGCGCATGGTATGCGCTGCTCTTCAATTTTTATATGAAAAAGTAATATAAGATAGACATATTGTCTTGAAGCTTAAGGAGTAGTTCTAAAAATTAAGAAGCAAACACATAATATTTATTGCCTTTCCGAAATTTAGAATCGGGTAAATACACCTAAAAATCGACAAGGATGTCGATAATGAAGTTTTTGGGAAGATGATTGTGAAAATGACGTTTATTTTGAAGTCAAACACGGTATTCATATTAAATTCATCAAGGGATGAAATGAGAGATCAAATTTTGCATAGAAAAATAATATAAAATATACATTTCGGCTTTAAACATCATATATGAGTTTTTATTTCGTTTTGAACGGAAACTTTTGAATTATTTTAGATGTGAAAGTTTAGATGTTTGGGTGTTTGTTACTCAATCACGTAAAAACGGCTAATCGGATTTAGATGAACAACATTTATCCTGGTTAAAGGTTCCCTAAGGATTTTCCTGAATGTCTATGCGGATGAAGTCGCGGGCGAAAGCTAGTGTAGGTATTACGTGTTCTTTCTGAACCGATTGACATGATTCAATCAGACATTGGTTTGTCTGTTTGTTGAAATAATATTCAAATCTAATGATAGTTACGCATATCAAATTAATAAAACACGTATTGAAGTCGGGTGGGGCGGGAGGACAACTTCTTTTTTTAATTTTAAAAGCCCCACCCGACTTCAATGCACGTGTTTAATTAATTTGATATGCGTAACTATCTTTTTAGAGGTATTTAATTTTGAAGTTGTTTTTGTTTTTGTTTTCAGGTTTTTTTTAAGTCGGTTTTTTGTTTTTTGAATGTAATTTTGATATTGTTAATAAAATATAAATATGTTATTGATATACCTTTTACAAAGAAAGATTAGTAGTTTTATGTTTTAAATTTGAGTATTAATGAACTAAATTAGACATTTAAGTCGTTGTATTGAATTATTACATTATCGAATCCATGACGTATTAGCAAGAAACATCACATCGTTATCAATAAGTCAATCAAATGAATAAGCAATAAATAAGATCAATTAGAACATAATTATTTAACATAGAACATATATTTTTACATTATTTAAGTCAAATTATATCTTTGAGCGCGACAATAAGTTCACCAATAATCATAATGCCGATTTAGAACCACCAGCGGCGGTATCGGCTAAAAACATTGAAGTTCATGTTAACTGTGTTTTGACAGATCTATGTGATACATTGCTACTTTTCTTTGGTAAGTTTTTATTTGTGCCAAAACAAAGTAGCAATGTATCACATACCTTTGTTAAAACACAGTTAACATGAACTTCAGTGTTTTAGCCGATAGAGCCCCAGACCTGCATTTTTCGTTTCGTTACCTACACAACGTCACCGGCAAGTCAAAATTTGCATTGAAAATCAACTTTCTGTCCGTTAACGTGACTGAGATGACGTGTAAACGATCTTTAAAGCTACGGAAAAATAGATGCTCTGTGGATCAATGTAGCTTAACAGCAGGTATAATCTTTTACTTTATTAACTTAATACTTAATTTTCTCAAAACCTTAGTAATAGCGCATATTTAAATAGTTTTTTATTTCATACAAAACTCTAGAACCTTACCTCTTGGGGCTGAAAACGTAAATCATTATTAAATAAAGTTACAAACTAAATGCCCCCCAATTTCACCCTATTATTGAAAACTTGCATTGAAAATCAACTTTGTCCGTTGACGTGACTGAGATGACGTGTAAACGATCCTTAAAGCTACGGAAAAATGGATGCTCTGTGGATCAATGTAGCTTAACAGCAGGTATAATATTTTACTTTATTAACTTAATACTTAATTTTCTCAAAACCTTAGTAATAGCGCATATTTAAATAGGTTCTTTATTTCATACAAAACTCTTGAACCTTACCGTTCCATACTGAAAAAGTAAATCATCATTAAATAAAGTTACAAACTAAATGCCACCCAATTTTTACCCTATTAGGGGTTGAATCATGTCCACCGTGTCGGATCTCAGAAAATAGAAGAATGTAATTTTCACAATGAAATCAACATCCTATAAAACCCCAATAACGACATCCATATCGATTTTTACGTTTATTTACCCATTTCACCCCCTTAATGGTTGAAATTTGAACAATACCGATATACGTCGCGTCAGTTGCCACAAAAGCCGTAATGATTTTTTATAATTTTTTATTTCGGAACTAAATAATTTTCTATACAAAAATTCATCCCCCATTTTAGCCCATCGGGAGTAAAATTTTCATCTTAATTTGCAATCGTAAGTCTAAACACAAATTTTAAGATCCTAGCTTCAATACTGAGGGACTACATAATAATATAATATAAACTTGTATTCCCTATTTTCACCCCTTCCTTACTTTAATTAGCTGTTAAAAGTAAAATCAACATTAAATAAAGTAACAAACTAAGGGCCTTACCACAAAAGATTTTAAAACACTGTTTAATTTAGACACTGTTTAAATGTGATGCCGTCTCTTTCAAATCATGTTGCCAAAAAAGTGACATATCACAATTTAAACAGTGTCTAAGTTAAACACTTGTTGAACAGTGTTTTAAAATATTTTGTGGTAGGCCGTAAATGTTTTGTTTAATATTATAACACTGTCGAAATCATGATGTGTTGCCGGTTTGACGATGTTTCAAAAAGTAAAAAACAAACAAAATATAACAAGAAATATTTGAGACGGGATCAAAAAGTAATTCAAAGTTCCAGCTTGGTGATGATTTGGGAATTGTCAATTCTTACCTAAAAACTGATCAGATGGTATGAATACTTACAGTAATCATAGGAACGCTAAACTTTAAAACCTGAAAAGGAATTGGCACGTAATTAAATACAGATTGTTTGGTGATAACCCTTACGCACTGTCGACTGGTCGCCGCCGGCGACTCGGTCGACGGCGACTGTGTAGTTTAAAATTTAAATAGATGTTTACGCACTTGGACTCGGAGTTGCCGAGCGACTAGCCGCGCAGCAGCGACTCACATACGATTTTTATTGATTTACCTGTTTTCACAACAACTACTATTGCAATTTCTCTGCACAAATGTACAAAAACACTATTCATATTTAAGTCGCCCAGCCCAGTTGCCCATGTTTTGGTCGCCGGGAGACCAAGACACCCGGCGACCAGTCAACAGTGCGTACTGGCTCAATATGGAAGATAGGTTACCATGCATATAACCCAAACTATTATAAACTTTGAGAACCATTTTTTTTTGTGTTAAACTGCATAGTGGCAAACCTAGACCAAAATTGTGTTTTGCTTTTCCTTATTAATAAGATTGATTTATCGAAAACAATAGTCTATTTGCGTCTAGGGTTGTTGCAGATTTTCATACAAATAAAAAACCAAAGTTTCTGTATCTACCATATTCAGCTCTATAAGGATATTAACTAACATCCTGTAGGAATGGTCATGGGTCATCTTCAATTATGAAGATGGACGCTACGAAACGCAAGCGACATGTGCGAACGAGCTACGTGAGCTTTGGTAGAATCTCGGTGCGGCGCGCGGGCGGGCATCGGGGCGCAGGATTAATTAAATCAAAGTACAGTCACAGTTTTGTGGTACAGTGATCATAAAGAACTACCCCTTACTACTTAGCACTAGAGGGCTCCCGCTCCTAAATACTTTTAGAATGCTCGCACAGGGGACATGTCTATATGACAAAAGCTTTTTCTCAAACATGCTTGGAAACTTGAACATTATTTTGACAACCTTCTTCGTGCTAAATCGGAGTAGCTGGACAGCCTTAAAATGCTCCTGCAATTTTGGATAAGTACCCATTACCACACGGTAATAATGGATTCTCATACAATATTGAAGGCTTGTAACCATACATGTTATAGAGTAGGCGGGCGGGCTCGTGGCTACGTACTCACTAGATACAGTAGCAGATACGTTACGTGCTACACAGCTCGGTGAGTTCCCTGCTTTACATATTATTTGTCAGCTATTGCTCAATCTTTTACCGTCGCTCAAAAACATAGAGCTAGAGTAAATGACCGAGTTGTTTTTCGCTATAGTCAATGATGGTTCTGTGTGACGACAAGAGAGCTTTGGATAATGCGGTGCCGGGTGGCTGGACACTTAGGACACCTTCAAGTGAAGTGCTTAAAATTATAATACCTTTTGTGATCTCGGTCTTGCTCTCTTCATGTGCACTTCCACTCCCGCGCTCATCATCATCAGAAGAACCGCCAACATTAGAACATTAATCACACGCATCTTGACATCAGACAGCTGTCCATGCGCAAATCATGTAGCTTATATACCTAGCAAAGCTCGATTATTTAATAGTTCTATAATTAAACACTGTCGACAGAAATGAGTTGATAATGCAATTTTATCCAGTTCTGTAACTAACAATGAGAAATTAGAAAAATGCAATTAACCACTTCTGTACGTAATTAAAAAGTGTTGAAAGAAATTGAAAATTTTAAACTGCTTTCTACGTCTTTGTTTTGAATTGTATATTTAATGTTTTAATTAGCTGCTGTTTTTTTGGACATCCTACTTCTAGAGGACGATCCTCACTTACTACTGATATTAATATGGTTCACTATCTTTTGAAGTTTTGGAAAATAATATACGTCCTCACACTTTGCATGTTTATTAAGAAAATTAATTAGGACAATATTTTTACATACATATAAAAGGAAGCAAACGAGAAATATTGACAACAATTAAATGACAAAGCATACCGCCCACCAAAAACGCAGTTTTAAAATGAACATAATTATAGGTAGGTAAATATACCTAGATATTGACAAAATTTTTCCTGTGAGTGTAACTGCAGTAGTGCACCCCGTCAACCGCCCACAATGTTTCCTTCTTATCAACCAGCACCTCTATCGTGAATGGACGGTCCATTTGGAATGGGAATGATCTGAAGTGATAAACAAGATCTTATTTGACAACAACATCACATGCTCCACTCCAAAGTAAGTAGCTAAAGCACTGTGTTATGGAAATCAGAGACAACGGTGGTATCACAAAAACCCAGACCTGAGCCAACGAAAGACTGTGTACGGGTAAAAATATTTACGATTTAAATGCGTATTATGTGAGCTTATTTGAATACATAATATTTTGGCCGGCGCGCGACGGCATCTTGTACTGTACCGCGCGTTCATATTTGTTGTAGCGCGCATACTCAACTCAGCGGGTAAACTGATTGTGTCCGCCGGCACAGTGTCTAGTGGCCCTGCCATGAGTTGATGCAAACTGTTTACGCTATCAACTTCGTCTTTGTTTTAGGCTCAAATTGTAGCTGACTAAATTTTCCAGAGGATTGTTTCTCAAATTTTTGATATCATTGTTCGTTTCCAAAATATGGAGCGCCAAAATAAAAAAATCGGAAAAAAATGGAACTATTTTTCACTATTTCGGCCATAACTTTTTTCGTTTTTGACTTTCTCGAATAATTCTTTTTGCACCTTACAGCTCTTGTAAATCCGCGGTTTTTTTGAATATCATATCTTCACAACTCTCCGAGATATAAGGGGATCGTACTTTTTCGGTTTTAGAGCGAACGAAAAGACATTTTCAATGTCAAAATAAAAAAAAACCGGACAAGTGCGAGTCGGGCTCGCCCACCGAGGGTTCCGTACCTACCTACATTATAAATAGTTCAGAAATCGAGTCTCGCAGTTTTTTTCCGAGCTTCTCCCAAAATTCAGTTCCCAAAACTTCGATGAATCTATTAAATTTAGATTTTTCGCATTCACAATGCTATTTTTATAAATAATATTAGAAAAATACTAGAAAAAATCGACTCGCCCGTAGCACCTCAGACGGGACTCAAACCCGCACCCTTGGGATTCCGGCCCAATGCACACTGACTAATTATGCTACCGAGTCGCTAATGGGAGCGGCGAAATTTTCTAGTACTTTTCGATGAATCTGTTCACGACACACGACATTCACTGTATCTGTACGCGAAACGGCGCTTTTACATTTCATGTTGTTTTTACACAACCGGTTTACGGAGTTCCAAACACTCGACAATTTAAACCCATCTTCACGATTGAAATTTTTGTACTTGGTAATTTCAATCGCTTCTCTGACCATTCTCGGTATGTAGTGGCGTTCTGTTGAGATAATCTGAGGGTTATGCAACTCGATCCAGTGATTTGTGTCCGAATGAAGTAAATGTTCAGCGATAGCCGATTTTTGCGTATCGTTGCTTTTACACAACTGCAGTCGATCTTATAAACACCAAGTTTCTCCAAAGGAACACTATCTTTCGGGGACCGTAGACATTGCGATACCTTTTTCAAAGGACTGAAGATAGTTTTTATTGCGTACTTTTTTAAAATATTTGAGACCTTATCCGTCACTCCCTTTACATATGGTAAAAATACTGGCTGTCTATCTACTTCCTGCCTCTGTAACTGGTGCTTTTTCTTGTGTCTCGGTGGAAGCTTTCCTGAATATCCATTGCTTTGTAGGACATGCCGCACGTGTTGTAACTCATTGTGCAGGTGTTCATCATCACAAAGATCATATGCACGGTTTGTTAGTGATGCCACTACAGAGTTTAGATGTCTAGGATGATGATGCGAAGTAGCTTTGAGGTAGCTATCTGTGTGTGTAGGTTTTCTGTATACAGAGTGGCTGAGCGTACCGTCAACACGCACCTTAATCACATCTAGGAATGCTAAGCTTGCATTCCTAGATGCTACATACCAAGAATGGTCAGAGAAGCGATTGTAAAAATTTAAAAGCGCCGTTTCGCGTACAGATACAGTGAGTGTCGTGTGTCGTGCACAGATTCGAGTGAGTAGTGAGTTTGCAGACAGTGGTACCGGTATCGAGCGTAATAATAAAAGACTTAGACGGAGGGTAGACCGATTTGTCTGCCAATAACATATATCTACCCGCACGCAACAATCGACAGTTCTTCCGTGACCATGGCGCATGCAACTGCGCCGAAATATCGGAGTCTCAAAAATAAACAGGTACATGGTGTAAATCCCGATATAGTTTATTCTAATAATATCTCCGTTATTTTGAAAAACTAGCTAGACTGACAAATTCTATATAATTTTTAAACTTGCTCACAAAATTTCATGAGAATCTGTTGAGAAATGCGACCTGTAGAGGAGAATAACCAGCGCCGGAAAGACCGACTGAAATAAGTTTTATTTACATATCTCCGCGATTTTGTATTCGCGCTTGCTCGGTCAATTACTAATTATTTATTTATTATTCTGAAACGCAATGTAAATTGAGCCTTACGATATATCCCAAAAAGAACTGATGCTTACCTATAAGCATTAATTTCTGGATCTCCAAAGCTTCAGATTCACTAATTTGCTTCACAATACAAATCGGTATTAGCAACGTACCTTAGCCATAATACGACACTAACATTTTAAAACAAATTGTTTTACAAAAATGATTAAATATTTGCAAAAATACCAAATACAATTAAGTATAGGACTGCGTCAACAGCATAGTTACTCGGTAGCTCAGAACATTGGACCGGATTTCCAAAGGTCGCGGGTTCGATTCCCGTCCGAGAACATGATCTGGTGCGAGTCGTATTTTTTCTAGTATATTATTTGGTAGCATAGTTATAGTAAGTCGGGTTTTTGTTAAAACTGAGTTAGATATACAGCCGTGATCACGATAACGAGATCTACATTTTCGACTTACTCATTTCGTTTGATTCGTTTTTAATCCAAATTTAAGAATTAAAAATTTGCAGTAAGTAGAATTTTTTTTTACACTTACTACACACTTACTGCAAAAGTTCTTATTCAGAGTCTCTCGGCCAAACTACAGTATGACATCTATACCACTTATATGTTAAGTCATTTACTGTATAAAAAAACCCGGGCATGTGCGAGTCGGGCTCGCCCACCGAGGGTTCCGTACCTACCTATATTATAAATAGTTCAGAAATCGAGTCTTGCAGTTTTTTTCCGAGCTTCTCCCAAAATTCAGGAAACATACTACGATCTCTTATTGCGATCCAGTTTAGGTCCTAAAATGAACTGCATCGCTATGTGACAGCGGTGTCAGCAGACAGTGACTCAACTTTAGTTAATAACCTAAACTGAATCGCTAAGCCGTATGTCATTCATTATTTGTTCATACAAGAATAGACTCTATAGAGGAGAAAATAAAGGTTTTTTGCCGAAGATACCGCCGCCCTCTCAGCCGATTTCGCTTCGCGTGACACTGACTCCCCTTTGTAGCTCATGGTACGAAATGAAGCGATTATATAGTTTTAATTTCAACTCGATACCTACACGCGTTCCCGAGATAAGGGTCTTGACAGATAGACGGACGGACAGACAGATAGTTGATAATTTCATTACAAAATGTATAGTTTTCAGACTTTTTCCTGTATTTGTAGTAAAAGACGATATTATTTGCCAAATTTCAAAGTTCTAGGTCAACGGGAAATACCCTATGAATTTTGATACCCTTGAGGGTGTCGAAATATGCATTTTTTTAAGGCATTAATGGCTGTATCTTTTTTTTATTTTACTTAGAAGTTTGATTTTTTCACAGCTGCAAGAGACCGTAGATTTGAGTATATGGTTTTAATTTCAACTCGATACCTCCACGCGTTCCCGAGATAAAGGGTCGTGACAGACGGACAACAAAGTGATTCTATAAGGGTCCCTTTTTTCCTTTTGAGGTACGAAACCCTAAAAAAGAACAACTCTGAACTACTAAAGATAAAATACCACAGAGTATAAATAACAACTATCATAGATTAATATTTGCACTATGCAATCAAATAATAAAATCAACTAGGATATCATCCTCCAGAAGTAGGAACTTATGTACGAAAAAACAACAGCCAGTTAAAACAAACTCAAACCAATGACGTAGAAATCAGTTAAAACTCAATTTCTTTCAGCACTTTTTAATTACCTACAGAAGTGGTTAATTGCATTTTTCTAATTTCTCATTGTTAGTTACAGAACTGAATAAAATTGCATTATCAACTCATTTCTGTCGACAGTGTTTAATTATAGAACAATTAAATAATCGAGCTTTGCTAGGTATATAAGCTATATGATTTGCGCATGGACAGCTGTCTGAAGTCAAGATGCGTGTGATTAATGTTCTAATGATGGCGGTTCTTCTGATGATGATGAGCGCAGGAGTGGAAGTGCAGATGAGGAGAGCAAGACCGAGATCACAAAAGGTATTATAATTTTAAGCACTTCACTCGAAGGTGTCCTAAGTGTCCAGCATTTTCCTAAGCTCTCTTTTCGTCACACAGAACCATCATTGACTATAGCCAAAATCAACTCGGCCATTTCTGCGCACTTCGGTATTTTTACTCTAGTGAACTGTGTTTTTGAGCGACGGTAAAAGATTGAGCAATAGCTCACGCGTTATTGTGTTACATCATTTCCACGCATTTCGGTCTTTCAGATAGCCGTCTACTTTATAATAACCTTAACCCATGAGCGTATTTTGACATGATTTTTAAATTCATGCAAAGGTAGAACAACCACTTGTTGTGGAACTTTATTAAACAAGGTTATGCGTTTCCCCATGAATGAACCTCTAGTTTTTGCAAGCCTAAATCTTGGAACGGCAAGTTTATCTTTATTCCTTGTATTAATATGGTGATTATCGCTGTTCTTAGCAAATGAATCATAGGATTTGTGTCAATCACCTGACCAACTAATACCAAAATCTATTCATTTTATACATAGCCGGTTAAAAGTAGTTTTGACGTCCTTAGTTAAACCACTTTTGATTGCAAAAAGCAGTTAATATTGGTTTTGTCCATCATATTATCATCCTTAGTCAAAACCACTTTTGCCAAGCCAGGCGCACTGCGCAGTCTAGGCATGAAGCTATAAGTACCTACGTGGCGGACCTCTTTAATGAGGCAAATGATTATGTCAGAGGGCTGCCGCCCAAAATTTTTAGCTTTATATAACATGTCATCCTAAAATGAAAACTCTAGTTTATTAAGTACCTATTGGCATGCTATATCGGTCTTATTATGTATGTATACCGGGCCCTTTACCGTTTCCCTGTAGGCCTCCAAGGCCCACGAAGGGGCGCTATCGCTTACTTTGAGAAATACTCATTTAAAATATCTTACATATCATTTGTGAGCTATTGCTCAATCTTTTACCGTCGCTCAGAAACAGCTGATTATTATTTCGCGATTCCGTGGTTGGCCCCATAGTAAAAGTTGTTCATATTGATGAACACTATCATCCCCTAAAATCTTTGGCAAAATTATTAGACAGCAGCCTAACAAAGCACGGAAAACCTCGAGATATTAGATTTTTGATCACCTACCTGTTAAACGACTACATTAGTTATATAATGTTTTAAATTTCCATTAGAATAAACTATATCGGGATTTACACCATGTACCTGTTTATTTTTGAGACTCCGATATTTCGGCGCAGTTGCATGCGCCATGGTCACGGAAGAACTGTCAATTGTTGCGTGCGAGTGGATGGTATTGGCAGACAAATCAGTCTACCCTCCGTCTAAGTCTTTTATTATTACGCTCGATACCAGTACCACTGTCTGCAAACTCACTACTCACTCGAATCTGTTCACGACACACGACACTTACTGTATCTGTACGCGAAACGGCGCTTTTACATTTCATGCTGTTTTTACACAAACGGATTACGGGGTTCCAAACACTCGACAATTTAAACCCATCTTCACGATTGAAATTTTTGTATTTGGTAATTTCAATCGCTTCTCTGACCATTCTTGGTATGTAGTGGCGTTCTGTTGAGATAATCTGAGGGTTATGCAACTCAATCCAGTGATTTGTGTCCGAATGAAGTAAATGTTCAGCGATGGCTGATTTTTGCGTATCGTTGTTTTTGACCGCTTTTATGTGCTCCTTTATACGGCATGCTATTGTGCGTTTAGTTTGGCCGATATATGAACTACCAAAACTGCAGTCGATCTTATAAACACCAGGTATCTCCAAAGGAAAACTATCTTTCGGGGACCGTAGACATTGCGATACCTTTTTCAAAGGAGTGAAGATAGTTTTTATTGCGTACTTTTTTAAAATATTTGAGACCTTATCCGTCACTCCCTTTACATATGGTAAAAATACTGGCTGTCTATCTACTTCCTGCCTCTGTAACTGGTGCTTTTTCTTGTGTCTCGGTGGAAGCTTTCCTGAATATCCATTGCTTTGTAGGACATGCCGCACGTGTTGTAACTCATTGTGCAGGTGTTCATCATCACAAAGATCATATGCACGGTTTGTTAGTGATGCCACTACAGAGTTTAGATGTCTAGGATGATGATGCGAAGTAGCTTTGAGGTAGCGATCTGTGTGTGTAGGTTTTCTGTATACAGAGTGGCTGAGCGTACCGTCAACATGCACCTTAATCTTGACATCTAGGAACATCTAGGAACATTAGTTATAAATTAAACATTTAGTGCTTGTAAGGGTCATATTCCAACAACAATAACTCTCGAAATATGCAACACAGAGCAATGATTTTTATGTCGTTTTGTAGATAATATTTCTGTGTATTAGAATGCTGAATGGATGGACCCCAACATGTGGGTGTTTTAGGTGTATTTCATGCCTTTTTATTATCATGTTGCTTGATTTAAAATAAATAAAATATACTTTTTCTTCTTCTTCGTCTTTTAACATAAAAATATTTTTTAGCTTCGGAGTCCAGAGGCTGCAGTAGCAACCGATATAATCGTATGTATTTTGTAACTATTTACACAATCTATATCTATATAATCGTCGTCATTCAATATCATGCTTGCTTCAGCAGAGGCAAATGTAATAAATTGTAATACTTACTATTTAAAAAATTATTATTATTTCCAGGTTGTCGAAATGCCTGTAAGTATTGTAGAAAGTACTCTTTCTTTCTGTCGCGCAAAGAGAAACCATACCGTAGCGTCGTACCATAGGGCGAAGGAGAATTAAAAACTGGCCAAGTGCATGTCGGGCCAAGCGCAGTATAGGGTTCCGTAGTAACCTTATTTATTAAATTCATTTATTTGTATTTATATATTTAATCCTTAGGAAGACCAACAACTAACTAGAAACAAATAGAACTTGTTATAACACTAGGAAGTCAATAACAGATCCTCGGTGCATATATAATACCGCCTGTCGATTTTATAACCAAACTCGAACCTCATTTCGAATATCGCCTTCTTGCGCGGAAATTTTAAATCATAAATGGAAAAATCATAGACTGTTTTTTAATCACAAAAGATTTTAGATAGCTACGTTAGCTACCTAAAACCTCTTGCAATCGGTAAAGTAGCTTATATTCAGCTAATTTCTAATAAAAAATTCACGCGAAGTGAAGTGAGTTTCGAAGTGAGATGCTAGTTTGGTTACATAATACTATACTAATGAGGTTCCGAGGCAATAATTAAAAACTTAGCAAACTTGAAAGCAAACCAACCGCCCATGTAGCCAACAGAAACTAAGACAATCACTCAAAAAAGCTACTCGCCAGCATACGCCTTGCCTTCAGAAAATCAGTATTAAATAAATCAATATCAAAATAATGGCCGGAAAAGGTTAAAGTGCGTGTCTTTTTAGGTAGGTCTTGTCATCAAATCTATGAAAAAAAAGATTTTTATTTTAATGAACCGGGTACTAGTAGTTACAGTCAAGATTCCAGATTTGTGAAGCATATTCCAATTGACTTCGTACGTAGGTATGTACAATAAAGAATGTTATGTTTTAACCTGCTTGAAATCTCGCCCCATACGTTTAATGAAGCCCAAGGCTTTATACGCCTTAGCCACTATTTTGTTTACATGTGCATCGAATAGAAGACCTGAATCATGGAACACGCGAAGATCTCAAGCACAATCCTCCCTGTGAAGTTCTTCTCCTTTTAGTTTGTAATTAAAAGTAACTTTGACGACCTCCTTGGTCGAGTGGCTTTGTGCACCGGTTTTCAAGGTGTCGCCATCTCTGAGTTCCCGGGTTCGATCCCCGGTTGGGTCAATTTACAAAACGAACTTTTCTATATTGGCTCAGGTCTGGGTGTTTGTGATACCACCGTTGTCTCCGATTTCTATAACACAAGTGCTTTAGCTACTTACTTTGGAATCGGAGCAATGTATGTGATGTTGTCAAATATTTATTTATTATTTAACTGGAATCAGCTTACGACTGAAGATCATTAGGCAGCACTTGAAGGGGTTTAAATCTAAACAATTAACCTCGCTGTAGTTTTCTTGTCAAAGGTCAACCTGTAGGGATTCGGCGTCTGAAATAGAAGATATATTTGCACAGATCTCCATGTCATCTACGAAAGATAAGAGACTAGAAGTGGGAAAGCATTGGTCGCTATCGTTTACAAAGATCAAAAACAGCAAGGGTCCGAGCAGCGATCCTTGCGGACTTCCGCTAGGCATGTCTACATTGTCTACCCAACTAGAGGCGTAGTTACCAATAGCCACAGCTTGAGATCGGTTATCTAAATAGGAAGCAATCCACCTAAGCAGATCGCCGCTGATTCCAATAGCTGATAGCTTTGCTATTGAGAGTTTATGGGGAATTCAGTCAAAAGATTTACTATAATCTGTGTAAACGACATCGACCTTAGCGCCACCATACATTGCTGAGGTAATAGACTCATTAAAAAGTGCAAAGCGTGAGACGGTAGAACGGCCTTTTATAAACCCATGTTGGTTAGAACTTATTGATTGTTGTAACGCAGGACATAACTGGTCACCAAATGTTCCAAAACCTTTGCAACTATGCATAGTTAAGAAATAGGCATATAGTTTTCTACGACAGTTTTAGAACCTTTTTTATGAACTAGTGTTATTAATGCTCGCTTCCAAACAGGAGGCACACATCCCTGCATTAGAAACATTTGAAAAAGAATACACAGAGGAACAGCAATAGTTTTAGCGCAGGGGAGCGATTCTGTAACCAATCTCACATCTCACTTCGAACCTCACTTCACTTCGCGTGAATTTCTTATTGGAATTAGCTGAATATAAGCTACTTTACCGATTGCAAAAAGTTTTAGGAAGCTTTATGATTTGAAATTCCCGCGCAGTAAAGTAAGATTCGAAGTGAAGTTCAAGTTTGGTTACAGAATCGACAGGCTTTTAATTAGAAAACAAGATGGTAAATCATCGGGACCATCAGATTCGGTGGCAACCAATATATTAAGCAACTGGATGACTCTATAATAATTAATTTCAATTGACGATATATCAGAAGTACAATCACTTACCAAGTTATTACCAGATGTGGAGGGTGAGTTAGCTACAAATGTAGAAATAAATTAATTGGGAATGCCTCACAGATTGAATTACCTACCTGGGTTACACGTCGAGACGTTATAGTTAAGTGTCCATTCTGAATCGAACAAGATTCCAGAAGTTTTTGGATTGTTTTACAATGGAGTCCTCTATCAAGACTAGATAGTTACCATAACACGATTTTTCTTGAGCTTTCACTCTATCGCGCAACCTGTTGAATCTGTCACTGCAATTTTCATAGATTTTTATTTTACGATGGTATTTGGCCTTTTCCTTAATTGCTTTTTAAGCGATTTAGTGTGTATTTACATTTAGAATATGTGTTTCCAGTAAATATTTAATAAATATAATTATTATTATATTTCCAGGAAGAGGTAAATGAAATAATTTAATCTTTAATCTTTCAGAACATGTTGTGCACTTGTTTAAGAGCAGGGGCAGGTTCGAATCTAGCTCAAGTTGATTTTTTCTAACATTTACAGGTCTTCATAATAAAGACCTTTTTTGAATACTGAACTCGTAATATTTATATAACAATAATTTAAGACCCCTTTACGCCATGTATCCATGGTCCTCATGGATACATAAAGCGAAAAGTTGTTAACTTTAGTTCTTGAAAATTTGCTTTCAGATGAAAAGACTCAGTGCGGTAAGGTGGATGTCCAGTACTTATAAAATAGCACATGTACTTTGTTGTCATTTAATTTGTTGCACTAGGGAGCTGCTAGGGTGGGTAGTGGTACCATACCCAATTAGGTTCGCGAACTTTGTGCTCGCCAACCTATGAATTGCAGGTTCTCAAAGCTGTGGACGCTATTGCGAACTTCTACTTGCTCCCCCTTTGTTCGTTCGCATACTCCAAAATGTGGCAAATACCAGCGTGGAGCAGCGGCCTCAGTGTTTATACGACTTGTACCGACCCTTTTTAATCACGTCTGCTACGTAGTTGTGATATGATTCCGCAATTCCACTATCCATGCGTCTCTCTAAGCCCTTAAGGCGAGACTTAGCCTGAAAATAGTTATCGGGCACAGTCGTGATGCCTTGACGCCAAGGCAACCCTGCCGAAAATCGTCCTGGTGGCAACCTTTCAGTCGTAAAGTTCAAAATGTCAATTGCGCGTTGATTTCTGTGTTTAAGGGTGTTTGTTTAGAAATACCAATTGATTCCAGTTGATAATGCTCCTTAACAAGATGCTCTAAAGAAGTATCAGACGTACTGCGTTCGTTGTTGGTAAAACTTGTGTGGTTAACGAACGCAGTGCGTCTAGTTCTGTTGCCTACAGAACCGTAAAGTGTCCATCCTAATGCTGTGAGACAGGCAACGGGTTGTGTGCGGAGTCCTCTAAGAACCTCACGCGTTATTGATAAGTGCCAGTCTTCAGAGCCTATAAGGATTGTCGGTAAAGCATTAGTGTAAGTGAGCATGTCAGCTATGTCACTAAGGTGTTTATATTTATCAATGTCGGACCGATGAATAGTTTGTTTATGGAGAGATAAAGTATCAATAGTTCTTGCGTTTTTTATTTTAAAAACTTCCGATGTGTACTTACCCTTAATTTCAAAGCCTACGTAGGAAACACTTATATGAGTGTTTATACCACCTACCGCGTTAATTTTAATGTGGTCTGAGGGACCTGTTGCCCCAATTTTGTTAGCCCTTTTGGTGTCGATCAATGTAGCCGTACTACCATCATCCAGCAAGGCGAAAGTGTCAAGACACTCTGCGGGACCACTGATAGTGACGGGCACTACCTTTAATAAGGTAGTTGATGTATGTTGTTCTGTGCACAAGGTTGGTTGGTCAGTAGACAACCCTACGACCTCTTCAACGCAGTGGTGTGAAGCTCCCTGTTGCGCCGTTGATGAGTCGTTATGAAGTAGTGCGTGATGTCTTCGAGTACCTACAACCGGCAATTTCTATTTTTTATTGACCTTTTTATTTTATATTGTGTTCTTAAAATTGTTAATATCTTTGACTATGAGCGCCTGTCAAAACTGACACTAGTTTGTTTTGTTCAGCTCAGGTCTATTCATATGAAAATTTAAAATTAATTGAAAATTCGTGCCGCATGCCATGGAAGTAAAAATCGAAGATATTATTCATTCGGAATTTGAGGTTATGTGAGCCACGAGATTAGTGAGCATTATGAGTGTGTTCATGAGCGTTCCGAATCGTTGACGAGTCCCAAATGTCATAAGCGCCATATCTGAATCGGTACGCCTGTTATCGCTGTCAGCTTTGAAATTGATTTTAGTCTGAATCGGAATGCACCCTAGATTAGGAGCCGTAACCACGTATTAACTTGGTTTTATTTTTTCACAGATAAAAGTAAGTTTATCGAAATTGCTATTTGTATTGTTTTTACTTATATAATTATACTAGTGGACCCTGTGAACTTTGTATCACCTACAATTTAATGATTATCAATTTTACCTTGAGAACCAGTGCTATCTGTTTAATTAGTAAGGTAATAACAAAGCAGCTGAATACTAAAACGAAAGCAACACTACGGTCCTTTTATCCAACATTACTAAGATCATTATTTATACTAAAACCTCTTTATCAAAAGTTAGCTGTCAAAAGTAACCCGGAATGGCGATTCCCATACAAAATAGCCAATGTTCATAGTACGTTTCATTGAATATTCGCTATTCAATGAAACGCATTCTACCTTATTCTCAGGGGAAATGACCAAAGAGAATACAATACTACGTTGAGATGACTAATTATATTTATTTATCTTAATTAATCAATCAAATGCACTCAGAAGTTTCAATTCCGACGTCGAATTCAATCACCCCAAAAGTATGTGGCGTCTGCAAAGAGGTCACCACTCCTCTATGGTTAATAAGCAGAAAAGAAAAGATCGTTTTGAGTTCTGACTTCTGTCTTTCGGGCTGATGACACAGATTTTTATTGTGGCTTTCTTTCTATTGTAAATTAATATTATTCCTTCCTTACTCGTCCGTGTACCTTCCTATTATAATGTGACTCATCCATGTAAATATTCACTGTATATAACATGTGTGAAGTAAATGTACTAAAACCTCGTAAGCTGTGTTTATACTATTATACCCATAGTCAATTTGCCGAGGGCATCTACAACACACTTCCATCATAGTTTATAAGAACGAACGCAAGTATCGTGCGGGCGGGAACCAAAGCCCGCACAAGTAGCTTTCTACCACTTTTTAACCCTGTTAGGGGATAAATATAAAAAAAAAAATCCAAACACGTGTTCAATTAATTTAGTGAAAGAATGTATATGCCAAATTTCAAGTCAATCGGGCCAAGGAATCGCGTTCTCCCATACAAACTTTGCCACCCTGTTTCACCCCTTTAGGGGTTGAATTTCGCAAAATCCCGTCTTAGTGAGCACCTACGCCTTAAAAGGTGCCCCCATGCAAAATTTGAGACTCCTAGCACTTATAGTTTCTGAAATTTCGTAATCAGTGAGTGAGTGAGTGATTTTCCGTTTTATATATTTAGATTGAATAATTAATTCGTCAAAATAAAAAATAAGTTTATTCGGTCAGTTTTTAAGGAACTGTAAACATTAAACAACGTTTTACCAATGGGCGATTTTCCGAAACCAAAAAAAAAAAGAAATTAGTTCTATAAATCTCGATAGATGGCGTCAGTCGTACGCTAAGTTGATTCTATCGCCTTTTAACTACCTCGACTCGTTTATCACTCTCCAAGGCGGAGGGGTAGTGGAAGTACGTACAAAATGACATAGTATTTCTATTTGTCATTACATATAATTATAGAAAAACCATTTTGTCCGTGTGGTACAGGCCAAACCACATACAGGGTGTTAGTAACACACTAGCAAAAACGTTCAATGCATAGTCGACTCATGATTCTGAGTCTATCTGAAGTGGAAGTTTCTGTCGCAGAATTCATGAAAAGTTGAGTGTTTTTTTTTCTATCACACAGAGTCTGTCTTAGTTGCTTAGAACCTAAATTCAGATAAAAGTAATGAAATTGTCAATTTATAAACTTATAAATCCGCTTATACAAAATTATAAACCCGCAATGTATGTAGAACAACAGCTATTTGCTCGCGGTCGAAGGTCGTGGCTTTGTTGTATGCATTTGCGACAAGTGGTTCGGTAGAGAAAATTGCTGAAATCTAAGGGTAGAATCATTCTTCAAAGTTTTCGCTAGGGTGCTACTAACATCCTGTATAAGTAGTTAAGCACAATATGACAAATTTAAAAATTTGATCTATTCCTTTCTAATACCAAAAACTAATACGCTAATACTAATAGATCAATAAGCTCAAGGGTATTATTAGTTTTTTCAAAAAGAAGATATACTGTGAAGCTATGGAGAATGTCTGAAAAACTAATTTCACTGTCACGATTTAACTTTTGCAGATGGAGGTAAGTTAGCGATGGTTAAGGCACGGTATTGGTGAAGGTAATCAGAGGTATTCCAGTTACCGCGCCTTTCCTTAATTGCTTCTGAGCGAAGCATACCATTTAGGATATTATTATGTGTTTCCGGTAAATATTTAAATAATAATTTTATTTCCAGGAAACGGTAAATGAAATAATTTTACCTTTAAGAACATGTTGTGCAATAATCATTGTTTAAGAGCAGGTGCAGGTTCGAATCTAGCTCAAGTTGATTTTCTCTCAGGTCTTCTTATTAAAGACCTTTTTTGAATAACTCATAATATGTAACAATTTTAGTCTCCTTTATACCATGTATCATCATCATTTCATCTGAAAAGTTGTTAACTTTAGGTTTTGAAAATTTGCTTTCAGATAAAAAAAAAGGTTGGGGTGAGGTGGATGTCCAGTACTTGTAAAATAGCACATGTATTTGGTTGTCATTTGTTTTGTTGCACTAGGGAGCTGCTAGGGTGGGTAGTGGTACCATACCAATACCATACAATATGTAAAACAAACGAACAAAATCACAGAGCTTCATTTCAACGCAGTGTGTTCGTGTAGTCAACGGTCGTTTGAGTGTTGTTTGTGAATACGGGTGTAAGTGCTGGTTTGATCTGGAAAATTATGGGTAAGTCCCATTTGTTCTATAGAACTTGACGTCATCGGACCAAATAACACAAAGTCCAGAACAATTGAGATTTTTCTTTCTTTAATTTTTATCTATAGAACAAAGGAACAAAGTAAACCAACTTTTTTGTCTAGATATTCAGACTCTTCAACATTTATTGACATTATCCACTAGAAAAACACAAAACAAACATTAAATTCTATGAAAGAGAACAATTTGAAAAAAACTGGTTCTCATTTGTTTTTAATTTTGAGATTTTAGCATTAATATACTAGAAAAAATACGCCTCGCACCAGATCATGTTCTCGGACGGAAATCGAACCCGCGACCTTTGGATATCCGGTCCAATGCTCTGACCGCTGAGCTACCGAGTCACTGGTGGGAACGTCGAATTTCCTCTATTTCGAATATTTCAAGCGTCTACGAATCGATAAAAACGATCACATAAATCACGTTTATTGTATAGGAGCTCCTTTAAATATATATTTTATTCTGGGTTTTTAGTATTTGTTGTTGTAGCGGCAACAGAAATACATCATCTCTGAAAAACTGTCTAACTATCACGGTTCATAAGATACAGCCTGGTGACAGACGCTCAGACATACAGACAGACGGGTTGAGTGTGCACAGGCGTACCACACCTTCATGAAAAATATGACAGATAAAGAGTATGCCGAGGAATGTCATCCCAGTTCCTTCCATGGCAGACTGAACACCGACCCAAGCAATATCAGGTGGTATTTGCCACTTTTCGGTGTTTATCACCCACAAAAGCGTAAATTGCGAGTACCTAGTTCTTGATGCCGCTGCCTTAAAGGAAGGTGTCAGTCTGAACTCTTTGCTGCTTACCGGTCCTGACTTGCTTCAGTCATTGCTAGCTATCCTCTTCCGTTTTTGGAAAGGGCGCATTGCACTTACTGCTGACATCAGGAGACGTTCCCTCAGTTTCGAATTCGAAAAGAGGATAGTTGCGTTATCTATGGCGGCCTTCGGCACGCTCAGAGACCGAGAGGTAACCCTTGAAAGAGTACAGAATGACAGCATTCATCTTCGGTGTGTGCTCTAGCCCTATCATCGCACAATACCTTAAAAATAAAATTGCGAGAGAATTTGAGCAATCGTGTCCCGGTGCCGTTGACGCGATCCTTTACGATCATTGCATGGAAGATTATCTGGAATTGCATGATGACGTTCGTGCGGCGGCCCAGATCACTGCTGACATAGTGCAAGTCCACAATGCTGCATGCTTAGAAATGAAAAGGTAGATTTCTAACGATCGGGCAGCGCTAGACCTCGTACCCCTAGAGTTGCGAGCTGCCCAACCATCGGAAATCGACCTTGGCTCAATTCCCAGTGGTATCAGAGCGTTAGGGATCTCGTGGCAGCCTCTCGCAGACTTGTTAGGTTTTCGCACTGGGCTTTAAGATTCATTACCTCAACTGCTCACGAAGCGAAAAGTCCTTTCGCACTTAATGCGTGTATACGACCCCTTAGGTTTGCTAGGACCGGTCATAATCAACGTTTGTATACTCTTCCAACAAGTATGGTGGTCTAATATCGGTTGGGATACTGAATTTCCACCCAATTAAGCCTCAAAATGGACTAAGTGGCTCCAAGCAGTTGCCAAAATTCCACGTTGGTACGAGTCTTCCTTGAACTCAGAACCAATACATTGCGAGTTGCACGTCTTTGTCGACGCCAGCGAACACACACGCTTGTTTGTGTTGCGTATTGGCGTCTATGTACGAAGATGGCTCAATACGTCTCGCTCTGATTTCAAGTAAGGCGAGGACTTCTCCGCTAAAACTGACGTCCATTCCCCGTTTGGAGCTCCAAGCCGCCCTGATTACCTCTCGCCTTGCTCTAACTATACAGAAAGTTACAAAAAAAGCCATCGTGCGCATTTTTTTGGACTGTTTCCATGACTGTCCTGGGATGGTTACGCAGCGACGCACGTATCGTTCAAACCGTTTGTTGCCCGCAGGATAGGATAAATTATTGAAAATTCTAGTGTTGCAGATTGGAATTGGGTGCCAACTGATTTGAACGTTGCAGACGACGCTACGCGTCCGCGTCATATTGACTTGTCTACGTCTTCGCGTTGGTTTGCTGGGCCATCATTTCTTTTCAAGTCTCCAGAGGACTAGCTCCAAGAGTTAGCAGGAGTCGCACCAGTTCGGGAGGAACTCAAATCCACTGAATTGGTGGGACTCCTCATAACGGCACAAACGCCAATAGACTGGCCCGAGTCGGTAACAGCCAATACCCGACTCCTTAGACTGGCGGGTAGGATTAGTGCCGTCAGGGACGTATAAATTTGTAGACAAACAAACAAACAGACAAACAAAAAAGGAACCTAATAACAAGTTAAACAAATAACAAAAATCAAAACGAACCGCTTGGGCTTGTTCATAAAGCATTTTTCTTTAAAACTTATAAGGTTATTTTGATTTTATTTATTTTTTCCTCGAAAAAGTTGCTGTTGTTATTCACCACTCAAGTAGCTACCACTTTTTGGCAAGATTAATATCCGATAAATAAGATACTTTAAAATAAATCTAAAAATTTAAATATAAAAACTGTCAGAGTGACTGACTGACTAACATATAAACGCACAGCCCAAACCGCTGGATCTAGAGATTCCAAATTTGGCCAAACTCCCTAAGGGGGTGAAATAGGGGATAAAAGTTTTTATTATATGTAGTCCCTCAGTTTTGAAGCTAGGATCTTAAAATGTTGTGTTGAGACTTACAATTGCAAATTAATATTTACGTACATGTCTCGGTGTTTTAGAAAATTCTACCCCCCAAAGGGGTAAAGTGGGGAATGAAGTTTTGTATAGAAAATTATATAGGTAATTTCAAAAAAAATATTATGTAGTTCTTTGTTGGAAACTGACGCGACGTATATCGGTGTTGTTTAAATTTCAACCATTAAAGGGGTGCAATGGGTAAATAAACGTAAAAAAACTTTTAGAATTAGAAAAAGAAAAGATGGTCTTCCCGCCCCACCCAACTTCAATAGACGACCGACCTCAAGGTTTTATGGGATGTTGATTATAAAAGTGACATTTATTTTGAGATCCAACACGGTGCACAATTTCAACCCCTAGTAGTATGAAATTGGGGCATTTAGTTTTTAACTTTATTCAATGATGATTTACTGTTTCAGCGAGAAAAGGTAAGGCTTAAGAATTTTGTTTGAAAGAAAGAACCTATTTAAATATGTGCTATTACTAAGGTGTTGAGAAAATTAAGTAGGTATTAAGTTCATAAAGTTTATGCCTACCTGCTGTTAAGCATGTAGCTTAACAGCAGGTGTATATTATAATCAGGTATATAATCCACAGAGCATCAATTTTTCCGTAGCTTTACGGATCATTTACACATCTCAGTCACGTCAACTTGACCTTCGATGCCTTTATCTCTTCCGATTCCGACACACGGAAGCTTCGTTCAAAAGAGAGAGTAATTTGGCATCTGCGCGGCGGCGAGTCAGTCGTCGCCGAAGGTGCCCGCGCGGTGTGCTTGCTCTAGCGAATTAGCTTTTTGAATGAGGAAAGGAGATAGAGCTACGGAAAACGCAGATCTGGTGGTTCTAAATCGGCATGATGATTATTAGTGAACTTATTGCCGCGCTCAGAGACGTAATTTCACTTAAATAATGTAATTATGTTCTCTGTTAAATAAGACGTCGAAGTCAATCACCTCAAAAGTAGCTTTCTACCACTTTTTAACCCTGTTAGAGGATAGGATAGAGGAGGAATTTGAAGTAACTAGTCAGTTGTCTGTACCTTTTCATGAAATAGATATTTATTAGTTCCTGCAACAGCTACCGATAAAATCTTTCTTAAAGTAAGTAAGTATAAGAAGACATTTGTATCGTCTATCTATCCTATAACAACTTAATTATATGCAAAGCGTAGGTATATCAGAAGTAAGTAGGTGTAATATTACTAATTCTAACATTCGTGTTACCCTTTGGTTTCAGACTTGGTTACTAGAAACGAAGTTCTACGGCAACCTAAGCTTTACGCAACCGCTGAGCGAACCCCTGTCGATAGGATCACACATTATTTGCACCGGCACACCCAGAGATCATACACCACGGTGAAGTTTTAAACTAATCCATCCATTAGACCGAAAAGTTGTAGCAAAAAACAACCTGAAAACAAAAACAGCTTCAAAATTAAATACCTCTAAAAAGATACCTCTAAAAAGCAAGAAATAATATTAAAATTACTAGTTACGTTGTTGTTTTTGGTGTTTACAGGTTTTTTAAAGGAGGTTTTTCTTTTTTTTAATGCTTTTTTATTTCCAACTTTTTAGAAGTATGTATGTATGCTTGTAAATATTTTTTATCTTCATATAATATTTCGTACTTCGTAGTCCAAGTCTAGTCCAAAACGTCGTAGTCCATAGCTCGGTTTGTTTTGGATTGTCATAAACCTACCAATATCTCATTTACTATAATAATACTAATAATAATAATAATAATAAAAATTTTATTTGCTTCCAACACGGTATAAAGCTACAAAAGGTAAAGTGCACATGTTTCGCCATTAATAGAAATAGTATGCAAATGTAATAGTAGTTTATGAAACTGACGCATAATGAGGGGTATTCAAACATGAATATGTTTTTAATAGTATCACACGAGTGTTTAAATACCCAGTTATGTGCAGTTTCATACACTACTTTATCTACTCTCATACAATAAGAATTGAACCTACTAAATAAAAGATCAATTTTAAAAGAGTTTAAAATAGTTTATTCATTTATAATAATTATAACCTACTCTTTGACATTGAGTATTTAGACCATAACGAGGAACACTTGAACTTGTCAGACAATTCCTGAAAATAGGCCAATAATAGGTACGTTTTCCGAAAACAAAGTAGCCTTTTTTTGCATTATCCACGCCATAAAGTCGTAATAGCATTGTGATCGACGCACAATTGGACTTGGAGAGGATTTGGTGTTTCTGCATAAGACCATTAACTTTTCCTCTAACTGCGAGCGGGTTCTTGAACCTTTTTTTCTGACAGTCACATACAATATGCCTAGAAAACCTATTACCAAAACTTTCCATCCAGCGGCAAGCCGGACAAATTTGGGTAGGCAGTCGCCTGTCGTCAGAATTGGCAACGAATACAACCACATTGGCGCAATGCTGCCTAATCTCGATGTGTTCTCCGACTCTCTCAATAGTTTTAAGATTAAGATTGGAAAGGATCTTTGTAAAATGTTATTCGTGTTCCGTTTTCATTTTAATTTATTTTAATTGGATGACCGCTGAGCTACCGAGTCACTAGTGGGAACGTCGAATTTCTTCTAGTATATCAACTCTTACGCTGCAAGCCAGCGCCATCTCACCAATGTAAAAGGAATTACCTCGACATTCAACTGAACATCTTTCCAGATATTTTTAAACAGTTGATTAAGATGAGAAAGCTATATAACTTTTTAAATATATATTATATAGTATATTATTTAGTATTATATAAAATTAGCATTGTGAATGCTTAAATCTCAAAAATTTAAAAATCTTAATATTAATTAAACGGAGATTTTTGCGCCATCGCCATTGCAACGCCAACTTTTAATATTGTCCTACTGTATGTACAAGTCACTAGCTGTTTTGTTTCCGCTTTAGGTTTGCCGTGAACATAGGCTTGGGGGACCCGAAGGGAGACAATATCTCGGTGCACTTCGACGTGCGTATGCCGCAAAAGAAAGTTATACGGAATACACACCTCAATAGAAAGTTTGGAGTTCAAGAATATGATGCTTATAGGTAACCATCAGTTCTTTTTGGGATATATCGTAAGGCTCAATTTACATTGCGTGTCAGAATAATAAATAAATAATTAGTAATTGACCGAGCGAGCGCGAATTTTTTTGCCACGCTAGTTTATCGATTTTTTTCAAAATGGCGGAGATATGTAAATAAAACTTATTTCAGTCGGTCTTTCCGGCGCTGTTTGTTCTCATATGAAAATTTGTGAGCAAGTTCAAAAATTCTATAGAATTTGTCAGTGTAACCAGTTTTTCAAAATAACGGAGATATGTAAAAAAACATATTGCAGTGCGGCTTCCGGTGTTGGCTGTTCTCCTCTACTTTTTTTCTCTTCGATTCTCGTAAAGTTTTTTGAGCATGTTCGAATGTTCGAAAATTATACATATGGAATTTATCAGTCGGGCCAGTTTTTCAAAATTTTTCAAAATGGCGGAGATATATAAAAAATACCGGACAAGTGCGAGTCGGGCTTGCCCACCGAGGGTTCCATACCACCTACATTATAAATAGTTCAGAAATTGAGTCTCGCAGTTTTTTTTCGAGCTTCTCCCAAAATTGAATTCCCAAAACTTATAATTTTGTGTTTAATAAGTGATATTGTGGTTATACTAACTACACAGTGCATACCTAAATTAGTAAGATAGGAAACCTTATCAAAGAATGTACTTAAAATTACTTTAAATTCTATTTTGTGAAATGATTTATTTATTGTGTACCTATCAGTGACACAATAATTTTTAGTAGGTACAAAGCTACGCCATCTAGCATTTGTGTTGAACTAATTTAAAAATAATTGAAGTAAGCAAGGATTGTGCTTTTTTACGAGCTATCTGTTATCAGTCTAGATGGCGCTGCGCGGTGTCGTTACGACTTACGATATTTTGGTAAACATCCTGTGAACAAAGACTTAAATTAATAATAGTAACGAAAGTGTAGCGTGTTGCCTGTCGCTCCTATTCTTAGTCTTTAACTAGTTTTAATTAGTTTAAGTTTTCTAGTAAATAAGTATTTTTGGCAATAACTTTCTAAATTCTTTGAATATAAGTGCTCACCTGGTAGCAAATTAATCACCAATTCACGGCGATTCTTATTATGTTTATAGTTTTACCATCTCTCGTACATTTTTATTCACTTTCATACAAATTTCCATATTTTATTGAAAAAGTGAGGTTACAATTTTGTATTTATTTTGACATCTTCTTGTTTTTCATGACAGTTTATTTTATTTGCTTTGTCTCAGCATTTCCTCACATTTCAGTAGGTTGTATATCTTTTTATTATTCTTCTCGCTCTTTCATATTGCTACCGAGTGAGTACACAAATTCTCATTTCGAAATCTTAAATTATTTTTCTTCTACGCGATTTCTTTCGGTTTTCAAAATTCCTAGTGTGTATAAAAGGCTCCGTTTCTTTGATTCGGCAGTCAGTTCTTCGTCGAGTTTTACTCCGCGTAATTCGAACAAGTGGCCGTTCCCGGTCCTTAGGCAAAGGCCGGGGACTCAAGAAAGCCCCGTGCTACCAGTGACAGAAGCCTCCAACCCCTCGCCGGTCAGCACCTTCGACTCTGTTTCCGCTGCACGACCTCTTCAGCTGCTGCACGAACTCTTCAACCGCTGCATGAACTCTTCAACCGTTGCACGAACTCTGCTACCGCTGCACGAACTCTTCAACCGCAGCACGAACTCTTCAACCGCTGCACGAACTCTTCAACCGCTGCACGATCTCTGCTACCACCTACGTACGAGCTGCGTCTACGCTCCACGTTGACACTCTGCGACCTATCCGTGCTCCTCTCCGTACGCAAGATCTCGTTCCCTGTCCCTCTATCCCCTGAAGACTGTCCCTCTATCCCCTGAAGACTGACCCTCTATCCCCTGAAGACTCGCCCTCTTATTCTCTTCCCCGTACTTTAAGTTTAGGTTTAATTGTAAATAAATAATAATTGTAAACTATTTTATCTTTCCACTTCACTCCTTACTAGTTAGATACTATCCATCCTCTCTTAAGTAGGCTCTCTCTTTCTCTACTCTCCTGTAACGCTACAAACGATGCATTGTTTTTTGCTTGTATTGAGCTGGAAAAAAAAAGTGCTTTATTGAGGCTCCATTCTCTAGGCGGGCACGCCACTGAATGTGTGTTTTATTTTTATTTTTTTATATTTGTATAATACTACTAGGTACCTTATTTAGGATTGTGTTTAATTACATTACAAAATTATTAAAATAGGGCCAAGGGGCGGGGCTTATCTGTGCTACTCGTTTGACCGCAAAATTAAGCTAGTTTGCAATAGGAAAATGAGGGAATTTAAAAGGAAAAAACAGAATTATCAATATAATGGTGTTTAATGGTAAAATACACGTAATAATTAACATTATCACCAAATTTCAAGTTTATAGGTCAATTAGAAGTTATATTATGACCGCGCATACCGTCGCTTAACCTCGATGATTGACTACGTACTTTAATGACTATATTTTTTATGATATAATTACAAATATATAGTTTTTTGAGGCATTAATGGCCGTATCTTTTTTTTTAGTTAACTTAGAAGTTTGATTTTTCAGTTTACAGCTGCAAGTACCCGTAGATTTGAGTATATGGTTTTAATTTCAACTCGATACCTCTTCGCGTTCCCGAGATAAAGGGTCTTGACAGACGGACAGGCAGACAGACGGACGAACAAAAAAGAAGGTGCCAGCCCTAAGCCAGACCAAGCCAGATTGACGTAGATTGACAATCCAGCACAATCTGATCACGCCAGATCGCGCCAGATTGCACCAGATCGCCAACAACGTTACACATTCAATCTCTGTCAATCTTTGTCAATCTGGCACAGTCTGGATTGTGTGTGTAATGGCTGCCATAAGGTATTTCCCGTTAACCTAGAACTTTGAAATTGGGCAAGTAATATCGTCTTATACTACAAGTACAGGGAAAAATCTGAAAACTATACATTTGTAATTATATCATAAAAAATAATAGTCATTAAAGTACGTAGTCAATCATCAAGGTTAAACGACGGTATGCGCGGTCATAATTTAACTTTTAATTGACCTATAAACTTGAAATTTGGTGATAATTTTTATTATTACGTGTATTTTATCAACAAATACCAATATATTGATAATTCTGTATTTTTCTCTTTTAAATTCCCTCATTTTCCTATTACAAAACAGCTCAATTTTGCGGTCAAACGAGTAGCACAGATAAGCCTCGACCCTTAGCCCTATTTTTATAATTTCGTAATGTAATTAAACACAATCCTAAATTGGTACCTACCTAATCAAGTGTCTTGTACCTAGTAGTAATATAGTATAGTAGTATACAAACATAAAAATAATAAATAAAACACACATTCAGTGGCGTGCCCGCCTAGAGAATGAAGCCTCAACAGAGCAAGCTATTTTTTTCACCAGCTCAATACAAGCGACTATTTTTTTTTACCAGCTCAATACAAGCAAAAAACTATGCATCGTTCATTACTACTATTTATTCAAATCTTTATTCACACGATGTTCACCAAAATAGCGTTACGTTACGACACCGCGCAGCAACATCTAGACTAATCTAAATAACAAATAACTCGTAAAAAAGCACAACCCTTGCTTACTTAAATTATTTTTAAATTAGTTCAACACAAATGCTAGACGGCGTAGCTTTGTACCTACTAAAAATTATTAAACCAATATTTTAT
This sequence comes from Catoptria pinella, assembly GCA_963556745.1. Taxonomy (NCBI): domain Eukaryota; kingdom Metazoa; phylum Arthropoda; class Insecta; order Lepidoptera; family Crambidae; genus Catoptria; species Catoptria pinella. Next base: position 6,472,634 of record OY750782.1, on the reverse strand, counting down.
CAATATTAAAAACAATAACTAAATATTACTTTATAATACTAATTAACTTATAATCAATATTTAAAACAATAACTAAATTGTTTTACAAAATAGAATTTTAAGTAATTTTAAGTACTAACTTTAATAAGGTTTCCTACCTAACTAATTTAGGTATGAACTGTGTAGTAAATATAACCACAATATCACTTATAAAATACAAAATTATAAGTATTGGGAACTGAATTTTGGGAGAAGCTGGGAAAAAACTGCGAGACTCGATTTCTGAACTATTTATAATGTAGGTAGGTACGGAACCCTCGGTGGGCGAGCCCGGCTCGCACTTGTCCGGTTTTTTTTATTTTGACATTGAAAATGTCTTTTCGTTCGCTCTAAAACCGAAAAAGTACGATCCCCTTAAATCTCGGAGAGTTGTGAACATATGATATTAAAAAAACCGCGGATTTACGAGAGCTGTAAGGTGCAAAAAGAATTATTCGATAAAGTCAAAAACGAAAAAAGTTATGGCCGAAATAGTGAAAAAAAGTTCACTTTTTCCCGATTTTTTTATTTTGCTTTGGAAACGAACAATGATATCAAAAATTTGAGAAAAATTCGAAAGACGAAGTTGATAGCGTAAACAGTTTGCATCAACTCATGGTAGGGCCACTAGACACTATGCCGGCGGACACAATCAGTTTACCCGCTGAGTTGAGTATGCGCGCTACAACAAATATGAACGCGCGGTATAGTACAAGATGCCGGTCGCGCGCCGGCCAAAATATTATGTATTCTCCTCCATGGTCGAGTGGCTTTGTACACCGGTTTTCAAGGTGTCGCCATCTCTGAGGTCCCGGGTTCGATCCCCGGTTGGGTCAATTTAGAAAACGAACTTTTCTATATTGGCTCAGGTCTGGGTGTTTGTGATACCACCGTAGTCTTTGATTTTCATAACACAAGTGCTGCTACTTACTTTGGAGTGGAGCATGTGATGTTGTTGTCAAATAAGATCTTGTTTATCACTTCAGATCATTCCCATTCCAAATGAACCGTCCATTCACGATAGAGGTGTTGGTTGATGAGAAGGAAACATTGTGGGCGGTTGACGGGGTGCACTACTGCACTTACACTCACAAGAACCCCGGTCCATTCGACGCTACTTGGGTGCAAGTGCTAGGCATTAAGAATCCCACAGTGTATGTTGGCAAAACTGAAGTGTATCCCACTGCCAAGTCAGCGCTACCTCCTGTCTCTGTCTAGGTAAGTTGTTTATCAAAATCTCGTTTATTTGTTGAAGCTTTTTATTTAGGAGCTCCATACCGAAGCTGTTGCACTGGCGTGGTGGCTGCGTCTGTCAAATGTAGTCATGTATGTTTATTTTGTGTATATTAGACAATGATGTATGCGCCAAAATGATCTGAGCATTCAACCTACCAAAATAGATAATCATTAGACATATTACAACCTTATCTCAAGAGATTAAGGTGCACTTTCATTGTTGTCTTGTGTGTCGTTTTGTTCTGAGAACAAACGAAAGTGCGTTAAGGCGCACTTTCGTTGTCTTGAGTAAAGGTTGATTTTTGTCAAATGTTTAGTTTAGTATTTAGGTAGGTTTGAGTGCTCAAATCATTTTGGCGCTGACTGTACACCAAACCTGGCCGTGCTACACAGCACCGCGTGTGAAGTTCAGTGTGTGGGCTATAAATAGCGTCAATGTTATTTGATGATTACAATCAATCTGCCATCTTGGAGGTTTGGGTGTTTGCATTCCCGGAAGGTAAATACTTTGATTGCTTAGTAACTTCCGCGACAAGTCACACACACTATTATTACTAGAGACCGGTCCGTCATCAGAGGTATATTTTGGGAGCAGACATTCTTAGGGATGGGGTAAATTATTTTGATTTATCGATAAATTAACTCAACTTGACTATAATTAAACAACATGACAAAAAATATATTTTGTTTATTTTACGAATAAACAGGTTCTTACATATAAGAATAAAAGAAATAGGTACTCTACTAAAAAGCAAATACTTAAGTAGATAAAATAATATTTGAACACAAAAACATTTTAAATCAACGTAGTATTAAATATATTGTATTTTATGTTGATTTAAACTATATTTGTGTTCAAATATTATTTTATCCACTTAACATTTTTTTCCCAGTAGTGTATTTCTGTTATTCTTAAGTGTAAGAACCTGTTCATTCGTAAAATAAATAATATATCTTTTTTGTCATGTTTTTTAATAGTAGTCGTGTCGAGTTTATCGATAAATCAGAATAATTAGCAAAAATATTTACCTCATCCCTAAGAACGTCTGCTCCCAAAATATACCTCCTCCGATTACGGGGTCTAATTATTACCAACATTTTTATCTTGGATAGGGTCTGTGCCCAATAACTTGTAAATAAACTATAGAACCTTAGCTTCAATCTGTACATGTGAATTTTCGATACATTATGTACTTAGCGAGCAATAAATTTTATTAAAATGAGGGCGCCACTTGAGGTACATAAGGGCCTTAAGCAAAAATATGCCTGTGTCAGGAGACTCCGCTCCTTCTTACTTATTTTTCTATTACAGTCAATGAAATTCCCTTATCCAAATAATTAGTTAATTAAAGAAAAAATAAAAAAACATTTAATACTATGGTGCTTTAGGTTTAAAAATAAATTATAGGTAAGTACTTTTTAATATTAATAATAAACATATTTATGAATATATTTTTTATCTAAACGTTTCTATGTTTAATAATTTTTAGACTTATTAAAAATAAATAAGACAGAATAAGGTTATATATAATAATATTTACTTTGATTTATTTTATACATTGCAATAAACTTTCAGTTTCTATGTAGGTTAATTTTTTTATCCAATTTGTTATCTTGGAAGACATTGATACACTCGTAAATAGGTTTATTATACAACATGTTACAAAAATACCCCTAATGCCGAATATGGTATATAGGGACCACCAAACTGAACAACATTTACAATGGGACCAACTCTCAAATCGCGAAAAATAAACCAGCTGTTTAAGACATTTTGATATTTTCGATTTTAATTTTTGTATGAATCAGCTGTCTTTTTATCGCTATTTCAGAGTTGGCCCCATAGTAAAAGTTGATCAGTTTGATGGTCCCTATATACCATATTCGGCATTAGGGGTATTTTTGTAACATGTTGTATTTATAAATCTCTTTATTTATTTTATTATACAAATATGCTGAACGTGTTTCGTATTGCGCTCTTGCAAACATTGTCTTATTATAGGGAACTGGTACCACATTTTTCTTTCCCCTTCTACCCTCATTAGTTGGACTAAAGGTTATGTTTTTATGATTTTTTGTTTAGTTTACGAATAGATAGTAAACTGGTTATTTGGTAAAGCTCTTGTGTTGAAAGGTCCTATTCTTAAAATACATCATTAATTTGTATATATAAAAACCTCCTTCAAAAAACCTGAAAACCAAAACAAAAACAGCTTCAAAAATCTACAAAGCAAGAAATAATATTAAAATATTAGTTACGCATATCAATATTAATAAAACATGTCTATTGAAGGTGGGTGGGGCTTTCAGAATTAGAAAAAGAAAAGATGGTCCTCCCGCCCCACCCACCTGAAGCTGTTTTTGTTTTGGTTTTCAGGTTTTTTGAAGGAGGTTTTCCTTTTTTTTAAAAAGCTTTTTTATTTTCAACTTTTTAGTGGTAGGTATGTACGCGTGTAAATATTTTTTACTTTATATAGTATTTGTGGTAAGGTATGTAAGCGTGTAAATATTTTTTAACTTCATATAATATTTTCTATGGTGCACTACACCCATAACTCAATTTCCAAATTCACGCTGTTTGTTTTTAAGGAGTTTCGTTGTGCCTTCATACTTCGTAGTCCAAGTCTAGTCTGAAACGTCGCAGACCATAGCTCGGTTTGTTTTGGATTGTCTTAACCTATCAATATCTCAATCACTAACACAATAATATCCTATTTGACTTGGACGAGTTCCCTCGTGTATCTTCGAAGTCCAAGGTCGAATACCAATTAAATTTAAATGTGACCACTCTTGAAGCATACCGATTCAAACAAAAAATGAATCATCGAAATCGGTTTATAAATAAACAAATAAGTTATACCTGAAAATCCCTAAAAACTCGTGCGATGGTAAGCTAAATAATTGATATTTTTCAGGATTATGAAAAACTACTAGCCAGATTTCAGTTCATTTTTTATGGGGCCACACACGAACTATTTTCTTTCGAATAAAAAAAGAATATTTGAAATCGGTTAACAACGTGAAGTTATGTTAAACATACATAAAAATGAAAAATAAAAAAAAAATACCGTCGACTTAAATAACCTCTCTCTTTTTTTGAATTCGGTTAATAACCTCCTTCTTTTTTTGAAGTCGGTTAAAAAGAGAAAATCACTCACTCACTCACTCATCACGAAATCTCAGAAACTAAAGTGCTAGGCGTCTCAAATTTTGCATGGGGGCTCCTTTTAGGGCGTAGGTGCTCACTAAGACGGGATTTTGCGAAATTCGACCCCTAAAGGGGTGAAACAGGATGGCAAAGTTTGTATGGGAGAACGTGATTCCTTGGCCCGATTGACTTGAAATTTAGCATAGACATTCTTTCACAAAATTAATTGAACACGTGTTTCGTATTTTTTTATATTTATCTCCTAACAGGGTTAAAAACTGGTAGAAAGCTACTTTTGGGGTTATTGACTTCGACGTCGAAATTGAAACTTCTTAGTGCATTTGATTGATTAATAAAATAAAAAAATATCTAATTTTGTCATGTCAACGTAGTATTATATTCTCTTTGGTCATTTCCCCTGAGAGTTGAATAGCGAATATTCAGTGAAACGTCTATGAACATTGGCTATTTTGTATGGGAATCGCCATTTCGGGTTACTTTTGACAGCTAACTTTTGATAAAGAGGTTCTAGTCTGAATAATGATCTTAGTAATATTGGATAAAAGGACTGCTTTGTTATTAACTTACTAACTAAAAAGATAGCGCTGGTTCTCAAGGTAAAATTGATAATCATTAAATTGTAGGTGATACGAAGTTCACAGGGTCCACAAGTTCATTTATATTAAGTCTATGGTGCCAATGGCACCCGCCGCCACGGTGTTCTTGCTCAAGGGAATCATCTATTTGAGTGAGGAAAGGAGATAGAGCTACGGAAAATGCATATCTGGCGGTTATCCAATCCAGTTATGATATATGTTAATCGGCATTATGATTATTGGTGAACTTATTGACGAGAGACGAGAGACGTAATTTGACTTAAATAATGTAATTATGTCCTCTGTTAAATAATTATGTTCTAATTGATCTTATTGCTTATTGATTAGATTGACTTATTGATCCCGCTCTGATGTTTCTTGCTGTACGTCATGGATTCGATAATGTAATGATTCAACAGAACGATATAAATAGTTTAAACGATTTAAATAACGTTTTTTTGATATATTTTTCAGCCTTCCTCTGGTCAACATTGTTTCTTCGTTGCTAATGGCTGCTCGTAACAAGGTAAACAATGTTTAAGTTATTGTTCAAAACAAAAGGCCTTTGTTCTCACTAGTTCGATTCAGTAGTTCGATCGTCGAACTAGTGAGAATTTTTTTTCTCATTTGTTCGACCGTCGAACTAGTGAGAATGTTTGTTCTCACTAGTTCGATCCGTTAACTTATTATTATTATTAATCGAGAAGCAAGAACATTAAGTACCGATATAAAAGATATTGGTCACAAATACATACATTGTATAGGTAATTATAAAATGAAAATCTTTTAGGTATATTTTGTAGGTATAATTATTATTTAAGTATTATTGAAATATAGTAAACGTCAAAATTCGACTGCAAGTAAATTAATAGTAAACAATACAAACAGTTTAAATACATAATACAAATCATTGTCATATCACCCGGAAGTCGTCCACTGGTATATTTCCTTAAATGCATCTATGCCTATAGCACTTAGGTATGTGCATAATAAGTTTAGTATTATAAATATTTGATTATTACATTATTTTTTTGATTTCGTAACCAATGTACCTAATATAATGTTCAATATACATATATCCTTTGGTGGAATACACAAATTCAAAGTTTTTCGCTCTCTGCTTATTGAGATAAGTAAGACAGAGAAAAATATATTTAATCATGTATATTTTATCAAAGTTATGTTTATGAATGTTATGTCTATACCTATACCTAATTTTGTACATTTGTAATTTTGAAGCATTTTTGGCATTTTTTTAGTTTCTTTTTAGTTTCTGATTAAGCTTGTTGAGATAAGCAAGACAGAAAAATATTTTTCATCTACGTATTTACCTATAGTTGTTCCTAAATATTATGTTTACAATAAATAATCTAATTATGCAACATTGTGATTTTGACGTTTACTATATTATAATAATACTTAAATAATAATTATACCTACAAAATATACCTAAAAGATTTTCATTTTATAATTACCTATACAATGTATGTATTTGTGACCAATATCTATTATATCGGTACTTAATGTTCTTGCTTCTCGATTAATAATAATAATAAGTTAACGGATCGAACTAGTGAGAACAAACATTCTCACTAGTTCGACGGTCGAACAAATGAGAAAAAAAATTCTCACTAGTTCGACGATCGAACTACTGAATCGAACTAGTGAGAACAAAGGACAAAAGGTACCTAGTTGGAAATAAAATAAATCCTAGAAACGACTAAGGGTTGTCGATTCGAAAAACGACAAATCAAACAGGTCAAACAGTTATTATGAGTAGGAACGAAATACGTTTAACGTTGTTTGTTGTTTTTGAATGGATTATTTGGATTTCACTAGACTTATTATCGTGGTGCTCAATTTGTACAAGTTGTTTCCTATTGGTTAAATATGACTTAAACCATTCGTCGGTATATCCGAGGATTCCAGAACCATATAATTTTGTCAATAGGATATTGTAAGAAACCTTAACGTAAGCTTTTGTCATATCGAGAAGTATACCTAAAGCAATTTTTTGTCGTTAATATACTGTATAGCTGTTTGAATATAATTGAAAACTGCCAGTGTAGTAGATCTCGATTTTCTAAAGCCATTTTGACTGTCATCCAGGGTGTTGAACTTTTCTAAAAATGCTATTAATTGATTGTACATTGCTTTCTCGAATATTTTTGAAAAAGTTGGTAATAGGGCTAATTGCTCTATAATTATTGGGCACTTTGTGTTGTCTTTTTTATGAATTGGTATTATTATTTCAGTTTTTAGTGCGTCTGGGAAACAACCTTCACAAAAACTCTGATTTATTAAATTCGTTAAAGGTTTAGCTAGTTCATCAGCAGATTGCTTCAAAAGTATGGGAGGTATGTCATCTATGGAACAACTAAGTTTATTTTATATTGTTATGATAAGTTTAAGTATTTCTTCATAGGTTACTGGACGTAAGTACGTACATTGAAGAGGTAGGGGTATTTATGACGGGGCGTCCACTTCTGTTGTCATTATTTAATGGTTTACCTACATCTAAAAAATGTTGGTTAAATATATTCCAAATGTTGTATGGGCATTTCATACAAACGCTATTTTCTTCTAGCACAATATTATTGTAGTCTTTATTTTTAAATTTACCAGTTTTTTCATTAATTATTCGCCACATTGTTTTGTATTTATTTTCAGATTTATTTAATTGCCTAATGTATTCTGTTTTTTTAGATACTTTAATACTTTGTTTTAGTATCTGAGAAAATGTATTGAAGTATTTTCTTATAATTACATCATTTGTATCTTTAAAATTATTTTAAGCATTCTTTTGTGTTTGCAAGATTTTTTTAAGCCGATTGTTAACCAATCCTTTTTTGGTTTATCTTTTACTTTAATTGTAATTACGGGTAGGTATACACTTATTTAAATATATTTTGATAGTTTCTAAAAATTAATTGTAATTTTGGTTGATGTTTTTGTTTACATCAATTATTTCAGTCCATTTTATTTTAGCTAAGCTGTTTTTAAAATTTCCTATATTTTCTTTGAAAATAATCGTTTCTTTTTATACCATGTTTTATTTTTATTTATAATTTGTTTTAATCTGATATTGACAGCTTTATGATCAGATAAACCATAATCGTGCACAAATAATTCCTTTAAATATTGTGTACAACTTATGAAAATCAAGTCAATACAAGTAGAAGATGTTTTTGTTACTCTAGTTGGTTCGTTAATTAACTGTTTTAAGTTGAAAGAATGCATAAAATTTAATAAATTTTCAGTTTGTTTATCTTTTTATTTAGAACATTTATTGTTCGGGACTCTTGAGGTATTTAGGTATAAGTTATGGTTTTGTTTTTAAGAAGAAAAATATTTTTTACTTTGTTTTACCTTGTCAATTGAATTTTTGAAGAAATTACATTTGATTGACGTTAAAAATTTATATATTTTATTTCAATGTGAAAACTAGGGTTTTGCATCACTACCTTAAATTACGGTGTCCGTTTTTACCCTAGGAATTTATATTAAAATCCCCAAGAACGATTATTTTGTTGTCGCTATTTTTTATACTTATTGTTTTTACCATTTTGTTCATTTGTTCATAGAATATATCAATATGACGATCGGGCATATATAATCTTACAATAATCGTGTTTATTTTTGGTATTTCAATTGCACTTAACTCTATTATAAATTCTCTAAAAAAATCAACAATATCTTTTCTTTCAATACAGTCTATATTATTTTTCACAAAAATGCACACTAATTTTTACGACAAAAACTGGATGCAATTTTATATCCGGGAAGTATTACTGAGTCGCAGTAGTTTTGGTCTTTCCATATCTCTGACATTGATAATTCATCGATATTGTGTTCTTCGAGTAATTGTTCCAGTAATATAATTATATATTATAATTGTTGTTCCCAATGTTTTGAATGTTTTGGCTTGTGATAAACAGTCTTTTGTTCTTTATTAATACATGGTGGTTCAGTTTGAAATTGAATATGATAATTATTTGCGAAAAGTATTCTGTCTTTCGTTTTGGTTATGGTTACTGGTTTGTCGGATGCTTTTTGGTATGTTATTACTTCTTTTTCTTCTTCTACTGTTACACTTGAACCATGCTGGTAATCTTCTACATTTACTCGTTTCCCTTCCATGAATAACTGGTTATTTCTTATTACTGCGTACAAGCCCTTGTTTCTTGCTACAAGCATTTCATCTCTAATTTTGTGCCTATTTTTTCTTGCATTTTTATCAAAGAATTCAGATATATTTATATTTAATATTATATTTTTATATTATCTTTTTAGTATGTTATTATATTTCTTCTACTGTTACACTTGAACCATGCTGGTAATCTTCTACATTTACTCGTTTCCCTTCTATGAATAACTGGTTATTTCTTATTACTGCGTACAAGCCCTTGTTTCTTGCTACAAGCATTTCATCTCTAATTTTGTGCCTATTTCTTCTTGCATTTTTATCAAAAAATTCAGATATATTTATATTTTATATTATATTTTTCATACAAGGTGTTACAAAAATACCCCTAATGCCGAATATGGTATATAGGGACCATCAAACTGAACAACTTTTACTATGGGACCAACTCTGAAATCGCGAAAAAAAAATCAGCTGTTTCATACATTTTGATATTTTCGATTTTAATTTTTGTATGAAACAGCTGATTTTTTTTTCGCGATTTCAGAGTTGGTCCCATAGTAAAAGTTGTTCAGTTTGATGGTCCCTATATACCATATTCGGCATTAGGTGTATTTTTGTAACACCTTGTATATTATATTTTAATTTATATTTTATTTTATATTTTATCATTCTCTTACTGATTAATTCCATTATAAGAGGTCGGTTTTTGTTGTTATGGATTCTGCCAACTCGGTATGTATGTTCTATTGCACCAGTAACTTACTTACATGTAAGTTCTAGTCTAACAAACATTAAAAATGTAGGAAAAACCTATTATCTTTGGAATTCGACTGTACAAATCTCAATAGCAAAACACGTATTTGCTTTACTGATTTATAGTAAAAATAATACCCACCTACTACTACACGATTCATAACTAATAATTTAACTTTCTTTTTTTTTCATTTTCATTTTTCATTTTCGTTTAAAAAAATATATTTTAACCAATCAACCATGATCGGGAAATCGAATCACTGCGGCCCCTGGAAAGGTGTTGAAACGTCGGGAATTCAAAAAACCAATAAATCCAAACTAAATAATTCTAAAACAACACCTGCATTAATAATATACGCGCTGTAATCCGCAAAAAGAGTTTTATTTCTAACGAACTCTACTCATAAACCTAAGTATACCAATATTAATAGAGGAATTGTTTTATTTTACAGAAACTTAAGTGGAAATGAAGATTTAAAATGTTTCACAAGACCACGAAATAAACATTTTTTTTCTGATTTTTGTTTTATTATGCGTACTCATAAAAAATAATAAAATATATATAAAACAATTACATTGCAGTCAGTACAAATAGGTACTATGGATTTTTATGCTAAGACTTTTTCAAAATTGCTTAGATTCTAAACATTTGAATGTTTAGAAAGATGTTTTTAAATGCTGAAGTTTGTATGTTACTTTCAAACTTACTTTCTAAGTAAGAACGATGTTTACTTATTACTAGGAGCATTGGAGCAAGAGCATTGGTTAATAAAATATGATCTGTGCGAGTCGTATTTTTGTAATTTATTTAGTATTGTTAAAAATAGCATTGTAAATGCTAAAATCTCAAATTTAAAAATGAAGTAGCTGTTTCATCTAAATCAATTGTCAACATTTCTGGAAAGATTTAAATTGAATGTCGACGTAATTCCTTGCATTAATGAATTAACGCTGGCTTGTAGCGTAAGAATGGGATATACTAGAGAAATTCCACGATGCCTCGTGACTCGGTAGCCGCGTTTCCTCGAGGTAGCTCAGCGGTAAGAGTATTGGATCGGATATTCAAAGGTTGCTGGTTCGATTCCCGCCCGAATATAATAATATGATCTGGTGCGAGTCGTATTTTCCTAGTATGTAAATATTTTTTATTCAATGCTGAGGTAGACGGGTTGGCGTGTTCGACACGGCCACAGAATTATTATTAGTACTGACGTACAGAACGGCCACACTCCACCTCCCGCCGATCCGAGATACCCGCCGTTTCCTCGTGGTCATACTAGTTTGTCATACCAGTATGGCCACGAGGATATACATGTCCTCGTGGTCATACTGTAACGCCATATTATACGAAATAGGTTTTTTCTTCCTCCTGTAGATATAAATACTTTTTTGCGTGTTGACTGAATAATTTTAGAATAGTTAGAAAAGTAAACAAATTGAAGTTTGCCTACTTAACAGCAAATAAAGAAATATTTTAAAATATTAATTCGAAATTTTAAATCCCTCCCGACCCGTCCACCCACTGGACTTTCCCACTGGTGGGTGAACGGTAATTCACGATTGCCCCTCTACCCACTACGCTAGTTTAAACCGAGTTAAGTACGTCTAGTAATCGACTAATTTATAAATTCGATTAATTATTATTATTATTCAATTCAAACATTTATTTTGCATGATAATGCACGATTCATTTATGTGATAAACCACCTTATTTTTGTTTGCTTTGGCCAGTGATATTAATAAAAAGATTTTTTGCAAAATAAATTCAAAGTCCCGACTCAATACGCATTTTTATTTTATAAAGAGGGAGAATTTGTCAGTTTTTTTGTGGGTAAATAGTACCAGGGTCACAAATCTAGAGGAGGAATTTCTATAGACGTATTTATAAAATAATCATGCATTATCATGCAAAATAAATGTTTGAATCGAATAATAATAATTATATAATTCATCGAATTTATAAATAAAAAATAATGGGCAGCCCGACTCGCATTTGTTTTGTTTTTTTACTTAATTAAATACGAAGTTCTGTCTAATTCCTTCTAGCTCTTTATATTTATTTTTCATAGTCCGGCATTTGTTTTCCTAACAGGATGTGCAAAAATGATAGTATGACCAAGAGGACATGTATATCCTCGTGGTCATACTGGTATGACAAACTAGTATGACCACGAGGAAACGGGGGAGATACCGCACCTCCGCCCACAATCGGTTGTCAGTTGTCAGTTGTACGAGCACAGAGTTAATATAATATATACTATCATAGAGCTTAACAGATGTCAAAAGTCAACCCTAAAAAGTTCACGCCCACATTCGCAGGCTCGCAGCGTGTACAAACGTAATCTGTTTATGTCATAGCGAAAATTTTTCTAAGTCTATGGTTTATGTGGTAGTTAAAACGCACTTTTTATATGGCGTGTCCGAGGTGTGACACGGCCCAAACGAGGTGGAGGTGAATAAAGTTCGAACTGTCCCCTCATCGGTAACAGGGGGACAGATCAAACTTTTTTTGTCCGTTCTGTCACCCCATGGGGACAGAGCAGGGTGACATCAGATCGGAAAATTTCTTTTTGAACCAAGACGCGCACGGTCCGTCGGTCGCCGCGTAGCGCCTAGATGCTTGCATAATGCTAGTTGTGCGCGTGGATTTCTGCTAGAGTTTTATTTTAACTGTGAGATTTATACAACCTGTTACAAAAATAGTTAAGGGGCTGACATGAGCCAACTAGCGCCGCCAGTCGATTTTATTTTATTTATTCTAAATAAGCCCAATTTCTTAAAAAATAAATCGATCAAGGTTTTGTTAATAACGTCTAATAACGCTAATTCTTTATATTATTATACAATATTATTTTCTTAGCTATGCGTTATCGAGTGGTACACAATTCATTTTACCCATTGAAGTTAAACTTTGTTAATTATTTTGATGGAACATTTTCCATTTTAAAGTGACGTCTTTACGTCACTTTAAATGCCGAGGTCATTTTTCGGGTTCCGTAACTCAAAAGGAAAAAACGGAACCCTTATAGGATCACTTTATTGTCCGTCTGTCTGTCTGTCTGTCTGTCTGTCCGTCTGTCAAGACCCTTTATCTCAAGAACGCGTGGAGGTATCAAGTTGAAATTAAAACCATATACTCAAATCTACGGGCACTTACAGCTGTGGAAAAATCAAACTTCTAAGTTAACGTAAAAAAAAAGATACGGCCATTAATGCCTCAAAAAACGCATACGGCAACGCATTTTGACACCCTCAAGGGAATCAAAATTCATAGGGCACTTCCCGTTGACTTAGAACTACGAAATTTGGCAAGTAATATCGTCTTATACTACACAAGTACGGGGAAAAATCTGAAAACTATACATTTGTAATTATATCATAAAAAATATAGAAATCAAAGTACGTAGTCAATCATCAAGGTTAAACGACGGTATGCGCGGTCATAATTTAACTAACTTTTAATTGACCTATAAACTTGAAATTTGGTGATAATGTTTATTATTACGTGTTTTTTGCCAACAAATACCAATATGTTGATAATTCTGTTTTTTTTTCTTCTATATTCCCACATTTTCCTATTACAAACCAACTTAATTTTGCGGTCAAACGAGTAACACAGATAAGCCCCGCCCCTTAGCCCTATTTTTATAATTTTGTAATGTAATTAAACACAATCTTAAATAGGTACCTACTTAAGTGTCTTGTACCTAGTAGTATTATACAAACATAAAAATAAAACATACATTCAGTGGCGTGCCTGCCTAGAGAATGAAGCCTCAACAAAGCAAGCTATTTTTTTTACCAGCTCAATACAAGCGACTATTTTTTTTCACCAGTTCAATGCAAGCATTAAAACAATACATCGTTCGTTATTATTAATTACTAATTTAAGTTTAGTCTTTTTTCAAACGCTGTTTACCAAAATATCGATACGACACCGCGCAGCGCCATCTAGACTAATCTAAATAACAGATACCTAACTCGTAAAAAAGCACTACCCTTGCTTACTTACATTATTTTTAAATTAGTTTGATACAAATGCTAGATGGCGTAGCTTTATACCTACTAAAAATGTTTGTGTCCCTCATAGGTAGGTACATAATAGAAGCATTTCACAGGTACATAATAAATAAAGTATTTCACAATTGACACGGAATAGGTTTTGCTTTAAAACATTGAACGCATTTTGATAATCTGGAACGAATCAAATTACGAATCCCATGAATCCAAAATTGGTGTTGGATAATCGGTTGCAGGGTACGAGGACCACAATGCAAGTAAGTTATATGGAACTAATCTACTATCATTAAAGATAGACGTGAACCTTTAGGTAATAAAACTGGATGTTTAGCAGATACGGGTAAGTTAGAATGTTTTAATCATCCCCCCACTCGGAAGAGACCCGAGTCATCTACAAATGGACGGAGTTTCTGGATGGCTTTAGAACTCTGCACGTCATCGGTAAGATACGACTGCTGTTCATGTTTTAATTAAACTCTGAAGCGAAGAGTTTAATTCTTTAACGGTAAGCGTTTTACTGTGTACGGGATGGCATGATCATGCCGATATAAATCGTAAACACCAAGCAAGAATGCGCTGCACGCGCGTTCGTTCTAATAATATGGATACGAGACTAGGCTCATCTGATGCAGATGTAGCCTGAGCTAAACACGCGTTGGGACGCAGTTCCGGAATCTTATCGGAGGAATCCAAACGAGGATTACCCGGCCAATAGGAAGAATCTTTCGCTAACCAATCCGGACCTACCCACCAGGCAGAACATTCAGCGAGTTTTATCGAGCTTAGGCCTCGACTGCAGTGATCCGCAGGGTTGTCATGAGTGGAGACGTGTTGGCAGTGTTCGAGGGAAACGTCTTCCGTTATTTTTACAACTCGATGTGCAACGAATGTTTTCAGCTTATCAGGTTCGATGTATAGCCAGGAAAGCACAGTGCTACTGTCAGTGAACGCAATGACTTGATTAATTGAGATTTTGTTTTTCAACAAGTTATGCATGTGTTTAAGAACGCGTGCAAGTAAAACAGCGCCACAGAGTTCAAAGCGGTTTACTGTTAATGGTTTTAAAGGAGCCAGTTTAGACTTGACGATCAATAGATGCACTTGACATTCATTAGGACGGACACTTTAAGGACCCGTCACCGAATCCTATCAATTGATGTTGAGCATCATCATCAGCTGTAATTTTACGAGGAACAGTAATGTTTTTAACATATTCTAATTAAATTCGGAAGTTTCGCCACTTGTCAGAGATATTTGTGGGAACAGTGTTCCCAGCCTAAATTAAGAAGTCAAAGGTCTTGTAAAAGAAATTCTGCTATAAGTACAACGTGCGCAAGCCATCCAACAGGATCGTAGATGCGAGCGATACATGACAGAATAGCGCGCTTAGTGAAACTTGAATTCAATGCTGAAATTGAATAAGTATAATATAAAGAGTCTTGACAAACAGACAGACGGACAACAAAGTGATCCTATAAGGGTTCCGTATTTTCCTTTTGAGGTACGGAACCCTAAAAAGAAGAGGAAAGAGGAAAGAAGGAAATGAAGTAGCAAGTGGCGAGGAAAAGAATGGAGGTAAGGTGAGCAGTAGTTGATACTAGCACGGGGAAGTACTGGAAATGTCGTCGAGTAACAGCGCCGCCGCCGGGTGGCTACGTCACTCGGAAGAAGATTACGTCAAACGGAAGGGTGGACCGCGACAATCGGTACTGTGAGGCCTTAGCCTCATATTCAAACTTTTTGGGTTCTGTAACTATTTTATTACAGTCTAAAAAAAAATAATTTCTCGCCTTCCTCACGACAGTACACCATGTCACTCGGAGGAAAACCACGTCGAACGGGAAAGGTGCCTTCGAATACACGAAGAAATCTTTGATTACTTGTAAGCAATTTTCAAGTGCTATTATTACCTTAATGAAAACTTGTACTTTCTAAGGAAACTGTTACTAACTACTTTAAATTTTAATTTTCTGTTATTGAAGGAAATTAATTACTACTTTAAATTTTAATTTTCCGTTAATCAAGGAAATTAATTAAATGTAGATAGTAACACATTCCTTAGAAAGTACAAGTTTTCATTAACTTTTCCAACTTTTATAAAATCTGCTTCGCTTAATATCATTGAGCAGTTCCTGTTGTTCACATCTCGCAAAATGTTATTGTTTCTGAGTTTTATTTTCTTATGCTTGCATCAAGGTGTACTTTGCGGTGATACAGTGGTAAACACATTTTTATTAACACGAGTCGCCTCATTGCTTGTTTGTCCTATCTACTATTGACCACACATTGTTAATTTATTACAAGATTCCAACTTATTACACAGCCACTTATTTTATTTAAATGAACAGAAATATAAAGATTTAAATGAAATAAGTGGCTAAGCACAATATAATAAAATCATATCACAAAGAGAAAGCCACGACAACTTTTTTACCAACGGTAGATAAGACAAATAATCACGAGGCAAGCACTGAGACTCTTCCGTTTTCATGGTGTCGCCTCTGAAGTTCCACATGGATCCACGGTCGAGCCAGTGTAGAAAAACTCACTTTTATATACTGTTAAATTATGTCTCGGGTCCTTTGTTGTTTCATTCCAAATTGTAAGTTTGAAAAATTATTATAAATAAATAAATATTTGACAACATCACATTCATTGCTCCGATTCCTCCGATTCCGATTAAGTAGCTAAAGCACTTGTGTTATGGAAATCAGAGACATCACAAACACCCAGACCTGACCCAACCGGGGATCGAACCCGGGACCTCAGAGATGGCGACACCTTGAAAACCGGTGTACAAAGCCTCTTGACCACGGAGGTCGTCATATTGCTTGCTAGGTCTGTCTTCACCGAGTCGCTTCTACTTTCAAGTCAACTTGCTTCAAACGCATGCAATATTCATTGCCTCCAAAGCATGTGCTTCACGTTCAACTTTCTGCTATACAAATTTGACGTTTCTTTGAGAAGATAATGCGCTATTGCATGCCCTGAGGCATGCCTCTGTTGAAAGCGCAAGAGGAATGCAAAAGCGTGTTAGCGTGCGCTTTTGCATGACTTGAGGCAAGCGTCAGATGAAAGTGATGGGGAACGGAAAAGCGATCGTATGAATGCACACCTTAAACAACATCCAGGACCCCGATTCTGCTAATCTTAAGGCGGTACCCTGACCGAAAGTGGCGCCGCGGTTAACTTTATTTTCCCCTACTGGATAGTGCTTGGCCTTCTCCTCACCTGATGTTAAGTGATGATAAGGACGAAAGTGTAATTGCTCTACACCCGGGATCCTCATCGCTGGGGAACTGGCTATCTTACCTCTTACTGCCGGAATACAACAATTTTCAAATTGTCGTTATGGCATCAGACTTAGGAAAGATGGTGGTAGCTAGCCAGAGTAGCCAGGCGGACTTGAAATAAACCCTACCACCAACCAAACCGAGTACAAATTGCACTCCCCTCCTGGGAATCGAACCCGGGACCCCATTTTTTTTTATGCTGAGGTAAAACGCATTTACGCTTCCCTCCCCGCAGGTGATCGGGAGGTGGCATGTGAGACTCGCCACGACTGCCTCCCGTGATCCCACCCAGCCGTGTGGCTCAATGGGATCTCGCGAGGAGGGAATACCCACTAAAAAACCCTAGCACTTACCCTCACGCCGCTAGTGCCGCCAGCAATGACGCTGTGTGGGGGACCGGGTTGGCAATCACCCCAACAACCCGGGACCCATAGTGGTTCGCCCACCACTAAACCACATAGGCGGTTAAAAATTTGATTATTTAATACTAGCTTCCGCCCGCAGCTTCGCCCGTGCCCAGGAATGGGATAAAAAATAGCCTAGTCCTTCCCCAAGGTTCCATCTATATCTGTAACAACACTAATAACAGATGATGGCGATGTAAGAGGCGTGAATTATACGTGGTAAAATACTAGACTATGGGCCCTAAAAAATTCCACGTAAATCCTTTTCTATTCACAACTTTTTAAATAAAAATACTCTGAGGGTGCCACTTTCGGTGGGGTATCCAACTTTTAAAAATTAAAAAGAAAAACCTCCTTCAAAAAACCTTAAAAAATTGCCTCCTGCAAAAAGCGACAGCTCTAAAAAGCAAGAAATAATATTCAAATATGCATAATTACTATTCAAGTAGGTACCTACGCATATCTGAAATTAAAAAAAGTCTTATGAAGTCGGGTGGGGGTTTTGAAGCTGTTTTTATAGCAATTTTTTTAAGGTTTTTTTAAAGTAGGTTTTTCTTTTTAATTTTTAAAAGCTTTTTTGTAATAGGGATACGCACGCGAGAGAGATAGCAATAGAGATGCGAACATGACGTGCGCTGTCTCATTTCCACGTGTTATTGCACCGTCTGCCGCAAGTCTTTGGGTCGAGTATAAAATTAGCAGAATCGAGGCCCTGGGGCCCTATTTTGAATCATTCGGCTGGCGTCGAGTGAAATTTCGAATGAAAATGAGTAGTGAAGAGTGCTCGACGACAGCCGAATGATTTCAAAAATAGGGCCCCTGCTCGTAAATCTGAGTTTACTTGATTTAAAATTATCGATTGTATTAAAAAATTTAACATTTTCCCAAAAGATAAATAATACCTATTAGAAAAAATACTTGAAAAAATCGACTCACCCGTAGCACCTCAGACCTTAATATTACTCTAATATTATTTATCTTAATATAAAAATAGCATTGTGAATGCGAAAAATCTAAATTTAATAATTTTCCCAAAAGGTTGTACTGGTAAGTCTTTACAAACTATATAATAAAAAAACACATCAGGGAGCGTAGTGCGAGTTTTTTACTTACTCGATCACGTTAACGTAAACTTCATTTCGTATGGGAATGGGATTGGTGGCCCGCCACCTGGCGGAATACGCGATGAACTTCACCAACGCCTGGGGACAAAAACTTGATTTTAAAACGTAACCTCAACAAAACCCAACGTATCAACGCATACTGACTTCGACAGATGACATTGGCAGTATTGACAGTTTGACACATAATGAAATCAATCTGACATTGACATTTTATGCTGTTCCTATTCTGTTATGTTGGCTCCATTGAACTATATTCGTTATTGGTCCGTTAGACATTTTTTTCCAGAGTGGCCAATATAATGAAACCAACAAAAAGCGTTTTGTTTCTGCAAAATGGCGTTTTGCTTCATGATAAGAAGAATTTTTACAATCATGTTTTTCTAGTTACTACTATTATGTTATGTTTTTCTAGCTTCTCTAGAAACATTTAACATTGAAAAGTAACTACCAATTAATGGGTGGATTTCCCATTTGAAAAAATTACGCGGCACCGATGAAATCGGTAGTGTAAAACGTTGCTTTACAGTTCTAATATTTTTTTCTATGTAGAAGAGGTCGTTGCCTATAAGAGGCAATAAATATTGTTTTATTTGGGTTTCAGTTAGTTAGGAAAAAATAATAGTTAAGCCCCGATTTTATCATTTCGGTAGCTGTCCAGAACACTTTTTTCAGGGTAATTTCCCTCGTACAACAAAAACTATTGATTATTTGGATGTGTGGTTACTTTTATTTTAATCTTGAATAGTGAGGGTATTATCACAAAGTAATTTTATAAGTATATCTACCCAGTTTAGTAACTGGTATGAGTAAACGCATGTGTCCCAGAAAGTCTATTCATTTCGGTGACCTAAAGTTTATAAGGCATATTTTTGCATAGAACAACTCTAGCTCCTCCCTCATACGCTTAAAACTTGCGTACCAGTGCCGCCTAAGTGCTTGTTGTGGAAGAAAGTGCGCAGCTGGCCTGCGGTTCCCGCCAAAAAAATAAGTATTGCTGTTCGGTGGTCATGGGACAACTTTGTTTTCATTTCCGTTTATGGGTATGACTCGTCTTCCAAAGAGCTAGTATATTTAATTGATTATTCGTAAGTTCGCTATTTCTACTACGTTTATTTGAGTAGTATTCATAACAATCTATATTAAATAGTTTTCTTTTAATTCCAAATTTTGTTCTTGTTTTTAATTTCGGTGTCTTCATTTCGGTTGATTCGGTGGCCTAAACTGTCAACCGAAATG
The DNA here is from genome assembly GCA_963556745.1 of Catoptria pinella. Classification (NCBI taxonomy): domain Eukaryota; kingdom Metazoa; phylum Arthropoda; class Insecta; order Lepidoptera; family Crambidae; genus Catoptria; species Catoptria pinella. The sequence continues at coordinate 6,452,659 of OY750782.1, read as the reverse complement.
ATAAAAAACTAACCGAAATGATAAAAAAAATCATTTCGGTGAGTGATGAGAATTTCGGTGCATAATTGTTTCATATCAGTGGATTGTTTTATCATTTCGGCTTATTATTATTTCATTTCGGTGAAAATCCAGGCCAGCAGGTGATATTTCAAAATCTTAAGTTGCATTGCCGTTTTCCATAACTACAAATAAAAACGCAAAATTTCTCAGATATACGATGGTTTTCAGACTATAATAATTTTACGTGGTCGTATCTTCTCTTTTTAGTCAGTAAACTTGGCAGGGTGGTCGTGGTCGTCATGATCCTTCAGCGGAAGTGGAAGTGACCTGTATTACTATTCATCGGCATTCTTCGCTAGTGGCTGCCTTCTTTATGCATACGTGCAAGCGGTCATCCACGGCTGCTCTGACTTGGTCCGTCCACCTCATTGGCAATTTACCACTTGGCTTGACCTAACCCTGCACCGCGACTCGTTCGATAGATGCACCGCCTCGCCGGGATACGTCTTGTAGTTGCTACATGCGGCTGTGGCTTTTCCGTTCTTCAAATGTTTGAAGATGTGTGTGACGATCATGTCTGCATGCTGATTAGGATATGTCTAGACTAGACACGACAGACCGATAGACTAAACAGTTTAGTTCCCAAACGGCTCCTAAACCCTTCATTATCTGTCTATCCTCAATCAGTGCTAAAGTAGTGTCGCTCATCTAGTGTTGCCATTTGATGGTATCCGCGAGTGGTTCAGACTTTTTGACTGTTCCTTACCATAATTTTGGCTTGGCCCCAAAGTTGACCAGTGTTCACCATATTCATTTCTGCATACAAAATTGGAGTCTATGGACAGCCATAGACTCCAATTCTGTACGAGTGTTGCTATAAACTTTGAGTTATTCTCTATTTAGATTATTTTATTTCTCTATCTTTCTGGCTGCTCTCAGTTTTAGCCGTACTTTGTAGATAAGAATTTGGTGGTCTGACCCGCAATCAGCCGCAAGTAGAGTGAGAGCATTTATGACTGATATCCGCTATCGAAATTCAATTGGAATGAAGTCAATTTGGTTAAGATACTTGTCGTCAGGTATAAAGTCTTCTAGGGTGATTCTGGAACAGGCTGTTTGTCGGCCGCAAATTGCACCAGGCGTTCACCTCTTTTATCGCACTGACCTAGTCTCAATCTTAGTCGGTGGAAGTCAGCCCCAATCTTTAGCATTGAAGTGTGCTGCTAATTGGCCCTTATTGTGAATACACAGATCGCCATGAAGCAGAATAAACAGGAAAAAACAGACCTTGCTCATGGCGCTCTCCAGTTCGGCATAAAAACTCTCCAGGTCAGCCTCCGCTGCAGTGCTGGCGCCGCTTTGAGCTTGATGCTCTACTGAGCATCAAGCTCAAAGCGGCGCCAGCGGCAAAGCGGCAAAGCGGCTACTCGATTTCTGATTGGTTATGTGTGTTTCTTATGAGTTTTGGAAGAAGGACGGCAACTCCATTTCGGATCATGTTGTCATTGCCAGAAAAGTTGATGGCGTGTGTCTCGGTGGGTAAATGACCATTCCATTCCAATGAGTTTCACTAAGCCCGCAGATGTTCAGTTCACATCTGGTTATTTATTTTTCACAAGATCTTTAGTCCCGGGCTGTAGTGAGCCAAGTACATTTCCAGTAGCTATCCTCTGGATTTGCCGCATCTTAATTAAGATACAAGTAGTATTTTATTCCATGCGTTACCTGCGTCTCACAACGTCATGGCCGATATCCAATTTTCCACCGTTGCCCCGGACGCAGTACGGCGCCGGTTGCTAAGTGGATTTGCATAGCCATCTTAAGATCTTTGATTGTGATTTCATGATAATTTTCTTGGGATAAGTAATAGTGCAGCGATTTTCTTTTGCCTTCTGCACCAGGTAAGTATTTAAGGAGTGATTTAGATTCTAAAGGTCACTGAAGCCTCTTCCAATTGGTTTCACGGCTGGGTGTATGGCTATGGTGTACTGCCATTGCTCGGTTGTCAGAGCCTCGTCTGTTATTCAGCAGCAACATGACGACGACTGGAAGGTTATTGCCGCAAGCTATTCGTACGAACCACCAGTGCGTGCAGGTAAAGTTGACAGTAAGGTAGGGTCAGATAAAGGTTTTGTTACCGGACCGGTTACCTTACTCACGTCTTACTCACCCATGAGGTCGTATGCATGCATGATAATGCTAGCTATCATATTCGGGATTATAAGGGGATTAACAAATACCCTGTATAAGTATTGCGGTACACCTGTATATGTCTGCTTCGGTGGATTTTAATTTCGGTGTATAAGTTAATTCATTCCGGTGACTAGTTATTTCATTTCGGTTAACGACCGTTTCATTTCGGTGATATCACATTTTTAAACACGTATATCTCATAAGTCTGTAAAGATATTTTGATGGTGTTAAATATGTGCATTTAGAGTATAAAGAAATACAATAAACCACGGTTAGAATTTAAAAAAACTTGATAATAAAAAATTCAACCGAAATGAAAGAAAAAACACGACTTGTTGAAATTGACCCTAATGACCTTTAAATCTCATAAAGTCTGATTTGGGAATGTTCAGTATTTTAAAATTTGAAGATGGGGTTCTCGGTTTGCCATTCTTCTTTCCCATACAAAATTACTGTATCGAATGTTATTTTTTTTCGATAGCTGTTAGTGCTAAGTGTACTGTTTGATCACTAATAATTTCGGACTACACCAAACTAATCAAGGTGAAGCGTGGTTTTACGTCCGCATATTTTTATTTTTATTTTCATGAAAGCGTTCATGGTTGTTAAACAAATTAAGAAAATGTTAGGATGGAAAATTCGAATTATTTTATTATTTTAAATTCTCCATACAAAACGGCAATTTCATACTAAGCCCCTAATATTATGTTGTTAGGTCATTTGAGTGTAGATTATACGTACCCAAGTTTGCAATGCAATCCTGAAGATTTCGAATCTGTTGATGTGATAGGTTTTGCCAACATAAAGGCAAGACATGGGTATAGACCCATATTCAAGGCTAATGCCGCTAAGAGAATAGACAATGACCCGTGTGCAGGCTCGCCTGTAGTGAAGGCCATGGAAGTGTAAATCTCCCACATCAGGTAGGTTTATAAACGTGATTAGGGAATACTAAATAATATACTAGAAAAAATAGGACTCGCACCAGATCATGTTCTCGGACGGGAATCGAACATTGTTCCTTCTACATTGGTGAGATGGCGCTGGCTTGCAACGTAAGAGTTGATATACTAGAAGAAATTCGACGTTCTCACCAGTGACTCGGTAGCTCAGCGGTCAGAGCATTGGACCGGATATCCAAAGGTCGCGGGTTCGATTCCCGTCCGAGAACATGATCTGGTGCGAGTCCTATTTTTTCTAGTATATTATTTAGTATTATATAAAAATAGCATTGTGAATGCTTAAATCTCAAAATTTCAAATAGTGATTAGGGAAATTTGTGATAGTAGGGAACTGGCGCAAAATTTATTTCTTGCCATAAAGAAATAAATTTTAGGGGTAACCGGGGATGTGAGGCGTCAGCCTCATATGCTATTTGGGTTCTGTAACTCTGGTTACAGACTAAAGATAAAAAGAATTTCAAATGCGAACGACAGTTCTCTAGCTTTTGTTTAGAATAGGGAAGCTAGGCTGTGCCCTTCTGGCTACGAATTGTATCATTGCCTATACGTAAAATAAATAAGAAAAGTTATTTAAATCTTTTATTTAAAGAGCGCATTAAAACTGCGATTTCTCTAGAAACTTGTATGGACTCTATACATAAACTACACGTTTTTAGAATTTCCATAAAATAAGCTATACAATGATGTATCATTGTTTGCAGTTCTATGTATCAATGAGTAATAATGGAAAATTATAAATGAAAAAGTAATGTTTTCCGTTTTTTCCGGTTTTTTTTTCAAATTGTATAAAAAGTATAATCTTGTAATTGTCCTTGTTTTGTTTTATTTACAAGTACTTTATAGTAATTTACACTAATCAATGAAAAGAACACACTCTAAAATACATTTTAGGTAGCAGTGGCGAAAAATCCCACCCCCAAAATGCAGATCATAACATTTTTGTAGAACGGCTTTTTCACCCCTCGCCACTAAGGTCGATACTGTACCTAATTTTGTGCAATATAAATTATTATTATTATTAATCAAGCTTTTCTGGATGTCACATTACTTTCTTCAGCTGGGTGATATAGATACTTCAAAAAGTTATTACATGGTAAGTGTTACAGTTACTTTGTAATGATGTCCAATATATTTTTAATTTTTATTTTTATGTCAAATTCATAAAATCGAATTATTAAAAAATAACTTACTAGCTGTGGTGCCCAGCTTCGCTCAGGGAGTTGATATGAGATTGTGTTTTAGTTGGAATAAAAGACGTATTTTTATATTGAAAGCATATTATTGTAACAGAGAGGTGGGTTACGGGATTAGCAGAAATTGACCTGACCTGGCCTTTCTAAGTTTTAAAATCAAATTAATTGCATGCCCATTCTCCTTTAATGGGCACACCTTTCAAAAATAAAATATGTCGATTTTACTTTGTATAATGAAAGTAGATAAAAAATTAAGGGACACGTATTTTTTATTTTTATTTTTAATCTTATTTTTCTATATTTAATCACTGTTTGAAATTTTACTCATTCTAAAAGAGCGTAAGTACATTGTCAGGAAGTTTAATGTGTAGCGCTTTGCCAATTTAACATTAAAAAAATATTATAACTGACTCTAATCTGTGACAATATGTCATTATGGATGTCACCATCATTTCAATAGTGATGTGGCAGTGGGATTTCTGTAATTGATATAGATAATGGACAACATTTCAAAAATAATATTTATTTAAGTTAGTAATTTTATTAGAGTTTACAATAGAAAAACTTCTGTGATATATTTCCTGTTTTTTATAATTTTAATCTAACGTGTCTCGTGGTTATTGTTATTGTTTTATAGTTTTGTTGCCTAAATTACTAATAAAGACGCGCAAATGTGGAAAGAAAATATCGCCTCTACCGCAACGCAGCCTCTGCTGCAATTTTTTTTCATTGATTACTTTACATTTTATTCTTTTTAGCTACCCAATATAAAATATCGCTTGTCACAGTACCCAAATGGTCTGTGGTTAGTTATGTAAGCAATCTATCTCTCTCTGAATAAAGATGTCCGTCTAATAAAAGTGCCTCTTTTATGTTATCACCAAAACATCGATACTCGATAATGGTGTCGATAGTTTGGTAGGCAAGCACTATTATTCGGGCGCATGGTCAACTTCAATATGGAGTTGAAGTTGACCATGCGCCCGAATAATAGTTTATTGTAATTAACTGTCAAATTTGACAATTGATTTTATTTAAAATAAGGCAAAGAGACTCAACTCAAAATTCCTAACTTTCTCAATTTGGACTAGAATTTAGATTTGTTTAATTAATGTAAAAAATACTGATTTATAAATTCTGAAAAGAACACTGAAATCACGAAATGGTTTTCTAATTTTAGTACTTTCTCAAAATGTAATGTTGTCCATTATCTACTACTCACATTTAACTACCCCTACGGTACATAATTATGTGCGCTGTTTTTATGTAATTATATTATAATTCATTCAATTGAATACTTTTACGATTCCAGCAAGATTTAAAATTTGTAAGCTATATATTTACTTATTAATATCATACTTAGATAAATAAAAATTATATTAAAAATATTGATAAGATAAATCGCACATGAAAATCATCACCGTGTTATCTCAATAAAAAATTTAAGGTAATTTTATATTCGGTATCAGCATTTTTAGGGTTCCGTAGTTAACAAGGAACCCTTATAGTTTGCCATGTCCGTCTGTCCGTCCCCAGCCTAGCTCATAGACTCTTAGTACTAGAAAGCTGTAATTTGACTTGGATTTACATATTAATCACGCCGACAAAGTGGTTAAGTAAAATTTTTAAAAATATTTTTATATTTTTTTTATTATTTTTTATTTTTTTTAAATAGGTTCAGGGATGTATTTTTTTTCTTGTCTACCCCATAGTGTGGGGTGTTAATGGATAGCAATTTTAAAAATATTGCGGTTTGGTGGAAACAATTTTTTGATTAAGACATCCGTTTGTGAATAATAATTATTAAGCTTCAAAGGGTAAAATTTTGTTGTGTCCTCACCCCCTGTCAGACAATTGGTTGTTTTTGGATACATGAAAAAATTCACGGTAGTTGAAGAAGTTAAAAGGAAAACTATCACAGCTAAGTTTACAGTAAGTTTAGTAACAGTCGACCAACTTATAAAATGAACTTGGCGCAATACAAATTCCTCATTGGGAACTACTTAAATACGTTGTCGTATATATATTGTCGTTCTCAGAGTCCGCATTATTGATATGGGCTACGGAACCCTACACTGCGCGTGGCCCGACACGCACTTGGCTGGGTTTTTTTGTCTACAAAATGGTAAAAAATCCCTCGTACGCACAAGTAACCAACTGCGCAGTTTAATTGAAATTTTGCGCCGCGCCGGTGGCGTAAGCGTCAGAATTGCCGGATGCCTGTGGCGAATGGTTCTCAAAGTATATTCACGAATTGCTACCTTATTGCTACCAATTACTATCTTTCTTTGTAAAATGCTATTTACAATACTTTCATAAAAAATGCATTTTTTTTAATTAGCCATTCTGATGTCAGGTTTGATGGTTGCCTCCTTGTTTAGTATGAAGGACGCAGAATTTCTTCATCTTTATTTTATCAATAGGTAATTGCTACCTAATTGCTATTAGGTATAAAAATAAGCATTTTAAAATTTTGCGCCGTGTGGGTTTGCGAAGCAATATTTCTTTTTATGCACACGCCTTTACAAATAGATAAGTATGTTGCGTAATGCGTTGGTGTAATTTTCATTATTCTATAAGTTTTAGACAAGTCAATATAGCCGAAAACGTTGGGCTCTCAGTTCAAAGGTTTTAAGAAATTTAGTTTTCATTTTCCTATTAATTAAACCAATAACTCTTTAACGAATATTATTTTTTTGTATTTCTTCAGTTAAAGCTAATATTTTGAAGATTCTATCTTGGGCTCTCAGTTCAGATATGTTTGAACTGAGGGCCATCTTATAGCGAATTGAAAATTTCTGAAACGATGTTAGAAATTCTGTAGTAAATTCTAAAATGAAAATTAATAACACAGAGATGGTACTTTCTGAGACCTAAGCTATGCCTTTTATTGCAACCGTCGGGATTGAGGGCCCAACACATTCGGTTATAAAAGTTTTAATTCACGTTTTAGAAAGTTTTGAACCTATGCTTTCAATTTTTAGAATTTTTACTAAATCCTCTATAAGTCTCAGTTTGATTCGCCACGATTTAAAAAATGGGCTCTCAGTAACAGTTCAGATGCACATCTTAAAACACTCCTCGTAACAACAGCTCGTAGCACTCACATAAAACCTAGCGTCCAAGTAGAATAACAAGTTCGTAGTTCGCTTCGTAGTAACGTCACATCAATACAAAAACACAGGAACTTGTCCGTATCACTGTCCCGTTAGTCGGCGTGGACAATTTTCGTAGCACGGCACGTAGCTCCGTAGCCAACTAATATTCACTCGCGGTTCGTAGCATTGAACACACTACGGACTACACGGACTTGTTAACTAGGTTACCACCTAGTGCATCCGCAAGTGTTGAGTGGTTTTAGTGCTCTATTTATTTCTTCTTTTATTTTCTTCCTTTTCTTCATTTCTTATAAAACTTTTTAGATGTCGGGTACTATGCTTTCAAAAAAACACATTTCATTATAAACGTGGCCTTGACAATCGATAAAAACTTAAAAAATCTGTGCCATCAGAACGGCGAATTTCTAGTCGATAGTTAACCTAGAATTTTCCAGTATTTGTAAACTTTCTAGAACTCGGACCTCTCTTTCACACAATATCCCATACAAAAATGTTTCTGTCTCTCTCTCGTCTTTTCTAAGTTATAAGTAAACGTCTTTTCGTACAAATAACGGTGAAAAACTTATCTTCTATAGGCAAATTATCTCAAAATTTAACTAACAAAAGTAATTTCAAAATGAAAACGTTATTTACAAAGAACCGGCCAAGTGCGTGTCGGGCCATGCGCAGTGTAGGGTTCTGTAGCCCATGGTTACTATACTCAAATGTAGATACTACCGGTTTCACACACCTGACAACATTATTAAAGTAGTTCCCAATGACGAATTTGTACTGCGCCAAGTACATTTTATAAGTTGGTCTACTGTTACTCGTAAACTTGTAAATTGTAAGCTTAGCTGTGATAGTTTTCCTTTTAACTTCATCATATTTACAACTACCTTGAATTTTTTCAAGTATCCAAAAACAACCATTAGACGACCTCCGTGGTCGAGTGGCTTTGTACACCGGTTTTCAAGGTGTCGCCATCTCTGAGGTCCCGGGTTCGATCCCCGGTTGGGTAGGCCACGAACCAATTTAGAAAACGAACTTTTCTATATTGGCTCAGGTCTGGGTGTTTGTGATACCACCGTTGTCTCTGATTTCCATAACACAAGTGCTTTAGCTACTTACTTTGGAATCGGAGCAATGTATGTGGTGTTGTCAAATATTTATTTATTTACAACCATTTGACTGGCAGGGGGTGGGGTCACTTGATTCTAACAAAATTTTGCACTTTAAAGCTTAATAATTCACAAACGGATGCCTTAATGAAAAATTGTGTGGGTTTTCACGTAACCGTAATATTTTTAAAATTGCTATCCAAAGACACCCCACACTATGGGGTGGACAAGAAAGAAAATTACATCCCTACTTCACGTGTAGGGGAGGTAAACTAAAAAAAAAAATATTTTTCAAAATTTTACTTGACTACTTTGTCGGCGTGATTAATATGTATATCCATGCCAAATTACAGCTTTCTAGTATTAAGAGTCTATGAGCTAGGCTGGGGATGGACAGACGGACTGACGGCCAGACGGACAGATGGACAGATGGACAGACGGACAGACGGACATGGCGAAACTATAAGGGTTCCTTGTTGACTACTCTCTTTGAAGTATTGCCCCATCGATATAATATTATTTTTACTCACTTTATTTTCACTTGCTCGGCAAAAACATGGCATTATGTATTATCGTCGCTTAATACCTACCAAAAAAAGATGGACCTAAATAAAAAAAGTTTTTTAAAAACAAAACTTCCTTCAGAAACCTTGTTTATTGCCCTGTTGCGTTTTGAATAAAATTATTAAATAAAACGAAAGTTTGTGCTTTTGAAAAGATAATTCACTATTGACAACAAAACAAAGGAAAAAATATAATCTTCTAAAAACAAACCATAGACAAATAAAAATCCTTCATGGCACAACGTGTTACACGGTATAACATTAAACAAACCTTAAAAATACTAACAAGTACAACAGCTTCAAAAATAAAAGGCTCCAAAAAGCAAAAAACGAGCAAGAGTTCTGAAAACTATTTTTGTAGAGATTTTTGTAGTTTTTTTAAGAAGAAGGTATTGAGTAAAAAACTTTTTTTTAAGTATACCTAGAAAGTAGAATAATGTAGCTTTCTAACAATATCACAATCAATTCATAAATACTTCACAATCTAAATACTAAATACTATGATTTTTAAATCTTGAAACTTATGACTATATTGATTTTCATGTGCGAAATCTGTATTTTTAAGGCTAGGCCAGTTCACGATTGCTTGGTAACTCTGTAAAAAATCCAAAATACATAGGCTGTTCCAAAAGTTTATAGCAACAAAAGATAATATTTTTTTTCTCAAATAATTTTTATTTGGCGGCTAACTTCATTAAAAATCTCAGTGGTGAAAATCACCGACCATTCATGCATGGTTATTTTTTTAAGATAGTTGCACTTCTTTCTTTTGCATAGATGAACGTCTCGCGGAAAGCTTTTCTCTGATAGCAGCTAAACTATCGAACAACTTTTTGGGGGTAAAAATATTGCTGATGGAGTAGCAATATTTTTACCCCCAAAAGTTGTTCGGCTTCATACAGGCCCCGATTAACTTTGTGAGATTTATTTGCCGAAAAATTTACACCACAGAAGAGTCCGTCGAAGAATTCAGGGTAATTCCTAAGGGCATATTTCAACCTTCCGCGAGATGCGTTTTTTAAATCGTTCGAAAGCCCTATTGCATATAGGCAGGCAGGAAATATTACAAAAAACTGTAAACAATTTCTTATCAGTTACTTATTATTTTTTATTTCACTTAAAAACTTTTAGAACAACCTACGTAGGTATCACCATAAAACTTAAAAAAAAATAAACTTCCAATCGTCAGACTTCGTAATTTTCAACGACAGTACAGTACGGACCACGAAAGATGCCACTGCGCAGAAGTCATTTTTAGGCCCACTTTGAGGTGCGGGGTGAGCGCGGGTGCCCACTTTGAGGTGCAGGGTGAGCGCGGGTGCTCACTTTGAGGTGCGGGGTGAGCGCGGGTGCCCACTTTGAGGTGCGGGGTGAGCGCGGGTGCCCACTTTGAGGTGCAGGGTGAGCGCGGGTGCCCACTTTGAGGTGCGGGGTGAGCGCGGGTGGGATGCGTCAAGACCGGAGCGACGCCATTGACGGGCGCGCGTCGCGGCACGCGTGATAGGCCGCTCAGTCGCTATTCTCTGACAATGTTTCTCGTATGTACATGCGCAGACGGCTGCCATTTGTGGTCAACTTTCGTGTCCCGTACTGTAATACTTATGATTTTAAAACAAAAGGATTGTTCTAATATTATTTATCAAAAGGATAGATTTTTATTCTTCCAACACAATAACCGAGTTAAATTTTAATAATAATGATCCAATATTTCAAAAACAATCCAAATGTACTAAATTGTCTTTCTGGCAAAGCGACAATTAAAGTTATGCAATAATCAACCTTATTCTAAATAGATAGTGAAAAATGAAAGAGTAGATTTCGTAAACTGCCTGACCCTAGAAAGAAATTTTAAATAACGCAATTTTGCTTTACTTGTAGTTTGGATATACTCCTGTAAGTATGAATTAGAGAAAAACAATTTAAACTACGTAATTCAATACTAAAATCAAAATAATTCGATGAACGTCTTCCTCATTGTCCCAACGGGCGTTCTAGAAAAATTGTGTACTTGTAGCTTCTTCAGTGCGACGCGGATGGCCTACGTGGATGTCCGCGGCGGACAGTAAAACGTACTATTCTGGGCATCTAAGGGCCGGCGCCCACTGCCGGCACGGCACGGCATTGCACTGAAAAGGATTTTATTACTAATCAAGTTATTTTGAATTTTATTTCAATGATTTTAGAATTCATGTAACTTTATTTCGATACCACGATGCCGCGACGTGCCGCGGATCCTGCGACATGCCACGGGATGCCACGGCATTCCATGAAACGCCGCAGCACGCCATTGCATCCCGCGAGACGTATGGGTTATATGACTTATGCAGCGGTCATTGCGGTCGCACGTGTTTTTATGTCTCTCACACTGACTGAACCATGACACGGCATGCCACGGGACGCGGCGGGATGCCGCAGCAGAACCTGCCGTGCCATGCCGGCAGTAGGCGCCTTAAGAGCGTTCAGTACGACGCGTAGTCAGACGCTGGAATCAACTCTACAAAAGGCTAGTCCGTATAGTAGTCAAACTGTTGTCTATACTCTCCCAAAAGGTCGGTACCCACCATAAACTTATTATACTATATTCTTCGTTCTCAATGTTCTGGAAAAATTATACTTTTTTCACAACGCAAAAAATAAAGACTTATGAGTATTATTAAATATTTGACTTGATAACTCTTTTATCCACAGACCTATGTAAGTAAATAGGTATATTGATACAATGAATTAGTATAAAAATATCTTTAAAAAATCTATAATTCTGTTATTCATAGCTGAAGTAATGCCTCAGGGATACTTAGACCTATATTTTTCTCTATAAGATTAGAGATTTTATTAAGTTGGTATTTACTCCTACTTATAGTAAAATATTTAAGTATTGGCAAATGTTTTAGTGACATGAATTTAATGAAAGAATTTTTTTACCTAGGTTTATTATTATAAAGCCCACCTGAGGTGGTGCTAAATTGTTTTGTGTGACTAACAAGCCGTGTTGGGGTATCCTTCTTAGGCCACGGTCGCTTCGACCCGCCCCCCGCGGCGTACGGCAGCTGTGTAGCCGGACGAACGCCACACGCCGGACGCGGCAAGCAGTGGGTGCACCGTCGTTTTCACTCGCCCGCCCCATGCGTCGGGCGGGAGCGCGCTGTTTTTGGTTCAGTGTACGAAATGAAAAGAACACTTGCAATATTATTACTACAAGAAGAAGAGGATGATGATATTTTAATGAAAAAACTAAATCGCGAGTGGCGGGTGAAAACGACCGTGGCCTTAACCCTTCAACGCCGGCCCGGACGCCTGCGTCCAGCTATAAAATCACTAATTACCGTTGTCTCGTGCCCGCGCGGACTCCTGCATCCGCCCGGGAAATCGGGAAATACATCTTATTATTATCACGTAGAACTAAATAATGAAGATGTTTTAGTCTTCAATTGTTAGTATTTGAATATGGCCAACATATTCATAATTAGAACACAATTTAATAATTGAATAAATAGAGTGTAATTGCGATGTTATCCGGTAAAATATACGGGGTTATTGCATTTTTTGTTCACATCATCATCATCAGCCTATCATCGTCCACTGTTGGACAGAGGCCTCTCCGAGTGCACGCCACCGAGCACGATCAGTAGCTACTATCATCCAGTTTTTGCCAGCTACCTTGCGAAGATCGACGCTACACCTTGTCTGAGGGCGTCCCACACTACGGTTGCCGATACGCGGTCACTCTAGAACTCGTCTGCCCCAGCGGCCATCGGTTCTACGGCTAATATGGCCGGCCCACTGCCACTTCAGCTTGCTAATCCGGTGGGCTATGTCGGTCACTTTAGTTCTCTGTCGGATCTCCTCGTTCCGGACCCGATCTCTTAGAGGAATTCCGAGCATAGCCCTTTCCATAGCTCGCTGCGTGACTTTAAATTTGTGAACCAGCCCTACAGTGAGTGTCCACTTTTCATGCATGTCATGACAGGCAGGACGCACTGGTTGAAGACTTTCGTCTTTAGAATCTGTGGAATAGGTGACTCAAAGACTAGACGAAGTTTCCGATTTGCTGCCCAGCTGTATCCTTCTGTTGACCTCTTTCTTGAAGTTGTTTCTACCCAATTGCAATGTTTGCCCGAGGTAGACTTATTTTGTAACAACTTCGAGAGTACTACCTTGTACTGCAATCGGTCCTGGCATTACATGTTCGTTGATCATAACCTTGGTTTGTCCAGGTTCATCCGAAGACCGATACTTTTTCCTGTTTGCTTCTTCATAGTCGTTTCCATAAAGTGGAAAACCTTTATAAAAGTCTCCGGCGCGCCCTGCGCGGAAGGGTTAAGGGGCCTCCTATATACCTCAAGTGGCGCACTCATTTTAATTAAATTTATTGCTCGCTAAGTGCTAAAATTGGCCACTTTTAGCACAACGAACTGTATTTTAATTAAGTTATTATTTGTAAATAAACTATAGAACCATAGCTTCAATCCGTACATGTGAATTTTCAATACATTATGTACTTAGCGAGCAATAAATTTAATTAAAATGAGGGCGCCTCTTGAGGTATATAGGAGCCTTAAGGTAAGGATCATTCACACAGCTCAGTCACGTCAAAGTCAAGTCAAAAATTGTATCGAAAAATTGATTTGACGTTGATGTGACTGAGCTGTGTCAATGATCCTTTAAAGTTCAAATTATTCCAATAATTTAAATTTAATTGAATAATTTTTTTCTAACAATTTTAAAATTTACTCAATACTATAATAATATGGTGTCTGCATTTTGATTTCAAAAAAGTATTCTTGTCATAAATAAATTAAAATTTTATTACAGGACACCGATGACTCGACAACCTTTGACTTAGTAAGTACATAGTCCAATCCTTTTAGGTCATTGGTTAATATGTAATCCATTCCATACCAATATTTTAATTCGAAGTAACGATATCTGATTGTTTGTTTTTTACATTTTGATGCGATGCCTAAACCAAGTAGCGAATTTAGGGTTATTCCCTGAGTACCCCGATTCCCGATGCCCCCGTCCCGGAAGACCCCAAATACGATAAAGGAGACAAATATATTTGGTAGGTACTAAATTTAGATGAATGGGGGTTAGCCACAATCATAGAATCTAAACTAAAATCTCGACCGTTTCAAGTTTAACAAAGTTCTTATTTAAACCGTGGTCCCCCAGGACGAGGGCCTTGAGAAGCAAGGCACTCAGGGAATAAACTGAAATTTGTTTGGTTTAGAGATACCTACATAGCTAGATTACACTGAAGGATATGGTGTGTCTTCACCGAGTCAATTACCCTTTCCACTTCAACTTGAATGGTCTTGCATCAAATGCATGCCACATAAATGACGTTATTTTGAGAAAATAGGGCATGCGCTATTGCTATTGCATGCCTCTGATGAAAGCGCTACTTTTGGATGAGGATAGAGCCATAGGTTACTATTACTCTCAATGAAAATAATACTGCAGACGCAGATGAAGTCATAAGATTTTGTCTTTTTTTCCAGCATTCTAATGATGATGTGCAATATTTAAACAACCCTGAAGTAAGAACTTTTCATAATTTATATGTAATAATAATAATCAATATATTTTTAATAAAAAGAAAGAAACTCAAAAACGAGTCCCGCCACGATCAAAGGAGTGAGTTGCATTGTCCTTTTTAAAATAACAATAATTAATAGCGTACATCATTATAATGATACTACGCATTCACTTCATGATTGCCACTACCTCCCGGCCCGCTTCGTCATACCGCACCCCCTGCCTCGCCTTTCTATTACGGCTAGCAACGTAAAGCTTAATTTTTGTTTCTGTTGATTTAATCATTACGTTCGTTATTTGTGTTGTTATAGTGATTAAAATGGTAAAGATCCTACATAATGGCGAACCTAACTTGTTATATAAATTAATGACACTCTTTGAACAAGAAAAAATTTTAAAACAGTTGAAAAACATGATTACTTTTTTGTCTTCAGTACCGTTAGCTGTGACGTAATAACGGTCGTCGACGGCAATCACGAAGTGAACGCGTAGTAGGTATTTCACACCTAACTATTTTCTCGATGTTTCGACCGAGTTGCATCGGCCGAGGTCACGGGCTGTGTCGCAAGGTTGTGAGATCACAAATGCCCCATACAGATTTTCTCAATTTCAGGAAAAACCATACAAGCTAAAACAAAATGATCGAAGGAATATTTCTTAATAAATTACCTACAAATTAGACGTATTTGTTATTGACTTTCCAAGTAAAACCAATCATAATAAAATGTAATATATTAATCTATTTCAGAATGTACGAGCGGTAAGTGTTTTTTTTTACTTTTTTTTTTTTTCTTTTTTATGTGTGAAACCTTAATCAAACTTAAACATTCTCCGAGTTACAAAATAAAATTATTCATATTAAAAGTGTTTAGCTATTAGATAAGGAGAAACTATAAAATATATGTACCTTAATTTATAATACTGTTTTTTTTTCAGTTGATACCTATTTATGTTAGTATTTTTAGAAATAATATATTTATGTAAAGCAAAATGTCAAGCTAGTTATCTTAAAGTATGGTTCTCCAAATCATACATTTAGTTATCTAACCTCCTTTTTATCTAAACCTCCTTTTCTAATGTACTATATCGGAGGTTTAACTTTATCTGAGGGGTCCACTTTATCTGGTTTGGAGTTATAAAATTTACTAAATAATAATTTAAAAACTTTTTTTATTACTTTAAACCAGTAACAAGTACCTCAGAAACAGGGGGGGTTGAATAGTCCAATTCTAATCTAATTTATGGTTTTCGATGTCTTTTTATAATGAAGGTCTATAAAATACATCATACGGGACGGGGACATGATGTGTAGGTGTGTGTATACCCAAATTTTTTTCCGTCCCGTTTCGCCGTCATCGTCACGTACATTTTGTTACATATACAAGGTGTTACAAAAATACCCCTAATGCCTAATATGGTATATAGGGACCATCAAACTGATCAACTTTTACTATGGGACCAACTCTGAAATCGCGAAAAAAAAATCAGCTGTTTCATACAAAAATTAAAATCGAAAATATCAAAATGTATGAAACAGCTGATTTTTTTTTCGCCATAGTAAAAGTTGTTCAGTTTGATGGTCCCTATAAATCATATTCGGCATTAGGGGTACTTTTGTAACACCTTGTATTTTATATGCAAAGATCTCATTCCGTCCGGCAAAAAACCCGTCACATATTATGCTGAGAATTGAGTAAAATAATCAAAGGTCGATAACAGAAAGTTGATAATTGAAATTCATTGTTTCAGACCACCAACGCGGAATATAAACTTTTGAATTCATATGGCGTAAGTGACTAAAACAGAGTGTAAAAATTCACGAAATAATTTTAAAGTCAGACACTTTTCAAAAAATACTTATAGAACTATTACAATTAATTAGAATTTACTACGCGTTCACTTCATCATTGCTGCTACCTCCCGGCCCGCTTCGTCATACCGCAACCCCTGCGTCGCCTTTAGTACGGCTAGCAACGCAAAGCTTAATTTTTGTTTCTGTTGATTCAATCATTACGTTCGTTATTTGTGTTGTTAAAATGAATAAAAGAGTAAAGTTCCTACATAATGGCGAACCTAACTTGTTATGTAAATTAATGTCACTCTTTGAACAAGAAAAAAAATGAAAAACAGTTGAAATCATGATTACTTTTTTGTCTACAGTACCGTTAGCTGTGACGTCATAACGGTCGTCGACGGCAATCACGAAGTGAACGTGTAGTACTTAGAACGCTGGTCAGTCAGATCAGTTAGGTGTGTAAAGCTATCGAGAAAAATAACGCGCGTAAAAGTACTCGATAGAGTAATTCTCTATGGAAAAAATCTCATTTCGCTTTTCGGCGTTATATGGCGCTGTACAAATTTTCCATACAAAATTACACTATCGAATGTTTTACCGCGCGTTATTTTTTCTCTGTTCGTGCTACGGGTACTGTATCTCCTTCATTCACTCCCTGGACGGCCATCTTCGGAACAGAACCATGGTTTCAAAACTTCGTTTGTATGAAAATCGACTGGTCCTTAATTATCTGGCCCCAACATATTGCATACACAATCAAAATGGTTTGAGTCAAACCAAAATTGTATTTGTTCAAACCGTTTGCGTCTCGGTAGCTCTTTACGACAACCCTAAGTTTAATTAGGGCTGGTGCCACGTTGGTGGTATTTTACTCTGCCTGACGCTTCACAGCCATCAAATAAAATGGTATTTTGTACTGTTTCACACTAATCGGATTTTATTTTACAGGGAGTGATTCCGACTGTAAGTAAAAATAAAAATAAAAAATATTTATTTAGCGTTCTTTGTCCTTCCAAATAATTTTAAGCGTCAGCGAACACGAGCGACTTTTTGTAGCTGCGATTATCGTGGCGTTATTTGCGAGGATAATCCCAACGTTTTTTTGTCGCTGGCTAAGTAAACCCTTTGTCACTCTTGTCAGTGTAATTTCGCGGGCGATTAGTCGCTGAGCTACTTTTTGTAGCTCGTGGGCGGTAACGTATTGAACTCTGTATGTTCTATTCTCGGCGACAAAAAATCCCTCGTGGGCGGCAAGACTTACACGTTTTTATTAGGTCGCTTTCTTATTTAATAGTTTGTTTCTTGTTTATTTGTTTGTACTCATTTTACACAAGCTTCCCGATGAGCTAGAGACTCTTAAAACATAGGTCAGAACTGGAGACAATACAATATTATGGTGTCATTGAGCAGATCTGATGATGGACAGGAACTCTGTAATAAAACCGTAAACCCCCTCGAGTATGGGCTCATTTAATTCGTCTTGACAATCACTCTGATGGGAGAATCTCAGACAGGAGATGGTCTTTGTATTCGAACGATAGAAGGACAGACTTAGAAGGGATGCTGCTGTAAATTTATAAAAACACTGTACAAACACTGTACACTGTACAAATTATGTTTATTTTGAAGTAAACAAAAAAAAATAAAAAAAAAATATGCTTACCTTACTTAGTTGATAATAAATATAATATATTTCAGCACGAAAGATCTATAAAAGAAAAATTAAGCAATAAACCGGTAAATATTAATACGTATTAATATACAACATGTTACAAAAATACCCCTAATGCCGAATATGGTATATAGAGACCATCAAACTGAACAACTTTTACTATGGGACCAACTCTGAAATCGCGAAAAAAAAATCAGCTGTTTCATACATTTTGATATTTTCGTAATAAATTTTTGTATGAAACAGCTGATTTTTTTTCGCGATTTCAGAGTTGGTCCCATAGTAAAAGTTGTTCAGTTTGATGGTCCCTATCTACCAAATTCGGCATTAGGGGTACTTATGTAACACCTTGTATAGAGACCATCAAACTGAACAACTTTTACTGTGGGACCAACGCTCAAGTCACGAAAAAAAAATCGGCTGTTTCATATGTTATCGATTTTAATTTTTGTATGAATCAGCTGATTTTTTTCTCGCGATTTGAGAGTTGGTCCCATAGTAAAAGTTGATCAGTATGATGGTCCCTATATACCACATTCAGCCTTAGGGGTAATTTTGTAACATGTTGTATACAGCACCTATTACTGAGATGTCTAATTATTACTTGTCTTATTGATATGAAACGGTTGGATTCGATATTTTCAGGCAAAATTTCTATGCGTAAGTTGATAAATACTAATAATTTTAATTTCAATCTAATAGAATATGGTGTTTCTGTCAAATAATGTAAACACCGGCATACAAACCAAAAGAAGTGCACAGTATACTATAGACGAATGTCGGGTCAAGTGTTCAGAACACATCGGAGAAGATATTTTTTCTAATTTAATTTTCTTTTTTTTTAATCGCTTATAATAGAGCGCGGTGTGGCGCGGGACTGCGTGGAATAGCCCTCTGGTGTCAGGGGTGACAATTAGAAAAAAAGTACCAGTTGTCCTCTTTGGCACAAATTTAAAGGGAACATTTGGGAAAAATTTGTTACCCCCGTGACGACTGAGAAAAAAATCCCAGTTGTCACCCCGGGGGTCAGTGTCAGAGGGTACTCCAGGTAATAATTGGAAAAACCAGCGACTTCCATGTGTTGTTTATTTTAGGTTTGGGTTGTTTGATTGAACGGGAAAGTGAATATGTCAAGACAAGACACACCTTTATAGCCCTTCCTCTTTATTCACACAAAAGGAATATGTTACCGACAAAGGAAGATTCACACAATATTATTTTGTCTCTATATTTTACTCTTTTTTATGTTTTTTAATGTCATTAAAATATTCAGTTGTCACCGCTCGAATTGCCTTTTAATTCTTATTTTCCTAATTTTATTACTTTCAGTATTAGAATACCTTTGTGTTCTAGCAGTAGGTGGTATTAAAAATTATATAAGTATGATGGTTATGATTTTTATTTTCAATTTCTAGTGTTCCCTCATTCCGCTTGTAAGTACCTACCTACATTTAGACAAGGGTTGTTGTGAATATCAGCATCCGCGGATTATGAGCATTATTTTTAAAACCAGCGTCAACATCCTCAACAAATGAATGCTGATATTCAAATCGCGACGAGTTCGCTGTGGGCGGGGAACTCGTCGCGTGAAACCTAGTGCAAGTCACGTGCAGTTTTTACCAATCATAAACACGAAATCACTCAGCCGATTATTTAGTAGGTAGTCTTTTATTTTAACTACTTTGACACAATACTAACAAAATACTAGAGTAACCTTTTTTAAATGATTTATAATAATAATAACAATAATAAATATTTGACAACATCACATACATTGCTCCGATTCCAAAGTAAGTGGCTAAAGCACTTGTGTTATGGAAATCAGAGACAACGGTGGTATCACAAACACCCAGACACTGAGCCAATATAGAAAAGTTCGTTTTCTAAATTGACCCGACCGGGGATCGAACCCGACCTCAGAGATAGCCACACCTTGAAAACCGGTGAACAAAGCCACTCGACCACGGAGGTCGTCGAGGAGATTTAACGACTAATTAATTAATATCAGTCTCATCATCAGCATCCGCGGATATTGATCTGACAAAATCAGCATCAGCATCCGCGAATACTGTAAAAAACCCCATCTGCAACAACCCTTGCCGCTTTAACAAACGTGTCTATTAAAAGAGGGTTGGGAAATCCGAGGGTTGAACTGTAAAAATCTGTTATGATACAACCTTATGCAAAATAACGTAGTCACAATATCTCGCTGCGCGCGGGCATCGACGCAGGGCAATAAGACTAAGTTCATTGACCCGCGCAGTTATAACCGCTAGGTATAAGATTATACTAAACTGTGTTATATCGTCTACATCACCGCGCGGTGCCGCGCGTGCATACGCTAATATGTGAATGCTCCTGCCGCGCGATGACGTTCGGCACCGCGCGATCATATGAACTTAGCCACATGATAGCGTACCATACACGCGCGGCTGTCTGGCATTGAGAATGGACGTGGAGAAAGCCGTACCAGCTAACGCATCGAACTTCAGAAAGTCTGCCGGGCTTCAAATTAAAACAGATAAATCGAGCCCCAATCGGGCCAAAATGGCGAACCTCAATTCATGATGTCACACGAACATCGATGTCTTCTAAATAACTTCGGCGAATAGTACAATACGAAACTCGTTACTTCGATTTATCTGTTTTAAGTTGAAGCTCGGCAGACACGCCGTGGTTCAGAAAGTTAGCCGGTAGGGCCCCAGGTTTGTATATCTTGAACTGCGCGGTACCGCGCGGTGCAAAATCTTGAGCGCGGCTCGCAGCGCGCCGCGCTGTGCCGTGCGGTGGCGCGCGGTTATGTAGACAATAGCATAGTTTAGTTCTTGTACCGCGCGGTTAGTAATTCCGCGCGGTACCGCGGTCATATGAACAATAAACAAATGTATCTAACGGTTTCTATAAACCTACCACTTATAAGTAATTCTTACTGTTTTATTATACATAAAATAAATCACATTCACTTCTTCCCTTGAAGCTAAGCTGCTAACTGTTACTTGTTATGGTTTTCTTAATACTAATATAATATATAATATAATTTATTTATTGCAGGCAACAAAGATTCATTATACGACTTAAAAATATAATACCTAACTGTTTTTAATTTGTCTAATAGAAAAATAAAGAACCGGTGCGTACTTCAAGCCATTTATTTACCTACGAGTTTTGCCTCTTTCTGTTTGATGGCAAAATAAAAGCATTTTGAACGAAGATATAATCACAGGACAATAATAATTATTATAAATGCGTGTGTATGTGTGTGTGTGTGTATGCTAAATGCTTCTGGCACAGATATTGTTATAATCCAAAAGATGGCTTCGAAAATGGCATCATTAATGTTTTCTGGTTTTAAGAAATACTTATTTTTTTGTATCTATGTGTGTGTTTGTTATCTCTTCTAATCACGTCTAAGCGGCTGCTCAAACTATTCGCTCCACCTGGGACCTGTTGGTAGACAGATTAGGACCTTTACTAAAATAATTATAGGTTGCTTTTAGGGTTCCGTACCAAAATGGTAAAAAGGAACCCTTATCGTGCGACTAAGTCTGTCTGTCATAGCTGGATATCTCGAAAATAAAAATACTTATATTTTTTGCAACAGGGACTGAAAGGGTGTCTTAAAAATTCGAAGTGAGGCTACTAGGGCATATGGGGTATCATAATAATATAAAAAAGCGCTGCTTGAACTTTTTTTAGGCCGCATAGTTTTCGACTTTTAAAATACCGATAAAACTCTAAATAGTAAATTTTTTCAGAGTGATGGTACGGAACCCTCGGTGCGCCAGTCCGATTCGCTCTTGACCGTTTTTTTATCTTGGTGAAAGGTTTTCTAGGGTCCACTCGGAGACGGTGTCGCGGGCGGCCGTTAGTAATTTAAGCACATAAAAAAGAAACTATAAAACTGAAACTAAAAACATAGAAGTAGGTAGAAAGGTACTGTTTATAACATATGGTTTAAATTAATTTCTAAATAAGTACTTAATTATTTGTTAAAAATCCATTCTACATGGATATATTATTTACAGACTTATGTAAGTATAATCTGTAATTGGCACATTTATTTATGTAAATAAAATCTAATTTGAAATATATTCACTACTTTTGATAATTTGATTTAAAAAAAACGTATGAAACAGCGAGGCTTAGGCAAAGTATGATATATGTTATTATTTTCAATAACATGATAGACCATGGTATGCCATGGCTTGCTCCTTCCTAAAATCGAATCTAATTTGCTTTTTTAAGACGATTAGTGCCCTCACAGTGGCGCCCTCATCATTGTTGCTTGGAGCTAAGATTCTATAGTTTATTTACAAACAATAACCTCAGTAAAATATAGTTTATTGTAGTAATAGTAGGCAAAAGAGCAATAAGTGGCCATTTTTGGCACATTTGCCTACTACTACTACAACGAACTATATTTTACGGAGGTTATTGTTTGTAAATAAACTATAGAATCTGTACGTTTGAATTTTCGATACATTATGTACTTAGCGAGCAATAAATTTAATATAATGAGGGCGCCACTGTGAGGGCACTAATCACCTACCGATTAAAACTTATTACACTCCTCTTTGCGCTGCGTCGGGGGTTAACGAGGAAGAGGTCATAATGTTCTGATATATTTCCAATTTTCACTGTTGTAAATTCGTAACATTATGAATGTGAATAAATGATTTATGATTTATGATAACGAACTGCAGCCAGCCAGCCTGCAGCAACGGCGTGGCGTGATGCTTGCACCAGCTCGCAATGTGGGGCAATATAGCATTGACCATCAGCCATTTTTAATGTCCCCACTGCTGGGGCACAGGCCTTCCTTATCGGTGGATACGGAGGATGGGCCACCACGCGGGCCTAATGTGGATTGGTGGGTGCTAACGACTGCAAATGCAGCCGGGACCAACGGCTTAACGTGCCTTCGAAGCACGGAGGAGATATAAATTTACGGCTTCCCATCATATGACCGACCCTTGTGAAAGTTGCTTAACCTCCGCAATCGCTAGGCCAGGCGCTATACCACTGCGCCACCGAGCTCCTCATTAGTTGCCTGAAATATATTTATAAATAAAAAAAAAATACTCTGAACTGAATTGAATGTGAAATATAATATTTAATTGCATTTCAACAGAGTTTGCTTTTAATAAAAGTACAACTAGGTTTCAAAACTTACTCAAATCAAAAAATAAAGGAAGACAAAACATAGTTTTTAATACTATTAATTAACTTACTTTAGGAAAGGTTTACATGACACATAATATGCCATTGACGAGCAGGTAGTATAAAAACATAGTTTTTAATACTATTAATTAAATGTTTGTTTTTTTGCAGCACGTGAGTATACGGTTATCATAAAATTACAGACCATACGCCATATCTGCAACTTTTATTACTTACCTACTTATCTTTATTCGTCGGTTTGACCTAAGACAATTCATTTTTAGGGTTCCGTATCAAAATTGTAAAAAGAAACCCTTGGTGCGACTCAGTCTGTCTGTCTGTCACAGCTGGATATCTCGAGACTAACGTTAACTCTTTTTCAAAAGACTAAGTAACTAATATCAAAGACTCAAGACTCGGTAGCTCAGCGGTCCGAGCATTGGACCGGATATCCAAAGGTCGCGGGTTCGATTCCCGTCCGAGAACATGATCTGATGCGAGTCGTATTTTTCTAGTATATTATTTAGTATTATATAAAAATAGCATTGTTAATGCTAAAATCTCAAAATTTAAAAACTAATTTCATGTCATGTTTTTTTTTTTTTAGTTTTCCATTTTTTGTTTAAGACGTTTTTACATCCGGAGTGGGATATTTTTTATTTTTTTTTCCTCGCTTCAGAATCTGCTTAGAGTCATTTGCATTTTTATTGTTATTCATAAATTGCTTACTAAAATATAAATATGGCAAAACTGAAATACTTAGAAAAAATTTATTATAAAGATTGGCAATAATTATTTTTGTTGTAAGTTTAGTTTTTTATGTTTGAGAATACCAGTCCCCCTACGCACCTGGGGCCCTACCGGCTAACTTTCGGAACTTCGGCGAGCCTGCCGAGCTTCAACTTAAAACAGATAAATCGAAGTAAGGAGTTTCGTATTGTACTATTCGCCGAAGTTATTTAGAAGATATCGATGTTCGTGTGACACCATGAATTGGGGTTCGCCATTTTGGCCCGATTGGGGCTCGATTTATCTTTCTGAAGTTCGATGCGTTAGCCAGTACGGCCCCTGCATATAGTGCTCCAACGCAGCACTAGTACCCCTTCCCCCTGGCTTTGACCCGGAATTGACACCTGCAAATCTGGCAAGCCTAACTGAACTGGAAAATATCTCTAAATACGCCAACGATAATGCATTTGATTGAGCACTTAACAGAGTACATCTAAACATGTTTACATTATGGCTAATATTTTTAACACTGTTTTTATTTTCAACATTCGCTGCTTAGGAGGATGTAAGTAAATTCTTATTTTTGCGTGCAAAATGGGCCCAGCACTGTAACACTTTTCTACCATTCGGAAATTGTAAACCATATACAAGGCATTACAAGGTTATTTGTAAAACACTAACAACCTCGCAGGAGTAGATCACTAACATCATAAACAACAACGTTTTGTTCAACACACAGACTTTATAAACTTTATAACCAAAAAATCGTTTAAAAAACAAAAACAAAAACCACTTCAAAATTAAATACCTCTAAAATCTTTTATGGTAAAGCCGAATATGTTTACATTATGTCGCTTCACCATGTGTCAACAGAGCGAGATATCGTTATTTGAATTTTAACTACGAAAGAAACGGATGTGAAAAAGACATCAACGCGAGCTCTTTTATGCGTCAACCATAATTGTTTTTTTGGTAATGTTTTAATTCTTAACTATTTCAATTAAAAAAGTGATATTACTTTCCGCCAAAATGTAATTCTTTCGTGACACTAGAGGTTGTGCTACTATAAATAAAATTTAGGTTAAAATATTGCAAAAGGATCAAGTCATAAGGCCCATGAATTGAATGTAATGTAATTGTTTTTTTTTGTTTTTTCTTTTGTGAAAACATATTATAATTTAAAATAGTTTGTTTATAATTTAAAATCATTTTAATAATTTATTATCATTTCCATGCTACTATAATTGTTGGCTGAATGGGAGGAGATATTTTTAATTAAGAAACTTATATAAATGTATGTACCCCAATCATAAGCAAATAAATGTATTTCTATTACTATTTAGACTCTTTCCACACTAATCCACTGAAAAAAATGGCATAAAACTGCTTAATTTTGTTTTTTTCTTGGTAACACGGCCATTACTTGCGCTTTGACACTCGGCGGCGGAATGAGGAATGAAAAGCCGAGTGGCCGGCTCTTATGCAGTGCCACCTAACCTAACCTAACCTAACCTAGCCTTGGCAAACACATGTCTCCGGCAACGCGGGGTCTTGATACATAGTATTTGTTGTATGGTCTGTGGTTCTATGACTTTTCCATAAACATCCAAAAAAATCGATTCTTTAAAACAAAACTCGATCAGTTGTTCGAACATTTGTGTGGACAGTCGATTTTTTTTTACTGATTTCGGAAAAGTCATAGAACAAATGTTGTTGTTTATGTTGTAGCAATCTACTCCAGCGAGGTTGTTGGTGTTTTATAAGTAACCCTGTATACGAGTAGCACTATATTTTATTATTGACGCAATCAAATGTAAAATAAATAAATAAATATTTGACCACATCACATACATTGCTCCGATTCCAAATTAAGTAGCTAGAGCACTTATGGAAATCAAGAGACAACGGTGGTATCACAAACACCCAGACCTGAGCCAATATAGAAACGTTCGTTTTCTAAATTGACCCAACCGGGGATCGAACCCGGGACCTCAGAGATGGCGACACATTGAAAACCTATGTACAAAGCCACTCGACCACGGAGGTCGTCAAAAGCATTTAAAAAATCGAATGCACAATACTATTAAAACAGATTGAGACACGATTTTTACTTTCACTTTAACAGAATCGAGACCATACATTTTCATAGTTGCGATAAGATAAGATCATTAATTCGTACGTTTATGTAAGTACCTCATTCATAGAAAAATCGACTCGTAAATAGTTTATGTCGCTACAACTCTGGGCCCATATATTTTGCTCATCTGATATTTTCTGTAATATACATTTTAATATTATCTACCAATTTCACGGGACGCCCCGCATTTTTGGTTTTTAAATTATTATTTTTTACGACAATCTACTGACCTGCCGGCGCGAATGCACACATGTCAAAACGTGTAAATTATAGTTTTAAGTCTAAATAAAAAGAAATTGAAGTAAAAAATGCAATGACCTTTATTTGTCCCAAGTGATAAAGAGAAATCCCGTATTTTTTAAAATTCATGATCGTTTGTCACTTAACGTCGAAAAAAATTTTGGCAACCCTACTACTTTAGTACTACTACTTTACCAAGTACTTTACTGTTGTACCTACTTTACTAATCAGACCTTTTTTACATCTCATCGACTGAAATCGCCAATTTGCCTTTATACTCTTTAATACTACAGAGAACAGTTTTTTTTTCTGAGTTTTTTGTTATTAAAACTTCATTATATACAAGTTACTTTATTTACAGAAAAATACAGTAAGCAGTTAACTTTATTTTACTTTATTTTTCAAACACCTAAAGATATCACAATACACAATAAGGACAACTTTAAATATAAAAAATTAAATTAAAACAAATATTTAATGGGGGCTCCCATACAACAAACGTAATTTTTATGGAACCCTTCGTGCGCGAGTCCAACTTGCACTTAACCGGTTTTTTTAATCGATGTTCGCGCATAACTTCCGCATTTATAGACCGATTTTGATGATTTTTTTTTCAATGAGTATGCTTTCGAGATTATCCCATTTTAGGGTTCCGTTCACTTTGTTGTCCGTCTGTCTGCCTGTCGAGACCGTTTTTCCTGAGAAGGCGTGGAGGTATCGAGTTGAAATTAAAACCATGTACTCAAGTCTACAGTCCCTTGAAGCTGTGATAAAAACAAACTTCTAAGTTAACGTTGAAAAAAGATTAAGCTGTAGCGGCACCTACCTACGCCGCACAACAACAAGATTCTTCACCGTGTTATTAGATGGCGCTAGTATCAAGTAACATGAACATTAAGTATGGAATAGCACCTCGCAGTATGGAATACCTACATCTCGCTAACGAAGTTCACTCAGCGACTTAGCATATTACACTTCCAACCATCATCGGTTGGACCGCGGTCCCCGGGCTAATACCACCCAGCCCGGAGGAAGATCTTCCCTTTGGCCTTCCTACCAGTGGCTACTTACCTCCACGTCTTTCCATAATACCATTCCTACAAAGCGGCCGTTTATGCCGCAAAAAACGCATATCTATCGATCGACACTCAATAGGGAATCAAAATTCATAGTTGACCTAGAACTATGAAATTTGGCAAGTAATATCGTCTTATACTACGAGTACAGGGAAAAGTCTGAAAACTATAGGTACATTTTTGTAAGTTAATCATAAAAAATATAATATATTTTTAAGTACTTACAAATTTGTACGGATCCCTCGGTGGGCAAGTCGGACTCACACTTGTCCGGCTTTTTTTAATCGGTTCAGTAGCTTTAAAGTAATCCTGAAAATCCTGTAATTTTTTAGGTTACCATTGCTTGAGTTTTTACGGATTTTCGAGCAGAACTATTCTTTGAAATTAACAGATTTATAAAAGGATCTTTTTTTGTTTATGGTCACGTTTTAATTTCATTGGCATCGGACTGCTATCTGACTGCCTTTTTTGATAGGTATTTTTTCTATAAATAACTGATTTTGTTGTATTTGCAGGGGAACTTAATATATATCAATGTACGTACCTTAGTTTTCATGAAAAAGCTTGACTTTTTTATTTTTACATTGAATTACTTGTATTTTATTTATGGTCTATGACTAGAATTGTTCATACAAAAGAGATCCGAAAAATCCCATAGAAAAAAACTCCCAGGTCCGGCGCAAAAGAACTGTATCTCAGAATACAGAGAATAATAGTAAAAATATTTAAAGTTAGTCTGTCTGTACAAAAACACTATCACTGTTAGGACCTATGAAATTGGTGTTTTTTTTTTCACACACAGAGAACCTCATAACTTCTGTGATTTAAACTATTTATCAGTGGCTGGATATTACATCAAATTATGACCATAGTCGTCAACTTTCAGCGTCATTAAAATATATTTATTTTATTTCTTAGCATTCAAAAATTGCCTTGAAAGTGACTCCTTTTTATGTTAGCGAAAATTACCACTTTATCCGTTGAAACTTAGTCGAAACATTTTTTTTGCTTAAGTTGTGTTGCCTAAGTTAGTGTTGTTACAATAGCATTAACGGTTGTTAAATAAATTATGAAAATGCTAGTATCTAAAATGCAATTTGTACAAAATTCTCAGTCAATTATTTCGTACGTGGGGACCTAATAAGACTTTAATGTACTTTTTTCATTTGTTTTCTATACTTTTACACCGACGGCACACCTCGGTCACGCCGTACAAAAAGTGAGATTCAACATAAACAGATTACGTATGTACACGCTGCGAATGTGTGCGTGAACCTTAGGGTTGACTTTTGACATCTTTTGAGCTCTATGTTACACCTGTTTTCACTAAACTTAAGAATCGCCTAAGTCTTTTTCTAACTACGACTCGACCAAATCAAAACGGTGTCATAAACTTAGCTATCATGCAGCTGTCAGTCGCCTAACTTG
Organism: Catoptria pinella; assembly: GCA_963556745.1. Lineage (NCBI taxonomy): Eukaryota > Metazoa > Arthropoda > Insecta > Lepidoptera > Crambidae > Catoptria > Catoptria pinella. The sequence continues at coordinate 6,423,754 of OY750782.1, read as the reverse complement.
GCCGAGTTGTAGTTAGGAAAAGACTTAGGCGATACTTGAGTTTAGTGCAAACGGGTGTTAGTCTCTGTCCTCGTACCATTATCAACTTACCGCCGCGCCGATTGTCGAGGTGAGGTGCGGTATCTCGGCTCGGCGGGAGGCGGAGCGTGGCCGTTCTGTACGTCAACGGTGAAATGAACTGCTCTGCTTGTTTTGCTTACAGAAAGCCTCCGGTATAGAAGATATCGAATTAGAAAACGTAAGTAAAGGGTTTCCCAGATGTATATAGACATCATTGAATGTTTATACTGGCTCAAAAAAAGTTAAAGAAGAAGGAAAAAAATGGCAACTATTCTTCTCCTTTTTTTGTTATGGCAATCTACTTTCCTCTTGGAAGTAATTTTTGCCAGTGTCAAGTGTTAAATAGTTCAGTGCAATTATTCTTAACCACGGTTATCAAATATGTCCAAACAGTAGAGTTTTTCAAAGTAGATGTTTTTTTTGGCCAAATTATGTAGGTACCAAGGTACAACATATTGTGTAAAAAAATCTATAACTATATTGAAAAGGCCTCATAAATCAAATCTTTCTAAATCCAACAGAAATTGAGGAAAAATTAAACTTTTGTTTATATAAGAAATATAAAACTGCGTTGAACGAATCGTGCATTGTATTGTTTTGACAGCTGTCACTGTCGTGACTATAAATCACTGACCTGAAAATTTATTTTGTGTGAAATATATGGAGGTCAGTGCTATAAATTAATGGAATCCGTGGCATAGTAAAATCCTAAGTGTTCGTGACATTGACGTGGAGTTTTTGGCGCCATTTTGTCGAGTTCGGCTTGGTGTCTATTTTAATTATTTTTAAATTGATTCATAGTGGATATTGTGTCTTAAAATTGGTGCAGTTATATGGTACAAGTGTCTACGCAACTGAACGATATGTGGGATAATTGAAATAGGCGCGATCTTGGTTGTGTGAAGCTGAGACTTATATTGTAGTGGTGGCTTCCTCGGCAGAACTAACCGAGTAAACTGTCTTTATATACTTGGTGCCAAATGCTCCAAGCAGCATTGGAATGCGATGCACCCGCATTCTAACGAAAAATGAAACAATATCTACCACTGAACTATTCAACACTTGACACTGGCAAAAATTACTTTCAAGAGGAAAGTAGATTGCGAAACAAAAAAGAAGAAGAAGACATTGACGTGTCGAACGCGTCATGATGACTGACAGTGACAGTTTTAACGGCTTGGACACTGCTTTCGGAAATTATGTTATTTAAATGAAATCTATAGGGTTCGAATTACTTTAACGTCCACGCGAGGTACACTGGTTGATCACGCGGCGTCCACTCGTTGACCACGTGGCGTCCACTCGTGGACCACGCGAGGTTCACTGGTTGATCACGCGGCGTCCACTCGTTGACCACGTGGCGCCCACTCGTGGACCACGCGAGGTTCACTGGTTGATCACGCGGCGTCCACTCGTTGACCACGTGGCGTCCACTCGTGGACCACGCGAGGTTCACTGGTTGATCACGCGGCGTCCACTCGTTGACCACGTGGCGCCCACTCGTGGACCACGCGAGGTTCACTGGTTGATCACGCGGGGTCCACTCGTTGACCACGTGGCGTCCACTCGTGGACCACGCGAGGTTCACTGGTTGATCACGCGGCGTCCACTCGTTGACCACGTGGCGTCCACTCGTGGACCACGCGAGGTTCACTGGTTGATCACGCGGCGTCCACTCGTTGACCACGTGGCGTCCACTCGTGGACCACGCGAGGTTCACTGGTTGATCACGCGGCGTCCACTCGTTGACCACGCGGCGTCCACTCGTGGACCACGCGAGGTTCACTGGTTGATCACGCGGCGTCCACTCGTTGACCACGTGGCGCCCACTCGTGGACCACGCGAGGTTCACTGGTTGATCACGCGGGGTCCACTCGTTGACCACGTGGCGTCCACTCGTGGACCACGCGAGGTTCACTGGTTGATCACGCGGCGTCCACCCATTGACCACCTGCCGAAAACGAGCAGACGCCGCACGGCAATGCGGTGCCGGTCGGGTGCCGGGTGGATCTAATGAGCTATGATCTTAAAAATTCGACATGAGTTTATTTAGAACATTTTTCTTTACTATTGTAATGTGAGCGGGCCCAATGCGGATTGGTGGGTGCTAACGACTGCAAATGCAGCTGGGACCAACGACTTACTGTGCCTTCCGAAGCACGGAAGAGCTCGAGATACTAAATTTGTGGTCACCCATCCCATGATCGTGCCATGACCGACCCTTGCGAAAGTTGCGCTAGCAATGGTATTTGCGCCACCAGGCTCCTCATATTTTCTTCCTATTTTACCTACTAGAGATATATTATTATGTTAATTTAATTTACACTTAAGTGTAATTGATATATTTTTTTTATTCTAGTTCGAAACAGTAAGTTTTCGGGAACTATATTAGTTGTATAGATTTCTGACATTTATTGCATTGGCATCATTATTAGTAGGTAGATCTGAATATTCGATTAATCAAGACAAATCCATTCCTCATAGTACTTATGAACTTTTAATCGTTTAGTTTTAAGAATTAAAAAGTTATAAAATGATTCAATGAACACTAGAAAAATCTTATTTCTGTAGTTTTTCACTTTTAGTTGTGAATTGTGTTTTGCCCATTATTGGGATGGAATATCGAATACAATAGTCTATTTGCGGCGTATATTGAATATATACTTTGCCAATGCGCACCCATACTGTATTAGCGCAGTATACTTTCAAGAGCGAAAACAAAATATATGTGTCGAAACTATACTCGGTTTATGCGCGATAGTCGAGTATACTTTACACCACATCGGATAAAAAAAGTTCAGAAATTATACTAGGTCAATGAATTAGATTCGAAAGTGACAATCAATGAAGTTATAATTATAAATACTTATTCTCGAATAATTATTATGAACTTATGAATGTTACCGGTACCGGTAAGTATTAAAAATCAATTGTGATCCATTGATAGAAAATTTTACAAAAACTTCGTTTCTGGCGCTTTGCCGGTCGCTGCCGACGTTCGCTCTGTTCGCTCGGCTCGCGCGTTTTTGGTCGCAGTTCTAACCTAACCTAACCTAATGAACTCTTTGATTATTAATACTTACCGGCTATTATTAATAATTGCCACATTAATTACATTTACCGTACTAACACAGTATATTTTCCAGGTGTTATTATTATATGAACTGCTCGAAAATATACTTGATTATTGCTTAGATACTAGTAAGGTATACTTTCCGTATCTAATACGTACAATAAGTATCGTAAAATATACTCGAATATTGCGCAGCTCTGCGCGCTAACAGAGTATACTTTCAATAACAGCCTATTTGCGTCTAAGGTTGGCATTTTGTATTTTCTATATAAATAAAAAAAATCTCAGTCATGTGGCGGTTTTCAGTATTGATAATAATTTCCCGGGGCATGGTACTCTATTATGGTAGATAGAGTACCATGCCCCGGGCATTGTGCTTTATTAGGCTATTACTAAACAACCGGTTTTAATGTTACGTTTACTCATATTACAGGTGCTGCCGGTATTAGTAAGTAACTATTTAATCGCTGTAATAAATAAATAAGCTTTTTACATAAACACATAACAGTAGCACGATCAACTATCGAGAAAAAAACGCGCGTAAAAAAATATGGATTAATTAAAATTCGGGTGGAAAATTTGTACAGCGCCATCTACCGGCGAAAAGCGAAATTAAATTTCTAATAAACAATTACTATAAAGAGAACTTTTCTCGAGCGTTTTTTTTTCTCGATAGATGTTCGTGCTAGGGCAGTTTATTTGCTTTCGTTTGTCGATTTGATTTTTATTTCCTCAAAAACGAGTTCCTATTTTTATTCGACAAAAATATCTTAGAAAAATTATTAAGTTTCAAATGCATTTCCACAGTATTTGGACGTAAGACTTTTAATCACTTTATTAGTTTTAGTCTATGATACAAAAATTAAAATAATAAATATCAAAATGTATGAAACGGCTGATTTTTTTTTCGCGATTTCAGAGTTGGTCCCATAGTAAAAGTTGTTCAGTTTGATGGTCCCTATATGCCATATTCGGCATTAGGGGTAAGCCGGACAACAATGAAACATTCGTCAGCATGACGATAATAAAGGATCTTGGAAAAAAAACTGGAAAAACTGTATATTGAAAAACGCAAGGAAAAATATTGACTGTAGTGACGCAGAAAAACAACAATTACACTGGTTCTATAATCTATACAGAAAACAAATTTTTAATACATGTATTGTGTCTCATTTTTATGTACCTGAAGGATTAATGATGGGATGTGAAATTGATCTTCAAATAAATCTGTTTTTTTAGAATGAAAAGAAGGTTGCGCCTGGCGCTGCTGACATAGAGGCTGGTGACTACGATGACGCTGATGACGTAAGTAAAAATCATAAAAGAAGTGAAATATCAAAATAGTTGACATGAGCCAACTAGCGCCGCCTGTCGATTTTATTTTATTTATTCTAAATGAGCCCAATTGCTTAAAAAAAGAATCAGTCAAAGCCTTGTGAATGACGTCTAATGTTTATTGAATAACGTTACAACATTACAAAATGCGTGCAATAGTTTAAAAACGGGTTTGAACCAACGGTGGCCACTTTTAACAAAATCGCGCTTTAAACTGTTTGAACGCCTTTTCAAACTGTGTAAAGTTATTCAATAAATATTAGTAATTATTAACTAAACTTTGACTGATTCCTTTTTTTGGGCTTATTAAGAATAAATCCTCCTGACGACCTCCGTGGTCGAGTGGCTTTGTACACCGGTTTTCAAGGTGTCGCCATCTCTGAGGTCCCGGGTTCGATCCCCGGTTGGGTTAATTTAGAAAACGAACTTTTCTATATTGGCTCAGGTCTGGGTGTTTGTGATACCACCGTTGTCTCTGATTTTCATAACACAAGTGCTTTAGCTACTTACTTTGGAATCGGAGCAATGTATGTGATGCTGTCAAATATTTATATTTAAATAAAATAATATACCTCTTTTTTGCAAAACACGTGCACTTGATGTGTCCAGATGGCGAAAACATAAAAGTGATTTAATTTAAGTTTCACTATGTGGACACGCGGTAAAATCTTTGCGTGTCCAGATCACGAAATAATAAGTGATACTAATTTTGAGTTTCACCAACTGGACACACGTGTGTCCAGTCTCTTGTGTCGAGTTGGTGAAAAACCCGCGTCAGGAAGCTACGCTATGGGTTGCTACTCAACTATGTCTAGCTAGATAGAATATTTTTTATTATATTTACAGAATGATATTGTGCCTGTAAGTACTAAGTAATAATAATATTTTTTTTATAACTTACATGTAACGTCCTAGCAAGCTCAAGTGTGCTTGGTACAATATCTGATAACCAACTTTTCGTTAATATGAATATCCAAAATATACTTACGCTCGAAAATTGTCATACCTAGTGTATTACATAAAAGTGTTTTATTATAATGTTATATTTTCAGTTTAGTATACGCTTAGTTAGTTAAATAATGTATTATACGTAGAAAAATAATGAAATAAATATTACAGAAGGATAACTTCAAAAATCAAGATAAAGGAAAAAAGCAGAGAGTGTGCATGTTGTCTGCTCGAACCGAATACTGTGTTGGATCTGAAACGGAGGTAGTATATAATGATTAATTAATATTATTGTCGCATCTTTAGAATAATAACACCTAGAAATGGAGTCCTTGTATGTAAGTGAGGCAAAAAGAACTGAACATAAATGGCTCAGTTTTCAGATTTATATCCTTCATATACAACATGTTACAAAAGTACCCTAATGCCGAATATGGTATATAGGGACCATCAAACTGATCAACTTTTACTATGGGACCAACTCTAAAATTGCGAAAAAACAAATCTGCTGTTTCATACATTTTGATATTTTCGATTTTAATTTTTGTATGAAACAGCTGATTTTTTTTCGAGATTTCAGAGTTGGTCCCATAGTAAAAGTTGTTTAGTTTGATGGTCCCTATTTACCATATTCGGCATTAGGGGTATTTTTGTAACACGTTGTATACAGTTGTTTTATTTCACGAATGCGGTTCGACCATGAATGTTGTAACGCGTGCACATGCATATTACTTTAGTGTGCGTAATACGAGAGCGTGCAGACGCACACTAAAACAATGTGCATGTGCACGCCTAACACATTCATAGCCGACCCGCCTTCGTGAGATAAAACAACTGTACGTTACCTAATCGTAACTAAAATCCCATAAAAAAGTAACTTATCCCCCAAAAAGGTAGGGAAATTGAAACTATATACAAGGTGTTACAAAAATACCCCTAATGCCGAATATGGTATATAGAGACCATCAAACTGAACAACTTTTACTATGGGGCCAACTCTGAAATCCGCGAAAAATAAATCAGCTGTTTCGTACATTTTGATATTTACGATTTTAATTTTTGTATGAAACAGCTGATTTTTTTTGCCATATTCGGCATTAGGGGTATTTTTGTAACACCTAGTATATGATTGGGTAACGTATGAAGGATGAAAATCTGAAAACTAAGCCAATGGCTCAGTTTTATTTGCCTCACTTTTGCCAGTGCGCTTCGTAGGGAACGATTATTCTAGATTATTATTATTGGTCGTATCCCATTGTTCCTCGACGATAAATCGTGATAGCCTAGTAAAAAAGATTTCCAAAATGTATAGAGTCGAGGTACGTCTATGTACAGTACTTAAGCAAGGTTTAGAATAGCAATAAATCTTGCATAAGTTAACTTCCGCAAACTGTTACCACTATGTAAATAGGTCATCTTCCCCCTACCCTTATCCCAATTTATTTGGGGTCGGTGCAGTGTGTCCTTCTCTTCCATTCCTTCCTGTCACTCGTCATCTCCTCATCCACTCCCTTTACATTCATATCATTCCTCACACAATCCATCCATCTTTTCTGCGGTCTTCCTCTTACTTTCCAACCCTCAACATCCATATCCATTACTCTTCTAGTAACATGCCTTTCATCCCTTCTCATAACATGCCCATACCAAGTACTATGTAAATAGGTGTGGCAAGCTAAATTATCAAAGTGTTGCAGCTTGCAGAACTTGCTCGCTCAAGAAATTGCAGGAAGATCTTGCTAGTCTAAACCTCGCTTAATACCAAAAAATAGGTACGGACACGATAAACAGTCTCTAATCGTCCGATTACTCTAAAATCGTTCTGTTTGTCAATTGGTAGAAACACACATTTGTGAAGATAAATAATATTAGAAAAAATACTAGAAAAAATCGACTCACCCGTAGCACCTCAGACGGGACTCGAACCCGCACCCTTGAGATTCCGGCCCAATGCACTGACCAATTATGCTACCGAGTCGCTAGTGGGAGCTGCGAAATTTTCTAGTACTTTTTACTTCTTCGCTGCAAGCCAGCGCAATTTCATCAATGAGAGGAAATATCCCCACATTCGAAAGAAACATCTTTCCAGATGTTTTGACAGTCGATAAAGATGAAACAGCTATATAATTATTAAATTTTAGTTTTTTCACATTCACAATGCTATTTTTATATTAAGATAAATAATATTAGAAAAAATACTAGAAAAAATTGACTCACCCGTAGCACCTCAGACGGGACTCGAACCCGCACCCTTGGGATTCCGGCCCAATGCACTGACCAATTATGCTACCGAGTCGCTAGTGGGAGCGGCGAAATTTTCTAGTACTTTTTACTTCTTCGCTGCAAGCCAGCGCAATTTCATCAATGATATAAAAATAGCATTGTGAATGCGAAAAATCTAAAATTTAATAACACATTTGTAAATTAAAAAGAAACCAGATTAATCGTTCATTTCTTTTTCAGGACCGACGGTCTTTCATTAAGGAAGGTTAACAAAAAATATTACTATGAATAAATCATTCTAATTGCTATGCTGTTTTTTTAATGTAAAAAATATTTTTATCCCACCTTCCCGTTTTAAAAAAGTTTTGAAGATTAGACGTAGAATAAGTAAACTTGGTCATAGAATGGGGAATCTGGTTAAAATCTGTTGTAGGTAAATAGGTTGGAACGGTGGCAGGGGTGCATGTAAGCAAAATCTAACTACGGAGTTTCAATAGTGATCTCTGATTGGTCTAAAAAACTCCGTAGTTGGATTTTGCGCGCAAACTCTAACTACTGAGTGCGCGTCCTTCAATGAGCGCGCGTTAGTTTTTTTTTAAGTAAAAATCTCCAAAATTTGAACGAAGAAGTTACGTTTTCCGTAAAAAAAGTCTAAATAGTTTATTAGGTGAGGTTAGGTTAGGTTAGTATGGTGACCAGTTTACTATGGGACCAACTTTGAATCGCGAAAAAAAAATCAGCTGTTCCATACAAAAATTATTACGAAAATATCAAAATGTATGAAACAGCTGATTTTTTTTTCGCGATTTCAGAGTTGGTCCCATAGTAAAAGTTGTTCAGTTTGATGGTCCCTATATACCATATTCGGCATTAGGGGTATTTTTGTAACACCTTGTATAACTAAGCTGATGATTAACTCTTTGGTTACAGTTAATTGGATTTTGAAATTATTTCAATTAACGATAGTCAATATTTTTCCGATTCTAAGGCTAATGTTACACCGAACATAGAATTACTGTTTATAGCATTAATCATTATTTGTACTTACTTAATAAAATACCTACTTTAGTAAATTTAAAAAAAAATAAGAAAGTAAAGTTTACTTAGGAAAGTAGGTACAGTCAGCAGCACAAAAATCTGCAGTTTAAGATAAATAATATACTTATTAGAATAAATACTAGAAAAAAATCGACTCATCCGTAATTGAGTTATTTTTATATTTTTCACGACTGCCCAAAAAAAGGTACACACGACAGCACGGTGCCGTCGTGTGTACGTAAAGAGTGTACTTACTGTGTTCAGGGTTCATATACCTATGTTTGTTAGTATTTAAACATATTATCTGTAAGTGCCTTTTAAAACCACTCCAAATGTTCATACATTTCGATGGAGTAGGCATTGTACTTTTGTATGGAACAGCTGATTTTATTTCACGATTTCAATGTTGGTCTCATAATGAAAGTTGTTCAGTTTCATGAACTGAACCCATCCTGAAAATTTGGAAAGTGGTTTTAAACAGTTAAACTGCGAAAACAGCTTTTATTACGTAGGGCATAAAGGCGGTCTCAAGGTCAACATGTATAGTCTGAGGTGCCGTCGTGTGTGCCTTGTATTTTGCGTTTCAATCATAAACTGTAGATACACTGCCTTTTTTCAACCGTATTAATCCGAGAAAATTAGATGAAAATTGCATAGATCTTATTATCTACTTATCTCTGCCATTCTTTTGGGGCATCAATTTCCAAGATGTTCTTCAGAGCGTTTTGTATTTGTGTTTTTATTTCTGTAACAGTAAGTATTTTAATAAATTAAGTAAGTGGTACTGATAGTAGTGAAATCTACTTAGCCAAGCTATTTGTAGTCAGCAATGGTCACTTAACACTTCAGTACTTTGACATTATACAACATGTTACAAGAATACCCCTAATGCCGAATATAGTATATAGGGACCATCAAACTGAACAACTTTTACTATGGGACCAACTCTGAAACCGCGAAAAAATAATCAGCTGTTTCATACAAAAATTAAAATCGAAAATATCAAAATGTATGAAACAGCTGATTTTTTTTTCGCGATTTGAGAGTTGGTCCCATAGTAAAAGTTGTTCAGTATGATGGTCCCTATATAACATATTCCGCATTAGGGATACTTTTGTAACACGTTGTACCTATAGCTCCTTTTTTGATTATACCTAATGTCACAGCTAATGTTCCAAATTGTGAGACATTCTTTAAAATAGTTGTTATGACCAATGACAAAGTAAATAATAAATGAATTTTGTTGCTGATCGCACCAAATCTGACAATCTTAACTAAGTAAGTGGCAGTGCAGAACACAGCGAGAAGAACCGGTGGCCGTTTGGGTGGATAGGCCCTGAGGCTGTACCGGCTAACTTTTCGAACTTCGGAAAGTCTGCCGGGCTTCAAATTAAAACAGATAAATCGAGCCCCAATCGGACCAAAATGGCGAACCCCAATTCATGATGTCACACGAACATCGATATCTTCTAAATAACTTCGGCGAATAGTACAATACGAAACTCCTTAAGTTCAAGCTCGGCAGACCCGCCGAAGTTCGAAAAGTTAGCCGGTATGGCAACTGCGCACCGGACGGCGGCTGATATGATGATAGTAATGATGAAAACAAAAGTTTACGTCCGTTAGTCTACTTCTTCTTATCGTATGAGGATTAGTGGCCACTTTTAGTGTTGAAAGTTTATCAACCTATAAGGCCTCTAACTTGGCTTAACGACTGTTATTAGATGACAACAGCCAGGACCGACGGTTTAACGTGCCCTCCGAAGCACGGAAGCGCTCAATTGTAATGCCACTTAACGGTCACCCATCCGACACCTGGCCGGACCGAGAGTTGTTTAACAAACGTGATCTGTCTGTCAAGCTCCGCCATGAGCGCCCGTTAGTTTAATAAATACCTTATTTAAAATGAGTTAATAATCAAAGCAAATGATCTTAAAAACTAATCGAAGGTCGTCGGTATACTAAGTACTATTATATCATTATTATTTTTTTCAGCACCAACAATTCTTGAAATACTTACCGACATCTGATGACATACGCAACTCCAAGGTTCCTACCTAATTTTATTAGTACAGGGTGCTTCTTCTTAGCAATACGGGCAATAGTACAGGCAATAGTACACACGACGGCACCTCAGACTATACATGTTGACCTTGAGACCGCCTTTATGCCCTACGTGATAAAAGCTGTTTTCGCAGTTTAACTGTATAACCTGACGTGCTGTTGTGTGTACATAACGATAGTACAGGGTGTTTTGGTAAGAATTCGAGTCCTTTTCTGTAAAGTGAGGCAATGAACCACCAACAAGAAAAAGTGGCCGTGGTCCACAAGACCGTCTTTAACCTATTTGAGACCCTGGGCACATTAAGATAAGGGGGCCCCTATGATCTTGACTTAAGCTAGTGAGCAAGTAGTATTTGTAGTCAGTAATTATTGTTTAAGTTTTCGAAATACCTAAATATGTTTTATGTTTTTTGGTAATACGCATCCGTTATCGTTTATCGATCTGTGGCCCTACTATGAGTTGATGCAAACTGTTTACGCTACCGTAAACTATCGGATATACTGCGCACAGTCAATGCGAGTGAAAGAGAGAAAACGATAGTTTACGGTAGCGTAAACAGTTTGCATCAATTCATGGTAGGGCCACTGGCAGGAATTAGGGGGCCCCTATCGATCGCGGGGCCCTGGGCACGTGCCCAGAGTGCCCAGTGGGAAAGATGGTCCACCCTGGTGGTCCACCCAGGTAAACTAAGCATTCGAAACAGTATAAAATCGTATTTTTTAAGTAATAACTGTTTTTTTTTGTCATTCTTGAGGGAAAATACCTAACACCACCTAGGTGGACCACGACCCAAGAGAGGCAAAAAATACTGAGCCAAAATGGCTTAATTTTCAGATTTACCTATATCCTTCATTGTTACCTAATCGTAACTTAAATCCAATAAATAATATTAAAAAAAAAATAAAAAAAAGGTTATTTCAGACCTAAAATAGTAACTAATCCCGTAAAGGTAGGGAAATTGAAACTATTCCGTTCTTATAGGTACAGTGAACGGCACGCTGGGCTTCCACGACAGGATAATCAAATTCAATCAATTTTATACCTTAATGCTTAGTCATTAAGGTTCAAAATAAATTGCAGATTTTTGTCAGGTTTGCATAACCTGACGTGCTGCTTACTGTACGATTAGGTAACGTATGAAGGATATAAATTTGAAAACTAAGCCCTATTGGCTCAGTAATTTTTTGCCTTACTTTTGACAGTGCGCTTTTTATTTTATTTACTATCGTTCTAGGTTATTATTATTCTAAGGTCAAAATATTTTTTTTTTTATTAAAGTTTCAAACTGTGAGACATATGTAAAAAGTTCGTTTAAAAAAGTCCGAGTTTTATTTATTTCCTCGCAAATATGTTATAAAACGTCGTATGATATACGTGCGCTTTGATAATTACAGCACTTATATCATAATGGTACTATTACTTCTCTATCATTAAAGGTGTACCTAACTCATACAGGGCTGAAAACAGTTGATTACAAAAATATCTTATTTTTCAGGTGAATAAACACAAACAGACCCTTTGTATGATAAAAGTCGGCCGCGAGATATGTTACAACGGTTCCCAGGTATTTTCACTACAATTAAACTAACTAACATCATTTTACATTTTAAACTTACTAAGCATTATTCCGTACTATTTCTTCACATGAAAACATCTTTCACTAATCGGTAATACTACAACTTTATGTAGGTGGCACTAAAGCTCGACTGGCTATCAACCGAAGCTCGATCGGAGTTCGACTGCAGCAAAATCGAGACACCGTCACAGAATTAGTATAGTAGTGACGTACAGAATGACCACAGTCCGCCCGCCGGTCCGAGACACCGCACCTCCCCCCAAAATCAGTAGTAAGATCAGGGGCTCTATCATGTTAACTGTGTTTTGACAGATGTATGTGATACATTGCTACTTCGTTTTAGCACAAATAAAAACTTACCAAAGAAAAATAGCAATGTATCACATACATATGTCAAAACAGTTAACATGAACTTCAATGTTTTTAGCCGATACCGCCGCTGTAGTTCATTCTCGGGCCGTGTCGCGCGCGCAAGTTGTCAGTGGTACGAGCACAGAGTTAATATATACTAACATAGAGCTCAACAGATGTCAAAAGTCAACCCTAAGGTTCACGCACACATTCGCAGCGTGTACAAACGTAATGTTGTAGTTAAAACGCAATTTTTGTATGGAGTGTCCGGGTTGTGACACCGCGCTAAACTAATACATGATGATCCAGTTGCCATACTAAACAACCGCAACCCCTTTCCATGGTAAGAACCAATGTGAGTCGTGCAACCCTCGGTCTCCGGTAGAACTCCGGCCCGGTCCGGCTTGGGTCAGGGGTTGCCAACTATACTGTTAAAAACAGTATTATACTTACTGTTTTTCACTATATTATACTTCTGACTGTTGAACAAAAAAAAGTATACAAAAATACTGTTTTCAACAAGCATCACTGGTATCCATAGATATGTTTAAAAGTAAAGGCTCAACATACTGTTCATTTATCTAATATACTGTTTATTTTTCTTTTCCGACCTTAATTTACTTTTTATTTTGTAAAATAAGTTGACTAAAACTCCCTGGATGTCCATCATCAGATCACAGCTTGGTCAATCCTTAGCGGAACAAGGATTCAAAGTTACCTCGTTTGTATGAAAATCGATTGGTGTCCTTAATTATCTGGCCACCAGTGTATACAACTTGCAACCATCGTCGGATGGACAGAGGTCCCCGGGCTAATACCATCCAGCCCAGAGGATCTCCCTTTGGCCTTTTTAATCTCCATACCATTCCACAATACAATACCTACACGCCCTCTGTAGGTATATAAATAAATCCATAACGGTGCCCAGAACTCCCGGGCCCATTCTCATTCGGCCAACCCTTTTCTGCTTGGCCGGGCATCCGCCCTTCTCCGCCAGGACCTCAAGTCAGCCTCCGCCACCGAATCGTCGATTCCCGACACCCTCAGATCCACGGTCTTGATGGGTCTGTGGACGTCGGCTAGCCCATCAAGGGTAACTGTGAGCTTGGCCGGCTTGGACAATTTCACACAGCGCCATCTAGCTCCAAACTAAGCAAAGCTTGTGTTAATAAGGGTGCTAGACAACTTATATACTTTTTACTGACTTTAGGTCAGGTCGAGTTTCAGTTAAGCTCCGTTTGAAATCTGGTGTCAGTGCCATCTACACGAACACTAGGCGCACTTCTGTGAGCCACAGAGTGTATTCTAACTCTAGACAACGAGGTTTTTGAATGTTGATAAGAGATAAGAGATGAATAATACATATCCTATTTTACCCTTAAAAAAATTTCAGTCTCCCGGTGACGCTAAAGAAGTTGCCGAATTGTTTAAAATTATAAAATATGGAGACTCTGGTAGAGTTCAACAATGGAACGGCGGCGTGAAGCAGCAAAGGTACAGAGAAGATATTTATGAAAGCGCAATTAGTGATGATGATAGTTATTCCGAAGAAGATAGATATGATGATGAAGAAGACGAAGAATATGATATACGAAAACTATAATACGGTTTAATGTTTTAAATTTCCATGGTTTCTGACGTTATTAGAATAAACTATATCGGGATTTACACCATGTACCTGTTTATTTTTGAGACTCCGATATTTCGGCGCAGTTGCATGCGCCATGGTCACGGAAGAACTGACGAACACGAGTTCTTCCGTGACCTTGGCGCATGCAATTCCGAATCGTTCTGGACAAATCGGGTTTGCTCACACACACACAGACATTACGTCAGCTTCGGGTCAAACCGGGCTGTATGTAGTCTGTATCAGTTTCCCTAGCTAGCGCAACAAAACAAATGCCAGAAAGTTTTTTGAATTTGGCCAGAACGACGCTTCTGTCACAAAATGGGAGAGGACTGGTCAAGCTAAGTACTACCCGCGCTCAAGCAACACATAGACACCTCTCACCGACACGGAAATTCAGACGAATTCGAGTGCGTGACGCAGTGTCGTCGTTCGATGAGAGCTGTCTATGTGTGTGCGTTACGCGCGTAGTGCTAAGCTTCACTTCTGTCCTCTCTCCATGTTGTGCTTCTGTTCAGAACACAGTCTTTATGTTTTGTGTTTGAGTAATAAAAACACAGTCTCTAATACTTGAGTTTATTAAAAACTGCAAATTAATGCATCTTTCTTTCAATACATGACCTAAACATTACACTTTGATAATTATAAAAAAAGTACAAATCCTACACCTAATCTAGATAGAAAATTATCTTAAGATAAATAATATTAGAAACAATCGACTCACCCGTAGCACCTCAGACGGGACTCGAACCCGCACCCTTGGGATTCCGGCCCAATGCACTGACCAATTTTATTATGCTACGGAATCGCTAGTGGGAGCGGCGAAATTTTCTAGTACTTTTTATTACTTCCCAAATCCCAAAGGTGCAGGTTCGAGTCCCGTCTGAGGTGCTACGGGTGAATCGAATTTTTCTAGTATTTTTTCTAATATTATTTATCTTAATATAAAAATAGCATTGTGAATGCGAAAAATTTAAATTTAATAATAGAAAATTATATTTAAAAAAATCAGTCTATATCACATAGTATAGATAAATATTAGTAAGTATTCAAAATGATTGGGAAATGGCAAAGTTTTGATAACACGCTAACTAAACCATCAATAATAATTTAAAATTAGCATGTTAAAGTACCCCTCTCGCACTAACAAATTTAGCTATTACGTAACAGAAATAGATATAGCAATCCTTGTGCTATCTATGACCTCAATAAAAAAAAATCCATTTTAACCTTTTGAACGCCACGGTCGGCACTGGACGACAAATGAAAAAGTGCCCAACACGCCACCGTCGTGTATGGCCGACGAGAAAACGACATTTTTAAAACACAAAATAAACATACTAAATCAACTTTTCTGTGTTTCTTTTTCCTATTATTTAAAAGTACTTTAATGATGTATTGTAAAATGGCACGAAGATATATCCATCAGTTACATTTCACTAGCAAAAATTATCACTAAATATTGCTAACCGAAATGGTGTTCTCCTCACGCCACAGTCGGCAAGACACGACAGCTAGTGATGGGTAAGTTAGGTAAATTAAATTTTGAATTTATGAAATATTTTATTGAAAGCAGCTTACTACTACATCGATAATTATTTTTTAATAGCAACTATTTGTATCTGAATATTCTTAATGCGTAATATTTATGAAATTATTGAAAAATGATTACTATTTATATCTATCGATCGATAGTTAACTGTTCACTCTCGCGCATCCCTACGGAACAGCGCATAGACAGTTACCTGTACGCCACAGTCGGGAAGACACGTCAAGCGGTGACGTCATTAGCGCTACGGGAGACTGCTAGTGATTTCCTATCCTATCTTATTTAGATAAAAACTATAAATACAACTGCAAAATTACTACAAAATATGTGCCGGCCGTCCGAACTCAGCTTTTTCTCGCAGAGTGAAAATTTGTTATACTAAGCATGAATTTATTATCCTATTTCCATAAAAACGATAAATACAACTGGAAAATTACTATAAAATGTGAAAAGGGGCATTTTACGCAAAAATCATGATCGAGATGTAACAGGCCTCTTTAAGTAAAAACGGAGAAAATCAACTAAAGCTAAGTAATTAATTAGTACTCTAATAGACAACCCTTTCTTTACCTTGTTGTTTATAATTTATAATAATAATTATAAGTTTACTTGAAATGTCACATCATTACCTCGCACGCAAGAAAGCTGTCAAAGGTCGTGCCAACCACGCCAGAGTCGGGTCTTCCCGACAGCGAATGCCTACACGAACGAGATTAGTGATGTATCTTATTATTACCTGATTTATTCGTTTGTAGTTCTAATGTCTACTTTTACTTTGTATAGAATTTTGTAACTGCTGTTAAATAATACGAAATCAAAAAAATATATTTTATTTCAAAAATATGTGACGAATAGCAGAGATTAAATCGGTTATTGACAACTTATCGATAACATCGTTGGCATTCCTATTTTATTTGTAGGTATTTGCTCTGAATTTATGGCTTGGCGTGGGAAGGGCGCCGATGCGTTTGAGCTCTGGCGTTCAAAAGGTTAATAAAATTTTGCTTTTAAAATTAGAACTTAAAAAAATCATACAGTCGTCAATAAAACAATTATAACTAAGAATTAATTTAAATGGCTAATGTAATAATAACTAATAAATCACGGTAATAATATCTATCAGTATTCTTATTACTAAATATACTAGAAAAAATACGATTCGCACCAGATCATGTTCTCGGACGGGAATCGAACCCGCGTTTGGATATTCGGTCCAATGCTCTGACCGCTGAGCTACCGAGTCACTGTATCAGTATTCTGTTTTTGTACAAATGGTCGGAACGCGAGCCATACCTACGCGGCTCGGATCTCTCGGTATACTCTCGGAACAGAATTAGTATAGTACATACTGACGTACACAGGTACACGTACCTAGTATGAAATGTATTTTCTTTCACTACTCGCATAGTTAACTATAGAACTGCTCATAATCAATGTGAATGAGTGAATGAGTGAAAGAGACAAAACGATAGTTAACTATTTGAAAAGTGAAAACACCAACTCATACTTGGCCCTCAGAACAGCCACGCTCCGCCTCCCGCCCATCCTCATACCGCAGCTCCCCCCACGGTCGGCGGTTAGATCAGCGGCTCATTCTCCGGGGCCGCGTCGCGCGCGCGAGTTGTTTGTACTAACATACGAGCGAGACACATGTCAACAGTCAACCCTAAAAGGTTCACGCACACATTCGCAGCGTGTACAAACGTAATCTGTTTATGTTGTAGTTAAAACGCACTTTTTGTATGGAGTGTCCGGGGTGTGCTCTCGGTACACTACAGTCGCGGATGCGCCGCAGTGGCGAACGAACGGTGTGACGGTTTCATTAGTGATTTGTGAATGTTAAATTGAAATTCAAGTACTATGGCAAATTGAAATTATATTGTGCTGTTTATAATGAAATATTTAATTTCATATTTTTATTAAAAATCGCAAAAGGGATGAAACATAAGTTGAGGACAACTTGTAACAAAAATATTTTTTTTTCCTATTCTACTTATTTATAACCAAAACTCAAAGTTTGCTTGCCTAATAAACTATACTTAAGTATGTCATAATATAATTTTTAAATTAACATTATTCTTGTTTTTAATAACGTTTACCATTAGTTATATTAACCTATTTTATTGCATTAAAAATAGATTTCAATAGGTCAGAAACTCAATTATTACCTAAATGAAATTCAAATACTGTAGGCAGGTAGCCCTATCGTGTGCTAACGTACCGCGCGGCTGTAGGTAAATTTTGTTTAGTTAATTTCAAGGACAGGTCCGAGTTACAATACTGTTTAGATTTTATCACCGTGCTTTTATCTACTCCGTCAGAGAAACTATTCCTGATAATTTTCGCGATATCTCTTAAAAAAGAACAGTTACATGGTCTAGAAAACTGTTACTTTGACTCGCGTTATGACGTCATAACGCGGGTGGTGAACCTTACGTCGTACGTAATAATGCACATATTTCAGTGCGCTTGGCATTTTCTTCAAACTCTTAACTTGAAGAAACAGGTGTATTGCTACACATTTACCTACAATATGATCATAAAGTTTCAAGTTATTTAAGACCCACCCGTTGGCCTACTCCATTAAGCAAGAGTCGCTATTCCGATAGTATTTGTCAAATCTCGGCGAACACATATAATATAAACAGCAACGGCACACTAGGCTACCATAACAGGGTAATTAATTTCAATCTATTTTGAACTTAAATGCGAAGACATAAAAGTTCATAATAAATTGTTTTTTTTAGCTTTGTATAACTTGATGTGCTGCTGACTGTACATAATACTATAGAGTCAACGCCAAAGAAATGGCAGGCGGTCGATATCGCAGCGGCCGGCGGCAGTTTCACTGTCAAACAATTTAAAGCTCTTTCTTTATTTAGGTAAAGCATAGAATCGCTTGGAAGAGTTGCGAGCCGTCGACTGTCGAGTCTTGCGATGCGATTCCATGCATTACATGTTGGACATAAAGCTTAAATTGGTTTGACAGTGAAACTGCCATTTCGTGTGTCTTGTGTTTTACTTGGACTTTGAAGTTTCAGTAGCTTGGTAGATAAGCTAGGAAGGGACATTAAATGCTTTTAAAAATCTAACATTAAAAATTGACGTAAAACTAAAATTAAACTCTAGAACTATCTGGCACTAAAATATGAATATTCTAAATTATGTCAATTCACAACTGACATTTCGCTAAATATAAATTATAATTTTACTCTAAAAGTTTAATGACATAATAATAATGTTTAAATATAACTTACTTTTTAATTTAACCATAATGACGGCACGCAATTTAATCCTGTGTTTCACTTGAAATATCATGCTCGTTTTAAACATTTTAAAGTATAAATGACCATAAGTTTGTAACTTTGTTTAACATAGTTATATTGTGTGTAATGTTTTTAAATTAAAAGAAAGTGTGATCTAATAAATCATCACTAATGATAATGACGTCAATTTATACTTACTAATATTAATTACAACTTAAAATCTATAAATGCAACATCTGGTATCATTAGAGTAATATACAAACAAATAAGAATTTTCAATTATTTATAAAAAAACATAGTGTGAAAATAAATCCATTACACAAAAAAATGCAATTCACTGGATTTAAAGGATTTTTTTTTTCGTATTAAAAATCTTTTTTAATAAAATCGATTAATAAAATAAAATAATGAGATCTTGTTCAGATTTTTTTTTAATTATAATACTTCTCAAAAACAAATGATCTTGCACGATTCTTTAAAAAATTTTTTTTATTAAGTCGACTTACTTCTATTTAAATAAAACTTATTAAATAAAATATAAAGTTCAATTATCTATATCTATAATATCTTAAATATTGGATGCGAATGTTTAGCGATCGCATATTATACTGATCAAGTTAAATTAGCGACTAAGACCTTGTCCAGAAAGGGCGAATTCGCCGCGATTTGACACGCGATTTTGGTTACACTGCTGATAATATTGCACACGTTGCTGACGTCGCTGGTCCTGAGCGAACATTGTATAGCGAAACGCGTCTAATTCGCGCGTAGCTCTGGACAGGGGATTACACCCGTATTCACAGACATTACTATTAGGTCTCACAAAGCGTCCCAACTACCAATCACACGTCATCAGGCCAGTGACACTTCGCACTTTAGGCACAGAGTTAGTATACTGACAGAAACAGTACAGTACAGAATGGCCACACTCCGCCTCCCGCCGATCCTCATACCGCACCTCCCCCCACAATCGGTAGTAAGATAAATAAATAAATGCTTGGACAATTTCACACAGCGCCATCTAGCCCCAAACTAAGCTAAGCTTGTAATATGGGTGGTAGACAACTGATATACTACTTATATACTTTTTTAATATATACTTATTATACATGGTACCACCCAGACCCGTTACAGAAATTAAAATTTATCATTTCAATTTCTGCCGGGCGGGAATCGAACCCAGGACCTCTTGGTGGTAGACTGGCATGTTGACCACTGCACCACTCAAGATCAGAAGTTCATTATCCGGGGCCGTATCCCGCGCGAGTTTGTACTAACATACGAGCTCAACAGATATCAACAGTCAACCCTAAAAGGTTCATGCACACATTCGCAGCGTGTACAAACGTAATCTGTTTATGTTGTAGTTAAAACGCACTTTTTGTATGGAGTGTCCGGGGTGTGGTTTAGGAATGAAGTTATAAGTACGTGGCGTGCTCGACCGATCGGGCCGCAGGGCTGCCGCGCGCCGCGACCACGTTAGTTCGATACTCACTCGCCCCAAGCATATGGTCGTACTTTTGTCGCTTATTTTTGTAAGCTTTTTTTTTAACCAAGAAATTGTACACACTATGCGTACAATCTCTTTCCTTTTATGATATGCTACGCAGTTCATTTAAAAGAAGTCAACCCTAAACGTCGTTAGAAGAGATGAGAGTATGTGATAGAAAGAAAGGCAACTTCTAGGTGAATATAACAGTAGGGAAGGGAGCGCTGTGCGATCTGAATTGCACTTTATTATGTCAAAAGCAAGAGTCGCTATTTATTTAAATAGTTTTGCAGAGTGTCTCTTCTATACTTGTACTATTATTGTATTCTGTGACGTTATACGTAAAACAAACGAACCGATCACGGAGCTCTTTATCAACGCAGTGCGTTCGCATCGGCAAGGATCATTTGAGTATTGTTTTTGAATACGGGTGAGTGACAATTTTGAAATCATCGCTGACAGAAAATCAACCTGCTGGAAAACGACCTGATGACCATTAGCCACTTTTAATGTCCCACAGTTCCACTGCTGGGGCACAGGCCTTCCTTATGGGTGGATAAGGGGGATGGGCCATGACCCACCACGCGGGCTTACGAGATAATAAATTTTTGGTCACCCATCCCATGACCGACCTTTGCAAAAGTTGCTTAACCTTCGCAATCGCTGGGCCAGGCGTTATACCACTGCGACACCGAGCTTCTCAATAATTGTGATCGCTCCATAATTAATACATTTTACTACGCAAGAAAGGCGAATACCAAATAAATGTTTCGTTTCAACTTTGATCGCTATCGAATTTGCCGAGTTTAATTAAAGAGTCAAGACAAATACGACAATTCTTCATTCGACTTTTAACCTAAACTCCTAGTATTAGAGTTCAACATTAACCCTATATTTATCGCCCATTACACATAATCAAGTCTAGTTCCTACCTACAATTTAAATAGATTACAAAACTTATTTACTATAAAAAATTTCGATTCAGACAGGACGTTAAATATTACACAGTTTTCGGACGAACGATTTAAGTTATTTTTATAAGTAAATGGCTACTTCAGTCTTAAATCCTAATATAATTCTATGTACAAAGTGGCAGTATTGTTTAGCTTCAGTTTATGCTTAATGTAACCCTAAATTATTTTTTAATTATACAATTATTTTGAAAAATATCAAAATACAAATTCTTTAATAATATTATTAATAAAAAGTCGAGATGGCAGATGAAACGAAAACTCCTACGATTTAATATAATTATAAATGCATAAAAATCACTACTTAATAAGTTTTATACTATACAAGGTGTTACAAAAATACCCCTAATGCCGAATATGGTATATAGGGACCATCAAACTGAACAACTTTTACTATGGGGCCAACTCTGAAATCGCGAAAAAAAATCAGCTGTTTCATACATTTTGATATTTTCGATTTTAATTTTTGTATGAAACAGCTGATTTTTTTTTTCGCGATTTCAGAGTTGGCCCCATAGTAAAAGTTGTTCAGTTTGATGGCCCCTATATACCATATTCGGCATTAGGGGTATTTTTGTAACACCTTGTATATTTTTAAAAGATTTACGCACTTTATGTCTAATTTTTTTTATATTTTAAATAAAAGTTGAAATAAAAATTTTCATTGGATGTTACTATTCATAAAATGACTTTACCCATCTCGCTCCCACATTTAAGCTTCCGTATTACCGTCCTTTTCTTCCACGTCTTGCGTAGGGTTGTCAGCAGTCACCGTTTTCAAGATGGCCGCCAATTCCTCACTGATTTCTGTGAATTGAGGTCTATCGGCAGGGGATTTACTCCAGCACCGTTTCTGAAAATATAAAGGGTCTTGACAGACGGACGGACAGACAGACAGACGGACAACAAAGTGATATGGGTTCCGGTTTTTCCTTTTGAGGTACGGAACCCTAGAAATGGGAATAAAGCCTCGAATTCACTAGACTACTAGAGGCCATGATGCGAAACAAAACGTAAAGTACATATGTTTTTATGTTTTTGCTTAACCAGACTGTCGACCATATGCTGATCTTATTTTAGGAAAATTACATTTTCTATTACTACTTTAAAAATTAAATCTAAGATGGGTAATTTGCTTAATACTCCCTCTTAAAATGGCTGATACTTACAAGTAAAGCACCGAGCGCTTCGGGCATCGAACTTGGGATGGACCATTCCAGAGTTCCTGCTTTCATCCTCTCCATAACTGAGTTGTCGTTCAATTTGGCGAAGGGCTGTTCTGCTTTTGTGTATATCTACATGATAAAAAACCCTCTTTTGAATATTCTTCGTTATAACACCACAATAATATATAATACCGCGCGTCGTAATGTTCATTAGAAATAAAACACTTTTTACGGATTACCGCGCGTATGTTAATAATTCAGGTGATATTTTAGAATTATTTAGTTTGGATTCTTTACGCGCTGTAATCCATAAAAAGGAAAGGATGGATAGTCCTATCCTTAAATACTGGATGTCCATGCACGTCCAGTCTAATAATAGTAGTTTGTTACACGAGGAACGTAAGCGAGCTATTACAGAACAAGATCCAATTTGGCACCCGTGCGAGCCCAGCTCGCAAAGTGCACTATTGGATCGAGTGTACCCAAGATATTTAGAAAAAAATCAGCTGTTTTATACAAATATTAAAATCAAAAATATCAAAATGTATGAAAAAAAATCAGCTGTTTCATACATTTTAATATTTTCGATTTTAATTTTTGTATGAAACAGCAGATTTCTTTTTCGCGATTTCAGAGTTGGTCCCATTGTAAAAGTTGTTCAGTTTGATAGTCCCTATATTATATACCATATTCGGCATTAGGGGTATTTTGGAACATGTATAATATCCTGCGTACATGGCAATCTGTTTGCCAAACAATGAGTCATTCCTATATATGTTTTTTTCCCGGTAAATGACATATTTAAAGTGGGGAAAGCCTATCAACTCATCCCTCCATTCAGATGAATCATATTTTTTTTGTTATTTTTTCTAAAAATACTAGACAAAGATTGTTTGACGAGATAGAAACAACTTAGTCGGTTTCATTGTTTCTAGAAATTCCCCTTAAATAACTCACGCTTAAAAGAAGAGTGCCAAAGCACAGAAATAATAAAAAAACTCTGTACCCATGTGGCCAAAGTATTGATTATTGAACTCAACATTTTTTTAATCTCATTATATCGTACTAAATAACATACTAGAAAAAATACGACTCGCACCAGATCATGTTCTCGGACGGGAATCGAACCCGCGACAATATCCGGTCCAATGCTCTGACCGCTGAGCTACCGAGCCACTAGTGGGAACGTCAATTTTTATTATATCGTTTCATAATTAAATAGTACTCTTACCTCCCACACCGTAGCGGCAAACATGTACACATCAGATTTTGTAGAATATTCTCCTTCCATGACCGCCTCGGATGGCAGCCATCGTAGTGGTATCACCTGCGAAGAAATATTCAATATAAATAATATGATAATAATAAATTAAGGATAGTAATTATGGTTAATTTGTAGTCTGTAATTAGCTGGTAGTAAATGTTTACTCTGTGCGTATGTAAGCCTTTTTAGAATAAATGATTATTTCAAATCATTGACACATAAAGTAAATTAAGAAAGAAGGCTTGCGATGTAAGGTTTTGACACATTCGATTAGAGACCGGCTTAGCGTTAGGTCATACGAGATCAATAGGGAATATTATAAACGATATAACTAGTGATATAAAATAAATTCTGATTTACCCTATCTAGTCTTTAATTTAACAAGGAGACCTACTCAAGGTCTTCATAGTACCTATTTAAGCATTATTCTTGCGACACCATAAAAACTGTTGATCAAAAATGTGTTTTAATGCATAGCGCATAAGGTGTATTATGTTCTCTGATCTGCAGGTCTACCGCTTATTTATATGGACATGTATGTCAGGTTTATTTTGACATTTAAAGTCCCTATTTTAACACGTTTTTATTAGGTTACTTTAGCGTTTGTTTGTTTCTTTGACTACAATTTTTTTTTAGTTTTTTACAAGGTTCAAAAAATAAGTTTACTAATAAAGATTGTATAGCAGATGTATAAGTTACACAATGGTTACTCTCTGTCAAACTATTTAAGTTTGACATTAAAAAGAAAGGGACAAAACACTGTGTAACTATACATCTGCTATACAATCTTTATTAGTAAGGGGTAAGTATAATGTGTGTGTTTTAGTAAAACCATACTGAAACTAAACTATAGCTGGTGGTGTTTTGTAATACTATGTTAGCATCTTATACGAACTTTTCTATATTGATCCAGGTCTGGGTGTTTGTGGTTCCACCGTTGTCTCTGATTTCCATAACACAAGTGCATTAGCTACTTACTTTGAAATCAGAGCAAAGTTTATGATGTAGTCTAATATATAAAAAAAATGAATGTTGGGGCGATCTAAAATATGTCTTATTAGTTAGAGTATAAGGTGCATTATGTATTAACTGACCTGGTCATGGTGTTTATAGTACTCGTGAGAATGAGGTCCCCTGGTTAGCGCAGGGAAAGACAGTTTGAGAGTCAAAGATGAAGTTATCACGCAGTTTCGAGCCGCTATGTCTCTGTAACAAAACATCATCTTTACTAACTGTGGAGGGGCCAATGTCCACAGTCTTGAGACGTAAGTTCCCCTTTTTCCGACACATGCAGAGCAGGGATGTTAAGGAGCTCCGTAACAGTAACTGAAACTAACGGATATCCGAAATAAAAATCTATCCGTAACCGTAATCGAATCCGATCCGAAGTCTAAATTAGACCTGTTATGACGGGTTTTTCTGACCCGCCGAGCTATCGCCGCCGAAATAAAGTCAATTTATCACATATTTCTGGTTTATAATCTTATAATTTCTTAATATCCGTAACCAAACAAAACTAACGGAGAATCCGAAATAGTTTCATATCCGAAACCGGTATCCGGTAACCGGTTCTATATCCGTATCCGTCCGAAATTTCATATTCATAACATTCCTGATGCAGAAACGTCTCTTAAAACACGACTTCCCACAGCTTCTCAAAATTGCAGGACAGAGAAGTCTGAGACGTCCGACACGCAAATGTCTGAACGACATCAAACAGTGGGCTGTATTGAACAATTCAAAATCAGTTAAATCTGGACTAGACTGTTAGAATGACATAACCTCCTATTTCCGAAAAAAGGTTAAACGAAGTTCTATGCGGACAAAGTCGTGGGAAAAGCCTAGTATGGCATAATTACTAACATATAATTTTGTCAATATCACTTACCTATGTGTGAGCCGATGTGAAGCAAGCCTCTGCGCAGCGGCGGCCAGCTTAGAGGCTAGCAGCGCGCGGTGGGGGGGCGCCAGGGGGGGCGCGCGCCGCCCCGGGGGGGGCGCGGGGGGGAAGCCCACCCGGGCTGTGTATTCTGCATTCTCTTCTTCCGTACGAGTCGCTATTAGGAAGCTTTTGAGATCGCCCTAGGTACAAAAAGTCAAACTAATGATCTAAAAAAAGTTTTAAGATTAACAGATAAAAGAAAACAATAATATTAGAATCAAATGTCATCGAATCAATAGTTTTATTTTGAAATTTGAGACTGATATAACGTCATTTTATTTATCGTAATATTATCTGAAGTCTATAGTATAATAAATAAATGTATAGTCAACTAGCGAAAGCCCGCGACTTATCAAACAATTATCTTTTTCGGGATGAAAGGTACCCTATGTCCTTCTCTGTACCCCTGACAACATGTATGCAAAATTTCATGATGATCGGTTCAGTAGTTAAGACGTGCAGGCGTAACAAACAAACAAACAAACAAACGGCCTTTCGCATTTATAATATTAGTAGTCAATATTTTTTGTGTATACAGAGTGGGAAAAAGACAGTAATTGGAGGGAAGGTATAAATATTGATGATGGCAGATTATACTGAAAGGATTTTTACTGCACAGATTTTTGGTGAATCGCTTGTCGCAGCCCGAAACAGAACGGGTTAAAATCTGAAAAAATATCGTCCTGTACTTTCATGATACGAATCAATAGGGACAATGATGAGGGTCAATTTCTTCTTTTTATTAACAAAGTATATTTTAAAGGCAGACCATAGAAAGGATAAGAATAGTTTATTTTACTCGAAACACGGTCAGTACATGTCAGTCGGAAAGAAAATTAACGATCTACATGTTTCGCCGATTGTCCATTCAGCATGCAAAAAAGTATATAAATAAACAAACGGCTGAACAAATTTTCATGAAACATGACTAAGGACACTCGGGAAAAAAATTAACATTCAACTAAAAAAAACTAAACCAAAATCGGTTCATCCGTTTGGGTGCTACGATACCACAGACAGATACACAGACACGTTAAACTTATAACACCCCTCTTTTTGCGTCGGGGATTAAAAAGCGATCTAACAGAAACGTGGTGAATAGACTTTATGATCGTCAAATTCACTTACCCAATCAGTATGTTCGAGCAACATGCAATGTGGTTCCATGTCATTACACAGGCCGATCAGTCGCGCGATATTCTCGTGTCGTATGCGCGTAAACAATTCCAGTTGTCGACGAAATTCTGCTAATTGTGTCTGGAAACAAAAAGGTATATTAAGTATGCACACTAGCGCCACCATTGGAAAAAAATCATAGTGCTTAAATAAAGACGAAATTGTGAATTATCTCTCTGTAGTGCACTCCGTAGGAGCTTTGTGGTTCTTTTTATCGCTTAAACAATATTTTTAGCCTGTCGTTTAGTTAAATTGAGCTTTATTGTTAAAAGTGGCCACTTATCGCAAAACAATTCCATTAAACTAAACGACAGGATAGAAAACATTGTTTAAGCGAAAAAAAGAACCACAAAGCTCATACGGAGTGCACTACAGAGAGATAATTCACAATTTCATCTTTATTGAAGCACTATGATTTTTTTCCAATGGTGGCGCTAGTGTGCAGACTACGCCCTCTTAAGGCCCTTACTTATGTCAACGCAGCAGCGGTACGACATCGCTTCGCTATAGCAACTCATACCCATAACTCGGCTCGGTAACCATGGCAACTACGCCTGTTGACTATGGCGATGTCGTACCGCTGCTGCGCCGACAAATGAGTAGGTAGGTAAGTGCCACACTACAAGGAGCCTCGCTTATGTGACTGATCCTAGCGAACAGACGCATTGCATACTAGCGCAGCTGCCACACTGCGAGCGACGCGCCTAGCTAGGTGCCTGGTTAGCCACTAAGCGAGTCGTGCAGCGAACGAACGTATTGATAAATTTTTGATAGCCTCCGAGTGACTTTGTAATTTAACAATGGAAGAAATAATTGATTTTCTTACCTCGTCTTTAGAAGTCAGTGCCTTCACCAAAACGTGAATGATCTTCGGTTCAGTCTCGGCGTAGTCTTTGTTCCGAATCTTCTTCACTTGGCACAAGTCTATTTTAGCTAGAGTAACTTCGCCGAATTCACCACGTCCTGAAATAATATTACTAATGTCAATATCGCGTTTAAATGTCAAGCCCCGTATTGTAGTGGCCACACCGTTTTTAGTGCCACAACAATTTTGTAACAAAGCACATTACGGGTTTAACCCAAAGAGACTTTATTGCACGAACATAGAGTAATTATCTATGGAAAATTTTAATTTTGCTTTTCGGCGGTAGATGGCGCTGTACAAATTACTTATTTACTCTATCGATTTTTTTTACGGGAGTTTTTTTTCTCGATAGATATTCGTGCTACGGGTACTAAAAAGAATTTAATAGAAAAATATTTGATAAGTAAAAAAAATGGAATATATTTTTTATTTTGTCTATGCGCATGTGTTTGTGATCCAAATAAATTATTATCTATCTATACCATAAATTTATTATACTAGCGTAGTATAAATAAGTCTATGATCTATACATATACGTGATAAAATTATAGTCAAATAAAAAAATTTTTTTTTTATTAAAACATAGATATAAAAAAACTCAGAAAAAATTATGGACAGTCCTTTTCAAAAGAAATCCAATGAGAGTCTATTTAAAACCAAGGAGAGTCTATTTCATAAAAAAACACTTACCCAATGTTATTTGATCAACTAACAAACTTCTGGGGACAGCAAGATGATCATATTGTCCAGATTTTTTCGAAGCTCTTGATATACCAGACACTTCAGAATTGTCAGCACCTAAAACATCAATAATATTAAATAAAAAAAACATAATTTTAAATTAGATACTTACTGTAAAACACACAAATCACTTGAAAACTTTACTGACCAAATTTAATGTCAATAAAAATTATGTACAGCGCCATCTACTGCGTATCGTATCCACCTCCCATCCCCTCCATCGTAAAGCTAACATTTACGGTTCCGTACCAAAATGGTAAAAAAGAACCCTTAAGGTGCGACTCAGTTAGTCTGTATGTCTGTCACAGCTGGATATCTCAAGAACTACTAATACTATCAACTGGAAATTTGTAATAGTTTTAGCTGATATTTGCCCAACTATTTTGCAAATAAGAAAGAGATAACAAAATTTTTTTTGCAACACGAACTGAAAGGGGGTTTTGAAAATTTGAATTGGTGCTACTAGGTCGTCTAGACGACCTCCGTGGTCGAGTGGCTTTGTACACCGGTTTTCAAGGTGTCGCCATCTCTGAGGTCCCGGGTTCGATCCCTGGTTGGGTCAATTTAGAAAACGAACTTTTCTATATTGGCTCAGGTCTGGGTGTTTGTGATACCACCGTTGTCTCCGATTTGCATAACACAAGTGCTTTAGCTACTTACTTTGGAATCGGAGCAATGTATGTGATGTTGTCAAATATTTATTTATTATTTTATTTACTAGGACATGTGGGATATCATATGAAGAGAGCTGCTTGCACATTCTCAATCATTTTTTGAACGCGCGTTTAATAACTAATATTCGTGCTAAGGGTACTGAATGCATTTAGACCATCAGCCATTTTATGTCCACAATTTAATGTCCCCATCCCCACTGTTGGAGCACAGGCCTTCCTTATGGGTAAGAAGGATGGGCCATAACCCACCACGCAGGCCCAATGCGGATTGGTGGGTGCTAAAGACTGCAAATGCATCCGGGACCAACAGCTTGACGTGCCTTATGAAGCACGGAGCTCGAGATAATACATTATTTGGTCACCCATCCCATGACGGACCCTTGCGAAAGTTGGTTAACCTCCGCAATCGCTGGGCCAGGCGCTAAACCACTGCGCCACCGAGCTCCTCGAATGCATTTAACTGACTTCAAATTATTAATTCAAACATTAGTTAAAAAGAGACAGAACATACCGCTGTCCCTGTCGTGCGGCAATAACCGTCCGTTTGGCGCGGCCGCTCCGTTGGTCAACTTCTTGTCCTCTTCTCCCACCAACTTCTCGCGGCCTTCTGCCATTTCAATTTCTTCTTTTTCAGCTGAGAATAAAAAGTTTTATTTCTATAAAAAAACTTTTAAATTTTGAGATTTTAGCATTCACAATGCTATTTTTACATAATACCAAATAATATACTAGAATTCCTTGTACATTGGTGAGATGGCGCTGGCTTGCAGCGTAAGAGTTAATATACTAGGAGAAATTCGACGTTCCCACTAGTGACTCGGTAGCTCAGCGGTCAGAGCATTGGACCGGATATCCAAAGGTCGCGGGTTCGATTCCCGTCCGAGAACATGATCTGGTGCGAGTCGTATTTTTTCTAGTATATTATTTGGTATTACAATAAAAAACTTTTAAAAATTTACAAAAAGAAAGAATTAAAAGTATTGAAGACTTCTTTAATGAATTTTAAGAAAACTTTCCCATATTCCTTTTATAAATATTAATTTGGTTTGAGTATGTAACAAAATTAAATGTATTAGCGGAGGTCGTTGGCTGGCAAAGGCACATCCATTTAAAGATTTCGTGGTGATTTTTAACCGACTTCATGACATAATAAATAGGTACCTAATTACTAATACATACTAACGCCTGCCACTGGTATTGATGATGATAATGACGATAATATTATAATAATGATGATGATGATGGTATAGTCTGTTTATCCTTAAGTACTTGTCTTATTTGGTAAACAAACTTCACCCAACTCTTTATTCAAAAAATAAATTATAAAATATAACAAATGGTTTTTCACACATAGATTACGAAAGAAATTGATAATTATTAGTGAAAAATTACAATTTGATTTAATGGGAACTGACGTATGACAACTGTCAAACTCTGTTCACTAAATAGGACAAGTAAGGGTAAAGAGATTATACCCCTTTGCCTTGCGTTCAGTCGTCTCCTTCAACAGTACACTATGAGCGCGAGCACTAGTATCATGTAAGTGCCTGCCACTGATATTAATGATGATGATGATAATGATGATGGTAGTTATATTATAATTATGATGATAGTTATTATGATGATGATAGTTATTATGATAATGATGATTAGTTATTATGATAATGATGATAGTTATTATGATAATGATGATGATGGTACATACCCCTTTGTCTTGTGTTAAGTCTTCTCCTTCGACAGTACACCATGAGCGCGAGCACTAGTACCATATACGCGCCTGCCACAGATATTGACACTACGACTGCTTTCCCACCTACTCCTGATGCTTCTGAAGGCGGCATTTCACCTTCTACAACAAAAACAATAGGTGAAAACAGTGGTTTTTTAGCTTTTCTTATGACCGAGGAAATATAGCTCTTAAACGTGCTAAAACGAAGTAGCTCGATTTGAGCTAAATTGTTTTGTCTTTTAACTAATAGTAAAGCCGTTTATTTAAATGTATAATACTGTTCTAATATCCTGTGGTACAACTCCACGAACTTTTCACAATCAAAATATTAGGGGTTCAAATATGAAATTGCCGTTCTCAGTTCTGTGAGAAAATTTAAAAAAAAATTGAATTTTCCATACTAACATTTTCTTAATTTATTTAACAACCATGAACGTTAATGTTTTAAAAAATGTATGCACTAATGTTTAATACTTTATGTAATGTAAGATAACGTATGCCGCTTAAGTAACGCAAAAAAAAAACAAGTATCGGCTTAGTTACAACGAAATAAGGGGTCATTTCTGCTAACAAAAAAGGAGTTACTAATAATAAGGTACTTTTTTAAAGTTAAGGCCAGTATATTCGAAAAACTCTGTCTCTGTCTTTTTTTTATATGTGAGAAGTAATGAAAATAACCTCACTTTTTCATTTTTTTCAATGTTTTTGTTGTTATTTTGAGCATAAAGTCACTTTTCTAAAAAGTAACCGTTGAATATTCTTCTTTAAGTCACTACCTGTTTTTCTAGATATTATTCGTGGGTTAGAGGTTAATAAACTTTAAGTATTATCCAAAAAATATAAAAATAATTATAAGTTTCTTCGTTTTTTCCTATTTTTTATAGTCGAGTGAAGATATGAATATCGTGTGAGTGAAGATACGAATCAAGAACGTTTATGAAACTACAACATATATTTTTATCTGCTCAAAATAAATTGAAATTGAAAAATTATTTATTCAAATAAGCTCACATAATAATCATTTTTAAGTCGTCAATTCTTTTACCCTACCACCCATTATGACGTCTTTTTAGCTGACAAGAAAAATAGGCGCAAAAAACTTATCAGCTTTATCAGAAGGAACGATATTTACAAATAGTAAATCGTTTCCAGACAAAGCTAGGCTAAGGTTCTATAGTTTATTTACAAACAATAACCTCAGTATAGTATAGTTAATTGTAACCTTAGCTTCAATCTGTACATGTGAATTTTCGATACATCATGTACTTAGCGAGCAATAAATTTAATTAAAATGAGGACGCCACTTGGGGTATACAAAATGATACAAAAATACCCCTAATGCCGAATATGGTACATAGGGACCATCAAACTGAACAACTTTTACTATGGGCCAACTCTAATACATTTTGATATTTTCGATTTAAATTTTTGTATGAAAAATCTGATTTTTTTTTCGCGATTCGAGAGTTGGTCCCATAGTAAAAGTTGTTCAGTTAGATGGTCCCTATATACCATATTCGGCATTAGGGGTATTTTTGTAACATGTTGTATAGGAGCCTTAAGCTGGTAGCACTGACCGGGGTGCACGCGCAGCAGCAGCTCGTGGCGCGCCAGCCCGGCCGCGCTGCCCGCGGTGCAGCCGTACCGATCCGAGTCCTGTGCCGTCGCGTTCCGTATTAGGAGCGTCCCGTTGTTCAGGACCAGAACTCTACAGACAAACGAATAATAATTATATCTGACAACATCACATACACTTTTTACGGATTACAGCGCGTATATTATTAATTCAGGTGTTGTTTTAGAAAAATAGGTGTCGAAACGTCAGGAATTCTAAAAAAACAATAAATACAAACTAAATAATTGTAAAACAACACCTGAATTAAAAATATACGCGCTGTAATCCGTAAAAAGTGTTTTATTTCTAATGAACTGTACGCGCGAAAATCTTAGAAGTGTAAACATTACATACGTTGCTCCGATTCCAAAATAAGCACTGAAGCACTTGTGTTATGGAAATCAGAGACAACGGTGGTATCACAGACACCCAGACCTGAGCCGATATAGAAAAGATCGTTTTCTAAATTGACCCAACCGGGGATCGAACCCAGGACCTCAGAGATGGCGACGCCTTGAAAACCGGTGTGCGAAGCCACTCGACCACGGAGGTCGTCGAAAATGTTCAATCATTGCTTAATACTCTGGACAAAAAATAGTTTGAGCTCGGTGGCGCAATGGCCTGGGGATTGCGGAGGTTGACCAATTTTCGTAAGGGTCGGTCATGAGATGGGTGACCAAAGATTGTTTATCTCGAGCTCCTCCGTGCTTCGGAAGGCACGTTGAGCCGATGGTCCCGGCTGCATTTGCAGTCGTTAGCACCCACCGATCCGCATAAGGCCCACGTCGAGGACTATGGCCTATCCTCCTTATCCACCCATAACGAAAGCCTGTGCACCAGCAATAGGGACATTAAAAATAACTAATGGCCATTAGAAGTCAAGGTAATTATGATTGTTTATCATATACAAGGTGTTACAAAAATACCCCTAATGCCGAATATGGTATAAAGGGACCATCAAACTGATCAACTTTTACTATGGGACCAACTCTGAAATCGCGAGTAAAAAATCAGCTGTTTTATACAAAAATTAAAATCGAAAATATCAAAATGTATGAAACAGCTGATTTTTTTTTCGCGATTTCAGAGTTGGCCCCATAGTAAAAGTTGTTCAGTTTGATGGTCCCTATATACCATATTCGGCATTAGGGGTATTTTTGTAACACCTTGTATATTAAATACGCAATGAAAAAAAGCATTCGTACACTTCAGGATTTGTCATCAACTAGTTCAGATTAGAGAGAAACCGTTCCAAAGCACGTTTGGGTGGTGTGACAAAAGGAAGTATTGTAATTTAATTGTCTTAGCAATTTAATACCTTGCTGAAGAAGCATTAACGCCATCTTCGACATCAACGCCATCATCTGAAAGAAATACAATAAGATAAATAATATATTAGAAAAAATCGACTTAACCGTAGCTCTTTAGACGGGACTCGAACCCGCACCTTTGGGATTCCGGCCCAATGCACTGAACAATTATGTTACCGAGTCGCTCACATACTTGGTCAGTGCATTGGGCTAGTTTCGGGCTATTTTTTTCTAAAATATTATTTGTCTTAATATAAAAATAGCATTGTGAATGCGAAAAATCTCAATTTGTAATTCTCGGACATTGGCAGAATCATCACGTAAAACGAGACGCAGCCATTCACCATAAAAGTTAAAGTTGAAAAGTTCAAAAATTCCGGCACAAATTTTCTAAATTCGCCTTGTGACACTCACGTTGCAACTTCAGCATCGTCCTGTTGCGGTCCCACTGCGTGGTGGGCAGCGGGTCGCCGGTCGCGCGACAGTTCAAAGCAATCGATGAACCCACGCGTGCATGCATCTGCTCGCCAGGAGACGGTTCCAAGACGCGGGGGGAAACTGAAATATGATATCAATGAAGACATTTGGTTTTCTTTTTCAGCATCAAACCACCAAAGTATACTTTTCTGAATATAGGGAGTAATGTTTACTCCTTCAGCTAAAAATATAAATTATTGGAAATTAATACTTCCCTCAAGTTAGCAAGTTTTTTACTATTAGGGCCACTTGCGCCAAGCTGGGTTAAAAAACCCTGAGTTAGTTCATACAAAAGTAGCACTAACTCTGGGTTAAATGTGCTAACCCAGCTTGGCGCAAGTGGGCCTAAGATGACGCGATGATTAATAAAATACACTGCTTAAAAAAGTTAAAAAAAAAGAAAAACCTCCTTCAAAAAACCTGAAAACAAACAAAAACAGCTTCAAAATTAAATACCTTTAAAAAGCAAGTAATAATATTCAAATGATTACTTACGCTGGTCACGCATATCAATATTAATATAACACGTCTAATGAAGTCGGGTGGGGTAGGAGGACAACTTATTTTTCTAACTCTAAAAGCCTCACCATTTTTTTTGGTTTTTAGGTATTTTGAAGGTTTTAAAAAAAAATGTTTTTTATTTTAACTTTTCAGTTGTAGGTAGGTAGTACGTGTATAAATATTTTTTAACTTCATATAATATTTTCGCCCTTTAACTCAATTTCCAAGTTCACGCTGTTTGTTTTTAAGGAGTTCCGTTGTGCCTTCATACTTCGTAGTCCAAGTCTAGTCCAAAACGTCGCAAACCAAAGCTCGGTTGGTTTGTATATTTAGCGACGATATTATCTAAGTTTCAAATAGCCTTATGTCAATGACTCATCACCTTTTACAAAGTACTGCTTTTCCCGACGCAGGGGCGTTAATTGTTGAGGAGTTCTCCTGGTACTTCACTATCAGCTCCACTTCACCATATGTATTATGATGAACATAAATAGCCTAGCAATCATATTAAAGTAATCGTATCGCACTAGTGAAATAATTAGTACTTATTGAATAGTTCCGATGATCGTCTATGGTCTTCATCATCAGTTCCACTTCACTAAAATGGTATTTTCCGAAAACAAATGCACGAGTTACTTAAGAAAATACCAAAATCGCTATAGGTGTATATAATATTTGAAGAGTTCCCTTGAGTTCTCCAGGATCCCATCATCAGATCCTGACATTGTGACAATGGGACCAATTTGTAACTATATACTTTCAAACAAAAAAATCATGCTAAAATTGGTTAATAATAGACAAAGTTATGAGGTAACAAACATAAAAAAAATCAACCGAACTGAGAACCTCCTCCTTTTTTTGAAGTCGGTTAAAAGAATAGGGGCCATCATAATATGATTTTCTATGCAAAAGAGGTAAGACCCTATTCACCGTACGTCAGTTAGAATAAAAGTAATTTTAAGTTTCATACAAAAATACACCAGATTTAACATTTTTTTAAATTCTACCTGACACACGGCGAATAGGAGAAATTATACAGTGAATTCTAGAGTAAAGTCGGCAATTTGACTATTACAGCTTTCGGACAATATCAAATTCAAATAAAGTCAGATTGAATTTATCAGAAAAATACCTTTCAGAACTTAGCTCTTTTGTGTGGAAAATCATATGAAGGCCCCTTTTTTCTTTTGAGCAGTATAAATAAATAAATAAATATTTGACAACATCACATACATTGCTCCGATTCCAAAGTAAGCAGCTAAAGCAGTTGTGTTATAGAAATCAGAGACAACGGTGGTATCACAAACACCCAGACCTGAGCCAATGTAAAAAAGTTCGTTTTTCTAAATTGACCCAACCGGGGATCGAACCCGGGACCTCAGAGATGACGACACCTTGAAAACCGGTGTACAAAGCCACTCGACCACGGAGGTCGTCAAGTATATTAGGATCAAGGAAACCCCTCACTCACCTACAACATCCAGATTGATTTTGGCAGTGATTGTGTTATCACCGTCAACAGCCTTGCAGGTGTACGTGCCGGCGTGGCGACGGGCCGTCTCCGCCACTACCAACGTGCCATTTGATGAGGTGATCCCTTCTGGAAGAGGGTCTTGCTCGTTCTGAAATAATGCCAAGAATAATGAACGACCAGCAAAATGTTGTATTTTCAACGTTCAATCGTTTAATCAACTAACATTTCTTTTTATGCCATCTAAAAAGCTTATTTATCTGTAGCATCTAAAAAACACTTTTAAACACTATTTTGGTATTTGAATTTAGAACACAATTCGATCTCCATCTCAATAATATACAACCTCCTTGTGCAAAAAATACTCGATACAAACTCCTTGTGCAAAGAGTACTCGATATTCAAACTTCTTGTGGAAAAAATAATCTTTCTTTTTCTCGTAGTCATGATATAAAATAAAGTTTGCAACTCTTGAATAAAACGGATTTATATCGAGGGCTCGAATCACTCGCTTTAAACCAGTATTTTATTCACTAATTAAATAATATACTTTTTGATCATTATTTTTATTATGATCTAGGCCTAAGAACCTGTTTTTTTTTTAAATATAAATATCATCTATTCTAAATTATAATTTTGAAAAAAATAAGTACTATTTTAGAAAATGTGTGTAAGAATGGGATTTAGCTTTTCTATTTAATTACTTGATATAAAGAAAGCGAAACGATTACCAGTAGAACTTGGCTTTATTTAACTTAAAGAAGGAAACTATAACAATAACATCGTAAAATATAAAATGCAGACATAGGTAGCAAGACAGATCGCTGACAAACGTTTTGTCACACAACAGCTCTATGACCGTTGCATGGAGGTTGCTTATCATATGTCATTCTCCCCCGCTTGAGTTTTCATCCCTACCATCTACCTCGAAGTCTCTGAGGTGGGTTGGAAGCTTTCTGGCACGGTGAGATCTACGTAGGCAAGTTATTTCATTAGGCGGAGTCGTGTAGGGTTCCCCTTGTTCCACAGCAGGAGGCAGATTCTGTTCTTCCGAATTTTCAGGTCCATCTCCATCTTCAGCGTCGATGGGAAACGGAGCCAGTCTTCTATTTGACACTGTGGCAGTTTCGCCATCGCTCCGACGGATGTAGGAATATTGGGGATTACTTTCTAAGAGCTCCACTTCCTCGACTAGGGGATCTGTCTTAGCCTGCCGCACATATTTTTTCATTAATACGGGGCCGGGGATCATCCATGAGGGTAGAGAATCGCCATTCGGAGACCTTCTTGGGTAGGCAAATAGTCTTTCGTGCGGGGTGGCATTTGTTGAAGTGCAGAGAAGAGAGCGTACACAATGCAGTGCGTCCTTTAGGACTCTTTCCCAGTTTTCGATTGGCAGGTGCTTTGCGCGCAGACTGAGTTGGATCGTACGCCATAAGGTGCCATTTAGGCGCTCCACTTGTCCATTCCCTTGGGGATTATAGGGTGTCGTCCTCGAAGACGCTATGTTTGAGTCTCTTAGGAAAGCTTTGAATTCCTCCGACATGAACGACGACCCTCTATCGCTGTGGACGTAGAGCGGTTGGCCGAAGGTTTGGAAGAGGTCTTTCAAGCAGTTAATGACCGTGGCTGATGTCGTGTCACGACAAGCGTAGGCAAAGGGGAAGCGACTGTATTCGTCAATAATCGTGAGTATATATTTATTCGGAGTGTTTGAGGGCAAGGGCCCTTTAAAGTCAATATTGATACGTTCAAATGGGGACGTAGCTTTGATCAAGCGGCCACTAACTTTCATAAATCGAGGCTTAATCTCAGCGCAGATTGGGCAGGAAGCCGTCATTTCTTTGACATCATTTGCCGAGTAAGGAAGATTCTTGAATCGTACCCAATGAAACATACGAGTCACACCAGGGTGACAAAGTGCGTTGTGAAGTTCTCGTAGCTTATTCGTGTTCATATACGCACATACTCGGGAAAGGGCGTCTGCTGCGGTATTTTCAGTACCTGGCCTGTATATGATGTCGTACTTATAGCATGATAACTCCAATCGCCAACGCATAATCTTTTCATTTTTGATCTTGCTATTGTGGTTCTGATTGAGCATGTATGCGACTGACTGTTGATCCGTTATCAAAAGAAAGTGTCTCCCGATCAGGTAATGTCTCCATTTCTTCAGACTTTCCACTATTGCGCTCGCTTCTTTTTCTATCGATGAGTGCTTGCATTCGGAGCCTGATAGCGTGCGAGAAAAGAAGGCAACAGGGCGCCCTTGTTGCGATAGCGTAGCTGCTAAAGCGAAGTCCGAAGCGTCAGTTTCTACCGTGAAGATCTCGTTATCGTCGACTGCCATGAGGGTAGCTCTTTTGATATCGTCTTTGAGCTGTTCAAAACATTGTAGAGCGTTTTGAGACAATGGAAAGCTGGTAACATTGGTAAGTGGTTTTAATTTTTCTGAAAATTTTTCGACCCATTTGGCGTAATGAGCGAATAAACCGAGGATCCTTTTTAGCTCTCCCGACTTAGTAGGTGCGGGCAACTCTAGTAGGGGTTTAAGCCGTTCGCTGTCCGGTTTTATGATATTATTTTCAACTGTATATCCCAACAGATCGATTTTAGTTTTGTTAAAGACGCTCTTTTGTTCATTCAAAGTTAGGTCGTACTTTTTCGCGGCATTCAAGAACCTTTTCAAATTGTGATCGTGCTCGGCCTGCGTCTTCCCACAGACCGTGACGTCATCGAGATATGTAAATGTGCCATGCAATTTTTCTGTAGATACGACAAATTCGAGTGCGCGCTGAAACGCGGCTACACCATTAGTCACGCCAAAAGGTATTCTGGTAAATTGATATAATTTGCCGCAAGCTTCAAATGCAGTATATATTTTCTCTGCCGGGAGGATTGGGATTTGGTGATAAGCCGATTTCAAATCAATTTGGCTAAATATTTTGTATTTCGAGACGTCACTTACGACTTTTTCAATGTGAGGCAGGGGGTAGGCGTCTAGCTCTGTGTATTTATTGATCGTCAACGAGTAATCGATTACTAAACGCTTCTTATGAGCCCCTCCACCTGCTACTAGGACTTGCGCTCGCCAGGGTGAGATGCTCGGTTCTATTATCCCGTCTTCGATTAGCTTATTCACTTCTTTCGTGATAAACTCTTCGTCTTCCTTGCTATAACGTCTACTTTTGACGGCGATCGGCTTGATATCGTGCATGAGATTCGTGAAAACAGATGCCGGTGGCACAGAGGCTTCTAGTACGTTGCATATTTCCAAGGGTTCTTTCGGGCCGCCAAACTTGAACTCGAGTTTTGAGTGATCTCTTAGTAGATCGTGGCCCACGATCACATCAGCACAAAGGTTGTTTACGACGAGTAGAGGTCGTTGCTTGTATACGTGATCTTTCATTGTAATGGTGGCGAAGCACACACCTTCGACAAACGAGACATAGTTGAGCGATGCGAGATTGATAGTTTGTTTGCTCGGTCTTTGACGCAACTTCATCAGACGTGCAATTTTAGAGTTGATGAAACTCACCGAACTGCCCGTGTCAATTAGTGCATCTGCTTTGCAGTCGTTCACAGTTATAGGAATGGTCGCACTCTTCAAACTTGATGGGGACGCGGCAGAAATAGCCCCACTGCAAGATGGACCACCGGAGATGTCGCTCACGACTATTCCGTCAGCAGGGATGGCGTTGCTGGAGTTTGCTGATCGGCAAACGCTCGCGAAGTGGCCTTTCTTCGAGCAAAGTTGACAAAAGGCGTTATTTGCTGGACACTTAAACCTCTGGTGTACGTTCCCTCCACAGAAGAAACAGCGTCTCGTTGATGGTGTTGATCTATAGGCAGGAGTAGGAGTAGAAGGGGGGACATAACGCGCTGGTGAGGGCCTAGCTGCGGCTAAGTTGGAAGGTTCTGGGTTAGAGTTGGTAGTGCTAAGTTGTTGAAACATGTTGCCGACGGTGCTACTTATTGTGATGGAATCCTTTTCCGCAGTCTCGAGGGTGATAGCTTGGTTAAGCGTCTCAACCAGGGAAAGTTTGCTATTTTCCAGGAGGCGTTCTCTTATTCTTTTGGACTGGAGGCCAGAGATGAGGGCGCTGCGAATAGCCTGTTCTTCGTGTTCTTTAGCCGTAACGGCTTCAAAACTGCAGTCTTGCGCACATAAACGCAATGCTCTTGCGTATTCAGCTATAGATTCTTCAGCTCGTTGCTTCCTATTGAATAGGACATGGCGGGCTAGTATCGTGTTTTTCGCCTTTATATAGATATCGTCTAAAGCCTTCAAGGCATCGTCAAAGTTTTGGAAAGGTTTTACGTACTTGTAAATCGAGGCCGATAGGTGATTCACTAAGATCTTTAGCTTAAGATTGTCGGGAGTACCTACAGTGCATTCTTCCGCAAGAAAACTTTCGAAGGTCGACTTCCAATAGATCCATTTCGAATCGGAATCTTGAGCATCAGGTTCGGTGTCAAATTTTTCAGGCCGTAGATACTTTGCGAGTGGCGACGGTTTTGTTTCCAGAGACATTTTAAGTTAAATAAATTGATATAAAGAAAGCGAAACGATTACCAGTAGAACTTGGCTTTATTTAACTTAAAGAAGGAAACTATAACAATAACATCGTAAAATATAAAATGCAGACATAGGTAGCAAGACAGATCGCTGACAAACGTTTTGTCACACAACAGCTCTATGACCGTTGCATGGAGGTTGCTTATCATATGTCATTACTGTCTCTTGTAAAAGTGAGCCATTGTTAAGGCAGCATATTGTTATTTAACACACACCCATCTTTGAAGAAATATTTCCTAAAAAAATTTTTAAACTTACCAAATACCACTGTACAGTGGGCGACACGCCGCCAGCGACTTTACAATGAATTTTTCCGGAGCTGTTCAGCTCCAATTTTCTGCTATACGGCTCTGGCTCAAAGCGTAGTTTGCCATCTGTCGGTGGGTAGAAGAAGCTGTTTAGTTTTGCTTTCGCACACTAGATGGCGCTACACGCAAGTGTGCCACAGAATACATAATCAGTGTGACTAAAAATTATTAAGGTTGTTTTCTAAACCTTTTTAGATAAAAAATAATCGAAACAATAAATATCTGCGAAAATAAAGCTGTATTTAAAGAATGTGTGTCGCTCTCAACAGTCTCAACACCATTTATGCATATTTTTGTTGTTATTTCATTACTTGTGATTAAGCGAAACTTATATCAAAGCTTAAATAACTTAATATTTCGTTCATATCATAATAATGTTGATTAGTCTAAAAGATTTTCAATCTACCTTTCTATATTATCCGCCACGTCCAAATTTAATAAGCAATATAGTCCCAGCGGTCTCATAATGGTGGAGACCACAACAATAAAGCCGGTGTCATATCATAAACCCTTCCGTCGATAGTAAACAACTAGCCGCAAGTGTTGCCAGAGTAAAACTTTATTAAAGTGTTACCACAGCAAATATGTATTTTATTAATATACAGGATGTTTTGAAATACACATGATAAGAAAAATTTTTAAATCTCGAAAACCATCACAAGGCCGAGAAATTTTGTTTTTTATTGTATGGAAAACGGCTAAGTGACAACTTTAGAGGAGAGGGTGTAGTTTTTGATCACCAAAGATCTTCTACCCAGACTGGAATGAGCACTAGGTTGCCGATGCACGATCCGAGCGAGACAGCTTGGGGAGGTTCTGCCTTTGTTTTCAGATGACCGTAGTCTAGATTAATGAGTAGGAAATTGTGTTACACAACTTTTACTAAGGCTGGTCCCAGACCTACCGGTTTCATTTCTTTGCTTTGCTGTTTTAATTGAACAGAGGCCACTAGCTAACGCATCGAACTTCGGAAAGTCTGGCGGGCTTCAAATTAAAACAGATAAAACAGAGCCCCAATCGGGCCAAAACGGCGAAGTATAATTTATGATGTCACACGAACATCGATATCTTCTGAATAACTACAATACGAAACTTCTTACTTCGATTTATCTGTTTTAAGTTGAAGCCCGGCAGACTTTCCGAAGTTCGACGCGTTAGCCGGTACGGCCCCCTGTTCTACTAGAACAGCAAAACAAAGAAATGATACCGGTAGGTCTAGGGCCAGCTTAAGACTCCGGCATTTGCACCGGTTGGTTTGTGGGTTGTACTTTTACTAAGACTAAGGCACAGAAAGCTTTAAAAATCCGTTTGATAGCTAATTATACCGTCACATGTCATTTATTTGTCTATCACATTTTAAGAATGTCTTTTATTATATTTGGTTAATGTTTAAACTATATTATATTAACTGAAGATTAAAAAATCAGGTTAACTGCCGTACTCAGAGACGTCAATTAAGTTTAAGGCTTCATTAAAATTGGTGCTTTCTCTTTCTTTTCCATAGTGATAGTATAAGACGACACGATACTTATCTAATAATATTATCATTAGTAATAAAAAAATACCTGAAGCAGCCCGATGTCTTCTACTGTTTTTGTGAGACCGAATTCTATGGGCAGAATGATGTCCAACATCTGAAAAGGAAAACGAGAAGGGTTTATTACGGGACAAGCACCATGCGGGCATAGAGTACCTATAGCTTAATAGTTCAAAAGGGGCTAATTAGCTTGTACACACGGCGGCACCTCAGACTACACATGTTGAACTGGAGACCGCCTTTATGCCCTACGTAATAAAAGCTGTTTTCGCAATTTAACTGTATAACTTGACGGGCTGTCGTGTGTACGCTAGTAGTATTATTTATTCTGTGACGTACTTATGATTCAACGTCAATATATTGCCTAAAAATGGCCGATGGTCAAGAGCTGTTTTTTAAGGATTTTTTTCTATTCAACGGATTATATTATTATGTAGCGTGTTGTTTCCGATTACCATAACACAAGTGAAGTGACACGAGTGCTCTAGCTACTTTGGGAGCAAGCAAAAGTGAGGTTGTCTAATATTTATCAAGTATAATGCCGCGCGCACTTTTCATTGAAATAAAACAACTGTAAAATTAAACAAGTGAATAAATAATACTAATTCGCGCAATACAGTTTTATAGGTTTTCCCAAAAGCTGGTGTACCTACTTACTACTTAGTATGGATT
This sequence comes from Catoptria pinella, assembly GCA_963556745.1. Classification (NCBI taxonomy): domain Eukaryota; kingdom Metazoa; phylum Arthropoda; class Insecta; order Lepidoptera; family Crambidae; genus Catoptria; species Catoptria pinella. The sequence continues at coordinate 6,380,156 of OY750782.1, read as the reverse complement.
TCAAGAAGGGCATGAAACAGGGTTGGCAACGTTCATGTATGTTACCCAAGGTGTTAAAGATTACTGTAAGTGGACTTGATTATAGGGCTGTATACTTACAGTACCTACCTAAACTTGATTGAGTAGGTATGAACAATATAGTAAAAAAACTTTTGAACAACTTGAAACAAACAAGTTTTTCTTTTACTTTGGCTGTGAAAAACAAATAAACTTTACAATTGCCAACCCTTACCCACGGGCGGCGTGTGTAAACATAAACACGCGCACGTTTACGACGCGACGCCGTCGCCACCGGCGCACATCAAACGGTCAGTATTCCCGCTTTTACCGCGAAGGGTGACCACACGTGAGAAAGACTACGAGACAATTGCGACCATTGCCAACGCCTGTTGTGATGTCAATCACAACAGGCGTTGGCAATGAATGCAGAAAAATATGACGACTAGAATAATGCATTTGCATTTTTCATTGTTATAATGCACTATGCGCCTCTCTCACCCACTTACATCGAAATTGTGTTCTGCGCATCGTCTCGCGCGCCATTACGATCCGCCAATAAGAAAGAAACGTACAAAGTAAATAAGACGTAAAACTACAGTACCGCACTTCCAGTAGAGAAAAGTTAGGTAGGGCTCGCCTCCGCGGTAACGGTGAGGATGCGTCCCCTTGCCCCACACCCTTCAACACGGCCGAGTTACCCCACTATATAGTAGTCATTACGTAACGTGTGGTAACTGGTGATGCCGTTTTCCGAAAATGCGCTTTAAAGCTTCTTCTCTTCTTCTTTTTTTTTTGTTATGGCAATCTACTTTCCTCTTGGAAGTAATTTTTGCCAGTGTCAAGTGTTAAATAGTTCAGTAGTAGATATTGTTTAATTTTTCATTAGAATGCGGGTTAGAATGGTGCAATATCCATTATGAATCAATTTGAAAATAATTAAAATAGACACCAAACCGAACTCGATAAAATGGCCGCTTTAAAGCTTGAACAGACAGGAAAGTAGAAATTAAAGAGAAATTCAATTTCAGTACAAAATGTGCCTAGTCAGTGTTGCCAAATTATTCGTGATTTTGACGTGTTTGCATAGAAAGCAGCGCCCTCAATTTTTGACGACTCTTTATGATCAAGCTGTACGTCTGGGTAAACATACATAATATTCGCAGAACTTTTGAAATAACTTATGAAACTTCATCCGAAATAACACCGCGTTTCAATCTACCTTCAACAATAAATAAATTCTAACTCAATATACTAAATAATATACAAGAAAAATTACGACTCGCACCAGATTATGATCTCGGACGGAGAGAGACTCGGTAGCTCAGCGGTCAGAGCATTGGACCGGATATCCAAAGGTCGCGGGTTTGATTCCCGCCCGAGAACATGATCTGGTGCGAGTCGTATTTTTCTAGTATATTATTTAGTATTATGTAAAAATAGGATAGTGAATGCTAAAATCAAAAAATTCAAAAATTTATAAATTCTAACTCGCTCGGAGTAAATAAGCACGTAATATAAGGAGGATGAGCTTTGAAGCTAACAATAAAGTTTTTATTATCTTTTTACTTCAGTAAAGTTTCAATACTTAAACTTTTACTGCCAACATTAAAATTTTAATATTTAATTTTACGATTGACACAACGCAGAGTTGAACCGAAAGAGACAATCTAAAATTAAAAGACATTTCGTGAATTGATCTCTATTTTTACATATTAATGCGGACGCCTTTATTAATATAAGGTTATCGGATTAATGAAGGCGTGCGCACTCATCTTGCGTTTCATCAGAAACACATCAAGAATTCATAGTTTCGATAGTATACATATGTCGGTAGTTATGATGCCGATGATGCATAATGCTTTATGTGAATCAAATTTATCCAGCAAAATCTAAAACCACAACCACCCTACTAATCTAAATATAAGAACCGACCGGCCCAGGCGCGGCTGCTCAGCATCGAACCCGAGACTTCGCTGCAATCAATTAACGCCCCGCCAACACAAACAGTTGTTACTGATCTAACACGGTAGCGGGTTCCGTGCTGAGTGATGTGCTTGGATCACAAACTTAAAACTACAACTTAGAATAATAACAACGGCACTTTTGTCCTGTACTGTACCACAGTATTATAAACCGACTGTGTGTGACTTTACTGTATCGTCTGTACCCTTAGCACGAACAGCTATCGAAAAAAATAACGCGCGTAAAAACATTCGACAGCGTAATTTTGTATGAAAAATTTGTACAGCGCCATCTACCGCCGAAAAGCGAAATGAAATTTTCCATTGATAATTACTCTATCGAATACTTTTACGCGCGTTTTTTTTCTCGACAGATGTTTGTGCCAAGGGTACCTGTACACACAACGGCACCTCAGACTATACATGTTGACCTTGAGACCGCCTTTATGCCCTACGTAATAAAAGCTGTTTTCGCAGTTTAACTGTATAACCTGACGTGCTGTCGTGTGTACCATTGAATATAGAATCCTACCTAATGGACCCTCCACATGTACAGGCCCGGCCTACAGGATCGATCGTAGAGTCACTCGTCGATCGATCGTAGATCACCCGCGGCCTTTCGGCCAAATCTTTACGTGTGTAGTGAGAGGCGCGGCTTCTGGAGGCCGGGCCTCTCCCTACACACGTTGAGACATGCACACTGTGCATGTAGATGGAGGGAGGGAGGGAATATAATATGCGCGTACTAAATTGGTGCAGACTCATACCTTGTCCAGAACTACGCTCGTATTAGACGCGTTTCGCTATACAATGTTCGCTTAGGACCAGCGACGTCAGCAACGTGTGCAATATTAACAGCAGTGTAACCAAAATCTCGTGTCAAATCGCAGCGGATTCGCCCTATCTGGATAAGGGTTTAATACTTTCGGGCGTTGTTAAGAGGGGGTACAAATCAAAATAAGCAGCTATGACGTGCATCGTTGGAATATCGGACATAACGCATTAGATTAAGATTCAAATCAAAGTGCGCTCTAACGCGGCGGTTACGTCGAGATTTGCGGTTGTAATCTGATTTTTGACGGTTTTAATTTAATAACTCGTAAATATACATTATTTCTAAAATCGCTAATAGGGTCGCTTGGTAATATAATTTGATATTATGGATCTAAATATTGGCTCAGTAATATGCATCATATTGAAAATAAATTGATAATAGTTGAAAATTAGACGTAACTTTGTGATTTTTTTATCGATAAAATTTTAATATTTTACGTTTTCACTTAGTCAAGTGTCAAGTTAAGTATGCTTTAATATGTATGTTTTTTTTTCGAGTAATTCGGAGTTTATTTTCTAGGGTTAAAATAGAAATTACGACTGGCAATTTGCTTTGTACCCACTCCTAAAGGTGCTCCCTCACGCCTCCCTACATGCTCACTCCTCACATGGTAAGGTGTGCTTCATTCTTACGATCACTTTCCCGTTCCGTTTCATTCATCTCTAACATGCCTCAAGCATTCTCAAGGCATTCAATAGCGCACGCTGATGAAATTGTATCGCAGTTAAACAAAGAACATTGCATGGCAGAAAGTTGAACGTGAAAGCGCACGGTTTGGAGGCAATCAATATTGCATGCGTGTGACGCAAGTTGATTTAAGAGTTGAAAGGGATAGCGCACGGTTTCGAGGCAATTTTGCATGTGCATGTGGACTTGAAAGTTGAAGCGCTGTGAAGACAGACCAATACTATCCGTTATTACAGTATTATCTGTGCGCATTGATATTCTAATGCGCACTACTTTGAAATAATTCGTGACACAATAAGCTTTTTACAGAATACTCTTCTAAGGACTAACTTTTTAAACTAAAGATGAAACCTCCGTGCCCAGCTTTTAACGAAAATTACAACAAGCAAATTATACCTTTCTACACGCATCTCGGCTATAAAACCTCTTTATCGAAAACACGATACAGTAGCGCCGCCGCGGCGCGGGGGCGAACTATAACGAGTAATGGCGGCGTTGCCATGGAAACCGCTCGTAAAATTTTATGGCGCGAACCCCCGGCGAACGCTTTGAAAAGCTACTTAGTGAGTGTCGAGTGAGATTAGGAGCTCAATATCAGTCCAGCTATTCAGAAGCGAGCTGATATTTGAATCTGTGTGCAGAGTGATAATTTAACATTATGATGAAAACTGATTGAATCGATATGTTTTTTACAGGACGAATTAAACTATCGACCATTGTAGGCCTCATAGCATCGAATAAAATAATAATGTATTCTTTGGTACTATTACTATTGTATTAGGGTACCTACTACAAATTTAAAGAATATAGAGCATCTATTAGAGATGTCATTGTTCTACTCAGCCTCGTAGCACGAACAATCTATCGAGAAAAAACGCGCTTAACGTACCAACACGATCTAGTAATTGTCTATAAAAAAATGACAATTTTTTTGCACAGAGTAATTATCTACTGAAAATTTAATTTTGCTTTTCCGCGGTAGATGGCGTTGTACAAATTTCCCATACAAAATAACTCTGTCGATTTATTTACGCACGTTTTTTTCTCGATAGCTGATCGTGCTAGGAGTACAGATTAATTTTAACGCTTCTTATTATTATCGCATCATTTTCCTTTTACTATTATTTTGGAAAAGAAAGGGAGATCATCAACTTTACTTACTTACTTTGACTGCAACCGGCGCCGCCGTTAAAATATTACCTACCTCTGTCCTCTATTGTACACACGACGGCACCTCAGACTATACATGTTGACCTTGAGCGGTTTCATGCTTTATGCCCTACGTAGTAAAAGCTGACGTGCTGCCGTGTGTACTATTTTGTATTTTATATCGTGACGTGCTGTCGTGTGTACTATTATGTATTTTATAACCTGATGTGCTGTCGTGTGTACTATTATGTATTCTATAACCTGACGTGCTGTCGTGTGTACTATTATGTATTCTATAACCTGACGTGCTGTCGTGTGTACTATTATGTATTCTATAACCTGACGTGCTGTCGTATGTACTATTATGTATTCTATAACCTGACGTGCTGTCGTGTGTACTATTATTTATTCTATAACCTGACGTGCTGTCGTGTGTACTATTATGTATTCTATAACCTGACGTGCTGTCGTGTGTACTATTATGTATTCTATAACCTGACGTGCTGTCGTGTGTACTATTATTTATTCTATAACCTGACGTGCTGTCGTGTGTACTATTATGTATTCTATAACCTGACGTGCTGTCGTGTGTACTATTATGTATTCTATAACCTGACGTGCTGTCGTGTGTACTATTATGTATTCTATAACCTGACGTGCTGTCGTGTGTACTATTATTTATTCTATAACCTGACGAGCTGTCGTTTGTAGAATTATGTATTCTGTGTCTCTACAACCTTTTTACAGGGACGTAAATTAAGGCACTTTTAAATGCATAAAATGTAACAGGAAGAGTTGCATAGAAAACCATCAGCAAATACGCAGAGCAGGTAGGTATTAATGAAAGCAAAACTTGTGCTTTCATTGTGTTGTGGCACACAAGTAATTCTAAGACCACTTCTCTGTTCTAAGTAAAATCTTACCCGCGAAAAACCCTCACATCCTGAATAACTCCTCACATCTTAATTAAATACAAAACATGAAAAAACCAGCTACTGTGCACTCCTTAATTAAAAAAAGAAAAAAAGCCCCATTCACTTGCAAATAAAAGCACATTTAAAACCTCAAACTTAATTAGACTGTGGCACTTTGTTAAATAATTAAACCTGAAACCACCCCCGTGCCATAAAATACCCTTTGGAGTCATAAACTGTCGCGGGTTGATGGCATTTGGACCCCTGAATGCATTTTACGAGTAGCGTGTTCGAAAGCGTTAATGGGAATCGTAAAAAAATTACGGCGTATGCAACAGAATGGTATTTGTTGACGAGGTTTTTTTAATAACAATATTGTAAAGAAACCTTTTTAATTAAAGTTACATGTTAAATGAACTGAAGGTTTGTAAAAAATGTTGTTTCAAATATATTTAGGGATTACTTCGTCTTTAATCAACTTACTTATTAAATTGTCTAGAAACTTAGACAAATATTATCTTAATCCGAATAACATCCAAAATACTAACCCAATTCAAAATATGTAAATGACAATTTTTTTTTTTTTCAAACAAAACTGTAAATCGCACTAATTTTATTTGGTTTAGTATTTTGAATTTCTTATTTAATAGAAACCTATATAAATACTGTCTTAATCCGTATAACATCACAAGATGAGTTAATTATGCTCAAATTGCAAATCATTTTGGTATTACGTTTGTATGGGAAGTTCAATTTAGCTCACCGTTCGCCGGAGCCTTAAGATTCTGAATTTTCGGCAGACTTACAAAAAAGCACAAAGTAAATAAGCAAAAGATCAAGTTGCAGCCGTGTTAGAACTCAAACCAATTAACGTCACGTCGCCACGAAACATCCAGACCAGACAGACGTTATTGTGGACGTGACTAGACTCCAGATCTAACGTCATTTCTGGGAAGAAATGTCTCTCAGATAGTTTCGTTAACAGTTAGTTTTTGCTGAAAAGCTTATATGGAGAAACGATAAAAACAACTGATCATCAGGAAATTTTGCATACACGTCGTCAGGGGAACAGAAAAGGACATACAGGGTACCTTACATCCAGAAAAAAGTACTCTTCATTATTCACGCAGACAAAGTCGCGAGCGCTATAATTCATCATAATAGTTCCCATCCAAAGCAAGAATCCCAGAAGCAAGCTTAAGGTTGCGTAGTCTGCACACTAGCGCCGCCATTGAAAAAAAAACATAGTGCTTAAATAAAGACGAAATTCTGAGCATATCTCTGTAGTGCGATGAGTGGCCACTTTTAACAATAAAACTCCATTCAACTAAAGACAGGCTAGAAAATATTGTTTAAGCGATAAAAAGAACCAAAAAGCTTCTACGGAGTGCGCTACAGAGAGATAATTCACAATTTCGTCTTTATTTAAGCACTATGTTTTTTTTCCAATGGCGGCACTAGTGTGCAGACTACGCTCTCTTAAAGCTTCTAGTAATTCCAACTACAGAACTAATATGAAACACGTAACTATTAATTTGGCGTCTACCAACTTAGACAATGCCATTTATGCGAATGATACGGGGAAGCCAAAAATAGACTGGCAATTATCTTACTATCTGTAGATTATGTTGATTCTATTCTATGGTAAACCGAGTCAAATAGCTAGGGTTGTGAAATACCAAAGACAGTTATTTGCAGCATTTACTATTAGATTTAAGGCGAGGCCAGTTCACGATCTGATGAAAAGATTGATTTTTGAGCTTCCAATGTGAAGAACTGATGTAGAATTCTACTTCACAAAAATTACTGTAGACTGAAAAAGAAACAATAACCGAACAGCATATTGAAAAATGGCTTGGTAACTCTGTAAAAAAATCCTGCACACCGTAAAAACTTATAAAATTAAACTTCCTATCATCAGATTCCGTAATTTTCAACGACAGTGATATGATTTTTTATGCAAAAAGGATAGCTTTTTGATTGATCTAACACAATAACCGAGTACATTTTTAATAAATGATCCAGTATTTTATTTTAAATCAATAAAAATGAACAAAATTTCCTCAATTTTCTGATTTCCATTGAATAATCAACCATATTCTAAAGAATTAGTGAAAGAGTAGAATTCGTGAACTGCCTTTAAGTATATTTTTAGGTCTTTTCTTTTCTCAAGACTCTATATACTCTCTAGCTAGACCTACAATCGCAATATTAAAAAACTTTACATATATCCAAAAAGTGTTTGGAATACGTCTTCACGAAATGATTCAGACTTTAAGCTCACAAAAATATTGTTTGTATTGAACCTAGACATTTCTCCTATCTCACATTAAACTATAGGTACTTACCAAATTATTTATTTACATCCAGATTCTCAAAATCCTTAGCAAATATAAAGTACCATAATTTGTTTTTGCCAACCCTACTAACTACCTCAGACGAAGTGCTCTCAACACGCTAGCGATAAATCCAGTAAGTAATTTAATTTAAATGTTAGTTGGAAAAAGCATCCACGAAAATGCAATTTCATAAAAGCTAAAATACTATATTAGTGTATATGGAAGAGAGAAGGAAAGTCTGCCTGAGTGGAGCCGTCTGCTATTTTCAAATGAAAAACACTTAAAAAAATCACTATTGTAAGCAAAAATTAATTTCAATTCCATACATTTTTTTAAGCAAAGTTTGCAATCGCTTTTACAAATGTGACTTTGGCATAACGGGGTCAAAATTTTTGTTAGTACTTAAAAGAAACTAAAATATTATGTTTAAGTAATTTCAGTATTTCTAATTTAATTTTAAGTTGCAATACCCTTACAGGGTCATGTTTATGGTACCATTTACTTTGTAAGATCTTTGTAACCAACATGTTGCAATAAACAGTATGACTATGACTATGACCACAATAATTCGTAGTGAAATAAACACTAACTTTTGATAGGGTTGAGTTTCCGTCGATATAAAATATAAAAATATAAATATTTGACAACATCACATACATTGCTCCGATTCCAAAGTAAGTAGCTAAAGCACTTGTGTTATGGAAAATCAAAGACAACGGTGGTATCACAAACACCCAGACCTGAGCCAATATATAAAGGTCCTTTTCTAAATTGACCGAACCGGGTATCGAACCCGGGACCTCAGAGATGGCGACACCTTGAAAACCGGTGTACAAAGCCACTCTACCACGGAGGTCGTCATCGATATGAAGGAGATGAAAGGAAAACTTGCAAAAACTCTATGAGAAACAATGTGATTGGCAAGGCGAATTAATTATACGATTTAATTAAGGGGCTGACATTAGCCAACTAGCGCCGCCAGTCGATTTTATTTTATTTATTCTAAATAAGCCCAATTTCTTAAAAAAGGAATCAGTCAAGGTCTTGTTAATAACGTCTAATGTTTATTGAATAACGTTACATTACAAAATGCGTGCAATAGTTCAAAAACGGGTTTGAACCAACAATGGCCACTTTTAACAAAATCGCGTTTTAAACTGTTTGAATGCCTTTTGTTCTACGACCAAAAAGGTTTGCAAAACGCAGTTCCTATTTCGCAAAACTCGTTTTCAAAGACGGCTAGGATGTCGTGCAGCCATTCGTTCGCTTGTGGCACAGCTGTATGAAATTATCCCTTTGCCCATCCCACGGGTCACGACTCGTCTGCGAATCATATTAAGTTTTGTACGTGTTTGGTGCACACACGTAGAATTGTCTGTCTTCGAGTTGAAACAATGGTAAAATTCGATTCGAAATTATTTAAAGAAGATAGTAGCCACTAGCCACTTAACAGCAGCATATTAAAATTCAATTTTTACTTTGCTTTCGAAAATTTCAATAAGTTGGCACTTCATCGTCATAATAATCAATCGCACTAAGCCAAATTCATAAGTATATATCTTTTTTTTATTTCCTTACATCTATTTTTACAGGATTAACCCATTTTAACAAACCTATGTTACTAGGGTTTTGTTCCCGAGAATTCCCGGGAATTTTCATCCCCGATCCCGGAAAATATGCGCCGGGATCCCGGGTTAACCGGTGAACTTCGCGTGCGAGTTCGAAAATGATATAGAGTAGGGTCAGAAACGAAACTTCGTTTAAATTTCGTTCGATAACGATGTTTCGTTTCGGAGAAAGAGAGTAGACCTCCAGGTTTTAAACTGATGTCTTTTTATTTGCTGAAAGTAAAACAGCATCCGTTTTAAACCGAGTCTTACTTTAACTCACATTTTGAACTGGGATTTGTCTTTCGAAAGTAAGAAAGATTCAACCTAAAAGAGGTATAAAAACAATTTCCATTAAAAGAACTCATTTAAAATGCTCGTCATAAAGAAATGAAATAAGAAAATACTATACAAAAAGCTGTTCCGAAATAGCCTATTGTTTGGAAGGCTGGTTGGAATTAGCCCAGGTGGATAACAAAACGATCGCATAGAAGGAGAAAAACGTTTTTTCTTTAAACGATTAAAGGTAAGATTCCAGCGAGAGATATAGCGAAGCTATTTGGTAGCTATAAACATGAGAATGTAGCATAGTGTCAGGAATATCATGTCTTCCTTTACTCCAGTATGTAGGCTAGGTATTAGGAATATACAAATCTGGCGCACTAATTTTCCCTTCTATATTTATAGCTCGGTGCTATAGATATAAATAAGAGCTCGGTGGCGCAGTGGTATGGCGCCTGGCCCAGCGATTGCGTAGATTAAGTAACTTTCGCAAGAGCCATGAGATGGGTGACCAAAAAATGTATTATTTCGAGCTCCTCCGTGCTTTAGAAGGCACGTTAAGCTGTTGTCTGGCTGCATTTGCAGTCGTTAACACCCACTAATCCGCATTGGGACCGCGTAGTTGGTCACGGTCCATCCTCCTTATCCACCCATAAGGAAGACCTGTGCCCCAGCAGTGGGGACATTAAAAATGGCTGATGGTCATATTTATAGTCTATTCCATGCAACTATACGTTTGAGTCAAAACATGTGTTAATAAAATAATAATAAATTGCTAGTTTAAAATATTACCAAACTAAGAATGACGACCTTCGTGGTCGAGTGGTTTGTACGCCGGTCTTCGAGGTGTCGCCATCTCTGAGGTCCCGGGTTTCGAACCTCGGCTGGGTCAATTTAGAAAATTAACTTTTCTATATTAGCTCATGTCTGGGTATGTGTTTACCACCGTTGTCTCAGATTTCCATAACACAAGTGCTTTAGCTACTTACTTTGGGATGAGAGAAATGTTTGTGATGTTGTCTAATATTTATTTATTATTATATTTATTGTAATATTTACTTGCTCTTCCAATGGCGGGACATATTGATCTATCTATGCCCTGGTAAATAATCAATTTTTAATTTTAAATGCTACTAATAATCATAGCATATTTACTTCAACAAATTAAGCTAAAAGCTTTCATAGCTTAAATAAGTTCATACATGAATTATTGTTAGCAAAACTTAGCATATCTCACAGTGGATCTCAACAGCGAGAAAAACTCCCACCTCATCTCAACCCAGTCACGTGCCGACCTAAATATTTGGTCACCCCTGGCACCTTTATTGGAAATTAGAGCTACAGAAACGAACATTTTTATTATAGCGTTTTTGTTTTATCGCAGCGTTGTCACTAATTCTACACTTAAAATTACTCTGATTAAAAAAAATATATATTAAAATGTTTGCAATTGTTTTTGAAGCTACCCTTTCATTAAAAAAGAAAGCTCAAACTAAGGAAAACAAACAAAAATCATAGTAAAAATATATCAACGATGCCCCTGGTACAATTTCTGAGTGCGTGATTGTTGGCATAGCAGTTTTCATCTGTGTATCATTGAAATCACATACCTTGTTATTGAATGAGAGCGTTCTTAAATTCGTTGCGCCAGCGTTATTGCTTCTCAATATTGTCACTTATAGCACCATCGAACCGAAATGTCCCAAAAACCTCTGACCCAGAGCCCTAATAGGAAAATAACTCCGGTAGCGGGTACACGGAAGGGTGAATTTCTATGAAGTAAGCGCTGAGCTCGCCAAGACTCCATTTTTAACCGACTTAAAAAAAAGGAGGAGGTTCTATGTTCGTCTGTTTATTTGTTTTTTTTTTTTTTTTTAATGTATGTCCACCGATTACTCGAGAACGGCTGAACCGATTGACATGATTCAAACGCCACTTTATTAGGTTTGTTCCCCAGGTGGTCCCATTTTTTGAAAATTTTAAATCGGTTCAGTGGTTTTCGAGTAATCCTGAAAATACTGTAATTTTTTAGGTGACTTTTGCACGAGTTTCAACGGATCTTCAGACATAACTTCTTTGTTTATAAACCGATTGAGATAATTCTTGTTTTGTTAGAAAGAGGATACTTTAAGGGTGTTTTCATTAAAATTTCCTGTACATTGGACCTTGGACTTCGAAGATACTCAAGAGAACTCTTCAAAATCAAATTGGATAGTGTATTAGTGATTACTCTACGGTATTGAAAGGTTTCGCATCAGCCATTTTTAGTGGCACTGTTGGGACTGGAATACAAGCCTTACTTATGGGCTAATGAATAGGATGGACCATAACCCACCGCGCGGGCACAATGCGGATTGGTGGGTGTTAATGAGTGCAAATGTAGCTGGGACTAACGGCTTAACGTGTCTTCTGAAGCACGGAGGAGCTCGAGATAATACACTTTGGTCACCCACCCCATGACTGACCCTTGCTAAAATTAACAGCGCGAAAAGTGGAAATGGAAATAATTCAAAGTAGGTATTATACGAGTACCATTGAAAAGTGTTGAAAATATGAATAAAATATATTTATATCATTGCTTACATTTACTTGTACATACCTACCACAAAAAAGTGAAAAATAAAAAGCTTTTAAAAATTAAAAAGAAAAACCTCCTTCAAAAAACCTTAAAAAAATTGCTATAAAAAAAAGCTTTAAAAAGCAACAGCTCTAAAAAGCAAGAAATAATATTCAAATCTGCATAATTACCACTATTCAAGTACCTACGCATATCTGATATAAAAAAAACGTCTTGATTAAAGTCGGGTGGGGCTTTAAGATTTAAAAAATCAAATTACGACAGAGAAACCACTACAAATGTTTATATAAATTAAAAAAGGAAAATATCTTTCAGCCCCACCCGACTTCAAAAGACGTTTTTTTTTATATCAGATATGCGTAGGTACTTGAATAGTGGTAATTATGCAGATTTGAATATTATTTCTTGCTTTTTAGAGCTGTTGCTTTTTGAAGCTTTTTTTTATAGCAATTTTTAAGAGTTCAAATACCGAAAACGAAATTAAACATTGCTTTGGGATTGGTAGGTGGTGAAAACATTTCAGTCATAAGATACAAGTAACCTTATTTTTAACACAAACCTTAAACACCATTTTGTAGAATTCTTTATTATGAACAAACATCTTTTTGTCCTTACAAAAAGAAAAGGAAGCAAACTTGAAATTAGGAAAAATATATAGTGTTCCATAAATAAAAGAGTTTAATAAAGTGTTGTAGCTATAGCTTTCGTGGTTTTAGGGTTTCATTTAGTCATAGACAACAGTAACCTCTGCGTCAACAGCTTTTTCTTTATGCTATTGAAGCAGAACGTAAACACTTGTCAATTTCTCGAATTATTTTCTTTGAAATTCACCTTCCTATCCAAAGTCCTCCTTGTTTGTGCCTTCCCATATTTCCGTACCGCATTATGTAAATTTCCTTCGGGACACGGTATAATAGACTTTTGATCATCACCATTCCGGCGTCGTAGCGGCAATGACGTGAATTGTAATCAAGTCTTGTTTTGCTCGAATGCTGTGGCGAAATAATAAAATGCATTTTAACCATGTGGAATTTTCTAATTCATAAGTTTATATTAACTTGATATACACTGGCCTTCAAAATGTAGTACCACACTTTTAAAATTGCAATTTCTCTTAAACAATAGAAGTTAGAGTTTTGAAATAAAAAAGGTTTTTTTTCAAGAAGGATTGTGAAGTAATTATTAAAAATAAAATCTTCTTTAGTCCTTTTTATTTTATTTTAAAATATATCTTGCGTATTTTATAAGTCACTAGTGGCCCGCCCCGGCTTCGCACGGGTACAATGTAGTTACTAATGTGGTGAGTGTGAAGTTATTAGACTATACTACAGGATATCTATATATAGTGGTGGCCACAAAATTAAGGACGCCAATCGATTATCATACAAACGAAGTAACTTTTAAGCATTGCTTCTCCGCCAGGGACTGACCGAGCGGTGATCTGGTGATGGCCATCCAGGGAGTGAATGGAGGAGATCCAGATTTCTATACACACCCAAGTGATCTGACCAGCATTTTAAGAGATGTGTTTAAAAAAACCGCGAATATAGTATAGAAATATATGAAAACTTGCAACTGAAAATGCTGACCAGATCAGTTGAGTGTGTATTGCTATCTGAATCTTCTCCATTCACTCCCTGGATGGCCATCATCAGATCACAGCTAGTTCAATCCCTAGCGGAAAACCAAGACTTCAAAATTACCTCGTTTGTATAAAAATCGATTTGTGTTCTTAATTATGTGGCCACCACTATATGTATATACGACGTACACAACATACGCAAGGGTTGACTTGTGGGTGTCTGTCTGTCTGAGGCAACCTAGCTCCCAAACTCATGGACCGATTTTGATGCGGTTTTTTATGCATAGTTTAAAAGATCTAAGTGTACAGACGACGGGACTCCTAAAAAATTTATCCGATTATGATGAAACTTTGGTAAGTTGTTCTGCTTGCGACCGAGAAAGTCTCTGGCTAAAAAAACGGAGCATTGTAATACGCATGCCGGGTGCAGCTAGTTCTAAATAAAAATATGTTGTGCATTATCAGGATTCTCAATCTCGATCAACCAACACTTCTCTATAATATACAACGTGTTACAAAAATACCCCTTATGCAGAATATGGTATGTATCCATGTACCATCAAACTGAACAACTTTTACTTTGGGACCAACTCTGAAATCGCGAAATAAAAATTAGCGGTTTCATACAAAAATTCAAATCGAAAATATCAAAATGCGTGCATACATTTTGATATTTTCGATTTGAATTTTTCTGATTTTTTTTTCGCGATTTGAGAGTTGGTCCCAATAGTAAAAGTTGTTCAGTTTGATGGTCCCTATATACCATATTCGGCATTAGGGGTATTTTTGTAACATGTTGTATACCTACCACATTTCTTGTCATATTATCCGGTTGCAAAATAAAAAGGCTATTCGGCGAGCTGACTCTCGAGCAGGCGACATTAGAGCTGGCCATGGGAGAAACAATCACTGCGCAGATCTACACCAGCCTTAAACTTTGTCCCTGTGCTTTATTAATTGTCATAGCATAGGCGACTTGACCGAATATTGTATTCTTTTAAAATCAAACTGATAATTAGATGGAATAATTTTGCACCTTATTACAACGCAATAAGGAAAAAATGACAGCACTGCCAACATAACGCCATAGGTACTATTCAATGAAATGCATTCTACCTACTCTCATGGGAAATGACCAAAGAGAATGTAATACTACGTTGAGGTGACAAATGATATTAATTTTTCTTAATTAATCAATCAAATGCACAAAAAAGTTTTAATTCCGACGTCGAAGTCAATCAGAGCAAAAGTAGCTTTATATCACTTTTTAACCCTGTTAGGTAATAAATATTAAAAAAATACGAAACACGTGTTCAATTAATTTTGTGAAAGAATGTCTATGCCAAATTTCAAGTCAATCGGGCCAAGGAATCGCGTTCTCCCATACAAACTTTACCACCCTGTTTCACCCCTTTAGGGGTTAAATTTCGCAAAATCCCGTCTTAGTGAGCACCTACGCCCTAAAAGGAGCCCCCATGCAAAATTTGAGACTCCTAGCGCTTGCAGTTTCTGAGATTTCGTGATCAGTGAGTGAGTGATTTTCCCTTTTATATATATAGATTACAATTTGGTACACTTAGTGTACAACAAAACTACCTGATAATACCTACTTTAAGTACTCATAAGTAAGCTAAAGTCGTTTTAGTTTCCAAACTAACATAAACCTTATACACCAGTCCAAAAACTTGAAAAGCTTTTCCGCTCTGAAAATTCAGTCCACGATTGTAAAACTTTGAAGTACAATAGGTGGAATTGGAAATGGCAAAACAGTTTGGACATGTGAAACAAACATTTTAGAAACTGAATAGAACCGGGTAAAAAACTGGCAAAACATTGTCGAGCTTTAAAAAAAAAGGAATATCTAACCCAGGGACGGATTGGCGTTAGAATGTTAGTGGATTTTATTGGCAGAATGTTCTGTATTTTATCTTACCAACTAAGTAAGCAATCTAACTTCTAGATAAAACAAAAATAATTGTGATCCATCATTCATTTTGAACTCTTGGCGTGTTATTACAAAACGTGGTCTATGGCTGGGATTAATCCCATCCATAGTTTAAGCCATGGTCTAAGTAAAACCTTATGCAAGAAGAAACCATTAAATCACGAGTGTTACTGGCCTTATTTATTTTCACATTTTTGCTACCTATTTATAAGAAGAAAGAAAGAAGTACATATAAGTATAAGGAGTATACATAAAGGAATAAGCATTATTTCTACTAATAAAAATCACTATTATTAAATGATTTTCTACTGTGTGCAGTCAGTAGAAGCCTTAAAAATGGATCCCCAAAAAGTTCGCATACCTAGCGGACTTAATCAATTATTCGCCAGTTGGAATTTTCGCGGATGGTAACACAATGGCCTATCAATCCGGAGACAAAAACTGGCAACATTCCGGCAAACAAAAGGATGGAAAAAGCTATCGTATTGTGTCACTTTTTGGCGAACATATGATGATGGACATGGATTTCGTTATCGGTTTTTAACTCGGCTGTTGCACTTATGCTGTTATTCTCTGTAAGCAGCTTTAATTCGTCGCTGCGGCAGCGCTGTCTGGCAGTGGGAGGTGTTATACTTCTACACTATTTCGAAGCGAAGTGTAGCCTAGCCTGTGAATTATTTTGTGGCTTAGCTAAGCCTTGAAATAATCTTTACTTTTACCAGGTCCAGCTATCCATTTTTTTTTAAAATCCACCATTTGACGATCGTTCCGTTAGCAGCTTTAATTCGTCGCTGCGGCAGCGCTGTCTGGCAGTAGCAGGTGTTATAGTTACCACAGATTACTTCTATACTATTTCGAAGCGTAGTGTAGCCTAGCCTGTAAATTATTCTGTGGCATAGCTAAGCCCTGGGATAATCTTTGATTTTACCAGGTCCAGCTATCCGATTTTTTCGCACATCCATCTATTGACGATACATGTCTTAGGCAGCAATGCAGCATGCATCTTTTTCACTGTCCTATCGAAGGCTGATAATATTTTTGGTGATTCCAGACTTGATTCGATTTGTCACTTTTACTTTACATCACATTATGAGCTTCTATAGGCAGATTCGTTAAATAATATTTTCCTCTCGCCAGGTCACCGATCGGTCGCATCTCATACATACAAAATATTTCAATAATTACTGATACCTTCTAATGACACACATCTATGGCCATCCTCTTTTCTTACACACAATGAGAAGGGGATGGCGAACACAAAAGAACACTCCCGTATTCATGGGGAGAGGCGTCGAACCATAAGCACTACACTACTCGATGACGGAGATTTAGTAAGGTATAGCTATTATCGATATCGATAAAAGACACTCTTTACTCCACTCTTCATTCTTACCTGCATCGTGAGTACTCGTGAGCCAGTATATCTTTGCTTAACGTGCCTTACGAAGCAAGGGGGAGCTCAAGATATATTTTTTAATCCCAACGGGATAGTGCAGGCCTTCACCTCACCTGATTTTAAGTGACGATAAGGCCAAAAGTGTAAGCTCACTACACCCGGAATCCTCACCACTGAGGAACTGGTTCTCTTACCTCTGACTGCCAGAACACAACAATTTTTAAAATGTTGTTATGGCGTCAAACTTAGGTAAGATGGTAGCTAGCCAGGCGGACTAGAAATAAGCCCTACCAAACTAAGTACAAATTGTACCCCCTCCTGGGAATCGAACCCGAGACCCCTGCGTCTTATACGTGTGAGCTACTAGACCACAGAGGCAGTTGATAAATTTTTGATCACCCAACATGCTCTTTATTTCTTCTTTAATTATCATAAAATGTCCTAGAGGTGTCAAATACCAAAATAAGTTTAAGATATTCTGCACAATTCAAGAAACGTATTTTTTCCTAGCAACTAAACATGAAAATAAAACACAATTTAACACATGACGTGACGACCAGTCGGCAAAAACATACTAAGTGTCTACTTTGTTCTTTGATGTAATTTAGTATTTGTTTTGTTTAACATTTGCTGTATTATTTTATTAGGTTATTACAGCAAAACTTTACTTACTTAGAAAAAATAAAATACTATTCACACCACCGAGCACTGCTGTTATGCTGTAGAAACTGATGTTCAAAATGTATGGAAAACTATCGATAAAACACGTTTCCCATCCCTAGTTCGAAATAGACAGTGCCACTTGATGACTCCTTCGCCTGGCGTATTGAAACTGGAAACATCAGCGGTACCATGCAATCTCGAATAGGTATTCTCGACATATTGACGATAAGAATACACTTCACTTGTATAGCATTGCATGCCATATAAGTACAATGAAAACCTGTCTATGTCCGTTAATATTATTAAAAAAAATCCCACAGCAGACCTTCAGCACATCGCTGAAAAACAAATAATAATATATATTTTCCAACAAAAAATTATTTACTATGACATTTTCTTGGAAAATATTTATTATTATTTTGCTTGATGTGGGATTTTTTAATAATATTAACGGACATACAGGTCTACAGTCAAGGCAGTGAGGTTTTAGTGTAGCTGCTGGAAAAAAAGCCAAACAAGAAGAAAATAAAGAATAACCTCCTCCTTTTTTTTAAAGTCATTTAATAGGGTAGTTCCAATCTCTATCCTGACAAAGAATAGTTCCTAAAGGGGTAGTTCCAATCTCTATCCTAACAAAGAATGGAATTTTCTATCCTAAAGACAAATGAAGCGCTCCTCCTCAGATGGGCATGGACAGAGCAAGTAAGTAAATCATGCTTCCATATAGTGCTTGTAACCACTTAACCACTATGGCTTTTAAAAAGGGATAATCAACTAACATATGAAACAAAATAAAAAAAAATAAAAAATACCGTCGACTTGATAACATCCTCCTTTTTTTGAAGTCGGTTAATAAATAAATTATTAAAAAAACTTAAATCCCCTTAAAAAAGGAATATTCGCGATGTCCGTTCAAACAATGAGTTCCAGTTCCGCCGACAATATGTCGGATCTTCCGTTTCAATAACCAAAGAGACGACAGACTTATTATCCATGGAAACAGGCGCCATACCGGCGCACGCAGCTTTTAACATCGGTTGTACAAATAATACGACAATGGCATGGCTTTTCAACTTTCTTATTTGTGTTTTGTGTAAAATCGGTAAAGTACGAACACAAAGTAACAGTTTTAAAACAGCTCCATCTATTGGCCAGATAACAAAACCCACAATTCTTTTAAATAAAATACATATAGGTAAGTAATACAAAATCTACACAGATAAGACCCCCTCCCCTAACTCAGTCAGAATAACACTGTTCATTCTGATTCTATGATCTGCCGAGTCCCATACGAACATCAGCCATTTTTAATGTCTCCACTGCTGGGACACAGGCCTTCCTTATGGGTGGATATGGAGGATGGGCTATGACCCACCACGCGGGCCCAATGCTGACGTCTGCAAATGCAGCCGGGACTAACGGCTTAACATGCCTTCCGAAGCACAGAGGAGCTCAAGACAATAAATTTTTGGTCACCCATCCCATGACCGACCCTTGCGAAAGTTGCCTTAACCTCCGCTATCGCTGGGCCAGGCGCTAAACCACTGCGCCACCGAGCTCCGTAAGTCCCTGCTGAGTGCCATAATATTATCCATTTAGAACGAAAACTTTAACATTTACTAGATCTCCTACGACCAAACTTAAATGAAGTCATAAAAACCAAGCTATAAAGAAACTTGCAATATTAAAAGGGATGCTACAAAGGTCGCCGCCGGTCAAAAACACAAACAAAAACGGTAAAGAGAACATTGAACCCTAGTACAATATGAATAGGGACGAAAATAAGCGTGTAATTGTATCCTGCCATTATTACAAAAACCACGAAGAGAATATTATGCATAGTCAGGTAACATAATTATCTAATCAGAGCTATTTAATATTCCCTCTGCTGGAAGACAGGCATGCATTATGGATGGATAAAGATGATGGGCCATAACTGTAACCCACCACGCACGCAGGCCCATAGCGGATTGGTGAGTGCTGTAAATGCAGCCGGGACCAATGGCTTAACATGCATTCCTAGGCACGGACAGCATAACTCGAGATATTAAATTTGTGGTCACTCAACCAACCCTAGCGAAAGTAGCTGAACTGACTGCCACAATCATGGACAGAATGCGCTAACTGGGTTAGTTAGCGCATTCGGTCCTTTGAGCACTTTACACACAGCACCTTTGAGCTCCTCGCATATAGTAAGTAGTATCTTATGAAACGTTAAACTCAAACTTACCATTCGATCCATATGCCAGTTCAAAACCTGCAACAAAAAAAACTTTATAAGTATTAAAAATAAATTTAAAAAACTTTAAAACCCGCCTCCATCAAAAGACAAGTCAACTGAAAAGATGGAAAAGATCAAATACTAAAGGCAACATAATAACCTTTTCAAATCCTAATTATGATGTTATAAGCCCTTTAATTTGATACCCATATTGCAGTATTCTAAAAAAATTTTTTTTGCACTTCAAATAAATAGCACCACACAGCCGCCATGTCGGTTTTTTAAGCGCCACAACACTTGAGCTGTCCAGACGAATCTAATGATAGATATAACGTAATAAAGAATATTACATATAATATACAAGATACGCGCAAAAAACATAACCCTTTCATTGCAGTCCGGTAAAAATACAGATAGCGAGCGATCACAATCCTTGAACATGTCGAATAAACTAAAATTTACTACCTTGACTAGGTACCGCTTACTAAGTACGAAATATGGAGTTTGTAGCTTAACTAACAAAGCTCTACCAACTCAATTAAAATTTAACACTCGGCAAACCAACAACTTAGCATGCAGCGAATCCAAATGGCTGTTAAGTGTTAACTGACCAAATAAGTAGTTAAACTAAATACCGCACGAACTGTAATGTAATTAAAAGCTGGTTTGCTAACAGGCTCAACTGACTAATGCATCAAAATTTTCGCCGTGCAAAATTCTGCCCGTTTACGAAGTCGAAATGTATTTCGAATTTCAAATGTATGTGCGTATTTTTTAAACGAATACACGAGTGGCAAGTGACTCCATGGTATAGTTACCTGTAAATTAAAATTGGAACGCTAAAATTTCCTTTTTGCCGGAAATTTATATTAAAAAAAAATCGAGAATCAAAATCTTCTTGTAACTCTTGTCTTCTTATTTCAATACGACATCATCAGCATTCCTGGGGCCCTACCGGCTAAGTTTTCGAACTTCGGCGTGTTTGCCGAGCTTCAACTTAAAACAGATAAATCGAAGTAAAGAGTTTCGTATTGTACTATTCGCCAAAGTTATTTAGAAGATATCGATGTTGGTGTGACATCATGAATCGGGGTTCGCCATTTTGGCTCGATTGGGGCTCGATGTATCTGCTTTAATTTGAAGCCCGGCAGACTTTCCGAAGTTCGATGCGTTAGCCGGTACGGACCCTGATTGCCTACTTTTGGGTTCCGTTTGTTCAGCTAAACGTCAAGTTCACTGCACATTTAGCTTTCGGGACACTCTTGATTTTCTAAAGTGTGCAAATCTTAATTCTCATCCTGATGAGAGAATAAGCATTAAAAATTCAACTCGGCATCGTTGAGGAGCTAACAAGAGATTATGTTTTCTGTCTCGGCCTGTCTTCGTATGAATTTTTTATACCTACGCCAACTTGTGCGGGTTGAAGAATTCACGTTTCTCTTTCACTGTCCATTGTAATGGGGCTCCGCTCCGCTCCGGTGAAACATTCGCGAATTAGCTTGATTTATTTAGAGCAGGGGTCTCCAAACTACGGCCCGCGGGCCAACTCCGGCCCGAGAGCACCAACAATCCGGCCCGCGAAAGCAGTCCGGATCGTACCAACATACTGTTTTTTACAGTAAATTGGTACGATAAGCTAGCTAGGCTCTGGTCCTTGGGACTTCGTGGAGGAGTTAATCTGGCCCATAGGCTAAAAAGTTTGGCGACCCATGATTTAGAGTGAAAAAGGAAAAAGGAAAATCTGTTTGTTGGTGTACAAAAATGAAGATTATGCCTCTTCACTTCTCATAATAAAATTAAGAAGACAGAGAATAATGTCCACAGTAGATGGTAAGCGCATACCATTGACTGTAGAACACTTGACTATCAAGTTGCGTCATCTTGATTTAACCTTAACTTTAACAGACTCAAACTTAACTGACTCGGTGACAGCGTCGCTATCGTCTATGGCGTAACCTAGGTAACAATATGTAGTAACAATTAGTTCCAGTTTTTGTCTCCGGCTCAGATAAGTTTGTGTCATGTACCATTATAGGTAAATTAAAATGATGCAACCGAGCCTAACTAAAGCTTAGTTAGACCGCTTTTGAGTAACTAATGAGCGATGCAAAAAGTGGTCTGACATTTCCTTAAATAAGAAAATTCAAATAAGATTTGAATTTCCTCATCGCATTTAAACATTTTCCAGTACGCCGCAAGGTTCGAGACAGTGAATTTAAATTTCAGAAATATTCATTCAAAACAGTAAAAAAACCTGCCGGTACCGCTCCATTACATTTGTTGAGGAGTTACCTGGCAGATAAAGCGAATGTGGATTCTAAAGATTAAAAGGTAAAGTCGAATTTAGATTAGCGGTTTGCTGTGTTTTCCTGTTGTTACTTTCGTGGCGCGGGGCATAAGCGCCAGCGATTTTCTTTTAAAAATTAGGTTCAACAACTCAAATCATCAGACCAACTCCAAAGAGACTGAATATTAACACACAACATACAAAAAATACCATCAATAGCATTTTTAATTAATCCAAACTTAGGATTAAAGAGAAACGCTATCTTAAGTTACAAAAAAATCTTTTGGGTGACAGTGTGGTACACCCAGCAGTAGGTGTATTATGGCAATAATATTTAATATTGGCCATTGGCTAATATAATAATGATAATATGAAATAATTATTATTGCTTGCTAGTATACAGCATTTTTTGAACCCCAATCAATTCAATAATAAATTGATTTGGTCAATCTTGAGATCGTTTTTATTTGGTTTCTGATGTTTACAAGTTTGTAGAAGGGTGAACACTTAAATATACGAGTTCAAAATACTACTTTTTTATATGGTTATTGTCGAGGACAGCAAAGGAAACGGCGGTTGGAAGGGGAAAAGGAAGATATATTGGAAATAAACACATTAATTATATACAAAAGCTAAGCAATAGAAACAAGAAGTGACAGGAATAGAGAAGAGAGTTAAGCACATAGTATAGATATTTACATAGTATAAAAAAGTATAATAAACTATACAAGGATGGGTCTATCCTTGACATAGCCCTCCTCGTAAACGAAGTTTACCAAAATTAGCCAAGAATAGACTCTTTAACTTAACACATGAACTCAAAAAAACAAAAAAAAACCCTTATTAAACAAAAAATCTAGACGCTCAGTCTAACTAATTTTCTAACCGGACGTCTTAACGTGCCGCCTACTGTGCGCACGTCCGCTACTCGCACAATTCCGTCTCGACCGGGGTAGACTCTATCAATTCGGCCTTTAGGCCATACACCACGCGGCAGGTTGGCATCACATATGAGGACAAGGTCACCGGTCTCTATGTTCGTCGACGCAGCACCCGCATCCCTTCTTGGGTTCAAAAGCGGAAGATACTCGCGAACCCAACGCTGCCAAAAATGGTCAGCCAATCTTACTGCCTTCTTCCAGTTCGCTCGTCGCACCAGGTCGCTGTCCTCGAGGTTGTCTGGACAAGGGAGGGGTGAAGTTTGACCGATGAGAAAGTGATTAGGTGTTAGGGCTGGCGCGTCTTGCGGTTCTACAGGAACATGGGTCATCGGCCGAGAATTGACCACACCTTCGGCCTCCAACAAAAGCGTGTTGAAAACTTCTTCACGAGGAGCCCTTTCTTTTAAGGTTGCGGATAGGGTTCGCTTGACGCATCCCACAAGTCTCTCCCACACTCCTCCCATGAAAGGCGCTGAAGGCGGAAGAAAGTGCCACTCTATCTGCTGATTGCCCATGAAGTCTGCGATGGCTGGTTGGTGCGACTGCCAGTCCCGCTGGATCTCGCGATTGGCTCCAACAAAAGATGTTCCATTGTCCGAAAAGATCTGCTTTGGACATCCTCGCCTAGATATGAACCGACGGAGAGCCATGATCGCAGTCGGCTGATAAACTTCCCACTACCTCCAAATGAACAGCTCGGGTGGAGAAGCAGGTGAAGAGTGCGACCCAACGTTTCTCTCGGCGCCTCCCCACAGCAACTTCGACGGGCCCAAAGTAGTCCAAACCGGTGAAGGAGAAAGGACGCTGATGGTGGAGAAGTCGTTCTTTAGGCAAGTTTCCTACTGGTGGGACAGACGCTGTGGCTTTCTTATTCCTGCAGACTTGGCAGGCTGCAGCGACTGTTCTGACGGTAGGCCGGAGACGAATTATCCAGTAACGCTGTCGAAGCTCGTTCACGACCATCTCTCGACCAGCGTGTCCTGCCCAGACGTGGTAGTGATGGACGATGAGGCGGGTAACATAATCTGACCCGTTCAAAATGACAGGCTGTTTCATATCTTCCGCGACGTCGCTCGCAGCAGCAATTCGACCGTGCAGACGAAACAGACCTTGGCTATCTTTTTTAGCTTGCAAGTGCTCAATACAACTGACACTGAGGCTTTCTTGTTGGCTCTGTCGCAAGAGGTGCAATTCGGCGCTCTTTATGTCAGCGGCTAGTAACGGACGCGGCCCTCCTCGTTGGCGAGGACGCTTGGTAAAAGCCTTCTCACGAAGAAGACGCAAAAATTGGTGGGCTCGTGCAGTAGCACGTAATAACCTAATCCAAGAACTAAAAAGTTTACAATTAGGATGAACTACATTAAAAAATCTCGTAGGAGTCAATGTTACAAACGTTTTAATTACTACAGGATTGCTTGGCTCCGCAGGAAATTCCAATTGATTACGCAACAAAATATCAGGTCCCTGCAGCCACCTGCTCAACGATTCAACGCCAGTTGACGCGACACGAGTGGCGTCATCAGCTACATTAAGCTCGGTTGGAATCCAAAACCATTCGTGAGCCAGAGTCAGCTCAGCAATTTCGCCTATCCGATTCCGCACAAAAGTATTTGAATCGCTAGCAGCACTCCGAATCCAAGCAAGGACGGTTTGTGAGTCGCACCAAAAGAATCTTTTGGAGGGCTTAATACGGTGCTGCTCACAAATCGTAGTAGCTAATCTAACTCCTAACAACGCGGCTTGCAATTCGAGTCGCGGCACTGAAGTCGGCTTCAGCGGCGCGACCCGAGATTTGCCCATTATAAAAGCCACTTTCACGGAGCCGTCTGCGAAAATAAATCGCCAGTACGAAACGCAGGCGTAAGCTTGGTTGCTCGCATCTGAAAACGTATGCAGTTCGCGAGCAACGGGACCAACGGTATCGGTATAACAGCGTGGAATCGAAAGAGATCCTAAAGATGCCACGCTGTGGTACCATTCCCCCCATCGCGAGCGTTCGGCAGAGGACAAAAATTCATCCCATTCTCGCACCAACTGCCAAGTACGTTGAAATAGAATTTTACCCGAAGTAAGGATGGGAGTCAAAAAACCTAAAGGATCGAAAATTTTCATTAGATCTCGCAGTGCTTGACGTTTCGTCAGCGCTTCGAGGTCAGGTGAACATAAATTAATCTTAAAAATAAAGTGGTCAGCGTGTGGGATCCAATGCAAACCTAAAACACGCATGCCTACCCCCTCAAAATTCAAATCAACTTCTCGAATTTCCTCTTTGACTAAGCTCGGCGGTAGCAGTTTAAGAGCCTCTGGATTATTGGACACCCACGACCGCATTTCGAAGCCACATTGACTGTGGACATGGACGATGTCAGCAGCCACCCTAGCTGCATCTTCTACACTATCATAGCTGCCAAGATAGTCGTCCATATAATGACATTCTACTATATCTCTAGACGCTTCAGGATACTCAGACTCGAAATCTTTTGCGTTTCTGTTTTTGATATAAATGGCAATAAAAGGAGAACACGACGCGCCGAAAATTAGTGATGTCATTCTAAACTCTCTAACAGGATCATCAAGATCTGAGCGCCAGAGGTATCTTTGGCAATCCAGATCTTCACTTCGAATTTTGATTTGCGGGAACATCTCCCTAATGTCGCCTGTCAAGGCGACTTGACGTTCGCGAAATTTCATCAAAACTCCTAATAAAGATTGCAAAAGATCTGGCCCCGGCAGTAAAAGAGAGTTTAGACAGACTTCATGAGTAAGAGCGGCTGCATCGTGAACGATTCTAAGCTTACCTGGCTTATTGATATTGGTAACACCAAAATGCGGAAGGTACCAACGTCTGGTGCCGTCGTGTAGTTTATATGAGTCTGTGCATGGTTTTGCGTAACCTTTGTCTACGTATGCTTTAATATTTTTCGTATAGAGATCAACATAATCGCTATCGCGCCTAAAACGCCTCAAAAGAGAATTAAGCCGGCTGAGAGCCAGATGGTAGCTGTCAGGCAAACGAGGATTGTCTTCCCGCCATGGCAAACCAACCTCGAACCTGCCATTTGGCAGACGGCGCGTTGTTTCTTCCACAATCCTGATAGCTCTCTGCTCTTGGGTGGTATAGGGTTGCTGCCGTTTAATTCCAATCGATTCTAAACTATAATAGTCCCTAATAAGAGAATTGAGCTCTTCGTCACTGTCGGTAACGAGACAATGATTAAGAGTAGGAATATTCTTGCTGAATTTTGGCAGGCAACCGTATAACACCCAGCCAAGCGCAGTGCGTATCGCAGCGGGTTGAGACGGGGATGAACCAAACCGATTCTCTAAGCTAACCAGCAGGTGCCAGTCACAAATACCTATGAGAACTCGAGGAGTAGCTTGCTCAAATGATAATTCATCCACGATGTCTCTAAGGTAACCGTGAGAGGAAAAATCTTCTCTGCGCACTGACTGGCTAGCCAGAGACAGGTCAGGCACAGTACGCGCATCACTAATGTTGAAAACTTCTGAAGTGTTTCTTCCCCGAACATTAAAGGTGACTCGTTTCGAATTAATCTTGCGAGAACCTGTCACGCCGCCCATGAAAACTTCTTCATTATTGCCATCTAAACCCAAAGTGTCTGACAACTTAGAATCAAGTAAAGTAGCGGTAGACCCGTCGTCAAGTAAAGCGTATGTATGCACTTCCCCACCTGGGCCCGATAGTACCACGGGCACAATTTTCAATAAAACTCTATGAGAACTCTTTTCTTTCTCTGAAAAAGAGGTCGCATTACAAGCGTTGTCGGTTGAGGTGGCAGGTTGTACGCAAACTTCTTGGTCGGAGGTTATACCACGATTACGATTGTCGTTGACACTGACGTAATGTGAAGGCGTATTTTTTGTGGCAGATGTCAATGAATTACGGGTGACAACTGACGTTAAAATGTTTTGATGATTTTGACACTGACGATGTGTGAAATTATTATCGTTGGAATGTAATGAATCTGAATGTAGTAAATGGTGATGATTCAAACTACATTTGTTGCATGATTTTGCTCTGCAGGTTCGCCAATTATGTTTGCCTTTACGGAAACATTTAGGACAAATGTTGGATTGACGAACCCACGACCAACGTTCGTCAATGGAAAGTGATGAAAACTGAGGACATGATTTGATGCTGTGGTTCGACTGACAGTACAAACACTTAGGTGAAGCTATAGAGTTTGCGTGCACCCGATGAAACGCCGACTGGGTCTTCGGCCTGTCCGTGACAAGAGCAGCGCCGCCAGTTAATAAGGGGCTGGGGCTAAAACAAGCATGCTTGCTAGCTTCCTGCTCCAGGAACGTCGCCAACAACTCCAACATCGGTGTCTGGGGGTCAAAATATTTATCTGCGAAGTCCAACCACTTGTCCTGCAAATTAATAGTTAGTTTTGCCAACAGAGTATGTACAATCTCCGGTGAATAAATGTATTCATACTTATTAAGTTGTTTGATTATACACAAACAGGATTGTACTTTTGAAGCAAAAGTGAAAATTTCGCTAGAGTTTCGTATCTTTGGTAGGGCGCGCACCATAGCAATCTCGTTGAGAACGATTTGCTCTGGGCGCGCAAAACGAAGTTCTAATGCTCTTAAAACTAAATCAGGCTCATCCGACGATAACAGCAAGGTCCTCACTGCCTCGCGCGCCACGCCACATACAGCTTTACGCAGTCGCGCCATATTTTCTTTGGCAGAAAAGGAAGACCTCGTGTCGTCGAAACTCCTCTTAAACGGGAGCCACTCTGCGACGTCTCCTGAGAAGTTTACAATATCTACATTCATAGAACGGGCACAGTTGTTCTGTGCAAGAAGCGTTATAGCGTTCGCTAATTGAATAATTTGTGACGCTGGCACTTCGTCTTGAGGTTTCGCGTTCGGTGCTTCCTTATGCGGAAATTCGCGTTGCACCTGCGCAGATGCCGATACGCCCTCCCCGATCGGGTGCATAGCACGGGCGACCTTCTCCTGCGTGGTGCGGTGCACATTCTCACATAGTAAATGAAGTTTGGGTACCTGAGAAACAACGCATGGCGACCGTAATCGGTCGCACCTCGGTGACAATTGTTGCACATTCGTTACTTGGGTCGGAGATCGGCGATCCATGAGCCGGGATGGTGATCCTTCGGCGGTGCAAGCTTTGCCAACCCACTCCGCCGTCCGCTCCATGGAAGCCGTTGTCGATCCTATGAGTGCTTCCTCTGCCTCAATGGCAGCAGTTTCCGCTTCAAGCTCCGCGCGCGCTGCCGCCTCCTCTACCATCACTGCGTGCTGTGTGAGCTCCGCGATCTTGCGCCTGTAATTAGCTTCGGCGGCCTTATGCCGCGCAACAAGGTTCGCGCGCTGCGATGACGTGGTGGAAGCCACGACAGAGCTTGCTTTTCCTTCTCCCCCCTCAAGAAGTGAGGGTTCCGCCATCCCTTTTGCTGCTAGCACTCTCGTAAGCATAGTGAAAAAGTAAATTTGGAAAAGGTGCTGAAGTTACAAAAAAAAGGAAAAGATGACTCGAAGGACCAGGATGTCGAGGACAGCAAAGGAAACGGCGGTTGGAAGGGGAAAAGGAAGATATATTGGAAATAAACACATTAATTATATACAAAAGCTAAGCAATAGAAACAAGAAGTGACAGGAATAGAGAAGAGAGTTAAGCACATAGTATAGATATTTACATAGTATAAAAAAGTATAATAAACTATACAAGGATGGGTCTATCCTTGACAGTTATAATTTTTAAATTCTTTTTGGCGTAAAACCAAACAAAATATCATTAAAAATCGCTACCTCCCATAACCTGCAACGAGCAAACCCAGGGGGAGAATGAAACTCGTAAATATGTCGGGTTTTATAGTTGCGCACCCCTGTCCGGGTTATGCGCCCCTAAGCAGGGGTGGTGAACCGTCCGCACAGGGTTTTTTCTTTACTTTTCTCGTTACCATTGTTAGCACTGATTACTTGATTGCTTATCTCAAACTTAGGAGTGTTTACGCAAATTTGTTTGGAGGTAATGTAATTCGATGCTGTTAGTCAATTGTCACTTGTTTATTTATAACTATGGAATGTAAATAATCATTTATGAGTCTGACTGCTTCACACTCACTGTTGGCTCAGGAGTTTGCCTTTTTTCTACCTACATTATAAATAATAAATAAATATTGCCATCTAGCCCCAAACTAAGCAAAACATGAAATATAATCTATTATTATATATACATAGTAACACCCAGACACGTCAACAGAAATTAAAATTCATCATTTCAATTTCTGCCCGGCCGGGAATCGAACCCGGGGCCTCATGCGTGGTATGATGTTGACCACTGCACCACCAATACTTCAAGACAAGATTATCCAAGGTTAAGTTAAATAAACGCAGGGCATCGAACTCTCATGATTGTGTCCCGACAGGTTTTATGCAAATCGGACCGCTTTTTAATTGAGATCTGTAATAATTGTTATCTTTGAAATCGACAAACCTTTTTTTGCAAGTTAACTCGGCGCTGCCCACCGCCGCCACAAAATTTCTATTCCCAAAGAATACCAAATTTTAAAATTTTTAATATAATTTTTAATAAATATGGTATTCGTTGGGAATTGAAATTTTATAACGGCAATAAACAAATACCATTGGTATTGGTTTTTGGTATTCGAAAGGAATAGATCAGATTACTGTACCCGCGCCGCCGACAAAATTCCTACTTTATATGTTTTCGTCAAGGTTGGTAAGTGTAAAATTTAAGTGTCCTACCGTCCTAATGTCGCAGAATATGCACGGATATTATTATTACGAGTAGATACTCCTGCGAGGTTGTTGGCGTTTCATAAATAACCCGTAATCTTACAGGTATACAAAAACATTTGCTGATCGATTTTCCGAAAACAGTAAAAAAAATCGACTTTTCATACAAAACTCGATCAACTGTTCGGATAATATTTAAAGTCGATTTTTTATTTTGAACAAATGTTGTTGTATAATGTATATGATCGACGGTTAACCTACACTGCAGTGAGGGTGTATCCTATCCTATACCACTTTAATCTAAAAAGTTGGATTAGAGGACCTACATTAAAACTGATGCTGTCTCTTTTGTTTGCTGAGAGGGAGATAAAGACAGCATCGATAAACCTTAAGATAAATAATATTAGAAAAAATACTAGGAAAAATCTACCTCAGACGGGGTGCTACGGGTGAGTCGATTTTTTCTAGTATTTTTTTCTAATATTATTTATCTTAATATAAAAATAGCATTGTGAATGCGAAAAATATAAATTTAATAATAAACCTTAAGTCTACCTTTCAGGATAACGGAATACAGAAAAGATAATCATAACATTCATTGCTTAAATTAATTTCCTTTTGTACTTAATTTTCGATGTTTTAAACAAAAATGTCTTCTGCAATTTTCATTCTACTTTAACTTGATGGTGTAACAATTCATATAAACAAACCGGTGTGTATAAATTAGGTAGATAAGTATCGCATAAATCTAGCAGAAGCGTTTATTATCATTTTCACAGTTAAAGTGGGTAATTACGAGTTATATTAACGTTGACTTGACAATTCGATATATACCAAAAGACGGTACACTAATAAACGCTGTCGGCAAACGGCATTTCATACAAACTTTCAAGTCCTTATATTTTGGAATGAAAGAATCGATTTTAATGAAACTTCATACACTATCTATCTATCTAAAAAGTTAATTGAAAACATTTTCGAAATTAGAGCGATTTTTAATTTTCCATAGAAACAGAAATTAGCAATTATCTGTTTCAAAATAAGTCAAGTCAAAAATGTTTTCAACTCACTTTTTAAACCAATGTATTTTGCTTTATGCTTATGAAGTTTCATTTAAATCAGTTCATTAATTTCGAAAAATAAAGACTTGAAAGTTTGTATGTAATGCCGTTTGCATTAACGCTCTTAAGTACATACTAAAATTGGTACTAATTAAATCACTTATTACTAAAGTTCGTTTTATTTTGTGATATGAGTTTAGGAGTGTCGTAAAGGGCGACTTGAGGTAGGTAGTACACCTCCGTGGACCTGAAAATGTGGAGCATCGTTTCTGATAAAAATGGTCCAACCCTGGGATCTCCCTCCGCCTCCACCCTGACTACCAGAACTTCAAGATTATGGCAACATTCTCCTACGACCCTCCTGTAAAATTCAAAACTAACTGCCATAATTATTGAAAAACTTTATGGAATGCAATAAACTATTTGATTTGATTTGATTTGAAAAACGAGGGGTGTTTATCTTTGACGTGTGTCTGTGAGTCTGTATGAGATAACGTAGCTCCCAAAATAATGGACCGATTTTTTCTCAAAATCCAATCAAATACGACACTAATATGGATAGGGAACAAAACCCTCATTAATCATAACTATTGGCATGTCTTAATTAGGTTCCCTGCGGGGATAGGCGGACGAACAGGTAGAGAACAAACTGAGCAAAAAGTTGGCCTTCAAATTAACAGAAGACCGTATTTGTCGGTGAAGTTTAAAGTTTGGTCAAAAGCCACTCCTTAAGGTAAGGCAGTTCACAAATCTACTCTTTCACTATATCTTTAGAATATGGTTGATTATTGCATGGCTTCACCAGAAAATTCACGAAATTTAGTACAATTTTATTGATTTCTGAAATACTGAAACATTTATTAAAAATGTACTCGGTTATTGTGTAAGATCAATAAAAAAATCTATCCCTTTTTTATAAAAAAACATATATCACTGTCGTTGAAAATTACGAAATCTGATGATTCGAAGTTGATTTTTTTAAGTATTTATGGTGTTATTCAGAATTTTTTTACAGAGTTACCAAGCCATCTTTCAATATTCTGTTCGGTTATTGTGTTTCTTTGTTTATTTTTCAGTCCACTAATTTTTGTCAACCAGAATTCTACATCAGTTCTTCACATTGGAAGCTCAAAAATCAATCTTTCCATCAGATAGTGAACTGGTCTCGCCTTAAACATTCTAAAAAAAAACTAATGACTACAAAATATAAAAGGTAACTTTTTAATGATAGCAATATATTTTGCGGCTGCTATAATGCAAGTGAGTTTTCTATGTTTTCTATTCTTTGCCAAATGTGACCGATTGTTCATAATCATAATAATCATTTATT
The DNA here is from genome assembly GCA_963556745.1 of Catoptria pinella. NCBI lineage: Eukaryota > Metazoa > Arthropoda > Insecta > Lepidoptera > Crambidae > Catoptria > Catoptria pinella. The sequence continues at coordinate 6,347,622 of OY750782.1, read as the reverse complement.
TATTTGCTTCAAACATGGTTATTAAGATGGTAGGTAAAATTAGTTTGCTCAGACTATACATGTTGACCTTGAGACCGCCTTTAAGCCCTACGTAATAAAAGCTGTTTTCGCAGTTTAACTGTATAACCTGACGTGCTGTCGTGTGTACATCATGTTTCGCCTATTACTAAGCATGCAAATTAATACAGTAATGCTGAAATTTATATTGTCGTATTAGTGCATTTATTGTGGTAATAAATAATCTTAGATTAAAAATCTAAGTAAATAATACATATTTTTTGGTAACTTAAGTAATCTTCATCAGCCGTTTTGTTTCATTAAAAACAAGTTACGATCTTGATCTTTCGCTGATGTATCCATTACGATATTATTTAAAAAAAATCATCTTTATCTCAAGGGTGTTCGTACAAGGCCAATTTGATTTTTTATTTTATTTTATATTTGACAACATCACATACATTGCCCCGATTCCAAAGTAAGTAGCTAAAGCACTTGTGTAATGGAAATCAGAGACAACGGTGGTATCACAAACACCCAGACCTGAGCCAATATAGAAAAGTTCGTTTTCTAAATTGACCCAACCGGGGATCGAATCCGGGACCTCAGAGATGGCGACACCTTAAAAACCGGTGTACAAAGTCACTCGACCACGGAGGTCGTCAAAACATTATTTGTGGGATCTAACGAATTTTTAAAGGCGATTTATTCGTAAGACTTTTGCGTGCATATAGTATATCAGAATTGATTCCATGTTCTTGTAAAAAAACTTGTTGTCTTGCATGTACGTGTCAAAGTCGCATTATAAGTCGCTTACCACCGTGAAGTTTAAGCATTCAACAGAGCCAATGTAACTTGAATAATGTTATTGTTTTGCTACTGGAGCGCGCGAATGAGTCATTCATTAGGTAATTCTGAAAAGTTCATAAATGTCGCATTATTTTGATATGTGCATATTGTGCATACAGATACAGCTGTGTCAGCTATTTTTATGGTGCCTTTACACTTGTGAATATTAGACGTTGTTTAAAATAATAAGGACTTTAATAATGTTATATCACGGGTTTCTGGATTCAGAAAATGAAACAGTATTTGTATGATATAATTTGCCAGATTATCTGAAAAATATCCAATACATGTGAAACTGGCCCTAAAAATATCAGAAAAAAGACAAATTGAAACCCAACTCTACAGTATATTATGGTTCGATGTAATACTACATACAGACTACCGTATTAGAAGGTTCTAGGACCTAGAAAAGTAGCCCGGTGAGTACAATCCGCGTCGTCGGTTAAGGAGCAGTGCAGAGGAAGGCAGAAAAAGAAAAAGAGGGAGATAAAGAAGTTAGAGAAGAGAAGTTGATTCTAGATCAATGCAGTAGGAAAAAGTGTCAGGGACTATGTTACTCAGAGGCATACTACCTACGTTACTTGGTGGTAAACCATAACATTTGGGGAAGACTAAGCCCGTATTCACAAACATAGTCTCACAGTACCCGTGGACGCGCAGCGTCCTAGAAACCAATCACACGTAACACGTAAAGCAAATTAACCAATCACAGAGCTTTATTTCAATGCAGTATGTTCACGAAGTCAAGGGTCGTTTGTGAATATGGGTGTAAGTCACTCAGAGGAACTGTTTATTACTAAATAAAATGTCATCATAGAAGATTGTGTATCATTCATGGTATCTTTACTTCAATGATCTAAAACAGATTTTTTATTAAAAAATTATGTAGGTAGGTAGGTACACGGTGAATTAGTGCAAATTATATTAAAAGGTAATGTGGTATGTACACACGACAGCACGTCAGGTTACACAGTTAAACTGCGAAAACAGCTTTTATAACGTAGGGCATAAAGGCGGTCTCAAGATCAACATGTATAGTCTGAGGTGCCGTCGTGCGTACCTAACAAAAGAAATTGCCCTAATAACATCCAGTCTCCACAAATTATTTTATTGTAGTTTAATCAGTTTTACGACAGAAGGACAGACTTACAAAGGAAGCTGCTCCAAATTTATAAAAACACTGTAATTAACTATATGTACTTACTAAAACTTGTTTGTTTTCTTTGAAGTAAATAAAGGCTTTGAAAATAAAATCAGTTTTAGTAATAATGATGAGTGAAAATTAAAAAAACAGGAAGCATTGCTGCAACAGCAATAACTTTGTTCTTATTGCACGGGTGTTCTGACTATTTCTCATGTTATGTTATATGTTCAATAAATAAAATGTACATCCATTATTAGCAGTAAGCAAAATTTGTAAGATGATAATTAAGTGCTGTAGATTTTGTGACAACAAATAAAATAAAATAAACAGTTCTGTGATTTTTCATATTATTAAAAGCAAAGATTCAATTTTATCCTAAAACTTTTGTCTCATAAAGAGTTAATGGTCAGACAAGTTAAAAATTCTCTTTCCAGTAAGTACCTATGACATACATAAGTTAGTCACATTTAAAGATTAGAATATCACTGTGAATGCAAAAAAAAAAAATTTTAGAATGGTGGGGTTAGTAAATGGCTATATTAAGATTTTTGTATCCATCATAGGATTTAAATGAACCAAATTAGGATCTTATAGCTGGTTTTAAGAGTCCGGCGAACAGTGTGCTTCCCATATAAATGTAATACCAAAATTATTTGCAATTTGAACATAATTAACTCTTCTTGTGATGTTATTCCGATTAAGACAGTATTTGTCTAGTCTAGGATTTTATTAAATAAAAAATTCAAAATACCAAACCAAATAAAAATTAATGTGATTTACAGTTTTGTATGAAAAAATGAAATTGGCATTTATTTTTAATTTGGACAGTATTTTGGATTTTTTATTTAATAGAACCCTAGACAAATACTGTCATAATCCGAATAACATCACAACAAAAGTTAATTATGCTTAAATTGCAAATCATTTTGGTTACCTCTACTTATTGTATTTATTAGATCTTAAAATTCAATCAAAAATGTGATAAATATTTATCTTTGTAGAACTATGGAAATAGGTAGGTACTCTAGGGGATTTTAATGGGCGAATTTTACCTCCCGTCAGTGAAAAGTTGATGCTAATAAAAGAAACAATTGAAGATCATCCTACTTAGCTGTGTTAAAATGCATTTCAACAATATTGTCATTCAGTGTCCAGTCTCACACGGCGTCAAATAAATATTCATAGCAAGCTATTCCCCGCTCGCTTATTATTAAACATCAAACGAAGTCAGTTTGTGAGCCGTGTCCGCTAACATCAAAGACAGCGCAGCAAATTACATATTCCACTAGCAAAATACATCAATATCTTCGAGGAATGACCGTAAACGGCTAAAAATAGCATCGCAGGTCCGCCAGGATGCAACTTACCAGATAAAAACAGGCTAATGATCAGAATATTCCGACACCACATCATATTTCACAGCTCACTTATAATAAGACCACTTTATAAAATTTAGTTAGGGTCAGAGTGTAGTAATCACATTTTTAACACAGAAGACTGATGGAAGAATGTTGCATGGTCCTATAAATTCTGGAAGCACTTGGGAAGCACTTTGTAAACAAAATGTACCCGGCGTCCGTCGACCGTCGTTACAGACGTACGTCTATACGAACGAAGGAGGAGGTAGAACTCCGGTCCGACCGAGACTAGAGACCAACCAAACGAAACGAACTCAACAGTCAACAGCTCAACACAACAATTTGACGAAACGAAAACGAGCTTTTCCAAAGCTCTACACATACAGAACTAAAAGCTTTATCACCGATACACACAAACGAATGTTTTTGGTATCCAGCCAGACAGTGGCTAACTTCATGATATTATTCATTGACAGTTCATTCACACTTAAACCACGTTCAAAAATCTCGATCTTTGCAGGTTAATAGTTTACCGTGGATTTCAAAACATTGCTTTTCTTTTTACTTATTTTCTTTGAAATTATTATTATTCAAAGGAAAATACGATTTCGTTTATTTTTTATTTTAGTTTATTTATTTTATTTGATGTTTATTATTTAAAGGACTTTATTTGACATTATGGTACTGGTTTTCGAACGAGTTTCTAATAGTACCAAATAAATGTCAACAGATGTCATGCTATGAATTAGGGAAACTTCAGAGCTATGTCATGAGGTCATTGGTCATGTTAGTAATTTAGTTGTGCTACTCGTCGCTAGATAGCAGCAGTAACTAAACTTAAGTTTTGCAATTTATAATTTTATTATCTTTTTTTAATCCTAAGGTAAAGTAACATTACTTATAGTCTGTGAAAGTAACCTCTATCTAGAATTCTAGACGATCAAACATGCATGACTTGTCAATTATTTACATTGCTATACCACCAACCACACAGTGTTTTACAAAACCCCGATTTTGTCTCATGCCCTTTTTATTGTTAAAATCGCGCACCATTACCATTTGGGACCTACCTTTGATAGACCCTTAGAGCATCTCTAAGGATAGACCACGGTAATCACGTGATACCTACGTACTTGTCAAGCATGCTCCTAGACAATCAAAAAGTGATTGACAAGCCGATGCAAAGTAAATTATTTAAAAGCAATTTTGATAATTTAAGAGGTTAACTTTTGCAATAAGTTAGTTTAAACATTCTAGATGATTTAATTTAAATAACTATGTTATCTAAAACACATAGTAATATAATAAAATAAAACCATCAATTTATACATTCTTTTTATTGCTAAAATGATACTTTGCAAAAGTCTGAGCAACTAGCAGTGGAAACATGAGAGTTGCATCAGCATACAGTTTGACAGGAGTTGCATTCGCCTTTATTTTTCCCCAAGACACTGCTTCATCTGGCCTTGCACCTGCATCGCTCCCATCAAACTCGTTAGCTGTATTCACATATACAGCGAAATCAGCACCATTTCTCATCAAATTAGCATTACAAATGTGATGTTTGACCACACCACCACCTAAAATTATCATACCCGTATTATTAGCCTTAACAGCCATAGTATTTAGTCTCCTTAAGTCACTGAGTATATCAATAATAAGGCCCGGCTTTTTAAAAGAGTGGAAATACATCATATCTCCTAAAGAACCATCAGTTAATGCCGGGCTAAATACTGGGATGTTATTTTTCCAAGCCCAATAGCATACTGAGCTTTCATCATTGATTTTCTCTCCCAATTTAGATATTATCCTTGACGGAGTCCATATGATGCCGTCTCGTATCTGTTCTTCGAGCATTTCATCAAGAATCGGTGTCACCCATTCCTCAAACTTACAATAATTATCATTTGGAACAAGTAAGTTGCCAATTCTATTTATGCCACGAGTTCTAAGCATTTTTCCACTCAGAGTGAAGTCGCCAACATAAGTAGGAGCGAGGCATTTAATAAAGTCTTCCTCAACTCCTCCCGCTGTTGTAACTATACAGTCAACTAGTTTGTTTTTGACTAAAAATCGAATAGTGTCACGTAAACCTGAGGAGATCATATTAGAAGTGTATCCCAAGAAGATAGTGCAGTTGGTTTTCTTTTTTATAAATATATCTTCTTCATAAGGGTCAATCGTGTCTTCAGTCAAAGGTACAGATCTACATTTCAGCATCTTGTTGATTTCAGTGACGGCTTTACCGAAGCTAGTCGCCTGGAAACCAGACCGTGCATAGCTCTCTAGTATTTTATTGTAATCAGTACCATTTTCCCAGTCGTAACCAGAAACTAACGGGGTTTCTGCTGGCAAGTCTTGACTTGGCACTAGTACGGCACTCACAGCCATGTCTGGAGCAAGAATCTTGCTCTTTTCAACTTTACTCGTCATATCCATACTTTATTTGGTTCAATTTTCATTTCACAGCAAAATAAAGAAATATTTTTGGATGATGCGTTTGCGAGTCTTGCGATTGCGAGATTAGCTTGGCGAGATTGTTAAGTTAAGATTCATATCATAATAAGATTGTTTTGTCAGGTCAAAGAAAATTAACAAATGTCAGTGTCAGACGTCAGTCAAAGTGTCACTGGATGTCACTTTCAGCTGAGCTAAACAGATTAAATGCATGTGGTATTTTTGTTAATTATTCTTCCATTGTTGGGAAGGCTAAAGAACTTATGTCCATACAGCCAAAGTTTCTTTAGTTTACAAGTGCTTATATTTTAACGTTTTTTTAACACGTTTTATTAGGTTGCTTTTTTATCGTTTATTTGTCCACTTTGCAAACGGTTTTATATTAGCTTCCCAATGAGCTAGAGACTTGAAACTGTGAACAAAGGTCAGAACTGGAAGACAATGCAATAAGTAATTATGGTGTCATTGAGCTGATTTGATGATAGAGCCGGAAGAAAGCCACAGGTACTCTGTAATAAAACCATACAACCCCATCGAGTTTGGGCACTTTAGATTCGTCTTGATAATTAGGTACTTATAAATGGGAAACGAGGTCCGGGGTCTGATGATGAAGCCGAAGGAAGGCCTGAGTTTGGTCTTGTTTGATTCGTCTTGACGAGTAGGTACTCTGTAGGGAAATAGTGTCCAGAGTCTGATGATGAAGCCGGAAGAAGGCCACAGGAACTCTATAATAAAACCATACAGCCTTATGGAGCTTGGGCTCGTTAGATACGTCTTGATATGTACTCTGATGAGAGATGGTGTCTAAGGTCTGATTATGAAGCCGGAAAAAAGTCATTGGAAAAAAAATATCATCGATTTATTACTATAAATATCAGTAAAGAGCATGTAACTGTTGTGAGATATTTAAGTACTTAGATTATTTACTAAATAACAAAACATAAGCACCACAATTTGTAGAGACATTTATGGTCCACACCACTGTCTTTCTACGATGTCTCTACCGCGTTCCTCGCGCATGCGCCCGGCGACCGGCGGCGCACGCGTCGCTTTCTACGCGGTTACGCAACCGCGATAATCCGCCCGGAATCGAACCAGCCAGTGTGCTCAATTAACCGTATGATGCGTATCTACGAGAGTTAGAGCTCCTAGATGTGACTCTTTATTTGATAAAATTGAAAGTATATTTTGAATTCCAATAAAAAAGAAAATTATTAAATACTGCAATGAAAGACTTTTACGGATTTAAACGCTTTTCATAGTACCTAGCTATTGGTAAAAGCGGGTTCATTTAAAAAAGAAAGGACGAGTGAAAACTTAAGAAACTACGAGTATTTTTCCGAAGATTTGAATTTAAAAAAAACTCTAGCGGAAAAGGCTAAGCTTTCAAACTATAGTAAGCTCACATGAGTGCAGGATATAAACCAAACGAGACCACTTCCAGTTATTCTATGAAAACTAATACATTATCAAAACACTGTCTAAAAGAATAATAAACTAAATAAATCGCCCCACTTACTTCCGCCGGGGGCCATCTTATGTTATTATTACGTAGTAGTATAAAAAAACAACTCAGTGAGTTTGTATTTGTGATAAATTATTTTTTTCTGTACGTAGACAGTTATTAAAATGCGGTCAGTTATCAATTGATTAAGTTATTTTTTTAAGTCACAAGTTGTAACCTACTTTATCTTATGGCCTGTTCTACGGGTTCCGGATAGCAACTAACTTCTGCTTTAATTTTATAATGAAACAGAAATTCTAATTATTAAAATGACATATTATTATCTGCCAGTTATGTCACAGTATATAAAAACTAATATACAGGGTGTCCCAAATCTTGCCACATGAAGGAAAAGTTTAATATTGAGATGGAAAATTTTACTAAAAGAAGACTTCATTTTGGTTTAAAAATGATTAGAACTGCATTCAAATATTTTTGAAAAATCGCCTGTCTTAACCAGGAATTGAACCTACCAAATATAAAAAAAAAACATTTTTTTATTTTTACGAATCCGATCAAAAGGATTACTCATAAGGATTATTTTTGTTGAGTAACACAGCATCTTGAACAAAAGGAAGACCAAAACATTTTATTTTTTTATTATTACGTATTGTATCAATATGTATATCTAATGGTATGCAATTTAAAAAAACTATGAATGCAGTAAAATTTCTGTTTTTTTTATAACAGAATGAAATTTTCTTTCAGTAAAATTTCCTACCTTGATTATTTAAGGTACTTTCCCTCTGTGTGGCAAAGTTTTTGGACATCCTGTATTCAACGTTTTACAAAAATATCCCTAATGCCGCATATGGTATATTATAGGGACCATCAAACTAAATAACTTTTATATAATACTAAATAATAAAAAATAACTCTTACTATGGGACCAACTCTTAAATCGCGAAAAAAAATCAGCTGTTTCATACATTTTGATATTTTCGTAATTATTTTTTGTATGAAACTGCTGATTTTTTTTTCGCGATTTCAAAGTTGGTCCCATAGTAAAAGTTGTTCTGTTTGTTGGTCCCTATCTAACATATTCGGCATTAGGGGTATTTTTGTAACACGTTGTTTACTGTGGTTATGCTTACTAGAAATAATATATTCGGAATCTGTGAAGCTAGCTTGCTCTTATTTATCAGTTATTTTGCAATGTTTAAGATTTGTATACAATTAACTTGGAAGAGTTAGAGTATTGCTAGACATTTAATTTCATGTTCATAAAGTTTCAAGTTATTTATTAAAATAATCCTTTAAGCCCCACCAGGAACAAAACCGAAGCAAATGTACCTCCTGGGAATCGAACCCGGGACTACTGCATCTTACTGGTGGTGGGTTTTTGTTAACCATTCAACCACAGAGGCGGGAAAAAGTGGTGGTTATAAACAATTAGCAGATTAGTAATTATGCAAGACGCATTCTAAAAACTGTACGATCCATAGGATGTCTGTAGCAGAACAGTCAGACCGATAATTTGTATTGTATTACGTATTGTGCGGAAATCCGTACAATGCAGTCGTCTACTCAATCATATATGGTAATTGTTCGGTTATGTAAACTGAAGGAGTATTATACAAAATAATATACTAGAAAAAATACGACTCGCACCAGATCATGTGCTCGGACGGGAATCTATCCCGCGACCTTTATATCCGGTCCAATTACTTACTTACTCTGCGGACAATGTTGTTGGTTACATAATTAATACTATTTTCTAACATTTGTCATATTAGTAAGCATAATTAAGTAATTGTTTTTTGTTCCAAATAAATAAAATTAAAATAAATAATGATCTGACCGCTGAGCTACCGAGTCACTAGTGGAAAACGTCGAATTTCTTCTACTATATCAATTCTTACGCTGCAAGCCAGCGCGAAATGCTTTTATTATCCTATTAATTAAGATTGATAGAACTACTTCGCTTGCTCTCGTGACTTAGTCCGCGTGAACAGTCCAAAAATACCTAGGGATCCTATGGCCAGGAAAGTATCATAAGTGTTAATCCAGGTTTTTGCTTGGTTATAATTAAGTATAATAAATATACATTTTGATATTTTCGATTTTAATTTTTGTATGAAACAGCTAAATTTCTTTTCGCGATTTCAGAGTTGGTCTCATAGTAAAAGTTGTTCAGTTTGATGGTCCCTATCTACCATATATTCGGCATTAGGGGTATTTTTGTAACACGTTGTATAAGATATATTTGTGAGTGATTATCTGTGAAAAATCTGTGAAAACCGCATCCAATTAGGTGCGGTAGTTTTTGCGTGATGCGCGTACAAACAAACATACAGTACCGACAGACAAACGTGAAAATATATGTAGTTGTTTTGGCTTCTAATAGCCTCCTAAAGACCCCTCATTCGAATTTTCATAAATCTCTTATGTACCTACAGACATCGGCCAGTTACAATAATTGTATTATTCTAAAATTCAAAAGTATGAACGATGAATGACGCACCTACCTAGTGGACACAGACTTTCTATTTTGTGATGTAGGTAAGTATAAGCACTAACAAGATCATACAAGGTGTTACAAAAATACCCCTAATGCCGAATATGGTATCTAGGGACAATCAAACTGATCAACTTCTACTATGGGACCAACTCTGAAATCGCGAAAAAAAAAATCAGCTGTTTCATACAAAAAATAAAATCGAAAATATTAAAATGTATGAAACAGCTGTTTTTTTTACCATATTCGGCATTAGGGATATTTTTGTAACACCTTGTAGATCGGTAACTAAAGGAGTAGTCTCTTCTTATCAGAATTGTAAGACAAATCACTTAAATACCTTTATTAAAAAAAGATAAACCTAAGTATTTAAACTTCTACATGTCTAGTCATTTTACAAAATGCCTTAACTGCCATTCCTCTTACATCGAAGCTCATTGTCTTCCGCTAGTCAATTAGTAAGCGAAACATAATATCTGGCGCCAGCTCATACGCAATTCAGCTTTCGAGTATCTCAACAAATAACCAAAACACAGTCTTCATTATACATCGATACTTTTGTTTATCCAACAATAAAAACTTATCAAAACCCCCAGCAATGGAAGACGATAAAAAACCACAATCACATTTTACACACAAACAAGTTTCAATTTCAACAGGAAGCTAGAGTTACGTCAATTCCGGTTATTTTTCCCACGTACTTATACACGTTTTGAAAAGAGATACATCGTTCCATAGAATATGTAATGTGACGGAGTCACTTTACCACAAAAATCGCGGTCCGATGTAAGAAAGAGACGGGGATACTGAATCTTAAATTATTATTGCAATATGTACCTACATGTGCATGTTGACATTATTAACAGAATATGCTAGGGGATCAAGGGCCTATTCAAGGGCGTCGGCAGGGGGGTGCCAGGTGGTGCACTTGCACCCCTTGGCAATCTCGGGATCAAAATTACCTAGAACTTAGGATGGCACTAATCTACATGAAAACCTAAAAGCGCCCCTGGGAATTATTTCTGCCGGCGCCCTATGGGCTAACAAAGGAATCGAACGATGTTCGCCGTTCAATTCCTTTGTTCTCCTGTATGCCTTAGGCTGAAGTGCACCAACAAATAAACAGCTGATTAAGTTTTAACCATCTGTTTTTGACGTTTTTATGTATGGAGAAAATGTTAAAAACAGATGATTAAAATTAATCGGCTGTTTAAGTAGTTGGAAAACTCGGGTCTAAAAGTTTAACCCCCTTATTAATAAACGAAAAGTAAGTTTACACCTAATTTAACTAAAAAGTTTGCTTAGGATTATAATGCTTCGAGACGTCAAACGTAAAGACTAATATTGCTAAACAATATTTTCTGTTAAACCAGGTATAAATTTACTATTCGTTTATTAATAAAGCCGTTTAAGTCTAAATCGTTTTTTGCCTAAACTTCATTCGCCTACATCGCCATCGGGCTTCACTTGGTTTTGAAGCTTAACATGAGTTTATAGTGTCACGGAGTGAATCTTTAATAATAGGCCCTTTTATCTATGTACCAGCGGCGAGGGGTGAAATTATGGCGAAGGTAGGCCGTTAGTTACAATACATTTTGACGACCTCCGTGGTCTAGTGGTTTGTACACCGGTTTTCAAGGTGTCGCCATCTCTGAGGTCCCGGGTTCGATCCCCGGTTGGGTCAATTTAGAAAACGAACTTTTCAATATTGGGTCAGGTCTGGGTGTTTGTGATACCACCGTTGTCTCTGATTTCCATAACACAAGTGCTTTAGCTACTTACTTTGGAATCGGAGCAATGTATGTGATGTTGTCAAATATTTATTTATTTATTTATTTACAATTCTACATAGTGCATTGGTGGTGGGATTTCTAAAAGGTAAACCGATAGTTATCGGTTTGTATGTACCCTTCGCCACTGACGTACAGCACTCGTATCTGTTACGATATTTCGGCAAATAATGATGATTGATTGATTAAACTTTTTTAATTCTTAACAAAACGTGAAACTCTGTCTCTTTCAAACGTGGGCCGCAATTTTTTTGTAGGTACAGTCACGTCTAAATATATGTATACAGTTTAGAACTTAATCACTTTGTTGTAGTTGTCAATTGTCATCGCTTTCTGTTCAAAAAAGTAATAGATTTTAGTTCTAGAGTAACAAAGTTCTAAACTGTATACATATTTAGAGACGTGACTGTAAACCAGTTACTCATTTCGGCTTCACTTGATTACATGTTTTGATGTACTACATATAGTGTATATTTAATGAACCGTCAATTATAAACTCGTTTGATCTTACATAGATAACATTCTTTCAATTTATTTATAAAATTATGTAATGTTGTTATGCTGTATTGTGAATGAAACAAACAATAAGGACTGAAGAAACTGAGATATGTATTATGTATGTGTATTACTATAATTTCATATAACTACATAGTACGTACACATACAAATTGCTATGAAGAAAAAAATGGTTTTAAAATCATCAAAACTATAATCGATATGTCATCTTAATCATAATTTATAACAGTCTATGGGAAACCACTTGATTTTTTTTAAAAGTAATGTTATTTTATGATTTATAAATTCAAGAAAGTAGAAATATAAAAAAATATAAATTAAATCAAGTCTGAATACTATCAGAATCTAGATTTTAATCGAAATGTAGTATTAACATAATTCATTTTAATTTTGGAGATTGCTTCTAAAACATATGACAAAATAGTTAATATAGAATACAATTAAATATGGGGACATCATTTTTATTAACCGAGATTCTTTATAGTAATAAGCTAGACTAAGTTCAGCGAATAATGCATGAGGCTAGTATCTGAATTTTTAATGAAAGTTATATCTACATAAGTTTGTATTAAAAAATGTATAAGTCGGAAAATAATACCACAGCGAGGAACATCTTTATCATCAAAATTACAAGACCTGAATTTGCTGAACCTTTTTTTTGCAGTTGTATTCGACAAAGCAATTTCTCCATAAACACTGCACGCCATTTGTTGAGCACTAGCAGCATTAAATTTTTTTTTGTTAAGTGTCTAAACCCTTATCGAAAAAAAATTGCAAAACGTGCCTAATAAAAATTATTGAAAATATGCAAAAGCAAGCCAATTATCAATTTGTTTCAATTTTACCGCAATTACCAGAAAGTCTACTGTTAAACAATATATTACATTCTCGCTTAAGTTTTATATTGCCAGAAATATAACACGCAAAATAAACGCTTCAAAAAGGCCGCGAACTTTTCTGACTACCTATTATACAACGTGTTACAAAATAACCCCTAATGCCGAATATGGTAGATAGGGACCATCAAACTGAACAACTTTTACTATGGGACCAACTCTGAAATCGCGAAAAAAAAATCAGCTGTTTCATACATTTTGATATTTTCGTAATTAATTTTTAAGGGGTATATTTGTAACACGTTGTATAAAGTCAACTTAATGAAAGTGACATATAAATATATTTCTAAAAGTTTCTAGTTTCTTTAACTTAAATATGGGATGTCTATTATCAAGTTTAATTAAAATGTAATCATAAGTATATCACCCCCACCGATATTGCAGTAAAACCCGAATGGAAACAGGAAAATATAATGAACTGAATTAATTTCAAGACCATGAACTAATATGAAAGTTGCTCATAACATGACACTGGTTCATGTTAAGTTCTATTAATGGAGTCTAATCATTATAATTACATTTTATAATTTGTTTAATATTTTAGCATTTCCCTGGGCCTTAAAAGAGAATTTGAACTATCTTCTCTTATTTTTTTTTTAAATATAAATATAAATATTTGACAACATCACATACATTGCTCCGATTCCAAAGTAAGTAGCTAAAGCACTGTGTTATGGAAATCAGTGACAACGGTGGTATCACAAACACCCAGACCTAAAGCCAATATAGAAAAGTTCGTTTTTCTAAATTAACCCAACCAGGGATCGAACCCGGGACCGCAGAGATGGCGACACCTTGAAAACCGGTGTACAAAGCCACTCGACCACGGAGATCGTCGATTTTACCCCTTAATATTTATTTTGAAGCATTAGCGCATCGTCCTTTCGCAAATGGGATAAGTTATCAATCCATTGTCAATTTTGCGTACAATCATGATTTTATGTACATACGACGGCACCTCAAACTATACATGTTGACCTTGGGACCGCCTTTATGGACTACGTAATAAAAGCTGTTTTCGCAGTTTAACTGTATAACCTGACGTGCTGTTGTGTGTACATATACAGGGTTATTTGCAAAACACCTAAAAATAAACAAAAAAATAGCCAATAAATATCGACTTTCCATTCAAATGTCCTAACAGCTAATCGAGTTTTGTTTGTATAGTCGAATTTTTTGTCTGATTTCTGAAAAGTCGTAGAACAGATATTCTTGTTTATGATTTTAGTAATCTACTCCTGCAACATTGTTGGTGTTTTACAAATAACTCGGTTTAAGAGAACACAGATAAAGTTACTAACAAAATGAACACAATACACTATTCTTTTTTGGGCAGTCGTTTAAAAGGGGTAGCCATTAAGTACACACGACGGCACATCAGACTATACATGTTGACCTTGAGACCGTCTTTATGCCCTAAGTAATAAAAGCTGTTTTCGCAGTTTAACCGTGTAACCTGACGTACTGTCGTCTGTACAACAGCGGAACTCAAACCTAATACCTAGGTACTGGTTGAGTCAATTTGGAAAATTGCGTTGCGACTTGCAAACGCAACATTAGATACGAGTTTATTTCATCATAACAGTCTTTAGAACGTGAGACTCTCCAGTGGGAGGATGCTGCTATAAACCCTCCACTCGTGGCATGCGAATGTTGGATCGTTTTCATCGCAAAATGCTGCCGCTCATTTTCAGATCCACGAAGGTATTAAATTTACTACCTCCACCTCTCCTCTCTACCTCTACTACCGCAATCAAAAGCAAATAAATGTATTTCTATTTCTAATTATTGTCGCCTTTTACGACACTAACAAGGGTTGCTGCTATTTTACTATGCCGGACGCCACGTGGGTTGTGTATTTATTTTATTTGTTCATTTGAGTCATAAAATAATTACAATATAATGCAAGATTAAAAAATATTTAGTTACTTTACGAAACAGACATCATGATGAAATCGTTACATTAATTTGTCTTGTATTACATATACTTTTTTAACATTTAGTTACCTAACTAAATGTATAATTATTATTATCACATCTAATTTGTTGGTTAATTGCACACTTAAAATGTGACAAGTGGGTTACAGTTTTTAGTAATATTTATCATTTTACACCTTAATTGCTACGTTTACGATGTAATTTGCAGTGTTTATTTTATTAGAGCTTCCGGTTGTTGCAAAATTTATTTATGGTGTCAGCTGTACATAACATGGCAATGGTAATTTTTAAAACAATTTTATTTTTTCTTATCATTATTTTTTTACCTTTTGATAAATAATTACACTGTTTATTAAGAAAAAAGTATATTCTTATTATGAATAATCTAACTTTAAACTTTAGGCAAATCCTTGGGCTACTAAATATTACTAATATTGTATTGTTATTTTACAATATTTTAGGACTATTTATTGTTGATAACTCTCTGAGCAAGGTAGAAATTCTCAATTCGGGCGAATGCTCGAGCAACTGAGACGTATTTTGAACAGCCTCATATAAAAGACATCAACGCGTTACATCATTTTCAAATAATTTTCAAACTGCTTGTTGTACACTAAATTGCTATCATTAATAAACTCCATAAGTGCTTGGTTTCTTATTTATTTGCTTTACAATTTACACGACGACCTCCTTGGTCGAGTGGCTTTGTACACCGGTTTTCAAGGTGTCGCCATCTCTGAGGTCCCAGGTTCGATCCTCGGTTGGGTCATATTAGAAAACGAACTTTTCTAGATTGGCTCAGGTCTGAGTGTTTGTGATACCACCGTTGTCTCCGATTTCCATAACACAAGTGCTTTAGCTACTTACTTTGGAATCGGAGCAATGTATGTGATGTTGTCAAATATTTATTTATATTATTTATTTACATTTCATACACCCATAATAACTAAAAAAAACTGTAACTGAAAAATCATTTTATCGAAATAAATCATTGTTACGGATTGATACGCGTATTTTATCTTTTTGTTTATTGTTTTATCACTCTGTAGAGGCTCTCAACCCCACATATTACAGTATTACGTATAATAAATTGATGTCTGCTTAATAATCCCTAATAAACTAAAAGTAAGCGGGATAGTTACCACCTCTATGAAGTAAACGCTCTCTTTGCGACTCAGTACTAACGCAGGCCGCATAGTATCAACGCGTGAGCGCGAAATACACGTCAAAGATTAAAAAAATAAATGTCCATAAGTACATAATAACTTGAAAAAAACTATTGAGTGAAAATTTAACTAAAAAAAGTTGACGAGTGATTTTTGGGTTAAATTCAGTGTTTGTTTGGCAAAAATTGTGTTGTGTTTTAAAAGATTTTGTATGAAAGTAAGTTTTCGATTTTTTAGTTTCATTGTAGACTAATAACATAAAAAATTTAATTGAATTGAATGCGATTTTTTTAAAATACGATTTCAATAAAATATGTTTAATGCTTCTTTTTTAACATTAAAGACCACTTACTATAACAATATTTTTCAAAGACTTCGACTAAATAACTTGTTTTTATTAAGGATCAGTAATAAATTGAAATACCTACTATCAAAGTCGAATAACAATGGTCTTAATAAAAAAAAAACTTCTTTGCCGAGTGTGAACTTTTTGAAGTAATTAATTAAAAAAATACTCAGACATGAAAAGCAAAATATTCTTAATGAAATAAAAAGCCTGATCTAAATATAGGATACTTTTTATCCCAGTAAAAGGTTCCCGAGGGATTTTCCGAATGTCGACTCTGACTAAATCGCGGGCGGAAGCTAGAAATATAAAAAAAAATATTTCGTGTAGAAGATGATATTATTATAAGCGCAGGAAACTCAGTTCCTAGCGTTCTTCAGGAGAAGTCTTGAATCATAATAAAAAAAAGTTGAGGATCAAACACTTTTTAAATAAATATTTGACAACATCACATACATTGCTCCGATTCCAAAGTAAGTAGCTAAAGCACTTGTGTTATGGAAATCAAAGACAACGGTGGTATCACAAACACCCAGACCTGAGCCAATATAGAAAGTTTGTTTTCTAAATTGACCCAACCGGGGATCGAACCCGGGACCTCAGAGATGGCGACACCTTGAAAACCGGTGTACAAAGCCACTCGACCACAGAGGTCGTCAAAAACACTTCTATTTCTTCAAAATTGCATCAGTTCTTTTGATGACATCCAACCGTCATAAAAAAAATCGCGATAATCGGACGTAATCCATCGTTTAATTAACTTGATATTGAACCCTATTCGTGAATTAATAGTGTCACGAAGTGGGACGAACATCGTCCGCTTATCGTGATTGTATCTATGTAATAGGCCGATTTAAAAAAATTGACTATCCGTCCTTACACCGACTTTTCCGATTTGATTTCATAATAGCGTAGTGGGTAGTGGGGTAATCGTGAATTACCCGTCCACCTACCAGTGGAAAAGTCCAGTGGGTGGACGGGTCGGGAGGGTAAAATAGATTTATAAAAAAAAATAGTGCTCAAATAAAAAATGCATAGGTACTTAACACAAGCGTAACAATGTGCTAAACGTACTTTAGTCAAAGAGAAAATAACTGCCTCTAAATAAGTGTTCACATTCGATCATAAATCTAACAGAGCGACATTATAAGTGTGATTGTACTCAGCTAAGCCGTTCATATTACCTACCACAGTATAAACAAGCACCAGTATGCCGTATTTATATAAATTGGCTGAAAGAAATTAAATCAATAACAAATATTATACAACATCACATATTACGATAAATAATATACTAGAATAAATCGACTCACCTGTAGCACCTCAGACAGGATACAAAACTTGATTTAACTACTAAAACTACAAAAAATGTATAATATCACATGCATTTTTTCCGACTCCAAAACCGGTTAACTAAAGCACAATAGTTGTTTTATGGAAATCAGAGACAACGGTGGTGGCACGTGGCGTGTTTTTGTATGTACAAAGCGTACAGAATAAATAATAGTACAAGCACAAAATAAAAAGTCTGTGTTTTAGAGCATGGGCCGCCACGAAGTCCCAAGGGCCAGAGCCTAGCTAGCTTATCGTACCAATATACTGTAAAAAACAGTATGTTGGTACGATCCGAACTGCTTTCGCGGGCCGGATTGTTGGTGCTCGCGGGCCAGAGTTGGCCCGCGGGCCGTAGTTTGGAGACCCCTGTTTTAGAGTACTAGCATCTTTTAGTGTGTGAAGCGACTTACGTACGAGGAAGGCGTGTTTGAGACGACATCTGTTTGAGCTGTATTGTGACTTGTTCTACTGTTACATATCTACTCTGTGATATGATTGCACGTTTTACCGTAATCGGTAAATTACTATCGATTTCAAGTTATTATTTAGGTAATAGTAAAAGTACGGTGATTAATAGTTTAGTGTGACCATCAGCCATTTTTAATGTCCCCACTGCTGGGGCACAGGCCTTCTTTATGGGTGGATAAGGAGGAAGGGCTATGACCCACCACGCGGGCCCAATGCGGATTGGTGGGTGCTAACGACCTGGGACAGCAGCTGGGATCAACGGCTGAACGTGCCATCCGAAGCACGGAGGAGCTCGAGATAATAAATTTTTGGTCACCCATCCCATGACCGAGCCTTGCGAATGTTGCTTAACCTCCGCAATCTATGAGCCACTGAGCCACCGAGCTCCTCCATTTTATTTTGTAGCAGTTTTATGTTAATGATTTGAAGAGTAAAACCTGAAAACTCATCATTATAATAATAATATGTTATTTTCAACTATATATGCCATGCTTGCTGAGTGGTTAAATGAGCATCGGTTGCAGGTTCGTGTTCTGTTAGAGTGACAGCTAAGTATATTTACAAAAAATCGCTAGATTAATAAATAATTTAAGAAAAAAATCTCGTTTAATTAAAGTTGCTAATTTGCGAAAAGTGCGCACAATAACTACTTACATAAATGGATTCTTGAATCAAAAATCACATCATGACATCCATCAATATCAACCAAAAACAATTTGTGAAGAAATTGTGAAGACTTTCATATCTTTGCATTTTTATTACTTAATACTAAAGCTCATTACTTAACAAAAAAGTAGTGATGATAACTTAAAAAGCTAGCACAGCAAAGAGGTGCGCAACACTACCTAAATTTCATTTATAAGTCTGTACTGTACTGTTACAATAGTGCAACAATGACCTTAACATTTGTGTTATAACCACCTATCACTCTTTTACTAACTGAAATTAGCGCTCAACACTTCTGCATAGAAAAAACGTTTCATTTCACGAATCACGCCAACAAACACGCACACAATTAAGTAAAGAAACATCTCTTATCGTCTTCAACTTAGAGTTTTCATCCCATTGTGAATGCTTAAATTATTTATGGGTAATTTAACATCGTATTATGTCAGATTATGCCTCTGTCAACAGATGTTTACGTTTTAATTTGCGATTAGAAAATGATTTATTTTAATTCTGTCTTAAATTTTCGTGATTATGTTTTCTGTTCATGTGGTAAGTCATTAATTTAAAATTAAAAAAAAATGTGTGAAACCTACTTCACTCTTATTTTGTTGCATTTAACCAACATCAAATTATTAACATTATTATATTTTGACGCATAAATCTGACTAATTCGGTAATTTAGCTGATTTTTTAACCGACTTCAAAAAAAGGAGGAGGTTATCAAGTCGACGGTTTTTTCTTTATTTTTTTTTTGTTTTTGTTGTTGTTAACCGGTTTCAATTATTCTTTTTTTATTTAAAAGAAAATAGTTCGTATGTGGTCCCTTAAAAAAAATACAGAGATCTGGCTAGTAGTTTTTTCATAATCCTGAAAAATATCAATTATTTTTTATTTTAATAGTTCTTGTGTCGATTTTTTTATTTTTTTTTATACGTGTTTCAGTTTGATCTCAATAATCTTATATCTCTTTCAAAATAATAAAAATACGACCCTTTATTTCTTCAAATATCATTGCTACAAAATGATATGGTCTGTTGAATAGTGTTTACATGTACAGACACGCGATGCATTGGCGGAAGCGATGGCCCACAATAATTGGCTATTCTTGACGGTAATCACTTATTAATATTACGCAAGATATGAACTTGATTTTACACTTATTTTAAGTAGACATTTCATAACAGCAAATAACTACAGAGGGATTTAAAAGTGGCGTGATAAACTTTTGGGATGTTTTCAGTCCATGAAACTGAACAACTTTCTTCAAGAAACATAGGTCGAATGAAATACGTTAAAAACTTAGGGCCACCAAACACAAAGCCGATAACGTACTCTGATTTGTATGAATAAGGTATGAATAGTAGCGTTTAGTGAGGAGCTCGGTGGCGCAGTGGTATAGCACCTGGACCATCAAGTCATCAGTTAAGCAACTATCCCAAGGGTCGTTCATGGGATGGGTGACCAAATATTTATTAACTCGAGCTCTTCCGTGCTTCGGAAGGCACGTCAAGCCGTTGGTCCCGGCTGCATTTGCAGTCGTTAGCACCCAACAACCCGCATTGGGCCCGCGTGGGGGGACATGACCCATCCTCCTTATCCACCCATAAGAAAGGCCTGTGCCCCAGCAGTGGGGACATTAAAAATGGCTGAAGGTCAGTAGTGTTGCCTAAGACTACAAAAACAAAGATAGTTTTGAAATGAAATTATAGCTAGCATGTGAGAACTATCAAAAACAGTTTAATAATTATAAGAGAATAAGAAAACACATATTACTCAATTTACTAGATCAAGCTATGACAGTAACGAGAGTAAAAGTAAAATTAAATATAAAAAAACCGTTAAACTGCGCGCACGCACGCACCCGATGGAAACACTTACTCACTATTGCCATGGGCCAATGCTATTAGCCATTTGTCACGTTAGCGCGTCTCGGTTCCTTCATGTATTTTTTTCCCATAGTAGAAAAAACTGCTAGTAGGTACTACAGATAAAGAGACAAGAAACTTTCATTTTCCACTAACTTCACTAGCATCAGTTTTTAAATATCGAATGTGAACTCTGACAGTATGGTCTCTAGCCCAATCTAACTATTGTGTAACCTTCTATAGCGCAGGGACATATTCGACAACTCTACATTCATTTGTTTTGTTGTGCTAGGAACACCTTGGTAAGTAAATGTCAATCAAGGCATAAATCCGTGCGCGCGTACAAAGTGTCTACGCATGTACGGAAAACTGCGATTTCTTTCGATCGGCTCTTCTGTCCACAGAACAATAAAAATATTTCTGTGTGGTGTCTTGCCCAATCTAAATCTATGTTATGTTTGACTATTATGCGTTAGTCTGCGGTAAGCATGCAGCCCATATCAAGAATGATGATGTATCTATTTTGCAACAATTTAAACACTTAAGTTATTTTAGGTATGGTAAGGATTAAGTAAGGACAGCATCGTAAAACCCATTAAAGATTTGTAATAAATGTACTAAGTTACATAATAATATGTGTAGGTTATTCCAAGACTTAAAATAATACACAGGGTTTAATTAGAGATGAGATTTCATTTTAGCATGACTAACTAACTAAAAAATCAATATAAAATAATATACCTACTAGAAAAATTTCACTCGCTTTTTTTCAGACGGGACTCGAATTCAAAATATCGACGATTCACTAGTGACTCGGTAGTTCAGTTGGAAGAGCATTTGACCGGACTTCCAAAGGTCGCGGGTTCGAGTCCCGATCTGATGGCGAGTCGAATTTTTCTAGTGTATTATTTAATATTCTATAAAAATGCCAAAATCTCAAAAAAAAAAGTAAGTCATCTTTACTGCCTTAATCAGATGGAAATCAATACCACGACGACCTTTCTCAATCTGGTGACGAATGTTCTGACCAACAGCTGATTGTTGAGCTTGTATTTTTAACCGACTTCAAAAAGGTACTCAATTCGTCGCTTATATCTAGTTTTAGGGTAATAAAATATTGCAAAGTTCTTGTTGATAAAAATAAAATCAATATCAATTAATTAAAGTAAAAAGATATTTATTTACGGTAGTGGTTATAGCTGTTTGACGGCTTCTAGTCACAAAAAATCTAAATTAAGGCTCCTTATACCTCAAGTGGCGCCCTCATTTTAATTAAAGTGGCCACTTTTAGCACTTTTGCGAACTACTACTGCAACGAACAAAATTTTACTGAGGTTATTGTTAGTAAATAAACTATAGAACCTTAGCTTCAATCTGTACCTACATGTGAATTTTCGATACATTATATACTTAGCGAGCAATAAATTTAATTAAAATGAGGGCGCCACTTGAGGTATATAGGGACCTTAATTAATGTATTTATTTAGTTGCTCTTTATTCTATTTTAAGTTAAACTATTTGACGTACACACGACCGCACTTCAGACTATACATGTTGACCTTGAGACCGCCTTTATGCCCTACGTAATAAAAGCTGTTTTCGCAGTTTAACTGTATAACCCGACGTGCTGTCGTGTGTACATACGAACAAAATACAAAATATAAGACTCTTCTTTGCAATCTTCCAACATAATATTTTTGAGGCAACCTTACAACGGACAGAAAGGTAATTCTTTTTAATGATACTCATAAATGATACAAGTAATTTGATAGAAAAACCGTAAATGATACAAGCCAGAGGGAGTAATTTGATAGGAAAATCAATTTCCCGGCAGTTTTCATCGGTGTCATGTCACAGTATCTAGTGTTGCCAGAACATTCCACAGTTTCTCCGTAACCAGATCTGTCACACCTACGACTGGGATGGATACAAGTAAAAGCATTTATTGTGGTGCAAGTTATGAGCGATTAGCAATTAATACCTACGCTATTTAACAAATGCCTAAATATTTCCCACTTACACTTTAATCGAGTACTTTTATGCGCGTTTTTCTCGATGGATGTTCGTGCTAGGTCAAACAGACTCAGGCATATAATTTTAAATTTTGAGATTTTAGCATTCACAATGGTGTTTTTATATAATGCTAAATAATATACTAAAAAAATACCTAGCTTTCTCATCTTTGGACTTTGGACTTTGAAAGCATTGGACCGGATATCCAAAGTCGCGGGTTCGATTCCCGTCCGAGAACATGATCTGGTGCGAGTCGTATTTTTTCTAGTATATTATTTAGTATTAGACTCAGGCATGATAAAATTCGAAGCAAAACGCTTAGTGTGAGTCTTTGGTTATCCACCAAAAACGGTGGCACTGATTCATACGTCTGGTTGTCCGATGGAAGAAGGGAGATGGCGGAATTAGGTTATGCAATTCCGCTACACACTCACCGAAATGTGTCCGATAAGCTTGCAACTTTGCGTCTATGCCCGAAGCTTTTGAGTTTATTACAGAAAATATTGTCATTTCCGATGAGCTTCTTTTGTTATCCTTGCTTTTGTTAAGAGATATAGATAAAAGCCATTAAGCATTTAATAAGCTCTAAAAAAATATAACATCAGCCGGCAAGTATTTTTAATACAAGTTATTTAATTATCATTGTTAAAAAAATATAAACTCTATTAACACCCACATTATACAAGTATTGTTTCTGAATACGGGTGTTTGAACTTTGTGTTATATGTAGGTATTTAAAAAGGTATCTCTTTTTTCTTTGATTGAACAAAATTAATTCAATTTAATTCAATTATCATTGATTCAGTCTAGGCTGACAGGCACTTGTGAATGTCAAAGAAAATACGCTATCAGTCGCAAGCCATGGGTATACAAGGTGTTACAAAAGTACTCCTAATGCCGAATATGGTAGATAGGGACCATCAAACTGAACAACTTTTACTATGGGACCAGCTTTGAAATCGCGAAAAAAAATCAGCTGTTTCATACAAAAAATAATTACGAAAATATCAAAATGTATGAAACAGCTGATTTTTTTTTCGCGATTTCAAAGCTGGTCCCATAGTAAAAGTTGTTCAGTTTGATGGCCCCTATCTACCATATTCGGCATTAGGGGTACTTTTGTAACACCTTGTATAGAGATAGGATAATCAGATGAATATTTAGGTAATTTAAGTAAATTGTTTGCTTACATTTGCTTACAGCTGCTTCTTAAAATATTTAAAATTCTTAAAATTTGTATATTCCCATGAGGTTTATTAGGCTTTGTTACAAGGTAATAAGATTGTGTTTGCTTCTTCAAATATCACTGACAATAAAAGAAGGGGAAAAAACCAATTACGTTTGTTACATCTTAAATTTGTGTCAAATCGGGTTTATTTATTACATCTCACGGAATATACACTAAAATTTATTACCCCGATATAATTAGATTTTTCAAAATCCTTGTATTTTTTCGATACAAAAGTGCTTTCCATATTGAAAACGAAAATGAAATTGAAAAATTCTTTATTCAAATAAGCTCACATAACAAGCATTTTTAAATCGTCAATTCTACCACCCATTATGACGTCTTTTAGCTGACAAGAAAAACGGGCGCAAAAAAACTTATCAGCTTTATCAGAAGGAACGATATTTACAAATATTGTATACCGTAATATATCATAATTAACCAACATCTGAACTTTAGGTGCATATGCATCCGAATATTTGATCTCTACTTATGGGAGATTTTGCAACATGAAGACCTTGCAAACAAGTAACTCGTCAAGGGCTGTTTTTTTCTCCCTATTTAATTTATTTATTTCATTAATAAACCGCTATCAGCCTCTACCTTGTCGCCAGACGCTTGAAAGCAGCGAGAGTAATGCGAATTCCACAGTCATAATGGTACATTGTTCGTACAACTGTTACTATAACACTTTTAATTAAATATGACATAAATAACTGTTATGTAATAGTGAAATTATCAAAACAACTGCTAAAGTCACATGCACCCATTGTTAGTTATAGACTATTTATTTCAAGTTAAGCTCAATTTTAATCTTGAACACAATGGGCTGAGCTTAGTAGTTTAAGTTTTAATTGATGATTTCGTTCAGCTTTAAACGGTTTATTTGAATGAAAAAAAGCTTGACGACTTGAGTGGTGCTGTGGTCAACATGCCGGGTCTACCACGAAAGAGGTCCCGGGTTCGATTCCCGGCCGGACAAAAATTGAAGTGATGAATTTTAATTTCTGTGACGGGTCTAGTCTAGGTTTTACTATGTATAATAAGTATTTATTAAAAAAAAAAAGTATATGATTAGTATGTCAGTTGTCTAGCACTCATATTAGCTTAGTTGAGTATTTATGCACCACCCGCCCGCAAATAAATGCAAATATACCTGCAGTATAGTATTTTTTAAAAAATAAATTAATTTAACTATCACTTAGCAAATGTTTTTGAATTTAATAAACATTGTTCGTTAGTTAGCAGTGTCACGAATTGGGAGGAATATCGCCCGCTCATAGCGATTGTTTTTATGTAATAGGCCTGCTGATTCAACGGCAAGTTCACTAAGTAACTTTATGTAATAATTTTAATATGTGCGCATAACTATTCGAAGACTATCATGTCATTTTCCAAAACGAAATGTTCTTAACTGTTCTCGAAAAAAAAAATTGTATTGTAAGTAATTGTGGAGCTTGGTGCCGCAGTGGTTTAGTTAGCGCCAGGCTCTGCGATTGCGCAAGGGTCGGTCATGGGATGGGTGACCCAAAATTTATTATCTCGAGTTCCTCCGTGCTTCGGAAGGCATGTGAAACCGTTGGTGCCAGCTGCATTTGCAATCGTTAACAGCCACTAATCCGCATTTGACCTACGTGTTTGGTTATGGCTCATCTTCCTTATCCACGCATAAGGAAGGCCTGCCCCAGCAGTGGGGACATTAAAAAAGGTTGAAGTTTAAATTGAAATTGAAAAATAATTGAGGATATGAACATGACAATACATTAAGTGAACTACTAAAAATAATTACACATTGTAATGGGTCGCATGACAAAAACACTTTTGTTATTAATGCATCGGTTATTCATTCAATGAATGTCATTATTTAGTCGGTTTATGACTTACCCTTATTATTACACATTAGAAATAAGTGGGACTTGAAAACTTAGATAACTTAATTTTAATTTATTAAGAGTAGAATTTCTGAAAACATTACTTTCTTGGTTGATAACCAGACCGTTATTGCATTAGCTAAATATAGAATTCCTTTCGGAGCAGTTCCCAACCGCAGTTTTCTCTCTATTCAACCGACAGACTGCGGTCGCATTTCATTACAAATTAAAACTCCTTTTACTAAATTAAGATCTTCCACAAAGATTACATCAAAAAGATTTTGCGCTTTCACCAAACTAGTTTACTTGTCGTTGTTATGATGAACAATATGAGAATAAAGTAAAATGTTTATTTAGTAACAAACCTTTTTAGGATTTCGTACCTCAAAAGGAAAAACCGTAGGTAAAGTAAAGTATTTTCTTTAAAAAGAACGGAGCTACTAAAATATGTACCAAAGTTTATTTACAAAAACTTTGTTTAATTACGCAAGTTAATGATGTATTTTGAAAACAGTAACTATGAAGTTAAATAAGTTTTTCACATGAAAAAATACGGGCCATCAAACGCACACTTTTCTAGTTAAAAAAATGCATATTTTTGTGTTTCCAGATGATTTTCAGCTTTCAGCAATATGGTTTTTTCTTTGATCTCATCAACTTTTTCTTATTTCAGAACCGTTTCGAGAAAATCAGACACACTGGCTTATCCTCTTCAGCACTAAACATGGTAAAATACAATATTATTAATTACTTATTATGTTTCCCCCACTTTGATCTGTCTGTCGATTCTGTAAACTCGAACCTCACTTCGAATCTCACTTCACTGCGCAGAAATTTTTAAATCATAAATGGGAAAATGATACTTTCCACAAAAGATGTTGTTTTTTTGCACAAAAGATTTAAGATGACTATGGTAGTTACCTAAAACCTTTTGCAATCGGTAAAGTAGCTTATATTCAGCTAATTTCTAATAACAAATTCACGCCAAGCGAAGTGAGGTTTGAAGTGAGATGCGAGTTTGGTTACAGAATCGACAGGCTAACCTATAAATAAAACGCAAAAAGCATCACAAACAAAATATGATAAAAACGTAATGATGTTTAATTGGCGAATCTGAAAATTAGTACACCGAAAAATCATATTCCAACTTGACATTTACAGTGCAATTGAATATCTTTTAATTTAGGTTACATCTAAAGGCAACAAGTGTCGCTACATTTCCCTTTTTTAACAATCGTTTTTTTACGCTTAAGTCCATTGAGCGGATGGCCAAGAAACTCATGCATCGGCTACGACAATCTTTCTGTAATAAGCTCAAAGCCTCGAGCATAGACGCAAGGTTGCAAACTGGTGGGTCGCTATCGGTTTTTTATCAGATACATTTCGGAGAGTGTGCAGCGGAATTGCTCAACCTAATTCCGCCATCTTCCTTCTTCCACCCGACGACCTGGGGCCGTACCGGCTTGCGCATCGTACTTCGGAAAATCTGCCGAGCTTCAAATTAAAACAGATAAATCGAGCCCCAATCGGACAAAATGGCGAACTCCAATTCATGATGACACGAACATCGATATCTTCTAAATAACTTCGGCGAATAGTACAATACGAAACTCCTTAATTCGATTTATCTATTTTAAGTTGAAGCTCGGCAGACCCACCGAAGTTCGAAAACTTAGTCGGTATGGCCCCCAACAAACGCGTCTGCGCGCCATCGTTTTTGGTGGATATTCCAAGCACTAAGCGTTTTGCTTCAAATTTCATCATCCGTCCGTAGTTTTGTGTGAAAAGTTGATTTTTTTTTGTGTTTTCCTTAAGTCGTAGAACAAACGTTATTATTTATGATGTTGATCCACTCCTACGAGTTGGTGTTTTACAAATAACCCTGAGTAGAACCCTTTCATACCAATCACTGCTACCTATCTCCAATCTAGAGTGCCGAGTCACAATTAGGGGGCATTTACATACTAGTCTAGGCACCCGGCTCGCTCTGCATCCAGCTTCACATTAAGTAAGTATAAACTAGTGGCCTCAATTTCACAAATACTTTCACATCGGGACTGGGATCTCAAATATAAGACTGCTATATTTCTGCTTATCTTTAGGTGCCAGGAAAGCGCTTGCGTTGAATTACAGTCGCTAAATTGTAGTTCAGAACCTAATGCTAAGCCAAGGATTTAGTTTGAAATTAAACACACTCCGAAAACCAACAAATAGCGTAAGTCGATGGTTTTTAAGGCTCCTAGTTTATTTACAAACAATAACCTCAGTAAAATGTTGTTCGTTGTAGTAGTAGTTCGCAAAAGTGCTAAAAGTGGCGCTTCAATCTGTACATGTGAATTTTCGAGATATTATGTACTTAGCGAGCAATAAATTTAATTAAAATGAGGGCGCCACTTGAGGTATATAGGGGCCTTTATGGAAAATAATATAGCAAACAAAAAAAACTCTGGAGAATCTCTTCACCACTATGTGTAGGTATATTTTCTATGACACGATCGATGCGACTGTTCGAAAGCTGTAATATGTAGTCAACTTGCGGACTTTACTGTCGAATTTACTGTTAAATTTCTCCTATTCGCCGTATGTTAGTTAGAATACAAAGAAATTGGAGTTTCATACAAAAACACGCGAAATTTAACATTTTTCTATTCTAACTAACACACCAATAGGAGAAATAATACAGTAAATTCGGAAATAAAGTCCGCAAGTTGACAGCTTTCGAACAATATCAAATTGAAATAAAATCAGATTGAATTTATTATAAAAATATCTTTCAGGAATTAGTTGTTTTGTATGGAAAATCATATAGTGGTTCCTATTTTCTTTTTTCATGACCACCGAAACACGTTATCACTGAATGACCCTAGCGATTTATCACGTTTAACTGTCAAAAGACAATGGATTTTGACAGTTGGGTGTCGATAAAACGTTATATCACGCGATATACAAGGTGTTACAAAAAATAGCCCTAATGCCGAATATGGTATATAGGGACCATCAAACTGATCAACTTTTACTATGGGGTCAACTCTGCAATCGCGAAAAAAAATCAGCTGTTCCATACATTTTGATATTTTCGATTTTAATTTTTGTATGAAACAGCTGATTTTTTTTCGCGATTTCAGAGTTGGTCCCATAGTAAAAGTTGATCAGTTTGATGGTCCCTTTATACCATATTCGGCATTAGGGGTATTTTTGTAACACCTTGTATAAGATCGTGTTTCGTCGATCATGCTAGGAGGGCTGGTGTTGATAAAGTTGTCTATCTGTTTCAGTGGGCGCGGGTGTGGGTCGCGTGGCTCGCTGTAAGCGTAAGCACATGCGCCTGGGCACAGCAAACTAGCACGGTAATTATATTATCATACTATTTTTTTTCGTTTATTTGGTTCACTAACAATTGCAGGACACACTTATTCTAGCTAGTACTAAGTTATTTCCAATATATCAGTTAGTGTTACAATCACTTACAGGTAAACACCGCATGCCAAAACAGAACATCATACATAAAGTGCTCCAGTAACGATCTTTGCGATTGTCAATTTTTACGCAGTTGATGCTCATTGACGCAAAAATTTATCGTTTACATGTGCAATTGAAGCGATTGTCAATTGCTCTAACAATGGCATTGACGGAAAAATTGACAATCGCAATTGACTGTTATCGGGGGCCTCACATTATAACTGTTAAGTTTTGAGATAAAGATGACCATATGTACAATCTAACTTTTTCCCACAAAATGTCACATATCCATAAATCTAACGCATCGTGTACTATCTACAAGAAATAACACGAAACTTTAATTAACCCACAAATAAAGTTTATCTTATCAGTATGATCTTAAACGCGACGTGGAAGTGGAAGTAAGAGAGAAAAAATACTTTTATATCCCGAAATTCCCGAATTCTCGAGCCATGTTGCGCAATTTTGTATAAATTTTTTTAAAAAAAAAAGTACTTACTTAGGCATAGGTACTTTAATTATTTTTTATATTTTCTAGTTTTCTGATTCTAGATCCTAGTTACTCGGGCTCCCTCATCATATATACTACTCTTAAAACAAAGTTTAAGTACTTAAGTACTTAAATAATATTACATTATTGACAGTATTTTTCTAAAATTCGTAATCAATAAGTTAGCTATTCCACGAAAACATGTAAAATTAATGAAACAGGGAAATTGAAATTACAGGGCCGTTTTACAAAACATTAGGAAACATAATTTCCCTGACAGCCCTGATTTATATCGATACTTTCATTCGATGCTTTATCGATAACGTGTGGAGTGCATCAAACCATGCGTGCAGCCAGGAACGGTTGAACGCTTTACCTAAGTACACAACAAACAAGGCTTAAAGTCACTTCCCCCAAAACCTAATAATAGAAAGATTATAATTATTGAAATAGTAGATTATTAAACAAGGTTGGTAAGGAGGTAACTTTCTGTCTTCTTATCCTAAAGTTATAACGTTTAATACTCGAGATTAGAGCATGTAGCCAATGCCACATTTACAAATTTTCACCATCGCTTCGCTCCGAAAAATGTATGGATTTGACGTTTTAAAATTCGATTGTTAACGAAACCTTATGTCAATCCCTTACATGTTTCGAAAGCGAAGCGATAACGAAGATTTGCAAATGTAACTTTGGGGTCTGGGCAGACATATGCTTAAAGTCGAGATTCGTACATTAACTTTTAAAAAAATCGTACGAAATACACGGAAGAAACGATCGTAAACGGCAAAATAAATAATCGTCCTTCCATACAAAATGAGAAGTTTTCTGAAAATTTGTGATCGTGCACTGTAAATAATCGTACAAATACGATTTAAATTGCATACCCGACAGCCCTCCTCGAGATATACTAAGATACTCATACATAAATTGCTTCCTAGCCGTTCCAGCATTCACCAATTTATAGTAATCCAATACACCATTCAATCTGTAAGTCTGTTATTGAGACAATACCTCTAATTATTCATAACGACTACTCGACTATAGTTCTGTTCTAGAGAAAGTGCAATTTATACTTAGTTCGAAACACAATGGTGTATGGATTTTAGCTTCATATCTGCGGGGATAGCTTATCTTACAGATCTTATGACACATTGTTGTCCTTTATTGTTCAATCCATTGATAGTGGTTCTGTGATGGTTATTTAGGCTGTGGCCAGTCTTTGTTCTTTAGTCTGTAAGTTTCCAAGCAACCGTTGTTATATTTTTTCCTGACTGTTCGTTCTTGTACAAAATTGCATTGCTACATTAAAATCTCTTGAAAAGGCTGTAATTTGTTTTACTTCCACGACAGGTTCAATCCGTTTTAACAATGCCTATGTGTTTTCCAATATTACAAAGGTTTATCTTCTTTACTTTGCTACAGAAACTATTTAACTTTAAGACGTCATTAGCATGTTTCCACTGCATTGACATTTTAACCGACTTGATAAGCCAACTTGTCAGTTACAAACATTTTGATAGAGCTTAGCCATCATTACCGTGAGAAGAAATGTCAGCCCTTGTTTCAGAGCAACAAAAAATATAGACGAAGCATCGTTTTTTGAAAGGTGAAGGAATTTAATAATGTATTCAATAATATATTATAAATGAATAAATATTCCCATGCGTCCCAACCGGAAATCGAACAGCAGGACCTGAAAATTATTACAGAGGTTAAGTTTAAGTTATGTCGACGTGTAAGAACTACTTAAGCGCTACTTATTTGCCACTCGAGGACCGAGAACTTAAGAGTATTATGTCATAAGTGAAAAATATACGTCTACTTAAATCCTAGATTATTACATATCAGAACTAAAGTACTTTTTAATGGCAACTAATTTTAGTTTGTACATAACTGCACTTACATCACACATATTTTACAATAAATTACTTCTCGATTCCCTGTCAAAGTTACTCAACCGACCAGACAGGTCGATTTATACTATATTATTATATTTCTATATTCCAAACTAAGTAGGAAGTAAGTTACTTTCACCTACGGATGTTATTTCAAGTACAGCTTTAAGTTTATTATGCAATTTAGGGCAGTTACACAATTTCGAGTAAAAGTTAACTAAGATATTTGATCCCGATAGTTTAAGTTATTTATTAGATACTTAGTTATTTTTGTTCGGTTACGAAAGCTTATTAATTGAGTAAGTAAGTACAATTTACGGATGTAATAAAGTTTAATTTACTAATTTCACGATAAATATTTGCAAATTCGAATCTTTAAATGTAAAATGAGTACCAACTTAATAAGTTTATTAAAAACTTATTAGTTTTTAATAATGAACACAACGTTAATGACAGAAAAGATGTAACTTGCGTTTTTAAAAATGTGCAATATTATTTTTACGCACGCAAAGAAATAAGTTTCAATTTCTTGAATATATTCATTCAGTTTCATATTATACAATGCGATTAATTTAACAATGTACAACAGAAGTGACCAACTTCAGAGCACTTGCGGTATGTTTTTTGATCGTAAATTCTCGGGTACAGTTGCAGCGCATAACTGTCTATTGTCCATTTATCGCATTATACTTACAAACTAACCGCAGGTATTTATTACTAGCCTTTTGGTTAGTTAATGTTTGTCAAACATTTTTCCATTAAAATGTCAAACTCTTGCGAAAAAAATTGCACATTACATATGTAACTTTTTTCGTAAAGAGTAGGTACTATAAATAATTTGTGGTATTCGCTGTCGAAATTTAAGAGGGCAATGTCAAATGTCAAACATTTTGCAATGTCTGCAATGTATGACATCATTGTGACAGATAGTTTTATTGCATTGCAACTGAGCCTTTCTAAAAAGAACATTTTGGACTTAGTACACTTCCCTACATCTAAAAATATTACCATATGTAAAATGGTAGCTCAGTCACATGTTGATTTGATAAAAAAGTCTTAGCTAACATTTCGAAATCGCAGTGCGTTATCGTTTTTAAAAAAGTGACTTTGTCTAGAATAAAAGTTAATTATGTATAATCACGACCACGATTCCAACTTACGCCTTCTGGCATACCTCGATTCTCAGTTCTAGTGATTCTGTCTTTAGCAAGCTACCTAAGAATAAGCGAAGTGTGGGTACCACACATTTATTTATCCTCATTATTATTTATTTATTATTCTTTTATTTTTTTTTTATTTATCCTCATTTTAAAAAGTAAGTCCTTCTTAGTCACCTATAAGTTTTCACGGTTTGGTGTCCCCTATCCTTGAGGTCCCGCGTTCAATGTCAGTTTATGTCAATTTATAAAATGAACATTGCTATTTTGTTTAGGTCTGGGTGTTTGTGGTACCGTCGTTGTCTCTTAAAACCATTACCTAAGTGCTTTAGCTGCTTTGGAATCTGAGAAATGTTACGTTGTCGAATAAAAATTTATAAAAAAAGTACGACATACATTACATAAGTTAGTAAAAGAAAACATACCTACTATTAAAAACAAAATGCTTAGCTGTAATTCTCTCGTATCAGGAAGACAGGTGGGCAACCATATATGCGGTAAAATTCACAAACTGGATTAGTAAGAGTGCTGCAGAAACGCAACGAAAGTGGTCGCACTGAATGGAGGTATGCCCGCTTTTTGTACCAGATTTGTTGCCAACGTCCCGTTGAATGATGGAGGGAATAGAGAGTGGATTCTTATATATGTTTTGAACCATAACTGATTCGTTAAATAGTGGAAAACATCAATTACGGAGCAATCTATAAAAAACCGCAGCTATTTGTTACAAAGTCAAAATTATTGATTAGTTAAATATTTTTTACTAAAATATCAGTCTTGCTATTTTAGTAAAGCTGCTTGTTTTCGTATGAAGTCGCTATTGTGATATTAATTTTTGGTTTTGCTTTCGAAATTCAAGATGGCAATTGTTGGCGATCAAGCTAACCTCCTTTTTAGACCTTTTATATGTTTTTATACTTTATTGTTATACCATAAATAAAAGAGTTGACTATCATTTACAGCAATAAAAAAATCTTAATTCTGCCACAGAATACATACTCGTATAATAATACTTCTGCTCAAAAGAAAATAGAGGCCACCAATTATGATTTTCCATTCCAAAGAGCTATTCTGAAAGGATTTTTCAGATAAATTCAATCTGATTTTATTTGAATTTGATATTGTTGCAAAGCTGTAATAGTCAACTTGCCGACCTTACTGTCTTATTTACTGTATAATTTCTCCTATTCGCCGTGTGTCAGTTAGAATAAAATGAAATTGGAGTTTAATATAAAAAAAACGTGAAATATACAATTTTTCAACTCTAACTGAAACACTGCCAATAGGAGTAATTATTATATAGTAAATTCGACAGTAAGTAATAAAACCTTTCAGAACTTAACTCTTTTGTATGGAAAATCATAAGATGGCCCCTATTTTCTTTTGAGCAGTAGTGAGTTAGAGATAGAGTGAGTTAGAGATGAAAAAACTCTAAGTATTATCCAAAAAATATAAAAATAATGAAAATTTTCTTTGTCTTTGCATATTTTTATAGTCGAGTGAAGATACGAATATCGTGTTTTTACCCGTAAAATAATCAAGATAGTTTATGAAACTACAACATATATTTTTATAATTTCAATTTCAATATCTGCTCAAAATAAAGAACATTTGATTGTTTACCTTTGAATCAAAAATAGATTAATTCTGATAATTGCATTCCCAATAGCCAGTCCATTGTCATCATCATCGTCACGACACGGGAGAGGTAATCCTCGTAGGGTCCGGTAGTGGACAGTCCACTGGCGGACGAAGGCTTCTCCTGTGAGAGGTTGTTGGTATGACCACAGAATAACTAATACGAAGTACCAAGTATGACGCTTTTCAGGCGGGGCAGGCAGGCATTTTGTGGTCCACAGAGGTATAGATGTATTACTCCTAAGCAAAGATTTAATTTAGTTAATTTATCTCTAATGTAACCGTGGTATTCATTAAAGTTAAAACGCATATTAAACCTATTTTAGTTAAAAAGTGTTTTGTCTTTTTCTTTCGTATTATGAACTGAGTTTGAATGAAGAAGACAAAATTCGTTTTAACTAAAAGTAAGTGAAGGGTTGGTGTTATTGTACCCTGCCAGACACGTCTAGAAATATGCATGGGTTCAACGATTGTGCAATAATGGAAAGCAATCAAATTAGCATTCTAATGGTTTAGAGCTAGAATCGAACTAGCCTCTTCTAGTCATAAAACGACGTTCTAACACTAACCATAAAATTAACATAACATAAATGCATAAAGTATTGTGGTGAACGTATGATTATGAGGAAAATCAACATTCTTCCTTATTGGTATACTTAGATAAGTTACGAATACTCAAAGGCTTCTTAGCTAAAATCTTTAGTTAAGGTCTCCTTAACTTTTAGGAAGCTGTCAAGAGTTTCTGTCAAATTTAACAACTTCTTCAATTTATTTGGCCGTTACACATTAAAGGTTAGAAGAGCTTAATTAAGCTCGACACTAAAACATTTTACAATTAAATTTGATTTCCGTAAACGTAAATAATTGATTGTTTTATCATGGTTATTGTATCTATAGCCATTCAACGCAATTTCTCATTGCATTTCATTCTTAGGTTTATTTAAAGATTTTTAGCTTCCTGCCCGCACTTTTGCCCGCGTGGATTACAGGTTATGTCGTTGGGGTGGAGACCCGTGCCCACCAGTGGGAAAAAAGTAGCCT
The DNA here is from genome assembly GCA_963556745.1 of Catoptria pinella. Taxonomy (NCBI): domain Eukaryota; kingdom Metazoa; phylum Arthropoda; class Insecta; order Lepidoptera; family Crambidae; genus Catoptria; species Catoptria pinella. Next base: position 6,312,071 of record OY750782.1, on the reverse strand, counting down.
ATGTCCTTCCCCAAGGTCCCATCTATATCCGTACCAAATTTTGTCAAAATCGGTCCAGCGCAGCGGTCTAGGCGTGAAAACGTAACAGATAAACAGACAGAGTTACTTTCGCATTTTAATATTAGTATCTGATTACAATAGTTTAGATACCAAAGGTTTGTTTTCTTTCTAATTGGTTTCCACATTATTGTTAAATAGGAATATTTTTACTTAGTGTTACCAAATATTGTCTTCAATTGGTGGAGATCCTGGTATCCTATCATACAGGCCTCGGCTTAGTTTAGGTGCCAGTCTCCTTACAAATAAGTGTCATATTAATTAATGGTATTTACTGTTTAAATTAAGCATGGGAATATTTGTAAAGAGAAAATAAACATATTTTATTATTTATTATAGTAGTCACCTATTTTTTATATGTACCTACAGTATAATACAGTATAATAATAGGTTTGGCAGTTAAACTTGTAATTGTACCTATAATTACAGTACAATAGTAAACGACCATTGCTTTCTAACTTCATAATTATTCTTTGTGTTATTAATAATCCACAATCAATTCAGGTTACGCCTTTACGCTTTGTTAGTGCCAATGACAGTGTACTTTTCATTCAAGTAATTTTATACACCGATTTCTTGTTTTTCTTAATAATTACAGAATTAATTACTTACTTAATTCAGCTTTTTTTCTTTTCCTTAATATTAAATGCAGTTTTCCCCGCAGAAGGTCCAGCAAGGGGGCTCCAGTTTCGAGTGGGGGTGGCACCAGGGGCCGCAGGGCCCCGCCACCGTGGGCCACTACTATATCAAGCTACCACAGGTACGTATAGTAGGACCATTAATTTTAAAAATTGACGACCTCCGCGGTTGATTGGCTTTGTACATCGGTTTTCAAGGTGTCGCCATCTCTGAGGTCCCGGGTTCGATTTCCGGTAGTGTCAATTTAGAAAACGAACTTTTCTATATTGGCTCAGGTCTGGGTGTTTGTGATACCACCGTTGTCTCTGAATTTCATAACACAAGTGCTTTAGCTACTTACTTTGGAATCGGAGCAATGTATGTGGTGTTGTCAAATATAAAAAAAAGTAAAATAAATAGGTAAGTGAAGACACCATCACATACATTGCTGTTGTTGCTGTGTTATGAAAATCAGAGAAAGGACAGTTCAAAAGTTCGTTTCTTAAATTGACACAGCCAGGGATCGAACCCAGACCACAGAGATGGGAAACCATGAAAAATTATTTGTCGAGATAAATATCATGTGACTTTCTTATTTTTTATTTATTTATTACTGAAAGCGATACAAAAAAATATAAACTTAACCTTCGACAAACTGCATAAGTTAGTCGGCAAAATAAAAGATATACTCTTGTTCATAACAAAAAATAATACAATCTAGGTGTTTACTGGGAGTGGTATACGTGGCCACTGGGCCTCGACTATACTACGTCACATCAAGCTACCACTACTACCTAATAAGACTTCGATTATTTAAACACGCTTGAAAAGTTAACGAACCAAATAAACTTACTATTTTTGATTGCAGTCGGAGCAACGCGTAAATTATGAAGCCGTTAACACCAGCGATAGACAGCACGCGCAAGCAAATGGCTTCTCACTAGGACACGCGCTGGAAGTCAACCACCAGGTGATTATTAGCCTTCGGGCATTTTTAATGTCTCCACTACTAGGTCACTGGCCTGGCCTTCCTTATGGATAAATAAAGAGATGGGGCAACATAACCCTCCACGTAGGCCCATTGAGGATTTGGGGTGTTAACGGCTGCAAATGGAGATCAATGACATATATTGCCTTCCGAAGAACGAAAAAAAAATTGGCCACATGTGTGACAACTTTCGAGAAAGTCTCTTAACTGCCTTAATAATAAGACGAATGCACTAACTAACCCCCTTCGCCATCGAGATCCTCACCATAACAGTCCATTATCTGCTATAAAATATATACTCCCATGGGAGGATGTTGCCATAACCTCCACGCTTAGTCGTCAGGTTGAAGTTCGCCGAAATTCATCTGAAGACGCTGCTGCCCATTTTCTGGTCCAGGAGGTGTTAGGTGTATTATCTCTAGTTATTATAAACCCTAAATAGTCCTAATAAATAAAGCTAAATGTTTGCATCAAGAGCAACGCTGAGTTTCATGTCCCTGCATAACATCGTATTAGACACATTTCTATCGCGCATTTATCAAGCCCAATCAAATTACTGACCATGTCTTCATTAATTCATCAATGTCCAAGCGGTCGAATGCGGCCGGACAACAATGGAATATCTATTGTCTCATTTTCCGGACCTTGATGGGTTATGACAAGTAATATATAAAAAAAGACGACTCAGCCCTAGCATGTCATGTCTTTATTCCCTTCTATTCAAATGTTTTTGACTTGTTACAAACACGTCAAAAACATTTCATATTATTCCATATTAAAATATTACTTTTTACAGTTACCAGATCAATCCTACGAAGCGAACCAACGTGCCAACGGAACTTCACAGCCACAACAGCAGCCGTTAGAAATATTCCTGTTACAACAACAATACAACCCACCGGTCGATCAGGAATTCTTCCAAGTGCAACCTACCGCTATCCCAGCAAACTTAATACAATATAGCCCAACACCATACTTTTACGTGACAAATAATGCCGTCAATCCACAACTGTACAACGTGCAACAAAACAACCCCCCACAAGCACATAACGGTCAATACAAATCGGACGAACGTGCAGAACGCTCAAGACCTCTTGCGAAAGAGGATACTGCCGAGCAAGAGCATGAAGTGCTAACCACATCGGTAGTAAAAGTGTTCAAAGACCACAATTGCTCACACGACAATACAACAGATTCAGATATCGAAGAAAGCGTAAATGATGCACAAAAACCAAACAAACTATCTACTCAAGAATCAAAGTATGAGCTACGGAACATAAACGGCAATTACGGAGTAAAAGACACTACTCCAAGAACTCTGAGTTACCGAGGTGCCGTACATTTTAGAGTGGAATCGCCAAGAGAAAACGCGAGGAGCGAGAGATATTACTACACCACAATAGCTACACCTACCAACAATAATGAATATTACAATAAAGACGATGGTATAACTAAATTAGTAGCATCTACACAAGATCTGATATCAAATGAAGACTTATTGAAAATTAATCACGCGGCTGAAAAACAAGTCCATATACAAACTGATGACTTGATCAAACCGCGGTCTAGATTTAGTTTGAGGGGAGAACAAACGAGATACAGCTCTAATTATAACGCCCCTAGAAGTAAAATTACTGTGAAAGCAAAATATGGAAACATTGTCGATAGCAGCATCGAACATGTTGAAAGCAACGAGAGAAAAGAACAAATTAATTCCAACGAATATAGATTTGTTACTCCAATAGTTGTAGCTGAACCAAGTGGGCATAATTTCAAAGAACAACTAGTAAATAACCTAGTTTCAACGATGGTCCCATATATTGAAGACGGTTATGAAATTGTGAGTGTTAGAAATAGCTTAGATGAAAATAACAAACATGAACGTGAAAATCAGGATAATAACTATGATCCCGTTGATGTCACACCGAGACCTATTGGCCAAAAGTATTTAGCTCCTATAACTGTTGCTTTGAGACTCTTGAATGCTAATGATACTGAAACTTTGAACTCTGTAGAAGATCACGAAACATCAGATAGTGAACCAATACCAAACAGAGTAGAGAGGCCTAGGAAAGAAAAAACTATTGTAGAAATCCAAGAATCGATTCCTGTTTCTATAACCCATATTAATGACGTAGAAGTGCATGAATATTTGGATGAAGGCAGAAGTAATGATAAAGGCCCTTTTGATATGGCAAAATCTTTATTCAATAGATACGTAGAAGCTTTAGCAAATTCAAAGAACATTCAGAAAAACATTAACGACAATCAATATAAATATCGAACTTCGAACGATTACGACAATATAAATAATAATGATGAACGAAATGATAGCTCAGAAGACGAAAATAATGCAGAAGAAAACTTAGACCAAAGTGAAAACATACAGTTACAAGTACAAGTCAGACCACATGACGATTCCAGCAACGAAAGAAGTGAATTAGCCAACTATTACAGCGAATACGATAACAAAAAGATTATACAACCCATAATCATTGAAAAACAAGTGCCGATTACACAATTTGTTGATCGTTTTATTGAAAAACAAGTACCGTACCCTGAGCCAGTTGAAGTAGTAAAAACAGTACAGGTTGATAGACCGGTGCCATATCCAGTAGCTTATGAAAAAGTCGTCGAAAAACCAGTCGAAGTGACCAGATTCGTGGACAAACCTTATCCGGTTGAAATTCACCATCCATATCCTGTAGGCGTACCTTACCCAGTGGAACAAAAGGTGTATGTAGACCGTCCAGTTCATGTGCCTTATCCAGTTGAAAAGGTTGTAGAAAAACAAGTCATTCAAACCGTACCGGTTCCTACTCCCGTCGCTGTACCGGTTGAAGTTCCAGTACCGGTCGAGAAGAAAGTTCTATACCCCGTCCCAGTACAAACTCCGGTAGCCGTTCCAGTAGAAGTAGAAAAACCCATTCCAGTAGAAAGAATAGTACACAAAGAAGTTCCAGTACCTTACCCGGTCGAAAAACGCGTACCATACCCAGTCCCGTATGAAACAAGAGTTCCAGTCCCTTACCCAGTTGAAAAGAAAGTACCATACCCAGTCGAAAAGATTGTCGAAAAACCGGTAACTGTTACTAAATATGTCGATAAACCGGTTCACATTCAAGTACCGGTCCCGCATCCGGTACCTGTCGCTGTGCATGTAAGAGAGCCTTACCCAGTAGACCGAATTGTAGAAAAAAAGGTTCCATACCCTGTTCCCGTGGACAGGATAGTTGAAAAGAAAGTTCATGTCAAAGTACCTTATCCAGTACAAACTGTTGTTGAGAAAATTGTTGAGAAACCAGTAGTTGTAACAAAGTACGTTGATAAACCATACCCTGTCGAAAAACGGGTGCCTTATCCCGTAGAAAAAATTGTTGAAAAGAAGGTACCCTATCCAGTACAAGTTCCATATGAAGTGAAAGTACCTTATCCTGTCGAACGAATAGTTGAAAAGCCAGTTCATATAAGAGTACCATACCCGGTTGAGAAGATTGTCGAAAAACCATTCGCTGTTTATTCTTATGGCTACGGCCACAACACACAGCAACAACAACAATCGCAAAACGCACCACAGTACGTGAAACACAACTTTGATCAACAGAAGCAATCAAGCCAAAACCAAGCACAGAAAAACGTTTTGCATCCACAGATCCAATACTTAAGAGACAGATTGAAACAGCCGGTGCAAAGCACACAATGGGGCAACCAATATGCTTCATCGTACCAATATGTTAATACATCTCAGCAAGCTAACGACTACAAAAGAAGTCTAGTAGACTATATAAACTACATGACGAATGCGCCTTCAAATAACTATTATGGTCCACCGCCTTTAGAAAACTATGATGACTGGTGGCAAAATAACAAAGACTATGTGGACGTGGTTGAAATGAAGGTGAGAAGGACAGATAGGACTCCAAAGGTGACCAAATTGAGGATAGAATATGGCGGTTTCAAACCGCCTTTGATACCGAGCACGGAGGTGGATTTAGATGGTTTACCTGTGAAGAAAGGCGAGGCGCAATCTTAAATACAAAACTTTACAATTTAATTTAATTTGGTTAAATGGGCAAACAAAGTACACAGATTTGGATATTTTTCCTCGACAGTGACAGTGTACCATTGAAAATACACTAAATAACAATTAATTACAATCACAAAAGGTTACTTTCCTGTGTCTAAGTAAAGTATTGCTTTTCCTGTCATTATTGTTAATAGAAACAATAAGAAAACAAATTAATTCATTGATTTTTTCAATTTATCATTTAAGAGAAACCGTAATCTTCTTGTCGTATTCTGATAGTAATTTAAGCAACATTTGATGTTTATTTCGGTATGAAATTGTGATACAAAGGTATGCCTTGTAAATATCGTGTATCCATTAATTAAGTAATTAAGTCATAAATTAAGAAAGTCAACGATTAACTTTAAGAATCTATAATACTCAAGTATTAACTTATTCTAGATGTTTAATTAACTCATACAAAAGTGTAGATAGAAACTTGTTGTTGCATTTTATTTTTAATAAAAAACTTCGAACGTAAATGTTTGTTTATATTTTACTATGTTTTATTCAGTTAAACAGTTTTAACCGTTTTATTTTTAGAACAACAATAATAAACTGCTTTCAATATTTGTCTAATATTATTCCTACACACACACACACACACACACACACACACACACACACTATGCCGACCGACGGCATATTGGCGGCAAAACTCGAGCGCACATCCGGCGATAAAAGGGTAGGGTCATTGTTAAATACTAGGATAATTTTAAATTAAATACGTTATTGGAATTAAAAATAAAATTTATTTCCACTTGAATATCTCACAAAAGGGCGTTCCACGCGCCGAGCCCGGGCGGACCCGGGCGCCGACTCTACACTAAGTTATATCGTAAAACAAAGCTCATATATATATAAATATGTTACTACAGTATGTAAACAGTATTATGTACCCCGGGAGAACCACGCCGCCATTTTGCGTGACGATACTTGCGCCGAGATACGCGCCATTTTGTCAAAAAAATATTTATGCTTTTTCTTTTCTGATTTGGTCTTATAACAATTATTTTTAATTATACTGCTTAGTATACTTGGTATTATTATCACTGGTATTAAAGCAAGTAGTTTCTATAATTTATGTGTGTTTGTGTGCACAATAAACATAATATGCGTAAGGCGCTTGAACTCAACGTATAACGTAGCGGCAGCGTATATCGGCATTGAATCTAAACCTCCAAAATTCATTTAGTATAGGAGATATCTACGTAACAACTATAAACATGAAAAATTAACTCTAAGTACATCAAATGAGTAATTTTATTTCTAAATTCATTATTGAAAAATAGTAAAAGACAAGACGTTGCATCTCACGTTCAAAATACAAGGAAAATATATTTATCATATTATTATAATACACTTTTAACAATAAACATTTACAAAATTCCCTTGCTTTACACTATTACGATAACATTCCTTAGAAAAATCCAACTAGTGAAGTAAAGAATACAATTTTATCGATATCGATAAACCAATTTCTCAGTCAAAAATACCTTGTATTACGAAGACATGCGTTGAATTTCCAAAATGGCGGCGACGGAACGACTGAACTTAACGAGATGTCAGATTTGTGATTTCATGTAAAAGTATAACACTACACTTAATTATATTATAGAAAAAGAGACGCGATCGCCGCACAGCTTACACGTACATACATACAAACTATTTATTTTATAAATTTATCACCTAGTAAGTATGCGAAACATCACACACGATAGAAAAATGAAAGCATCACACCAAATCACAAAAACCAAAACTGTTAATGATCAAACCGCAGGCTGATGATGGGATGGGTCCAATATTACAAAGAAAAGGAGACATACAATTTGACACGATGAACAATGAACATTATTGCTATAACTACAAAGTTCATAATACTTTCATCACAAACACAGTACACGTCTAATTTCCTCCAGTAGTGTAAATACCTACGATGCGTCTACATTGTGTTAACGTTACAGTTGGGAACATTACTTTGACACTTTCTAATTCAGCCTTACAATTAGAAAGAGAAGACTGCGGCAGCGATCGCGCGATTATACAACCATTTTATGTTCACACGCGTCAACCGTGTCCTATTAACTCTAACCTCTGTATCAACATAAACTGGTGGCATATACTGACTTACAGTGACATAATTATATCGATATATTATGAACATTTATATCGCTATTCGACGACAGCCATATGTTTTTGTATTATTTATATTTGTCATAATTGGAAAAAAAAATTATAATTAATTTACTAACGCTAAATTGTATTCTTGAGCGCAAACTCACTTTGTACATTATTACAATATGATTAAAAATACGTACTGTACGCGATAGGTAAGCATAGCACGAGCGGTCCGGCGGGCGACAAGCGACACACATAAATGTCTTTTTAAAAGAAAACAATTATATAGCGATTAAAAAGCCCTGAAATAATCGATATAAATTAAAAACAATAAAAAACTGTTTGAACAAACAGTGAGGTTGTCGCCCGTCGGCCGATTTATCTACAGAAAAAAAGTGAATAAAAATTCATCATGCCGAGTAAAATTATATTACAAGTGGCGTAAATTGAGAGCGGATTCACATTTAAACCTTTAAATAATAGAATTTAGTTTACAATTTATAAAGCGTGACCGACACGACCATCACACCTCATCATACGTTTTCAATTGGCACATTGAAACCTTCCTTGATTGTCCAACATTATTCTATCGATACTATAAATAAACACCTTAAGTCACTGTTTCATAGTTTCATTTCCTAGCTTAGTGGAAACCACCGTCTCATCAAAAACGGCCGATTTCAGTAAACTATCTAAGAAAGTGATAGGCCTTACCTATGGATCTGTTACGGCAACTGTTGCTATTTCCCATCATCTACCAGAAATATCTAGGCAACAATTCTTTAGTAAGCCTATCTCTTACTGAGGATAGGTTATTGAAGTCAGCCGTAAGTGTCGATTCAACTCAATCGACACTAAAGTAGCCAAAATCAGTACATTTAAAATTCGAATGACACAATTTAATCGTAACAACAACCATGTTTCGTTTTAACTTTTCATTTCTCATTTTTTTAATAGGTTGTCGATATTCGATCAAAGTTACCGATCATTCGATCTTCAAATATGAAATTCGAAAGATTCCCGTGAACGTTACGGTCGGTAGATTCAAGAACATGTAACTATCAATATAACATATTTGGCCTTGAAATCAATACCGGCTTCTGGAAAATAAAACATATTTTTGAATTTAAATCTACCAACCGTTTACAATTTCTATTATCACGTCAAGTTAAACCATAGACAATACTACTTGCATAGCGACTACACAAGCAACATAATCTGTCGTTCTTTTTGGAAGTTAAAAATCGAATAGCTCAGGTGGGGGGATCGGGTCAGTTGGTAAACAATCGCAGGGGGGAGACTCGGCACGAGGTTGTCTCCTTAGCGTGTGTACACTGTAGGAGTAAGACTGGTGTTGCATTTTCGGTCTCAGAGTCCTGGATCTATCGACATCGACACTTTCCGTTCTCAATGACAGCGAAGACCGCGGTTGGGGGGTGGGGAGGAACTGCGTTCTTGGAGAAGGTGGGGGGCGTAAGTAATCGCTGCGTGCTAAAGACAGTTCTGCTGGTGTGTACGCTGCAAGGAAATGAGCTAACGCACCTGAAGGTGTTCTCATGCCTCCGTTGGCGACGAAGACCATATCTTCCGCTGATAGTCTTAAAGAATCCGTTCTTGGTGGTGGGGGTGGTGGTGGAGGGGGTGATTCGTCGCTGGAGGAGGGGGGGTCAGGGGTGTGCAGGAGTGGGGTTGGAGGGGCGCGGGGAGGGGAGGCGCGGCGGCGGCGGCGGCGGCGCGGGGCATTCCCGGGCAGTCACAGCTTGAGCTCGTTCGCGATCTTAGACGCAATGTTCTTGAAGCCGATGCTTGTGCCTAGGAAGAAATAAATACCAATAAGAAACCTTTTCTTGAGGAGCTCGATGGCGAAGTGGTAAAGCGCCTGGCCCAGTGATTGCGGAGGTTAAGCAACTTACGCAAGGGTCGGTCATGGGATGGGTGACCAAAATTTATCTCGAGCTCCTCCGTGCTTCGGAAGGCACGTTATGCCATTGGTCCCAGCTGCATTTGAAGTCGTTAACACCCAACCCGCATTGGGCCCGCGTGGTGGGTTATGGCCTGTACCCCAGCAGCGGGGACATTAAAAATGGCTGATGGTTAAGCGACCGCTTGTTGGCACTAAAATAGCGCTGTAATGGGTGAAGTGTGTGTAACAAATTGAACTACTTGCCATTTTTAGTATGTTTTCTGTTTAATCGAGTAAACCAGGAGCATCTTGGGTAATAAAGTCGGTAATTATAATGTTTCATAGGTGCTGATACAGATTTTGAGCGCTGGACAAAAGAGTGGGGATTGCTTTGCGCTTCGTTATACTTAGTTTCAGACGTACGTTCAGGTTTTGATCATTGTAAAGAACACTATTCTCATACGTCTTAACGACATTTTGGAGGAAACTTCTACTCCACTAAAGAAAATCGTAAAAATAAATGGTGAACTTGAGAATAGAATTTTGACTTATTTCATCATATCGGACGCATCCTTCTGTTTACCAATGGGGATCCACACGCAAAGCTAATCGCAGATAGCGCCAGCTGCGATCCCGCCGCTATCAATTTTGATTGGTAATAATACGTCAGTATTGACATTTGACATTTGAAACAACCAATCAAACGTTTAGAAATTAATTTATTTGCATTATGGTACACTGAAGGTCTTATTCTAGTTTAAAAGTTCGGCCAATTCAGCCATTAACAACAGCATGCAAATTTTTACCAATTATTTTTAACAAATTCAATATTTATTTAGATTTACATTGTTACTTGAAATAAATTTGACGACCTCCGTGGTCGAGTGGCTTTGTACACCGGTTTTAAAGGTGTCGCCATCTCTGAGGTCCCGGGTTCGATCCCCGGTTGGGTCAATTTAGAAAACAAACTTTTCTATATTGGCTCAGGTCTGGGTGTTACCACCGTTGTCTCTGATTTCCATAACACAAGTGCTTTAGCTACTTACTTTGGAATCGGAGCAATGTATGTGATGCTGTGAAATATTTATTTATTATTTATTTAATTGAATTTTTAGCACAAACGCTTGTGGCGCCATTAGTTCCTCAGTATGCATCCCCATTGAAGGAATATCTTACCGGATATCCTCTTAAAACGCACGCCGTTGAGCGAGAGGCGCGGCAGCTTGCATACTTCTATCTCCCACTGTACGAGCGAGTCTGCATTAGGGTCGCCGTGCACGCATAGAAGGAGGAATCGTTCACGTTGCTCGTAGTCGCAGTTATTTGCATCTAGCACCTGTTACATATACAAAAAATGCATGTTGTTGAAATTATAAAATATTTTCATGACCGAGCGAGGGCGTGATCTGTCTTATTTGCCACACAAATTCAGCATGTATCGGACGAGCGACGTGTTAAAATTTCAAGGAGATACATTCTACATTCGGTGTGTTTAGAGTTGAGTCGTTCGTGAATGAATCCTTCAATTGGACTAGTTCACTTATCAAGTATATCTCCTTCACTCGTTCATTCGGGTTCCAACTACTTCAGTACTTCATTTAGTTCACACTTCACTGAAGGAGAGTAATGCGGACGGATAGATTACGAACACCGCGTGTGGAAGCGAGACAGTTGCACGGTTCGGCGGCCAGCGGTCGGTCGGAGTCGGAGTCCGCCCGCACTCAATTTGACTTCAACAACCCCTATTGCGCAAACATTAAGGCTAAATGTGTAACTTCATCTAGTCTAATTGAACTATATCACTCTTTACACTTCAGTGAAGTATTTTGCGCATGTCTATACACAGCACAAAAAAGTACACACACTGCAGTCGGTGTGTATACTCCTTTTTGTGTCGGTCGGTCATTTGTGAAGATACCTGTTCTTGTTGTGATAATAAAATACAGGTACACACACATCGCTCGACACCTGTGTGCTACACACGCAGTGTCCGCTCACCTTTCGTATCTCTGCCATGATCTCGTTGGGGTCCCTGGAGGAGGTGGTCTTCATGCTCCACGTGAACCGCAGCACGCGCGGCTTCACCTGCTCCTCGTTGCCTTGCCTGCCACACACCACACCGACCGTTACATTAGGAAACCCACTCACGGTGAGACGTATCCGACCAGCCCCCTTATTCACAAACCGTCGGAAACGGAATCGGATTCGAATTCTGTGGTTTGTCTTTGTCTATTCTATAGTGAGTGACAGAGACAGTGCATACATTCTTCTGTCGGGAGCGTTTCCGACGGTTGGTGAATCAGGGGGCTGATTTAAGTCCTGTAGTCACTAGTTTGGCCAGCGAGTCGTGTCGCGTGGCGTGGTTGGGTTAGGTTAGGTTAGGTTAAGAAAAAAACTAATTTTGCGCCTTTTCATATGGATATGGATCAGTTACCATTAATTTATTAATTTAAAACGGAAAGTGGCGCCTCCGTTTCGATGATACGACTAGTTGGCCAGACTTTAGGGAAAAATTTACACGCAACACGTGTCGCTAAACATGACGTGCGACGTTGCGCAACAGCGCAAACTTTGTTTTTCTAAAGCTGTTTACGTGTAAACACCTTTTTTAGCTTTGAAGTTTACTCATTGAGTTACTTGCTTAGTTTTTTACTGCAATTAACACTGTATTTTGTGGTACAATTCCAAGTAAAATGATACATTTAATTTATATGTAATTTGTTAAAAAAAAAAATAACGTAACATATAGGAGCTGGGTGGCGCAGTATATACTGCTTGTGATTGTGCTATAATGTTAAAGCTGAATGTTCTAAGTGTCATTATTATGTGTACTAAACATCTACTCATAAATTGCATTGTCTTAAAATAATTCTGCAAATAATTAACTACATACGAAGTGGATATATTTTATTATCTTTCAAGAAAATCAAGTATAACTTGTTTAAAACAACTGAAAATCCACAAACTCATCAAAACCACTGTAAGAAAACAAAAAAACAACAGACTCAGTGTTAATAGAAAAATAACACAGCAATATATTCCAAATACTGTTTTAAAACTATCTAAACTAAAAATAAATACAGTCATTTACAAAAGTCGAACATTTTAATATTTCAATCCATATAACAACACACATTTTTATAGTTATTAGGACAACATTAAAATGTACAGCGCTTTTATAGCAGACAAAAACAACGGTGGGTTAAGGCGAGTACTCACTTGCGAGTTGTAATTGCAGCTGTACCGAGTAACAATTACCAAAACAATTATGAAAAATAATAATACATAAAGAGTAAAACGCGAACTTTAGCTGTTTCTAGCCTCGAATAAGTTGGAATAGACCATGTTACTTACAAAAACTTCGTACTTAGCTTTAAGCATCTAAAAAAAGCAGTTTCTGACAAATTACAGACACGTAATATTTTAATACGAAACTAAATACTGCATATGATTATTGGGCAGTCTTTCTCGTGCTATTTTTAATTCTCTTTATTAATTTAGTTGTGTTTTGTTTTGATATTTTTGTTACAGTTACAATTCCATCTCTACCATGAGTACCCAGCCCAATATGATGGGGGATAATTACCCAAGCATGGCTTGTGGGCTAGCTCCTACCGCATGCTTCGGGGTCGTACCGTCCAATGGCCTAAAAACAGAAAAACATAAAACTAACACTAAATACTAGAGCTGCCGCGCACGGACAACTGTGAGGGGGGGATTTTGTAACAAGCAAGTGTTTTAATTAATTAAGTACCTATACATAGAAATTGCCAATTGATTGTCAACTAAAAATTAATAAAGATTTTTTTTTTCAAGCCAATTCAACAAATTGTGCACAATACCATGAGCTCTTAAAAATATACTAAATTACTTCGTTTGTAAAAGTGAGATGCCGCTATATAAAGCGAATAGCACCATCTCACTTACACCACTATTTTATAGTTGATTTAACGCTCATGAGGCTCTCATCCTTAATAATGCTAAATTCATTGAAACAACACTAATAATGAAAAATTTTGAGTCATAATAAATCAGTAAATATTAAACAAACAAAAAAATCAATTTTAATAAAAGAAGGACTAAAAGGTCCGTAACTTGTTACAAAAGTCCGACGAACGTTCAAGTGCACGTCGACAGAGGATTTATTCAAAAAGCATACAAGGACAGTCAAGCGCACAACTGTACAAAAATAATGTTTAAAAAAATCACGACCATGTGCCATGCAACATTCTAATGCCAAACTTACCATGAAGACTTATAAAAAAAAACGCCAATCGATCAATCATCAAAATGGACGAAACCAGTAACAACCTATGTTTGACTTGAACATAAAAGATGCTTTCTTTTTCTTATTGGTACAATTATGTCTGCAATTAGGTATTCAATATCTACTGAATAGGTTCAATTTACAGATAATGGAATATCGGAAAATCTAAATCATAATTGTGTGTAAAATGTTTTTTTTATAAATGACAGTTAGTTATTTATTATCATTGAAGAAAACACCAATTATATTTTCCTCAACACATCATTAATTCAGGATTATAAAAATACAGGTAAATTTTTGTATGCATTATTCAAAGGGCCAAAATGCAACACACCATTAGTCAAAGTTAATAAAACAATCAGTCGAAACGGTCGAACACGTAAAATGGTGAAAACTGTTAAATTTTGTTATTCACGAAGAAATTATAATCCATCCGATTTTTATTCCAAATGATAAAAGTGATTATTGAATATTTTTACGTATTTCAATAAAATAACTGTGATAACTAAAATGTTGAGTTTCGTGTCATCATGCTTTATAATCATAATTTATTAGAAATTGTTGTGAAAGTAACATTATAAAATCGGGTGGACTGTATTATGGACATTCATGGATATTGAAATATCAAAAAACTGCAAAGAACGATACGATTTTATACCAATATTTTACAGGAAAATTATACTATACATAAGAATATTAAGAAAATAATAAGTGTATGAAAATATACTTTAATCGAAAACATGCTTATGAGTAAATGATTTAAGTTTTATTAGCAGTAAAAACAAATCAATAATAATACATACGTATAAAATAAAATAATAATATAATAAACTGTGTATAAAAAAAACTAAAAAAATGTAGTTATAAATTTTAAGGGTAGGTACATTCGCATACACAATACATAAAGTAAAAAATAAAAACAAACTCAAAAGGATTAGATTCCAAAAAAAACAAAAACGCATCGTTCTCACTCGGAAAAAACTTCAAAAAGAAATCAAAAATGTATGATCAATGTCCACATGACCGCGGCGTACCTCCGCTGGATGTCCAAAGAGGAAAAAATTCGCGGCTTCTGGCGACCGGCCTCTCCGAGCACGGACAGGCTGTGCGGACAATACTCACCGTTACTACTCACACAAAACAAAAGATTCAAACCAAAATAGTAAGTACCTATTTATTATAATCATACAGCGGTAATAAATTCTACAGTAACGAATTAGTATCGTTTTAAATTGGATGTAGATTTAACTAACTTACAGATTGATAACTTATAGACTGATATAGTTTATGAAATTATGTTTACCATTCCTTATCATCCATCTTTTCTAAATAAGAACACTACTTTGGAGAAAAATATTGCTCTAATATATTTTAATTAAGCACTTTTATCGCCGACGTTACGCCTCGCGTGGATTGCGCAATAGTAATTTGTTATTAAAAATTACTACTGCGCATACCCCCTCCACACTGCCGAGCGCGCGAGGTATACAAACCTGGGGCTCTACCGCCTTAACTCAAAGCTATAGCGATAGCGATACCAATGCACTTTCCGTCCTTGTCATATCATAACTCAATGACAAGGACGGACAGTGCATTGACGTCATAAACTATAGCAATTTGTAGGCCTGCTGCTTTCTACAGAGTTACAATGTGAGGTATGTTAAATATAAAGAGGGAGTTTTAATACTGATCCAGTGATTGTGTTAAGGTAAAGCTAAATAAAAGACACATTTATGTTATTGAAAACCTGATTATTGGAGAAGCGCAACACATCCATAATATTAAACACATGTTATCCACAATATACTATTTTTCTATGTCGACATAATCATTGTAGATCACAATATCAACGTCTGCGACGCGACTGGTGTAGGCCATTTTCATGAATGATGAAAATTATGAAAAGATTGAGAACCAAAAACGCAATATCAGTATTATCAGTACCCGTAGCATAATCATATACCGAGAAAAGACGAGCGTAAAAAATTTACATAGAGTAATTTTGTATTGGAAATTTGTACAGCGCCATCTACCGCTGAGAAGCGAAATAAAATTTCCCATAGATAATTACTCTACCGAGTACTTTTACGCGTTTTTTTTTTCGATAGATGTTCGTTGGTGCTATTGGTACAGAATTTAATCTAGACGGGAGATCAAATTAACTTAACTGTGCTATATTTGTTTTACTTTAACATATTGGAGGTTGTGTTCGTTTTGTTTGTCATAATATTTATCATCCATTCTAGACAACATGATAAGTATACTTTAATAAAAATGTACTCATTTTTAATTAACAGTCACAAACATGTAAAAATAAATCAATTAAATGCATTTCTCTCAATGCCCTCTTTGTAAGATATGGAATCTATGAAGTTACTTTAATTATATATAATATTTAACGTCGTATTACCACTTTTAATTAGATTTTCATCATAGTATGTTAATATGGTGTGACATTAAACATGATATCTAAAGAAAATACCATCAAAACAATGAAACGAAATCTAAACAAAATGCAAGGAAAAGCAAATACATGTCTAATAAAAAAAAAGGAAATTGCAATATTTAAACGAAAAAATCTCACGATACATTGATTACAATCAAAATATCTAACTAAACTTAGAAACTATGTTAGAATGTATTGCATTTTTCCTATCGTGTGAAATTATACTTACAGTACTGTATTCTTTAAAAAAAAGAAAATGCTCTCTGTAAAAAAATTAAAATAATGCACTTTTGTCAAATAATCACTGACTATAATATTGTGTAAATATACAACGTGTTACAAAAAGAAACTCTAAAACCGAATATGGACTATGAAATTGGACCAACTCTGAAATCGCGAGAATAAATCAGCTGTTTCATACAAAAACTGATAACGAAAATATCAAAATGTATAAAACTAACGATTTTTTTTCGCAATTTCAGAGTTGGTCCCATAGTAAAAGTTGTTCAGTTTGATAATACCTATCTACCATATTCAGCTTTAGGGTGTTTTTGTAACACCTTGTATTAAGTGATATTTATTACAATTTGAATATTTAACATAATGTTTGGATCTGTAATATTCAATTCGTTTTAAATCATACAGCATAAAATGTATTTTCAATTATTTCGTTATTTTTTATACATAGGTACTAAGTATCTTAGACTTTTTTTTTAATTAAGATTTGTTTTATGTTTTCATTAAACTATAATAATTCTCTATTGCAAAATAAAAGTTTGAAGTTTGAACCTATTGCATCATAATAATTACAATAACAAATGTGTTTTTCATAGAAATACATTTATAGCCGCGTATAATTTACTTTTATAAAGCAGTCCAACTTATAAATAAGAAATGAAAAAAAAAACAAATACACAAAGAGCACCTAGATAGATATAATTTGTTCAGGGTCTATCTAATTTAAACACACCTCAATCAATACAAAAAAAAAAATATTGAAAATACTGAGACTAACTTTCAATACGATTATAGACAACTATATAATTACATATTTTATAATAAATATATACACACAAAATTAAGTAAAATAAGAGATTATATATAATGTCAGAGAAACATACTTTACAGTTAAACATTACAAAACTGTTACCAAGTTTACAAATAATTTCTTTCAACAATATTTATTTTCTTTACATATTGTTAAAGATGGCAATAGTTCCGTTATGCATTACTGTAAAATATATATTTTTTAATTTTCAAAATGATTAGGTATACATAATAATAATAATCAGTAACATTATTGAATGGAGTTTTCGACAATTTCCTAAATCAATTTGAACGCTAATATAGAAAAGTTATTACATACGTAAATGTACGACCACTCGATATCACTCACATGCAAGTCACACGTACATATATGTACAATTTAGGGCCTACTGTATTTATATACCTTACACAATAACACAAAATGAGTAATAAGAAAATATGGAAATTTCACTAATGAAACACCTTTTTAATTTCTGTATTTTAATTATTGCGTTTTAATTTAAATTGTATTTTTACACAAATTTATTTTTCTTTTCAGTGTCATTATTTTTTGGTGAACACTCCGAGTGTACAGTCGTGGAGAGCGGTGTTTAGCCCTTAATATTAATTTGTTTTAGTGAAAAATATACAGCTGCCTATGCGTTTTCTATATGGTAACATCTACTGAGTATTTGTACCAAGCTATAGGATGGGCTGTAACTTATTGGCTAAAACTACTTTATGTATACTGATAGTTCTCACTCACTCCTTAAATATTACATAATAAATTGCATTGCGTGGACCATTTTAAAGCATGTACATTTTAACTAGGAAAATACGATGACTTTAGAATGTTCTGGACGAAAATAATTATACTATAACAGTAAGATAACAATTTTATAAGGGGTTTACGAAATGGCCCACATGACCGCTAGTTAACAAGAAGTTACTGAAATTCTAAGTATAGTGTGTATAATAATATTACAAATATACAAAATATTTTTTCAGTCGAAGGAATTTGAATGTTCTATAACAGAGTCCGAAATAATATGTTTTTATGCAAAAAAAATGTTTGTGCATTTTTGTGAACTTAAAAAAAATGTACGCGGAACCCTGGAATGTAGAGAATTCGTCCGAAATCATAATACTTCTTAAGATCTAGGATGAAATGCGATTCGCGACGGGACTAGATCTTTTCTACATGTTATTTGATGAGGATAATAATCACATTTCATTTTTTTTTTAATATTTATCATTCACCAATCCCCATTGGGCCCGCGCGGTGGGTTATGGGCCGTCTTTCTTATCCACCTATAAGAAAGGCCTGTGCCTCAGCAGTGGGGACAATCAAATAGCTGATGTGCAATATTTATATTCATAAGCGATTCACTTTGTTTAATGATATGTATAAAATCTACAAATCAGAATTTTAAAGAAGCATGAGTACTCGAAAATATTTTGCTTTTCTAATTCTCTGTTTAATTACAAAATTTCAAGCAATTATTAATTTCAATAAAATAACATGCAGACAGAAATGTTGCCGCGATGATATTTTTAAATTATTTTCTATTAATAATGATTAAAATAAATCCAATCGAAAGTCAACTATACTGGAAGTATTTTTTATAATTCAATGAAAAACGTTACCACCTTAATTCTATAAACTATTCAGGATATCACAGATGCAATTATAAGAGAGATTGATCATTCAATCAGTATTTTTAAAAAAACATTCAGGTCAAAATTTGCATCTTTTGATACTCTGAGCAGAGTGTACTGAATCATTTGTAATTTACTCATGGGCTTTTTATAGTCAACAATAACAACACTTGAGTACAATTTATTTCTTTAGAATACCATTGCAAAAGTATCTTTATAAAGATAAAATAAACCGCATAATAAAACCAAGTAAAGTTAGTATCAAACTGAGGCTCACGAGTAAATTACCAAACTCATTCGTACATAATTTCTACTATTTCAACATTAACGTAGTCTCCATGGCGTCCGGGCGGCGTGGCAGCTTTCACGGGTTCTGATTCAACCTGCGTAAAACGGAACGGGTGAGCGAGACGACCAATCGAGCCGAATCGCCGCCCTCTTCCGTTTCCGGCTCACAGTCGGACAAACATTAACATCACTCAAGGTTGCCATAAGAAAAAACGCGGAACAAATACGTCGCGGAAACGTATTTTTAATAATGGCAATTAACCTTTTCTCGCGAAACACAAACAGATGCACAATACTAGTCAGTAAAACTCCCTCAGTTTGGTATTTAAATAATTCCCTCACGTTGCAACACTCACGCTAAAAGGGTTGTGGATAGACAAAGCTATATCGCTAATTATGGAGGTCGCGACCGTCGACGTTCGTTAGTAGAAGCGTACGGTTAGAAAAACAAAATTGTCATAACACGGGGGATGCACGAGAGGTTACTTTAAAAAAATCCGTACACCTCTCAAGTCGACGAGGTTTCAATATTGGAATACTTACGTCATCTCCGCTTCGCGTCACTAATTCAAAAGCACTACGGACAACACTCAAAGCATTTAGGCATTGCACTCGTATTGCCTTAGCTTAAATCATCAGTTAGCGAAATAAAAAAAATATTAAAAAAAATAGCGTTTCATTCGAAGAAATAGGGGAATACAACATGCTTCGACTATCACTACTCGATTCGGTCGCGGGTTAATCGATAAACAAAAACGGAAGCAGTGTCATTCATAGATTATGTAAGATTTTTATTTTTTTAATAAAAACATGTTTTTTTTACTATGAACGGACACTATAGGTAACTTGAGGAGAGCGCGAATTTTCTCATTGGGTAACTAATGAACATGTGCGTACGTAATCTCTAAATAAAGGGAGAAAGGGAGGTTTTAGCATCGTGCATCCCCTGTATTGTCGCGAGATCGAAAACAAAATAAAAATAAAAAACAATACTTTACGGAGCTCGGAAGTCGTTCGAGGGAGACAATTTTAGCATATAAAGTTCGATGTGAAATAAATACACAAATGATTCACAAGACGAAACATTATGGGTTAATCAGTGAATAGTTAAACAACAGTGTATTACGGATGGTGTATTATTTACATAGTTAAAAATAAGAAATAATTTCTTGAACAGACAACGAGCCCTTTTGATAATGTTTCGCGCAATATTTCATTAGTTTATTAAAAGCATAACAATGCTTCTAAAATTTAAAAACCCGATTACTACTTACGCTATACATGTACCCAATTATAAAGTTATTAAGAAAATTAAACGTTTAAGGAAAGAAAAGTAGAAAAAAGCTGTTAAAAAATAGAGAAAAATCACAAACGCTTTTCTTGCCGATTGTACAAAAAGTCATTTTTTTAACAGTGAATTCAAAGAAGATTCATGCATACAAAACAATGTCAATCGGTGCTCTGGCTGTTCTTTATTGAATTTAAAAACTAAGTCCTGTTCCACAACCCTTTTTTTTATAATAAAACACTCAATAATAAGGCCTACGATTTCGGCGTCCATATAATAATGAAGTTAAAGTTATACTGTTTGGTGTAGAAGGATGTAATGATAAGATAGAAGTGCATGGCAAGCTGTGCTACGCTAACATTGATGCATTATGGTAGTGAATGAATTTTCTAGCGTTTTATTTTATAAATGCTTAGGACTTTTCTACGCTATTGTACGCTCAACTGTAACTCAAACTACACTATGTACTAAAAATACACGTTTAGACTAATCAATTACTAATTTAAAAATATAAACAAACACTATTTTTAATATTACTCAGAAGTTAATTTCATAAAATTTTTGAAAGTATCAAAAATAGTAAAATAGCATAAATAGTCCTTTAAAATAGTGATGAGCGTTGGCTCTACGATATAGCTACAAAATTATGATACATATTATGTAAAGGAAGAAACTAACACCAATGAAATTCTATGTTAGGCAATTAGTTGTATGTCATGGACCAGTGTTAGTCACATGGGTTCAGTTAGTAATGCTTACGGTACAGTGGTAGAAAATGGTTAGTATTCATAATGCCAAGTTAGTATCTAACGATGTGATGTTTAGTTTTGTCAGTTTTCATGTGTTTATACTAAAGAACGATGATTTTAAAAACATCTTTAACCCTTTCAAAATATTCTTGAGTTAAAGATGTTTTTTTTGTTCGTTTAATACATAAAACCAAACGCAATAAATTGTTTAATGTTTAGATACGTTTGGTTTTATATTAAACTTCGTATCGACGATATCAGTACCCGTAGGACGAACAGTTATCGAAAAACTTCATTTTCTTAATGCTCGATTCTAATTTATGGTGTTAAATATTCATACAAATAACTAAAATGAATAGTCATTGCAAGTTCAATCAACACTGCGACAAATATTATTTTATATTTTTCGAAATCGTTAGCTATACATAGTAATTTTAAAGCTATTTCTAGATTTTCTGGTTTTTACTCTAATTAAAAAGGTATGCAAATCAATAAAATATCAAAATTTTAATTCTGTCTATGCACAATATCGTTTGTTAATCATTTGACAATAAACGAGTTAAGCTTTTTTTTTTAATTCACCACAAATGTCTTTAATTCACTAAGTTAAGAGAATCACATGAAAGAGAGCATCGTTACGCATTTCTGAGCTAAATCACTCATCATCCAACAACCCCATGTCAACGAATATGTGTATATGTAATGCATGTGTATGTATGTGTGTCGCATCGCTCACCGTTTGGAGAATCTCGAGGAAAGCTTGGAGAAGAAGGAGGGTCTCGCCTGGTGCGGCGAGCCGCCGTCGCCGTACGCGCCGCCCGCGCTCGCGCCGCGCGACCGCGTCTGGCCTGCGTAATGCACTACAGTCAGACAAGTTCGTGCACGACCGGAGTGTGGCCCTACCATGACTTGATGCAAACTGTTTACGCTACCGTAAACTATCGGGTATACTGCTCATAGTCAATGCGAGTGAAAGAGAGAAAACGATAGTTTACGGTAACGTAAACAGTTTGCATCAACTCATGGTAGGGCCACTGCGGGGCGACAAACGATGGTAGGAGGGTCGCGCACAAACTTGTCTGACTATAGTTATTTATCCAACATCACCGCCTGTGCTCTCGTGGTTCGCCCACGAGTGTAAAACGCAGGGGTCTCGGATTCGATTCCCAAGAGGGGGGTACATTTGTACTCGGTTGGTTGGTGGTAGGGTTTATTTCGCCTGGCTAGCTACCACCGTCCTACCTAATTCTGACGCCATGACAACAATTTAAATATTGTTGTGTTCCGGCAGATAGAAGTGAGATAGCCAGTTCCTGAGTGGTGAGGATTCCGGGTGTAGTGCGCTTACACTTTCGGCCTTATCGGCACTTAACATCAGGTGATGTGAAGGCCAAGCACTATCCCGTTATGGATTAAAAAAATCACAGTCACAATAATTATGGACGCAAAAAACAATAATATTTACCGATAACTTCCACACAACGATTTGCAACTTTGAGATCATTATTCAAAAAATATACTTCGGTGTCGATTCGGTGCAGCACGAAGTAACTATACTGACACGACTAACTTAATTTTACCATTCTGTTCTTGTCTTTTCGATACAGAAAGAAAAGGATGGAAAACTTAAATTTAGTTTAGTCCTGTCAAATGCTGCACTGAATCGACATAATTGTATAACTTTAATCTTTCTACTAAAGCTACCTCAATAAAGATCATACAATATCTAGAAGCGTCACTGACACGAATACGCTAGATATAATATGACAAATTACATTTAAGACAAAGCCACTACAACACTACTTCACGCCATTATTTGAAGGCATATTTAGATGTCGATATTTTTTGTTCTGACCAAGTTTGTTAACTTAGATCTTACGAATTGACTTTATTGTTATGATAATGACACTTTAATGATTATGGAACTCGTTTCCTGAATTAAACTCTAATCAAGGACATAGTATCGTCAAGGGGGATAAGGTACAAACAACCTGAGTGGAAGGTGGAGCGCGAGGGCACGTTGCGCGGGAACACGAGCGGGTTGTTGTTGGCGAACTCCCGCCGCGCGCCCGGGGCCGCGTTCGCGCCCGTCGTCAATGCTGAATTCAAGCTGTGGGGAAACGAGACTAAATCAAACACAGGTACAGACAACGGCACGCTGGGCTACCACAACAGTTGATCAGTTTCAATCAATTATAAACTTAAATGCGAAGAACTTAAGGTTCAAAATAAATTGAACGTTTTTGAGTTACGTTTAACCTAACTTGCTGCCGACTGTACATTTAGAAGTGAGAAAATAAAACAGCACCTTAATAGCATTGTCAGATTACCACATGGTGGTAAATAACCTTACCTAAGGCCTGTTTAATGGATGATATATATTTTTGGATACCTACCTATTCTTAAAATAAATTATTCGTTTTTCTATTTAGTTTCCCTGATATAGAATTATATGGAAATAAAGATCAAAAACTAACAATACTATACGGAGTAACTAATATAAAATAATACTCCCACTAATTATATTAAAAATTTTGCAAAACCATCAATAGCTACACTATAACTCAAAAACTGTTCAATCTACAACACCATTCAGATTAATACTTTTTATAATCATTTTCAAACCCTTCTAACTTAGATCTAAATTTTAAACTCCCGAAATCATAATAAAACAAAAACATTATGTGGCAATCAAATATTACAGTGTTCTATATCTAAAAAGTACTTGTGTCACTAGCTTAATTAAAACTACTTACAAACTACAAAGCAACAAAATGGACACAGGAAAAACAGTCAAATTAAAATGCTAATAGAATTTAAAATGGTGTATCTTCTCATCATCATCATCATCAACAACAATAAATAAACTGGATTATAGTTTTGTTTTCAGACATAATTAAGAAATATATTTTTGTACACCCGACGGCACTTCAGACTATACATGTTGACCTTGAGACCGCCTTTATGCCCTACATAATAAAAGCTGTTTTCGCAGTTTAACTGTATAACCTGACGTGCTGTCGTGCATACATGACTTGTATTCTGTGACATAACTGTATGATCTACACAGTGAAGTTTCAAGTGCTACAGCTAGCATTTCAATTTGACTTTATAAAAAAATAAAAACTCAGTGATTAGATAAGAGAACCAGCGTTTATTCATAAAACAACAGCGTATATTCCAAGCGTGGTTGATGCATCTCCTGGCGGTGGCGAGCCGTGAACAAACTAAAATCCTAGAAAACCAATTGATATCTGACAGTTTAATTTGTCAAGCGAAAATCATCTTTATATCCAATGACCAAGGTCAGTAACTTTTCGATAATTTGATATATGCAAAAAAGTAGCCGTAACAGTTGCGAATAAATGAGACACTTTTAATGTTGATTTCGAAAAATACTGCAAATAATAATGGCACCATGAAATTGAGCATATTTTTACTTTCCAAAAGAGACTATATTCTTTGAATAACCTTGATCATTTTATATTTAGATAACGCGCGAAAGCTATGCTACGTACAAGTATCAATCATGGATGTGTCGATATAACATTGAGATGCGAAACAATACAAAACCATAGGACTGAATAAT
Source organism: Catoptria pinella (assembly GCA_963556745.1). Taxonomy (NCBI): domain Eukaryota; kingdom Metazoa; phylum Arthropoda; class Insecta; order Lepidoptera; family Crambidae; genus Catoptria; species Catoptria pinella. The sequence goes on along the minus strand of OY750782.1, from coordinate 6,287,009 downwards.
AATGTAAAAACAAAACAATTATATCCCTTTATTCGTATAAGAACACAATTAAATTAACGCAAGATAAAGAATTACAGTTAATTTGTAGTCCAATGAATAAGGGGGTTGTAGAGTGCGTGAGCGAATACATGCGCGATTTCTTCAGAAACATTTTTAGCGTGCTTAGGGTCATCCAAATTTTTACATTTCCGGAGCGTGTAGCTCGAAACCTATGGAGAAATTGGAAATAGTGTATATTTAAACACTTTTCTCTACGACGACGCACCGTTTTGGAGATATCAGCGAAAAACCCAAAAGAGAGACCTTCAAACCCCTCCCCCCCACTCCGGCTCACCTCCTATACGAGAGGACTTTTAGTATGTCCACACCCTAAGCACCCTATACAAGTTTCTAAAGAAATCGCGTATGTATTCGCTCACGCACTCTACATCCCCTTTTGAGCCATTCGTCGATTGGACTATTGCCACGAATAAAGGGATCTGTTCTGGGAAAAAAGCGAAGCATCATAAATAGAAAACGGGAAGGCGTAAGGAAAAACTGATAAGCAAAATGAAAAGGAATCTTTGAGAATCGTTTGGGAGTTATGCCTATAGTTCGCGCAATATAACTTGAACCCAACCATAGACAATGAGGCTTGCGCACTAAACATTTTTGTACCTAAAATTGCTACAGCGCAAGTCACTTGGTAAAATTTGGGTCAAGTTATTTTGCATCTACTTTACCAACCGGGGTGCATTATGTTGTGAAGTAAATGCGAAAGGATTTATTAAACCTAAGTTGTTGTTTTGTTGTTGATATCTTTTATAAACTATTTTCCCTTCAGTACCAACCAACGAACATGGCTCGGCCTATAACAGTTATACTTAACTAATATGTTTGAGCATTTCGCGTCATCAAAATTATAACGATGCGATGATACTTTGATTCATCTACGCAGGACCTAGCTTATCACGTCAAGTCTACTTATACTGTATACAGTGGCGGACGGATAATGGGGTGTGAAACTGAGGAACTAATGACACCACAAGCGACGGTCCTAAAATCGTTTGATTGGTTGTTTCAAATGTCAAATGTCATTTCTGACGTATTTTAAGCAATCATAGCGGTCAGGTTTACCACAGAGCACAATGCGAAAACTTTTGCGTATGACCTCCCATTAAGGGTTGTCAAGTCCAAAAACACAAAATTTTACCCTAAAAGCTGGACATATGTTCCAGAAGCAGGACAATATTTATTACCGCCTTGCAAACAGCGGTCGACTGACCGCTGTTAGTCGTGTCGTGGCATTACTTGCGACTCGCGCGGCAGTCACACAAAAAGCCTAACAAAAGCCGGACTGACCGGACACAGTCAAATTTGGCCGGACAAGAGGTCAACGAGGAACTGTGCTCTAATGATGGCTATCCAGGAGGGCGCTGAGGCTTCTCCGGGCGGGATTGGCTAGTACCTGAAAGAAACACTGTCCAGATTGCTAGACTTACCCAACTAATCTGATCAGCATTCCAAGAGCTGTAAGGATCAGAGTTCTCGTTTTCAGGATTTTCGTTCATTTAAATACTATTTACGCGATTTATTTTTAAATATCCAAACAGCTCTTAGAATACCGATCAGATCAGTTGGGTGTGTATAGCAATCTGGATCTCCTCCATTCACTCCCTGGATAGCCATCATCAGATCACATCGGGTACCTAGGGCGGGGCAATAGATATACAAGCAGTACGACGAGTTCGCGAGCCATGCTCGTGGGTTGTCGGTCGCGGTCGGGCATAGTCGGGTACCTAGGGCGGGGCGTGGCGAGGTCTCTCGCAGACGAATGCGGTGCGTGCGTAGTATCAGCGGCGAGCGGGGCAGCAGAAGCTGAAGATATCGAAGCACTCTTGACATGCGTCTTCCCTCCATTTCCGCTTCCGCTCGCGCCGTTCGTTGACCCTCCATTCGTTGAACCGTTCTTCGTCTCTGGTGCGCTGTGTGATCGCATGCTGTTAGTTTGTATAATAGAGATATAGGAATATATGGTTATGGCCCATTACCGATACATAAATGGGGATGGCAAACGACACTTTTATATGATGCATTTTCAATGACAATTCGACATAAAAGAGATGAATTCTTTTGGAAAAATAGGGGCATTTTTTTTTCTTTTGTATTTATTATAGGGAAATTACATATTTACCAAATCCCAGGATTGCCACGTAACGATAATCCTGAATAAATTATTGAATTTCATTGAAATAATTCGAGTAAAATGATTGTTATAATTGCTTCGACTGAAATGAAACAAATGGACATAATAAATAAATAAAATTATATTAGTGGTTTAATGTATTTTTATTTTGACCATTATATATAATATTATAGTACAATATTTATTAAATTATATTAAAATACAAAGCAGATACATAAATAAATAAAATAAACAATATACTATTTTCACATTCACCATGTTATATTTAGAAAACATGCTTATTGAACCAAACTTTATTGAAATACTTACTTTTCTTCTTTGCTGCTTACTCAAATCATAACGAAATAAAATAATACTAAGAATTCGTAACAAAACTCCCGAAATAGCATTAAAAAACACGCTAATAACATAAATTATCAAACTTATATTCAAATTTACATTTCTTTATAACTTATGCACAACATAAACATAACCATACTAAAATAATAAAAAAAACTTATTTAAATAGATTAAACATAACGTCAGTTATGTCAATCAATATGCATTGTGTATTAGTGTTTAGCTGTCTCAATCAATATGTGTATTGGTGGTGCTTAGCTGTGTCAATCAATATATATATTAGTGTTTTTAACCGACTTCAAAAAAAGGAGGAGGTTATCAGGTCGACGGTATTTTTTTTATGTATGTTTTAACATAACTTCACCAATTGTTAACGGATTTCAAATATTCTTTTTTTATTTGAAAGAAAAAAGTTCGTGTGATTCCCGTAAAAAAAATTACAGAGATCTGGCTAGTAGTTTTTTCATAATCCTGAAAAATATCAATTATTTAGCTTACCATTGCACGACTTTTTTACAGCTTTTAGAATTAGAAAGAATAAAAAGAAAAGCAGCTGTCCTCCCGCCCCACCCGACTTCAATAGACGTGTTTTATTAATATTGATATGCGTAACTAATAATTTGAATACTCTTTCTTGCTTTTTAAAGGTATTTAATTTTAAAGCTGTTTTTTTTTTTGTTTTTGCTGTCGGGTTTTTTTTGTTTAGGTGTTTATTTTGGTGTATGTGTTTATTGTTTAGCTGTGTCAATATGTATGTTCTGCTTGACACATAATTTGTATTTGTGTCGTGTCAATATGTGTATGGGTGTTTAGCAGTGTCAATCAATATGTATTGAGACTTAAAGGCGTTCTGCAGTGGAGTATCTTATGAAGTGTTAAGTATAAGCTTACCTAGGTGTGTCGTGCGCGGGCTCCGGCTTGGGCGCGTGGTGCGGCGCGCGGCCGCCGGTGAGCGTGCGCGACCGAGCTTCTAGCTTCGGCTGTGCACTCGTCGGCCGCGTTGAACTCGCAACCTGATGTAAATCAACACACAATAATATGTTACTTCTGAAAAAGCTGACAAGTCTCTTCTTCGTGTCCGCTAAAAGACGTCTGGTATGGTATCTAGGGAACAAAGAACGATTTCGCCACTCCCACTAGCGACTCGGTAGCATAATTGGTCAGTGCATTGGGCCGGAATCCCAAGGGTGCGGGTTCGAGTCCCGTCTGAGGTGCTACGGGTGGGTCGATTTTTCTAGTATTTTTTCTAATATTATTTATCTGAATATAAAATAGCATTGGAATGCGACAAATCTAAATTTAACAAAGTATATTTATATTTTTATATGCGTGTGCACTTATGAGCTAAATCTCTGTATAATGTTCAACCCGAGTCAAGATACAAGAAGTGAAATCCACACTAAAATGAAGGTAATAGAAACACGACAATACAAGAAATAAGTAATAAAATAATTCAAACCTGCATTTGCGCGATCCGTGCTGTGTTTTCCTTGATGGAAGCTGAGTCAATTGTATTCTGAAATCATACGCAATTCATTTAGCAAGTCTCTTAAAAGCAGATTATAAGTCGCGTTATCTAACTAATTTGTTCCTACAACTAGTATTGCGCATAGTGGTGTGTTCACAGATTTTGAATGAAGCTTTTGTGTAAAAATAGTTTCAAGTTTAATGGCAGACATGTAAAATTTCATACACTTACTGCAAGGGTACGCATTCACCTGCCCCCTGATCATGTAACTTTGTTGCAATGAACTCTGACAGAAATCGCATTGCTGTTTTAGTAAGAACCAATGTGACAACTATCTTACTTAAAGCTGCAATGTAACTGCGGTTTCAATCGAGAATTGTTAGCAACAGAGTTACATAATCAGGGGGCAGAGCTATGAGCTGCGTTGCGAGGGATGTGTTTTTAAGCACCAATAGAATCACCTCATTTACCTGCGCGGAGCAAGGCTGTGCGGAATGAAGTGATTCTATTGGTGCGTAAAAACACAATCCTCACAACGCAGCTTAGCTAAGCTTCTGGTGGATGCTCACCCTTACCCCCTTACTAGTAAAGATTGTATAACAGATGTTACACAGTGTTTTGTCCCTTACTTTTTAATGTCAAACTTAAATAGTTTGACAGAGAGTAACCATTGTGTAACTATACATCTGCTATACAATCTTTATTAGTAAGGGGGTTACAGTATATCACATTTTTCATTAATGTGTGAGCGATTATACCTGTCTCTTGAAGTTTGTGGTCGTTGTGGTGGAGGTCGCCGTAGTATTATTTGACGCACTCGTCGTTGTGCCCACTGAAAGACAATTATGGGATTTTATACTTAAGCTTAAGCAGTTAGATTATTACACTATACGATCTGTGTGAAGTCGGAAGTAGTAGTTTGCATCTTGCGTTTTCCTTAAGGAGATATGTAAAGATGATGTAATAAAACGCATTTTTACGTTTAAATGTATCTTTAAATATATATTCAAGGATATCTTTAAATTAGTAAAGTACAAAAACTATTACTGCGTTTTTTAGATGCATTACCCGGTAATGAAAATAAAATGGTCACTAAAGCATACTACTATAAGCCCCAAATTAATGAATAGCATATAAAATACCGAATGAAATGACCCGCTTTTGACTTCCACAAGGGACGACGGAACGAAATGATAAAAGCGAGGCCCCAAATTATGTATAAAGATGATTTCTTTGTTTAACAAGTTCGTTCTCGTTCTATTCTTCGAATTCGGGATCATGAGTAACAAGAAATATTTCAAGATTAGTCGGCGGCGCCACGAGTTGCGCAACGTACTTTACGAGTTTTTACTAACTTTACTATTTTTACGAGTCGACAATTGGCTCGCAATTTTGACATGGCCCTAATCTCATATCAAACAAGTATGAAGATGTAATACTAATAAAATATATTCTATAAATGTACTGGCTATAATTATGGTGTTGGATGCACATGTATATTATTAATTAAAATTTAATTTAATTAATAAGGTACCTTATTTCACAACACAATAAACTGTCCTTAATTTTTTTTAATATATTTTTTTTTATTTGTCCATTCACAATGAATTAAAGTGAGGACAAATTGCTGAAGTAATGTTAATTGGTCGAAATAGGGTTCTGGCGTCTACAGTGCTGCATATAATCTGTCGGTAACGCGAAAAGTAACTCCGCTAGTAGTATTCTAATGAACAAGGAGTTAGTGTACGGCCAGAGTGCCCGCTCTGGTTGAGCGTCGGGCGGGGCGGTGTTGAGCGGTCGAGAAACTTTTCTGAGTGGCCCCAGTGCACGCTCAGCGTTCGTGGGGGTTGGTACGTTTTTAACATGGCATCCGCGTCGTAAGATATTATTGATATGTATTTGGAAGATTTGTGGCTAAAATATAATAATAAAAATTAAATTATTGTACTTATTGTACTCATAAGAATAATTAAAAGAAACTAGTATTAAAATATTACATATTAGAAGTATTCTGAGTTAATTCCTGTTGTAATTGTATTCCTTCAATGCCCAGTTTTATTATTATGTTCCTCCACACTCATATAAAGAATGCGGAAATAACCATATTTCAGGTTTATTCAGGATTTCTCTAATTATTTCTTCGAACGAAATCCTTCAGCAACGCTCGTATCACCACGACACAGCACAAACAAGCTGGAACTTGCAAACGACGCTCCGCTCGACGCAAACCAGCCTGCTATTGCGCCTGTTGCAGACGTTCCGCTCGGCCGCTACTCAGGACGCCGCTATGCGTCAGCATTTGTTTAACATGAACGCTGCCCGCCCCGCCCCGCCCGACGCTCTACCAGAGGGGGCACTCTGGCCGTACACTTAAAATGCAGACTGTGGTTACCTTGCCTTGACTGTGGTTACAAGCCGCGGTGCGACGGCGCCCCGCCCGACGCCCGACGCCTGACGACTGACGCGCTAGCATGCAGGTAGTGGTAGTGTGGTTACCTTGCGCGCGCAGCACCTCCGCGCCCGAGGAGGCGCGGCGCGAGGCGGCGGGCCGCGCCGTGGCCGAGATGGACCGCTGCACGCCGCGGTGCGACGGCGCCCCGCCCGACGCCCGACGCCCGACGCCCGACGCGCTAGCATGCAGGTAGTGGTAGTGTGGTTACCTTGCGCGCGCAGCACCTCCGCGCCCGAGGAGGCGCGGCGCGAGGCGGCGGGCCGCGCCGTGGCCGAGATGGACCGCTGCACGCCGCGGTGCGACGGCGCCCCGCCCGACGCCCGACGCCCGACGCCCGACGCCCGACGCGCTAGCATGCAGGTAGTGGTAGTGTGGTTACCTTGCGCGCGCAGCACCTCCGCGCCCGAGGAGGCGCGGCGCGAGGCGGCGGGCCGCGCCGTGGCCGAGATGGACCGCTGCACGCCGCGGTGCGACGGCGCCCCGCCCGACGCCCGACGCCCGACGCCCGACGCGCTAGCATGCAGGTAGTGGTAGTGTGGTTACCTTGCGCGCGCAGCACCTCCGCGCCCGAGGAGGCGCGGCGCGAGGCGGCGGGCCGCGCCGTGGCCGAGATGGACCGCTGCACGCCGCGGTGCGACGGCGCCCCGCCCGACGCCCGACGCCCGACGCCCGACGCCCGACGCGCTAGCATGCAGGTAGTGGTAGTGTGGTTACCTTGCGCGCGCAGCACCTCCGCGCCCGAGGAGGCGCGGCGCGAGGCGGCGGGCCGCGCCGTGGCCGAGATGGACCGCTGCACGCCGCGGTGCGACGGCGCCCCGCCCGACGCCCGACGCCCGACGCCCGACGCCCGACGCGCTAGCATGCAGGTAGTGGTAGTGTGGTTACCTTGCGCGCGCAGCACCTCCGCGCCCGAGGAGGCGCGGCGCGAGGCGGCGGGCCGCGCCGTGGCCGAGATGGACCGCTGCACGCCGCGGTGCGACGGCGCCCCGCCCGACGCCCGACGCCCGACGCCCGACGCCCGACGCGCTAGCATGCAGGTAGTGGTAGTGTGGTTACCTTGCGCGCGCAGCACCTCCGCGCCCGAGGAGGCGCGGCGCGAGGCGGCGGGCCGCGCCGTGGCCGAGATGGACCGCTGCACGCCGCGGTGCGACGGCGCCCCGCCCGACGCCCGACGCCCGACGCCCGACGCCCGACGCGCTAGCATGCAGGTAGTGGTAGTGTGGTTACCTTGCGCGCGCAGCACCTCCGCGCCCGAGGAGGCGCGGCGCGAGGCGGCGGGCCGCGCCGTGGCCGAGATGGACCGCTGCACGCCGCGGTGCGACGGCGACCCGCCCGACGCGCTAGCGCTTCCGCCACCTACCACCGTATTAATATGTTTATGCCCGCACGCATGGGGTAACCGGACGCGACGACGATAACGCCGCTTTAGGCTCACGAATCGAAATAACTTATCTATTTCTTATCATTTCCTTCGCCTACCCGAGCATTGCTAATAGAACGCTTCTACTTCTCATACTATCGCGTATACTAATTGCTACGAACACCTATATGGACCGCTACACGCCGCGGTGCGACAGCGACCCGCCCGACGCGACATCGCTCCCGCCACCTTACCACGAGGTAATATACGTAACGAGATGGACTACGCGACGCCCGCTCACGCATGGGGTAACCGAACGTTCGTAACCCTACATAGCTTATCGACAGCGAAGTGCCAATACCAACTAACTGTTAAATCCGTTAAAACTAGGAGATTTCACTAAACATGCAAATAACGTTCTTTAAATTCAAAACGATAAAGAAATTAATTTCTCGAAAAATGACGGGAGGTATTGACACTTCGCCGTCGTTATACTTTCTTATCTTTCCGCCGCTTACGCAGTCATCGAGCTCGTTAGAATGGGGTAACGCTTTGACGATAATATCGCTATGGGCCCAGCGCACACCGGCGGAGGCGTGGCGAAGAGATTGATACATTATCAATCGAAATTCGACTTTGGTTACTTCAGCACACGGTTGGTAGCGCGGCGCGGCGGCGGCGGCGCGCGGTGATCATGTGCGTGGAGAACCGTTTGCTAATTCTACTAAGGTCCCTTTTCAATTGGTTATGGCTAAATGGGCTTCGGCGCACTTTCAACGGTGTGCGCTGGGCCTTAAGCCTACCGACATGTGCTTCCGACGGACACTTGTATTTAGAGCTAATCTAAATCTTATACTTTTACTCTCGATACATTACGTTTTGCCCGCACGCAGAAACGCTTCGACGATGCCCCTTTAAGCTCACGAGATACGCTCACGAACCTGACCGACCTATAGCTCGTCTACTTCTTGTTCTGCCGCGTGGAAGTTTCACGCGGAATAACACCCATCAAGTCACGATCATGACCCACAAGCACGCAACCCACGGGACGACGGTAACCATACGGATGACGACCTATGGGATACATCTACGACCTTTCTACGGAAATCCTAACCGACCAATTACAATAATTAAAGAAGTTAATTAACAAATTTTTTTCATACATTCATACCTTCACAATAACGCAAGCATTTTAACAATCATTTCATTCATCCGTAGAACAGTTACATTCAGGGTTGTTGACAAGGAGAGAGTTGAGCAACATAATTCTTATACTTTAGCGCGTTTCGCGCTCAAATACTTTCCATCGCCGCCTTCATGCATGAAGTGAATCTTTGACGATAACGCAATGCATCAAACGTCAAACCACGTTTGGTCTATTTGTTTTAGGCAAATTGGCCTTTTCCACAAGTTGGTATGCCGAGATCAAATGACATGTCCGCATTGCCATACTGACTAAAAAGGGAGAAGTCGAATACAGCCAAACCTAATAACAAATTACACATCTCTTTTTTAGGGGGCGGGCCCTTTTGAAACTTACGTCATGTCAGCCCATTGAGACCCATGATTATCTCCGCGATTTTTTGTAGTTTTGGAGTTATAACTTTTTTCAATATTTTTTTATGATTGAACGACTGAACGGCCTCAAAAAAATATATCTTTTGTTTGGGTAAGATTTTCTCGGTATTTTTTTGCTTGGTATTGATTGTAGTTTAATGAGTAAAATAATCTCCTTCCTTACTAAAAAAAATAAAAAAGATACAAAAAAAATATCGATAGTAAAAAAATTGGGAACAAACAGAACAGCATGAAATCTTCAACTTTAAAAATAAATAAATCAAATATTTTTCCATTACTTCCGACTAGCTTTAAAAACTGCGCGCCAGCCTAACCTTTCATAATAATACAAAAAACGATGTAGTTCATGGGGCATTACTTGCTGATATCGGCCCCTGAAAGTGGTGAATCGAAAATCATGCCATTTTCATATTTTATGATTTGTTATTAGTTTCGCATATTTTTGTCATTCCTAAGATCCATTTAAGTTTAAGTTGAGCTCAGCTTATAAAAAAACAGTTAAAAAAAATAATGGTTAGTAATTTGTTTGTTGTTCAAATGAAGTTTTAATTAGTAAAATGGATCGTTCCAAACTGCTAAATATTCCTACTACTAAATGTTAAATCATTTAATATAATCATTATCTTTTTGAAAGACGGATATAACTTATTCATTGAAATGAAACTCTTCACTTTTTAAGGTCGTTTAATGAAAAATCGTTGCAATTTAGCACAAAGTCTACAGTAACCAAAGTTTTGGAAATCTAAAAAGCACACCCGAGAATACCAAATTGATGAATGTTACGTCAACGGTTAATATGAATGAAGCAGATACGCAAAGCTCCCTATATTGTCTGTTACCCCACGGCGATTCGGCGCTACGCCCAAAGCGGACAAATACACAGTACATTATAAAGCTATACGAAAGTCTTATTCACCAAAACACTATTTGACAGTCTTTCAAAGGAAAACAAAATAATTTCGAAAAGGTTATTTAAAAAGAGAACGTTTTTGTGATTAAGACGATTAGGACACAGACATAAATATGCATAAGACTATCAGTACTAAGATTTCAAAAATCGAAAGTGTACACTATTAAAACAGTATTGCTTTTGATAATTATGTTGAAATAGGATAAAAAAAGTACGACGAAATAGTCTTATTCACAAAATATTCCATAAAATAACACCAATGTCTTATTCTATTAATCGCAAAATACGCACACAAGTACTGCGGATGATAAATCGCTTGCAATCCAAGAGTGCACGATAAAGTTTATAATGGTAGAGCGCTCGTGAAATGCAATATCTGTACCCAGTTAGAATATGAAGCCCTGATACATGATAAAATATACAATTGGCAAGAAAATTAAATGTGTTGCTATTAGGTTTTATTTCTTTGCTGTTTTCATTTTATAAGTTCAGTCACTTTTAAGGTGGTGTCTCCTAGTTAATGTCTCCGACATAGGATATGGTAGATAGGGTACATTGCATACAACATCCAGAAAATTGTTATTAACCCTGAAATGGTTTTCACCCATGGCTGGGAAATTTTTGTTTTTTAATCTGTGTGGAAAAATGTAAAATGATAACCCTAGACACAAATAGACTATTGTATTCGATAATCAATGTTATTAATGGGCAAAATCATAACACAATTTCGGTCTAGGGTTGCCACTATGCAGTTTATCATAAAAAGATATATTTTTTTACAACAAAGTGATGTTTTTCGGGGTTTATATTAATTTTCAGGGGTTGAATGCAGTGTAGTGTGATGCCTTGGCACCGTATCGTATGCGAACTATTTGGTTTCTGTAACTCTTTGGTCGAGTTGCAAATGGGAAAAAGAAAGGGAATGTTTTCGAAAATATTCAAATGTTTAAATATTTTTGAATGCAAACGGCAGTTCCTTATTTTTGTTTTATAGATGAGTCTAGATTCTAGGCTGCGCCTTTGTAGGAGCGGGTTGTCACTATAAGCAAATACAAAAGTAAAAAGATAAATTTATTTTTAATTTTAATCGCCTTCAACTCAACATCACAGTACCCTATTTACCATACTACACCCTGTATGTGTATGTGTGTGTGTGCGTGTGTGTTACCGTGATGCGCGTGCGCGTGCGCGGGCGCGGTGGCGGGCGGCGGGGGCGCGGCCGTGCGCAGCGACAGCGACGACCCCGACCGGCTGCCGTCCGACTCCGGCTGCGAGGGAACTTGCACTTTAACCTTTACACTAATATCGACCATATTACCTTGCAATGACAGGACACAAAATTTATCCCGCTCGGTGGCGGTGTAGCTTCCATCTACACCTTTTGTACGTATGCATATTATGAACAGGTTATTTCCCCGTTTATTTTTCAATTATGAATAAAAATGGTTAATAATAATACTTTTGTGGAAGTCAGGACAGTAAACGAATCAAAGGTCGAATTGATATTTACAGAAATTCGTTTCCAACATCCAAAAATTAATATCAAACACGTAGCGAATAACAAAAAAACAGGTCTATATCTACACTGACGCCAAGTTGGCGCTACTGCGTGGCCGATTGTGAATCAGGCAAATTATCCTGCCATTATTGCAACATCTAATGCCGGCTGCACACTCTCGCCCATCCTCGGCCTAATGACTCGCACTAGAGCCCCGGCTTCACCACAAAGTAACGCTTGCCGCTGCCGTTGTGTCGTATGCAATCAATTAAATAGCCTGGCTGATCAAATAGATTGATACTATACTAACAAACTAATGACTCAGTGAGCTGTAGACCTCGCTCAAATTGTGTTGTTTAAAAATTAAACTAATAGATATCGCCACGAGGTTTTAGAAAGCACTATGTGCTGTTTGGTAGGTTAGGTATTCTTTTATTATATCTATTCCAAGCTAGATGGCGCTTCTAATTTTCAACATTTTTCGAATGAATGATTTTTTTTTTGAGTGAAGTTTAGCCCAAGCTGACGCAGACACGCTTCGCGCTCGCTCGGTCAGAAAGTTAAATAGGTACATAAAATTAAACTCACGTCTGTGCTTTTCCTTCCGAGCAGTAGATACGTAGCGAACACGTCATCGTACTTCGCCTCCGCCAGCGAGTATTCGATCTCTTGCCGGTTGTAGCCGAGGCACACCAGCGCCTCTGTCAAATAAACAACACTATTCAAAATAACGTCAATTGTAATAACATACTTACTACTCCAATACTCCATATCTAACCCCAGTAAGATATTTGTCTCCTAATCATTTGTTTCTTAGTTATATTTCTGTTAAATTACAGGAACAACAGGGCCAGACAGGGCCCTGATTCTGATAAGTACTTTTTTATATTCGGTACAACTCAAAACAATTATTTAATCCTAAGCTAAGCAGAGCTTGTACTTGTTGTAGCCATAGGTACTAAATAACGTATGCAGTGTGTCCCTTCTCTCTCTGTAATGTCTCATCTCGGTAATATCTCTTCTACATCTGATTTTTTTTTTATATATCATTTCTGCAATAAGGGGAACGCCAGTTTGTGGCCTTTCTTGGAATTGGGAACCACTGATGGTTAGAATATATAAATAAGTAATTAAACGACCATGACTCGGGAGCAAATTCTTGTGTTCATTACACTAACATCTGCCCCTACCAGGATTTGAACCCGGGACCTTTGGCGCAGATGGAAGGATCGCTACCGTTGCACCAAGTGATGTTAACGTAATAATCGTCTCACTCAATGGTGTTACAAGAGGCTGTCTAAAGAAATTGTAAATAACATTAATGTATACACGACAGCACGTCAGGTTATACAGTTAAACTACGAAAACAGCTTTTATTACGTAGGGCATAGACGGTATCAAAGTCAACATGTATAGTCTGAGGTGTCGTCGTGTGTACACAAGATGAAATGTTATAATAATTCGATTACGTAATAAGAGAATACTACACGACACGACTAATACATTGTATCTTAAAATCTAAAATAACATTGAGCACATACACATGACAATCACTAAAAATCGAAAACTATATCATTATTTGCCTATTTGCTACTTCAAACAATTAAGTTAGATATTTTTAAGTCCTTTTATTCAGGATTTTTTTAAAAATATTTAAATTATTATTAGGAATGAGAATAAGAGTTTAAAATATTAATAGAGAAACGTGGATTTACACAAATTTACATAATTAAATAATTTGTGACATTATTAAGACATACAATGCGGGATGTCACAAAATTTATCCCGCTTGGTGGCGCTACTGCTGCTGGGGCACTTTGTACAGGCATTTACCCACAATTTTCCCATTAATTTTAAATTATATCTAAAAATGGTCGATACTAATAATTATTATTAAAGAAGTTGGACAGTAAACAAAATAAAGATTAAAGAAAACCAAATGTGTAGGAAGAAAAATTGATATTTACGAAAATTCACTTCCAACATCCAAAAATTTATAGAAAACAACAAAATGACAGGTCTACATCTACACTAGCGCCAAATTAGCGGTAGTGCGCCGACTGGTGGACGATTTGTGAATCAGACAAATTATCCTGCCATCTTCACATAATTTTTGTTTCATGCACATATTTGGCAGAAAAAAGGAATTTACTTTTTTAGCAAACTTTTTAGATAACTCATAATTATACAAGGTGTTACAAAAATACCCCTAATGCCGAATATGGTATATAGGGACCATCAAACTGAACAATTTTTACTATGGGGCCAACTCCGAAATCTCGAAAAAAAATCTCGATTTTAATTTTTGTATGAAACAGCTGATTTTTTTTTGCGATTTCAAAGTTGGTTTCATAGTAAAAGTTGTTCAGTTTGATGGTCCCTATCTACCATATTCGCCATTAGGGGTATTTTTGTAACACGTTGTATAGCAACTGACATCACTACCTCAAACTTCCTAAACCCATGCTTTTGTAATAAAAACTAAAATTTAATAAATATCATGCGTGCAACCGTACTTATTATGTTTATTATATTGCAATATAATTACAAATTAAAAGCCACGTGACATACACATATACACAGCCATATTTGTATATAGCATTGTAACAAAATAAAATCATAATTCTGTCTATAAAGCAAGGATTACATGAGCAATAAAAATGCAGACGTTTTTATCGTAGACTCCGCAAATAAAATTATTTTAGGAAATAAAATTCTGCAATTTTTGTTGCTCGACTAATTCTCGCTTATGTATGGTAAAACTGTGAATACTGTTTATTTATTTATATATTATAAACACAACAGAAACCACTTCTTGTCATTGGTCAAATTAGGAATCTATAATGATAATAAAAATTTATAAAATATATCTATAATAAGATAGATAAACATGCTTTATAATAGCACAAAAACATAGCTTTTTCGAGCAAATGTTACCTAATAGCTAGTACCATGTGTGCATAACTTGCTAGAAAATTTGCATGCATTAGCGGGACGCTGTTGTGTTCCTGACTTATGCTTACTCATAAACATGCTATTATTGAGCATATTGTCATTTTAGGCCAGGAGCACTTTGGACGCGTTTTCGTACGCATTTTACTCGTACGAACACGCACGAACGATCCCGACTTTCCAAGTACTGTGGGAGCGCGCACACTGGCTGCGAGTTGGTCGTACGTATACGTGTACTTCCGACGTCCGAATACAAGCCGAACTTGTTGGGATTTTAAAACACGTTCGTGCGTTAAAAAAGTTAAAAATAGATAGAGAAAAGTTCATTTACGAACATAAATGTTTGTGGGATCAGAGTGATACACGCTACCATTATTTGTCTTCCATAATCTGATGATATTCATCGAAATCATGTCTTTTTAAATATTATATTTGACACATCTATTCGGTTCTACGACAGCGACGACGCCGACGCCGCCGCAGTCTCCGAGTTATTACAGAATTTATCTTCTTGAAGATTAAAGTATATTCTACGCGCTCCAACCAAAGATGACTTCACGAATGCAATGTATGTACCTATTTGATGGAGAAAAACAGTATTCAGTGTGCGCACTCAATTCGTACGACCAGTGGCCCTACCATGAGTTGATGCAAACTGTTTACGCTTCCGTAAACTATTGGATATACTGTTCATAGTCAATGCGAGTAAAAGAGAGAAAACGATAGTTTACGGTAGCGTAAACAGTTGCATCAACTCATGGTAGGACCACTGGATTATACGTTTACGTTCGATGCAAATTCGTGTCCAAAGTGCTCACGGGTTTAGTTTCGTACTTTGATTAATAAATAAGACAGAATTGTGATAAATATACATAAGGTTCTAACACATATACATATACATATAGATCGCGTCACGTACCAACTTGCGCTGTGCCGATATCAAGGGGACGATGGACGCATGTAAGGTAAAGAAATATTATACAATTTGTATGTCTAGTATGTTTACTGCGACATATTGGGAGGTGCTATGAAGCTTTCTGTGGCTTTTTTCTTTAGCATATTGTGATATTGTGTATGGGTCGTTTTCAAATGTTTAATGTTCACACAATTTAGCTTTATACCTACTTAGCAATATTTATGTTTTATTAGCCTTACTGCCGTACTCAGAGACGTCAATTAAGTTTAATTCTTCATTAAGTATCGTATCGTCTTATACGATCCCTATGGAAAAGAAAGAGATAGCGCCAATTTTAATGAAGCATTAAACTTAATTGACGACAGTTAGGGTATTCACAATATTCGAAAGCTATATGGAAAACCATATGTTGGCCCCTATTTTAAACAGTATATAAAGCACTTCAGTATGAGGATTCGAGATACCTACAGTAAAATTGGAAATACATAATGCAGACGTGGGCCACGTAAGTCGATCTTGGAGCTCTATTTTTGAAAGGTGGAGGTGCTCTTTTTTACTGATTTTCATTCGTCATAGCAAAATCGTGGCCCACATGGATCTAATGTAGTTCCTGCTTAAGCTGTCTGTGGTTTATAGTTATTCGTCTGTATTAGCCTTTATGTTCACCTGATTTTGCACTATATCTCATCCAACGACCAGACACAAAATATTAAGTTAACAGAAGAGCCGTTAAACTTTACGAACAATCAATTTCAAACCGGACTAGGCTATAATTAGAAAAAATTACGAAAGTATTTTGAATAAATTATGGACAGAGCGACGCTGCTATATAAACTTTATATTTTGTGTTTCAAGTATATTTTTACCCTAGCAGAGTGTTTTTCAGGCCTTCACATCGTCTTTCTTTACGATCTCGTGATGTAAAAGTGGTTTCACATAAATAAACAACTGTATTAGTGTCGCACCTAATTCTCTTCTGGTCCTCAAAGTCCTGCTGCGACTTTAAGTTTTGTGTTTCAAGTATGTTTTTACTCTAGCAGAGTGTGTTTTTCAAGCAATCATATTTAAATTCCAATCTGTCCGATAGGAAAGTGTGTAACCAACAGTAATAGTGTCTCACCTATCCGCTTGTGGTCCTTGTAGTCCTGCTGGGGCTCCACGAAGGGGCGCAGCTCGTCCTCCTCGTAGCCGGTGTTCATCCACTTGTCCCTCATGATGCTCTCCAGCGAGGCTCTCTTGGCGGGGTTCAGTACGAGGAACTTTTTGAGGAGGTTCTCGCAGTCGGTCGACATGTAGAATGGTATTCTGAAAGAAAAAAGTGGTAAGCGAACAGATTTTTAATCCATAGCTAAAACACTCGTGATCGAGTCACCTCACAGACGATATTCCGGATAATAATAATATCTTCATAAATTATGTCGAATATTTTTTTAGAAATTAAATTCCAATTTTTAAATGAAACCAGGGGGCTAATTGTCTAATTTAAAAATCTATCGCAATCGCTTTCATTTGACAGTTGGATCTGACACATTGCTGCATTTCTTTGGTATGTTTTTATTTGTGCTAAGAAGAAGCATCAATGTGTTTCATCCTGAAAGCGATTGCGATAGATTTTGAAATTAGACAATAGAAAGAGCCAGTGTCACTCCGCGTTTTAGATATGAAGCTATAAGTACATGCGTATAGTCGCACCCCAAGTGCGTTTGTCGCTTAAGATTTTTAACAAAAATGTTCCGATATGTTTGTATGCTTTCCTTATACCATAGTACGTACAATCGGTTTCCTTTTATGATGTGCTATGGAGTTAATTTAAAGCAAGACAACCCTAACGTCGTCAGAAGAGAAGAGAGTACGCGATAGAAAGAGAGGCAACTTCTAAGTGAATGGGGAGCGCTGTGAGAACTAAATTGCGCTTTATTGTATGGGAGCAAGAGTCGTTATTTATTAAAAAAAGATCTTGCAGAGTGTACCCTTCTGCACTTGTACTATTAGGTCTGTAATGAGGACCTGTAAATCAAACCCTAACGATACACTCACAGGTTCAATATGAAAATGGAATAGAATTAAGGTCTAATTAGGTGTCTAGAATTTACCCAGAACCTTAAAACTGGGCTTGAAGGATGGAAAGTTTGAAGTAAACCTTTATTACGTGTTCATTTGTAGTTATTATAATTCTTGTTTTAATGAATTTTTCAACATAAAAGAACCTCGAAGACTAAGACTCCAAACCAGTTTCTTTAGTTAAAATAACTGCGGCTATGCTCGGTTTCTGAGTTTCTCGGTGGTTCAACTTTATCGAAGAGATTACCGCATTATCCGGTTTAAAGTTAATTTTATTACTTTAAAGGCCGACTTTTACAGAATCTAAAGATCCTCATGTAACAGATATCAGTCTGTTAAATTATTAACCAAACAAGTCATTAAAAAAATCTGACACACGAAACAAATCTGGTGGTGGTCGTTATCAAACGAATAAATTTTATCTGGGTATTGAAAAATCAGTCCTAAACCAGATAATGTAGACCCCACCGATAAAGTACCTCGGAAAGCGGGGGTGACTGAAGTCGTGGCCGTTTAGTGCGTGAAAAACCTTCATGTTTAAAAAAATCAATTAAACCAGAATTTATTTAACCAATATAATGTTTTAAATTTCCATGGTTTTTGACGCTATTAGAATAAACTATATCGGGATTTACACCATGTACCTGTTTATTTTTGAGACTCCGATATTTCGGCGCAGTTGCATGCGCCATGGTCACGGAAGAACTGTCGATTGTTGCGTGCGGGTAGATGTTATTGGCAGACAAATCGGTCTACCCTCCGTCTAAGTCTTTTATTATTACGCTCGATACCGGTACATGGTGTAAATCCCGATATAGTTTATTCTTATTTAACCAAGGCAACGAGACTTAAGTTTGTGTTAGTTAATTAACTCAAAAACTTCCTGTTTCAGATGATATTTTCAACATACCTGTATTTCCCTCGCAATACTCTCTCACGCAGTTCCCTCAGCGTGGAGCCGTCGAAGGGAAGCGAACCTGAGACCAGCGTGTACAAGATCACGCCTAAAGACCACACGTCCACTTCTGGACCGTCGTATTTCTTGCCTGCAATCGATTATACAACATGTTACAAAAATACCCCTAATGCCGAATATGGTAGATAAGGACCATCAAACTGAATAACTTTTACTATGGAACCAACTCTGAAATCGCGAAAAAAAAAATCTGCTGTTTCATACAAAATTTAATTATGAAAATATCAAAAAGTATGAAACAGCTGATTTTTTCGCGATTTGAGAGTTAGTCCCATAGGACATAACTTAACAGTGGCAATCTCTTTCAGGCAACCTTGAGTAATAAGTAAAGAGATAAAAAGAAGAGGACAGAGGGGTGACATTTTGGGAAGGATATAAGTATACATTAAAGTATTCAATATATTATAATAATTACCTTGGAACAGTTCAGGGGCTGCGTAGGGCGGACTACCGCAGAATGTGTCTAGTTTGGCGCCGGGCGTGAACTCGTTCGAGAACCCGAAGTCGGCGATCTTTATGTTCATTTCACCGTCTAATAGGAGGTTTTCCGCCTGGGAAACGAACATTTATATATATTTATATGTTAAGCTCAATCCTAAAGGCCTTAGGATTTGGTCACTACCAAAAATCCACAAAGCGAAATTCGTGTGAAGTTGCAGCGGATCACTGCCTATTGTCAATTTAATCGCATTGCAACAAAATTGCCTGCAGTGGCCAGCAACGTCGCCATTGCATCTTTGTGAGGTTCCCAAACCCTTCACAATTAGCCCCACTAGGGTGTTACCTTGAGATCTCTGTGTATGATCCGTTTCTGGTGGCAGTACTGTACAGCAGACACGATTTGCCTGAACTTCGCCCGCGCCTCCTTCTCCTTCATGCGCCCGTGTAACACGAGGTAGTCGAATACCTGCAACGTGGAAATAACAATTAAATCATTAGAAGACGTAAAAACATGAGATCAATAGCTAATATGACTGTCGTTAGGGGCATGTTCTGGCGGCGAGAGACAGCCCAGGAGTGGCTTCCTGCGCACTGACCGAATCCAACATGCCGTTTGGTATACCTAAAGATTGTATTTGCCCTCGCTCTAATTAAAAAAAAAGGGGCATGTTCTGCCTGGGTTCGAAGCTTGATAGGGGCAGGCTTTATGTTCTGCTGCGGTGTCTCTAACCTATTTGAGGCCTTGGGCGCATTAAGATAATGGGGCCCCTATTATTTTGACTTTTTATCTAAACATGCTAAAATCAGATCAGAAAGCCTGATATTCGGACAAGAATAGGATAGCTATGCGCATGCAAAAGCTAGTAATCATTATTTGTATTATATTATTGTTTAAGTATTCGAAATACCTAAATATGTTTTACTTTTATGTTTTTTGGTAATAAGCATCCGTTATCGTTTAGGGATCTGGCAGTAACTAGGGGGCCCCTATCGATCGCGGGGCCCTGGGCACGTGCCCAGTGTGCCCAGTGGGAAAGATGGGCCTGGCGGTGTCTCTGCACCTAACCCTGCACTTTCATTCATTAATTAGTCCTAATGTAAATGTTACCGTAAATGAGAATGAATGAACCCTTACAGACCACGTTTTTTTCCGGGTCAAAATCGAAAACATATGAGACGCGCTGTTAAGACGCGCATTGTAAATTTTGTTCACCAAAATGACGATCCTACGCGCGCGTACAACGCGCAGCGCAAAACGATCCCAATCTTGGCCCATGTATGAAGTAACTGAGGATCTTTCATCAAAAACCTATTCCCTTGAAGGTTGATGATTTGTGTCTATAGTGTACTGACCTCTCCCCCAGAAGCGTACTCCATGACGAGGTAGAGCGTCTTCTCCGTCTCTATGACCTGGAACAGCTTCACAATGTTCGGGTGGTCGAGCATCTTCATTATCCGCACCTGAAACACAACATCTAAGTTTTAGAAAGTAATAATTTTATTTTTCTGCGATATTTTTATACTATGACTTTTGTTCACCATCTATTAAGTCAACTGGCCAGCGGTGTCTGGAGCTCTGGAGATGAATTCGATTGTCTCAGGTATCGCGGGCTGTTTTTGATTCAGATTTCCAAAACACAAAGCCTGCCTTGGGCACAGAATAAATATTTAGTGCTTGGGCCGAAAAATGAGTGTAATTTTGCCTTTTGTTATTAATTATTTTAGTCGATTTTGGCCAAGCTTATTTTATCATAAATACCTCACGAAACATAAAGAGGCGCCTTGTTGTGATATGCAATCTTCACTCTACAAGCAGTTTCCACATTGCGACTCCACCATTAAGCATTAGTTTCACCAGTTACTTAATGTATTATATATAGTAAAGAACCAAATAAATAAATGAGGAGCTCGGTGGCGCAGTGATATAGCGCCTGGCCTTGCGATTGCGGAGGTTAAGCGTGGGGACATTAAAAAAATGGCTGATGCCATCTAGCCCCAAACTAAGCAAAACTTGTAATATGTGTGCTAACAACTGATATACTACTTATATACTTCCTGTCACAGAAATTAAAATTCATCATTTCAATTTCTGCCCGGCCGGGAATCGAACTCGGGACCTCTTGCGTGGTATACCGGCGGCATGTTGACCACTGCACCACTCAAGTCGTCAGATGAAACTGATATTGGTATTTATAACATAAATGAGCCAGTCACCTCTCGGAACAGCTTCTGCAGTGAGCCGGGGTTGAGCTGCGTCTTGTCTATGATTTTGATGGCCACCTCCTTGCCCGTCGGCACGTGCTTCGCCAGTTTCACTTTCGCGAAGTTGCCTTTGCCGATGGTTTTTAATAACTTGTACTTTCCTGTAAATTTTATAAAAAGTAGTCAGCAAAAATTACGTCGAAGCCTGCAATGCAATATAATGTGATGATGGCATTAAAAAAGTAGTTATTGAGTGTTTATTAACATAGCAGATATCTACTGACGTACAATGTTTATCATTTAAACACGTGCTCCTATATTTTTGTAACTTTTTTATTTTAGAAACTCATTATCGCCCCAAAGGTTGGTCTTTTTAATTATTTTCAGTAAAACATTCTGTGTTCAAAACACTCGTCAATTAGATAACATATTTCAAAACATTACGATCACGCTACGACTAAGACGCAATCGATACCGAACAGAAAAAAAATGTCGTTTGGCGTAGCTTCTTGACATTCACAAGTGCTTGTTCAGCCTAGCTAGACTTTATGAATGAATTTGAATACATTTCAATGTCGCCATTGAAAAGAGTCACGAAGTCTCGTAAGGTACAGCTCTAGCATCACTTACTATCGTTAAATAAACTTTTTATCAGATAGAGTGACATCTCTTGATAACATAGCCATTATTATAAAACATAAATTTACACAAACTGACCGATGTGCGGTTCCTCCGAAGCCCTGGATCTGGAGGAGACGCGCGTGCCGCCGCCCTCCGCGGAGCCGCCGCCTCCCCCGCCCATCTTGGTCGACGACGACTTCACCTGCGAATAACTCTGCAATTAGAGGGCAAACTGTTAGCACTCTCACCATACAAAAAGATGTTTATCATTAACAACAGTTACCGGATTATATCAGACCAAATTTGGCGGAGAAATAGAGGCTTTTTAAATAACTAATCTTCCACATCTCTTCCCCACGTAGCTTCGGTGGTATATTCTGATTAATAATTTAAAGAAAACGTTCCTTTTCCTCTCGCCCCATCTACTGAGGAAACCAGGCCTAATATACTACGGGTGCCTTCAATTTGATGGCGAAAAGAAGCGCTGCAGATGCAACTCATCTATTATATTTGTCATACAATATGTGGCGATTTATCTTGATTCTAGTTTTTTGTATGAAAATTAGCAGTGCAGCACTTCTTTACGCCACTAATTTAAAGGCATTAATCCCCCTAAGAAACATAGGTCCTAAAACCTTAAGGCCATTTGAGCCTCCCCAACTAATTATGACTATGCTCCAAGCTTGTTCAATTTAAACGGCCGAGCATTATTTATTTAATTTAGCTAAATAAATAAATATTATTTACCCTACTTTGATAACACCTAACAGTTTGATTCTTAGGGTTCTTAGCGCTCAAAATTACTAGACTGTGAAAACATACACTTATAATAAAACCCTGAAAATCAATCAGATATAGGCAACTATGATACAAAATTTATTCTGTGGCTAAAATGACCCATTGTTAAAAAAGTCAACACAATCACATAGTTTCAGTCAAAGCTGGCATAAATCTCATCAAAAGCCTATCAAATAACGGAAGAGGCGTTATACGCGAAATTAATAACAATGTTCGTTTTATTTTGGCACATAAACCAAGTTTAACAGCCATATAAATCATAAAACTGTGTCATGCATGATAAATTTGCAAAGACTAAACATGTTATTAAACGGTCGTTTATAAATGTAATAGAACGACGCGTAAAATCAGACAACAACGGTAAAAAACACGAAAATTTATTTTGATGTTATCTAAAGTTAAATGGCGGGGTTGAAATTGTTGAACAGATCGGCTTTTATTTAGAAAACCGGTGTTAAAAAAAATGGCATATAAAATAAATGATTATGATGCATGATTTAAGAAAATTAGGTAAACATAACACACATACTTGAGTCATGTAGATGTAAAAGCTTTCATAAATTCGTATTTTGATTTACATTTGCCTTTTAAAATATCAAAGTGCTACAAGAAAGAAGTCCCATTACTGAAACGTTAGCTTAAAATGTATAAATTTTCATCTTCCCCGTGCTATTTGCTTCAATAGTCAATAGTCAAAATTTCTTTATTCAAATAAACTTAATAATTAAGCACTTTTGAATCGTCTATATTTTTCTACCACCCGTTCCAGACTTTTTTAACTGACAAGAAGAACAGGCGCAAGAAACTTATCAGCTTTAACAGAAATAAGTCAACATGTCTATATCCCAAAACTAACATCATGTAAAGACAGCAAACTACCAAACAGTAAGTAACAACTTCCGTCATTTTATCGTTTGTCGATAGTGCGTTATAAAGCTCTATAAAATGTCTCTATTCCTTAGCTTTCGCGAACTCATAAAAACGTAATAATGACATAACTGCGTCATGAAGTTGGAAATAATTGTCTCGGTCGAACAATGGCTGAATCGACAGATGTGTTGCAATATAGTGACGTAGAATTATCAACACGCATAGTAAATTAACTTTGTATAGTTTTCTACTCTTACAAATTCTGCAGTTCTGTATATGTCTCGTTTTTTTGCATAACCATAACTCCCAATGGATCTGTGGATGGACTAATTAAAGCGTGTTCAATTTAAAATACATCAAATCAAATCAAATCAAATAATTTATTGCTAAACCATAATGTTTACAAAGATGTTACATAATAAAAGACCATTATTATGGACCCTGTTGGGCACGCAAATTTGGGCTAGAAGAGAGGGGGCGGGCGTGTTTGATTTAAGTGCCCTTGTTTTATTTAAGTATCATATTAAGGTAACTGTTTTATACTTCAATCAAAGTGGTTTCTATCGCTTCAAGATTTTATAATATATAACTATTATTTAAAGCTTTCACAGCCCCAAATTGACCATTTTAATAACGGAGAGATTAAATACAATTCCTTATTCAATAGTTTCCCTGTGTAAATTAAATCTTAATCTACCGTAATCCTATTTGAAAAATCTGCCACACAAGCTAACATTTACGTGATCACCCCAAGGGACACATAACCTTAATTACACGAGCCTCGTACCACATCTGGTTTACATATAAAAGCCATTTAGTCTTTACCTAAAACAGCGTCCAACAGCGAACGCAATGTATTACATTACAATATGTATTATGCATATTTTCCTTAACTGAAGTAAGGTCTTTTCTTTCCTATGAGATGGTGCCTTTTTATCTGACCTCCAGCCAGAAAAACTGGAGTATCTAAACTGAAACAAAACACTAACACTACTGTTGTTTTGATCAAAATTAAAAAAGTATTTGGCAATTCAATAAACCGCGGCTTTGGTTAATGTCAAAACTTGCGATTTACAGTTGTTATAATTTGTCACCAAACTACTGAGTGAACGATATCTTAATTTCCTTTGCATTATTCCAAAATCTACGACGGCGGTTAGAGACATTTTTTTATGCTAGATAGGCAAGCGCTTGGCCGCTATCACGACTGATGGTAAGCGATTATGCAATCTATACGATGAAACGCGCTTGCCTAGAAAAAAATTCACTCGCGACTTGAAGGCCCCCAGGTTGTACCTATCGGGAAACACAGACTCAGGCAAGGAGATCCCCTCTCTAGCGGTACGAATGAAAAGAGGGCATCAAGGGAAATCCCTACATTCTCTACATCAATATCAAAGATCGCTGTGGTTTTGGCATAATGCAATCACGTGGAATGAGAAAACATGTTTTATCATTCACCTATACATACCGAGTTTATACCGAGTTTTCGTGAGCTGCTCATTTACGGTACGTATTACGGTAGTTAGCTACGTGGTGTTCTAAAATAGAACCACGATAACGTACGCTATTTACGGCTTTATCGAACGTTAAATCTACGGTAGAAAACTTCGGCGTATTACGTCGACTTTTATTAAGAACTTGTGAACAAATACGGGTCAAGTTTCCAAAACATTCTAAAATGAAGATGTTGCCGAAATAAATTTATTCATGAACACAGAATACGTTAAATTACAAGCTATAACAAAGGTGATACGCCCACGTTTCAACAAATACACTATTAAGCTTTACTCTTGAATTATACACTATTCTAATACGGTAAAGTACTCATCGGGATTTGGGCGCTAAATAAATCAATTCACCATCGTAAAACAGAGGGGTACGGGCGAACGACCCCCAACAAACTCGGGAAAACATTCATAATTTATACTGAACCCTGCTATAAAGTACCAAGATATGAAGACAATGGTATTATTGAAAAATAAATGAACGCTGCAAAAAAGGGTTGAATAAATCTAGAGGGAACAGAGAAAGCTGCCAGGAAAATAAACAAACAATATTATCTATATCAGTGAACTGGTTCAGGAAAGTTTGAAGCAAAACAATTCGCTTGCGTCCAACTTTTATCTTATTCGAATGACAGCCACAACAATAAAGCAATTCAAAAACTATCCAATCAGAAAAAGTTTGTGATTAATGGAAACACAATAGCTTTGTAAGCGACCTAAATTGGGGCTGCTGCCTCATTGTTATATGTACTTTTCTGGTTAGGTAAATCATAATTTTAAAATGAATTTAGTCAATAAATTCTATTCTAATAAATGTAAGGGATATTGAAAGATTTTAATAGCATCGCAAGAGTAAAGTGAAAGGAAGCAAACACTGGAATTAATAAGAAAAGGGGTTGCTACAGTGCTTAATGAAAGAAGATATTGGGACATTAAGTGGGGGATTAACCGGAAAATAGCTGGGTATCATACGAAAGCAGGAAGCGGGGTGAATGACATCAATTTCGGAGGAGGATAGCGAGAAAAGACGGCGTAATATAGCCTGTAGGGCGTGATAACAAGGGCATGTTTGCCAGCTGAGATACGGTAACATCCTTCATGTTAGGTAAACAATATCGCACAGAAATGGGATGCGGCTAACAATGAGAAATTGTTGCAGCATTTGGCTAAAATATACAAGTAGTTACTGTTTGTGCCACTATTTAGCGAGTGACATAACTTATTAGGAGGAGCTTATCAACGTGTTCAAGAACGTAAACATATTTGAGTTATGAAATAAGGTCAATCATCCGACACAAGGAAAAATTATCAGTTTACAGTTCATTCGATATTTATATAGAGTGTAAATTTAGCTTCAGAATGGGAAAAATACGCCACGAGGAAGGAATTTAAATTGGATTAAAAGCTTCCGTGCGAAGGGACAGTAAATTTTGGCTGGACTAGAACTCAAAGTTATAATACGAAGTTATGTGGATTATTCATAAAGTACCCCGTGCAATTTCTCGATCGCTTTGGCGCGGCGTCTCCGTCTCCAGAGCTTGGTCAGGAACACGGGAGCCAGGAATGGCAGGACTCGATGGCGCATCGTTTGAGGGTTTATCTTGACGGTCGCAGATCACTCCACGAGAGAAAGTTAGCTGGCTAGAAGCTAGCCTTTGGATTCAAACACTTTTTTTCTGGTGTTATTCTTGCTCACTTTATATCGGCTGGTTTCAGATTATTTGAAGTAGTTCACAGTTTCGACGGTCGAAAATACTCCGCGAAAGAAAACTATTTAGCTAGCGAGATGTTAGACTAGATTCACGCACTTTGTTTCTTGATGATAGTACTCCTGATCACTTTATCACTGTATGGTGGTTTAAAATTAATTTATTCACAGTTATACAATTCTTGAGTTGAGTTTATCTGCCTGCAATCGTAATTCCAACTGTTCTATGTCACGCCACGCTTTGTTTACGTTTTATGATTCAAAGATTCCTGGAGCGTTTATCGTTAAAATTGCCTCAATGTATTTTTTTAATTGTTATATATGATTTATTGAATGCGGTGATCAGTCAAATGTTTTGCTCAATCTATATTATGTACTGGCTTTTGCCCGTGACTTCGTCCAATCAGATTTCCGCGAACAAAACCAGATTTTACGAAAATTTTACTGATTTAAATAAATTTCAGTCGCTTTTTACAAAAACTCATAAGAAAAGGAGGGGGCTTTTTGCGTCGGAGGTTAAAATGCAAACGACCAAACAATCAAGGGGCAATCACTAATCCGTTAAACAAACTGTAAAAACTTAACAAACTTATTGACCCGTCATAAATTCACAAAGCGGAGATCCCTGATGAATCACACAAACAAATCGGATCACTCCACATACTGTGATTATTCACAGAATCACTACGTTATGTCAACGATCCTCGATGACCAATTAACGACTGCTGATATACACTAACAGAGTGTTGAGACTGATAAGTAGGAACGCCAATGATCGCCGCTTACTCACTTTATAAACTAAACAAAATAATACTTCTCATATAAATGACCGGAACGAATACTCTGAATAAACGAATGAATGAATGAACAGAACTTATTTACATAACACTACGTGCCGAAGTGTTAATATTGAACATATTGTTACGATACAGTTTTTAATAAAAGACTGAGTTATTACTCGTTGCTAAGCATTAGATATAACTCTACTATTGAAGATAACAAATACATAGAAGGAAACCACCAACGAATTAGGCTAATAATTGTGAGAAATGTAAACTCTTTGAATTACAAGTTAACAACGCGTAACGATAAAACAAAACTAAAATATATGCTAATAAAACTATTGACGTATATTATCTTTCAATAACATTCAAGATGTTAGGCAATTTAATATCATTGTTTACAACTATCACTAATGAAGGCGTTAACGTCATATAAAGTTTCATAACATAGCACAATGATAATAATTAAAAACTTTATAAAACCGTTGCAATATCATTATTGATATTTGTACACACGACGGCACCTCAGACTATTGGAAAAATTATTGAAGGTATAGTGAAATCCATCAATTAACTAATAATTTTACAAAACAAAGAAAAATAAAAAACTATCACTCCTAGACGCTAACTTTTCTCACGTTAGTAATAAATTGATAAATAACAGTGGTTACAGTGAATTCTCATAACGGCGCACGTTCCTACAACATGGACACAAACCGAGTTTTCCATCTGACGAGGAACACGGCATTTCGTATTCCAATCTTGTTGTGTCTGCGCACGCGGAATTTTAAGCAGACCACCTGTACTTAGGTCTTAAATACAAGAACTAGAAAACGGTAGCTCTGGATTTATCACAGCATCGGTTTAGAGATACAATAGCAGTGATTTTGTTTTGTGGTGTATGATTATGATGCCTGTATGATCCTCTATACCGCTGATTGAATGGCTAACTACTAACGGGTAATTAACGACAGTTTTTTTATGTTAGATAAATAAAAAAAAGATTTTTCAAAATAAAAATATATTATACGAGTTAAACAGTAATGAGCCTAAAACCGAACCCTGCACAACACCACGAGATATCTTTCAAGTTCGCAGTCGTTAAGTCGACGACCTCACCTCAAGCATTGTCTTTGAGACCTATTGTTCGTCGGTTTACATTCACAGCAAAGCAGTCTGCGAAGGAATTTAATTTGACTTTAACTTTGAAAGCTTTTTAGAATGTGATAAAGCATTTGACATGGTGGATAGGTCATTTTGATTTTGCGATAGATCAATTTAATTAGTAAAATTTGATATTGATGTATTGAATTTTAAATAGAACAACATTATTGTTGTTCAAAACATTACTGTTTGTAAGTCCCCGAGTCATATTATCGGTGGCATGTTGTTTGAAGTTGACCGTAAAGCCACTGCGGGTTGCAGCAGGCGAGTGAGGTGGATTATCGATTCGTTCGTTCAGTAATCAGAAAAGGTCACTGCCTAACGCGATGGGTTACTTAATACAAAAATTATAGGTACCTTAACATAAAAATGTCCCAGATTCATATTAAGGTTTAGTTATTGATTTTTTATCTTTAAAACTGAATATTGTGATGTTAACTGCTCAGAAGGATAGAACATCTACATAAATGTTATTAAACTGGATACAATATGGGATAAAGATTTATTTAGTGTTATGTTTTTAGTTTTGTGAGAAATAAATATCATAGTGTAATAACTAATGTTACTTAACCAAACAAAATTGTGTAACCGAGTATTTTAAACAAGGATTTATTCATAAAAAATAAATAGACATTTTCGTCGTGCAGCACGCGAATCGCAACTAACAGTTCGTTATTATTTCAGAGACAACAAAGTATTTTCTTTACTATTTTATTGAGTTTGCCAGTCACTGTAACCATGACCGCAGTTCTAATCAATTTTAAGTTGGAATCGTTTTCCATGTTTTTGTGGGTTTAACCTAAATCAAGGATAAATTGTACACGTACAAATAGACGACGGATTTTTTGAACTGCAAATCGTGGACTGCACAATGTGAATAATACCTATATAAGACTGTAGAATGATACTATTAAATTTTCATTGGTTTCTATTTGAAAACGCCTTTGGCCCTTGCGTAACACACGTGCGAAACAGATTTTAAACTGCAAGAAAACTGTGCTAACAGATATTTTATTTATCTGTATGCAATCCACGAATATTCCACGCGCGCCTGCTCTTGATTTCGATAGCAGCGATTAACGATCGAGTTAAGGACACTTGAGTATCGATGCGCCGAGTCCTTGCGTGGTACTGGCTCTCGACCGTGGAGGGCGAGGATGGTCTATAAAAAGCCGGGTCCACCCGGCCGTAGGACCACGATTCGCCACGCGCGTTAGCCGCCGGCGCGTGAACACCAAGCAAGCGTGATAACCTAGATACCTATCAATAATAACACTCAAGCTATGGGTATGTCGGCCCGTCTTAAAATACTGTTAGGCACGCTCTGATGTTTACACGCAGACTTTTCATTATTGGCATTTCATCAAAAATACGACTCTTTATCTAGAAATAGTGCTTTAGTTTTGGCTACTGTTCTAAAATCACAATTCCAACAGTAGCGTCAAGTATGAAAAAAGTTTAAAAAATATTTTTTTGGCGGTTTTTTTTTTCCATGCCTATAAATTTTCCAAGGTGTGCATTTTTTTAGTCAAAGCACCATCTCTGTATCTTTTACCGTTTCGGCAGGCAGTTCACCATCTCCATAATGGCTAGATGGATTTCCATCAAACGTGGCTAAGAACCATCTCGATTAGATTAGCTTTTAATAAACAAAATTGCATTGAAATCGCTTGATCCGTTTAGTTAGGCACTACGAATATTCGTACAGACACAAACCTAGGCTTCAAACTTATAACATTATAACACCCCTCTTTGCGCTGCGTCAGGGGTTAAAAAGGAGAATAAATTACTTATTAATTGAATTTAATTATTAGTAAGGCATAGATGAGTTGAATAATTTGAGTCAAGTCTTCTTTAGCCAACAGAATAAATTGATACGAAAAGGTTGATAGATAATTACTCGATCGTTATATTGTAACTTACCATCGCAGCACATTATTAACCTTACGACAGCAATAAACTTTTGTCGCTGCCCTTACCTGCAACAATGTAATAAAATATAATTAGCACTTTATATCAAAACAATGTAAACATTACACATGTTGATAAATTAAATAGGTTCAATGGATTGGTCGGTTAGTGAACATGATTGCGCTTGCATCCAAAGAACTTTGTAGTCGTTGGCGCTTTACATTTTAAGAAACATGTCTCAGAAAATAGGACCTATTCAATAATAACATAAAGTTAATAAGTTTAATACAAGATTATACATATTAATCCTACTATGTATCAATAGAAAAATCACATTTTCTTTAAAGAGAAATAAATTAATTTAGAAAACTAAAAAAACCGCCTCCATCAAAAGACAAGTCAACTGAAAAGATGGAAACAAGATCAAATATTAAAGGCAACATAATAACATGCAGTCAGTTATTATATTATTACGTTCATGATATACCTTTTTGGAATCCTTATGATAAGCCCTTTAATTTGATACCCATATCGCAATATTTAAAAAAAAAAATCACTTCAAATAATAGCACCGCACAGTCGCCATGTTGGTTTTATTTGTTAACGTCACTTATCTAACTACCGTCAAACGTCTTCAGCCATTTGAAAGATATGAGGTAATAAAGAATATGACAGACAAACATACATACATTCAAGATACGCGCGAAAAACATAACCCTTTCCTTGCAGGCGGGTAAAAATCCGAATGGATTTCCGGAGTGTCAGTCGGTCGGGAAATTATCGGGAAATGAGGAGAGGACTGCACTACATTATCCCGATAAAAAATTATCAAGAAGGAAGTCACAATTCGACGGTTGGAAAGAGAAAGATACAGATTCAATAATATCGACAGTCTGTAGTCGTGTAAAAACTAAAAGTTAGAATATTTTAGTAGTATTTGGCTTAAGCTGCAATATTTCTAAATAAATTGCACAAGCTTTGAAAGAACTTGTCGTAAATATTTAAGATGGCTTTAACACACAAAGGAAGCAGTATATTTTCATTTTATTACATTGTTTGCAAGAGTTCTTTACAGATATCAGAGCTCTTCTTCTATTACAGACATTGTATTTGATGATAAAGAATAGAAAGCAAATGGTAATAAAAGTAGAAAATGGGTCAACTCAAAATAATTAACTTTGGTAGTTTCATGAAACAAAGCAATCTATACAACCGATACAAACAATGAACACAATACTTAGACATTGAAAACCCAATCAAATATTCTCGAGTACCGATATAAGACAATAGGCAAAACTTATTGCGAACTCCATTATAAATTCTGTTTGTAGACAAGCATGCTTAGGGCCCGTTTCACAATCAAAAAGTTAGTTCTGAGTTGTAGCTTACTTGACAGATTATTTAAAATATTTTTCATAACACAACTGTCAAATCATCTGTCAAGCAAGCTACTCAGAACTTACTTTTTGATTGTGAAACAGGCCCTTAGACTAAAATTCTACAGATGCACGGCAGGTGCTCTTTAAAGGTTATAACTGAAACAATTAAACAATTGACGACCTCCGTAGTCGAGGGGCTTTGTACACCGGTTTTCAAGGTGTCGCCATCTCTGAGGTCCCGGGTTCGATCTGTCAATATAGAAAACTAACTTTTCTATATTGGCTCAGGGGCTCTATCGGCTAAAAACATTGAAGTTCATGTTAACTGTGTTTTGACAGATGTATGTGATACATTGCTACTTCGTTTTAGCACAAATAAAAATTTACCAAAGAAAACTAGCAATGTATAACATATATCCGTCAAAACGCAGTTAACATGAACTTCAATGTTTTTAGCCGATACCGCCGCTGGTCTGGGTGTTTGAGATACCACCGCTGTCTGATCCATAACACAAGTGCTTTAGCTACTTACTTTGGAATCGGAGCAATATATGTGATGTTATCAAATATTTATAAACAAAAAAATCATGTTCACAAAACCATATTCCCAATTCAGCAAGAAACAAAGCAATCATTATTCAAAATTGGTATTTAGGTGCGATAAAACGATAAAACCAATTTATTTTACTTTTCAGTCTTTCATATTGAATTGATTGAAGGTAATAAATGACAAATAATTATAGTAACTTATTTTGAAACTTCCGTCTACCACACAGTTTCTACCACGAGTTTTAGGAAAGGCTGTCAACTTCATTGTTACATTTACGTAATGCTGATAAAAGAAAATTTAGCGTTCAAGCATTAGCTTGCTCTTCAACGTGACTGAAAGACAGAAACCCAGTAGATACTAGTAGATCGGTCGATACCAATAGTCACGCTTGACCAATCGGCGATACTCATCCATCTGGCCATGACACTTTCTTCACTAAATTGCCTGGTAAGAGACGGAGCATATCGATGCTGGCAAAACAAACCACTACATCGAGAGCTGACAGGAAATTAAGAGCGAACGTCAATCCGAATGAAGGATAGGGTAATACGAATAGGTTACTCATTGCATACAAAATGGAATGGGAGGAATGATTATTGTAAAAACAGTAATTACAAAATACAGCCTGGTGACAGACGGACAGACAGCAAAGTTTTAATAATAGGGTCCCGTTTTACGCTTTGGGTACGGAACCCTAAAAAAACCGGCCAAGTGCCAGTCGGACTCGCGCACGAAGGGTTTCGTACCATTATCTATAAAAACGGCAAAAAAAATCATGTCTGTTGTATGGGAGCCCCTCCTTAAATATTTATTTTATTCTGTTTTTAGTATTTGTTGTAATAGCGGCAACAGAAATAAATCATCTGTGGAAATTTAACCTGTCTATCTATCACGGTTCATGAGATACAGCCTGGTGACAGACGGACAGCGGAGTCTTAGTAATAGGGTCTCGTTTTACCCTTTGGGTACGGAACCCTAAGAACGGAGATAATATTACACTAGTATTATAGTGAAACAGAATAAAACTGAGGAGACATAATTGGAGGAGAGGAAGATATCAAAAGCAAGTGAAACAAAATTGTTGTTCCTTAGTTTCCTATCCTAATTCGAGAAAATTGCTTTTGGACTTTAATTTAAAACAAACATTGTTTTTGATAAACAACATAAACAACAACTAAAGGGTATCATAATCACTTTCTTTGTCTCAAACATAGATTTTTGCGAAAAAAAAATATTTTTTGTTTTTTTCAAAGAAATAGAAGATCTTAATCAATCATACAATGTTGTAGTAGAATTATACAGACCACTCTAAATGTATTCGAACTATTAAGTTAAAATTGCTTACTAGCACAACTTTCAAGAAAGTAATATAAACTAACTTTTCCCCGCATAAAATACTTCAAAACTTCCTCGCTATTTTCGCTCAAGAAAACGGTAACTTCAACGTCGCAAGTGGCTCTTGTAGATCCTGCGTCCGTAACCTAAAATTGCATATTGCCCTAACCCAAATGCCTAGAAACCGGGATAGCAAGCGTTATCCCCGAGACGACCCTCTTCCCGAGGGAAACTGCTTACATTTACCGCTTTCAGAATGGCACTCGACCGAGGGGACTCGATATATTCGTCAGAAGGCGCTTTAAGTCTCCTTTAAGAAGACCTAACTGCTTAGAAAGCCCCTAGCATGTCAAGAATGAAAAAAACCTTTCGTGTTACGTTCATTTTTGCCTTCAATTCAATAAGCAAGTAGATTTTATTATTCATTGGAGCGGTTTATTGATGTTACCAACTTTTAACAAAAATTTGTTTGACTTCGGAGTAGAATTTACGTTCTCTTTGAAGGCTTTTTATTTCGATTTTTCTTATGACTGTTTAGCTTTTCACATATTCAGAGCAATACCCCGAAGAGTGATGTGAAGTAAAGTAACTTAAAAAAATGTTGCTGAAATATAATTAGCTTTCTAAGCAATGCTGGAATTTCATTTGTTTTAATGTCGGGAATATTTCGGGGAGAAATTACCCAAATAGTTTCTGCATTAGCAGTTGCCATTTCTCCAGTGAAGTTTAGCTGTCTCGGGTGCATTCCAAAGTCATGTGAAATGCCCGCTGCAATATGCAAGGACCACTAACCTAAATACCCCAGTAGTTCCAGTTCCCCAGTGAAGCAGTGGGGGTAGTTGACGCCCTGCGGTTAAAGCAGATTAGCAGCTTATTTTTTTGGTTGCAAGTGTGTTTTTAAATTAACCTCCAGCTTTATCTTATGCTACCTTTATGGTGAAATAAAATCCAAAATAGTGTGTTTGCGATTGCATACATGATTCAAATTTCTCATTTTCATCATCTAAATATGTGTGAAGCGTAGGTACAGGTTTTAAACGATATCGTATCTCATATATCCGAAAAAGATCTAGTCAGCTTCTATTTCACGAGTGGTATATGTCATAAAACTAGCATGAATTCTGGAAGTGATATAGAAAAATCCCATTTAAGTTTTCAATTTCCCGCTCACACGGCGAACGTCGTCATAAAATGGGGAACAAAATGTCTAACCCAATTCAGTGTGAATAAAAAAAGTGGATAGACTTTTACGGGAATTGTTGAAAGTTTTAAAATTACCTCGTCAGTTCCAAACTTTTAAGCGAAATATAGAGTGAAACGATATTTTGCCGCAATCTGTAACCGAAGTCTTCTTACAATGACTAGTTGGTAATTTAATACGAGTTACTTAAAGTAAGAGGTTTTATGTATGACCTTACATTTTACTTTAGGGCAAGATAAAGGTCAAAAATCAGGGCAAAACTTTAAAGAAAGCCTAGTAGAGGGTGTAACACTGGTCTATACACTGCATAATAAAAATTCTTGAACGCTGGTAGCTGGTACTAATTAATTGATAAAGGAGGTCTCTTCACAACTATGTTCGAGTTATTATTATCTTGAGTCCACCCAGGTGAACTTGTCAGGTGAACCACAGGTTAGGAAGGATTTACCCTAACGTGTAACCAAAAAACCTCTAAAACCGAAGTACATAGGGTACCATGCATACAACCCCAGAAAATTAGGATTATAACTCTGAAAACCACCCCTATTTAGATTTTTTTCTTTTCATGTTAAATTGGATAGTGGCAACCCTAGACCTGATTGATTATTGAAAGCAATAGACTATTTTAGTCAAGGTTTGTCACTTTGCAGTTTTCCATCCAAATTAAGAACAAAAATTATTATTGTTATATGAAACATCCTGTATACTGAACAAGTAAACATCCTGTATACTGAACAAGTGCTCAGCCGGTATGTTTACATGTAAGGTATTAGTGTTAGTCAATTACATCAGTAGCTAAGCTCGTGTAAGCCGGACATTAACACCCAATTTCGACCTTGTTAAGTGTATCGATTCTACTGCATACATTTGACAAACAGTTTTTCTGTATTATCAACAATAACGGAATAACACAAAGGTTTTTCAAAAAGGTCAGCAGTGTTCTAAGGAGCATCAATGTCCACTCACCCCCTTACTAATAAAGATTGTATAGCAGATGTATTTGTTACATTGTTTTGTCCCTTTCTTTTTAATGTCAAACTTAAATAGTTTGACAGAGAGTAACCATTGTGTTACTTATACATCTGCTATACAATCTTTATTAGTAAGGAGGTTAGTTAATAAAATCGGTACTGACACGGTTTCTAACCGCCTTTCGGGAGTAAGGGATTAAGGGATCTAGTAACTTGTCAAAACTTAGTTAATTCGCTAGCTTGATAGTTCGGGAACTATCACAAATGGCCATGTATAATGGAAACGCGAGTGTTTAGTGTGAAGTTGGTGGTATCACTTAAATACATATTGTATGCATATTGTGCCACAAGAACAAAGACCAATTGTGCTACAACAAAACCTATTAATATTTAATGAAGAGGAGGAAAGGATTTGAATCACATTTGATGAAAGAAATCATATCACTGCCAAGTTTAAAAGAATTATAAGCTTAAAGTCAAATCATAAGAGAGTACCTATTGACTGATGCTTCATAATATTTCCTAGATGTCTAGTCAGTTACCATCGTAAGTATATCTCTTGCTGGTGATAGGTAATTCAGACGTTTAACAATTCGATGTTCTATGCTATCCAGAAATCTGAATATGGAAACTCAGACACACTCATGGTTACCTGGCTCTTCAGGAAACTTTTACACAATGTAAGGAGTATGTTGACCTGCTTTCCGGAAGTAACTTCAACAAGAAAGCAAAATCGACCCTTCCAAATAAGGTCAGTCCAGCCTTGAAATATGTAACGGTAATTTCCGTCCAGGGCAAAAACGTTGAGTATTCACACCTTGAACTAAACGCAAACGCAAACATTATGAGTATTTAAGAATGGGAATGAAAGCGGTATAGGCAGGCAATCAGGCATACACAAATATCGATAAATCCTTATCACGATGCGAAAGTAACTGAACGTTTGTCGTCAAATCACTAAACTAGTTTCGATGATCTTAATGGTTTAGAGATCGATAATTATAGGACTATAGGTGAAGATCAACTAAGGCGGAACCAAGATTTACGCGACAGAAGCTAGACATTGAATAAAATTAAAAATTGTAGCCTTAAGTAATATCAGCTCAGTAAATTCACTTAAAGAATCACAAAACAGACAAAGCAAAAGAATGTAAGAAAATCTTAAAGGCACTTGTGAAGATCGTAAACGGCCGCGTTTAATCCCAGAAAAGCGAATAATCTTTACAGTCAATTAATCGCGGATGATTCGGGATTCTATTGCATATTGTTATTCGCAAACGCGGAAACTTTCTACTTTTGTTATGGAAGGTATAATCATCATCTTGCTCCCCTTATCCCAATTTCTTGGGGGTCGGTGCAGTGCGTCCTTTATTGCCATTATTTCCTCATCTTTCAAGTCTCTTCATGGAGATGTTTATTGAAATTTTTATTGAAAAAAATATATGTAGCTTTGTCATCTTAATCAATTGTTTAAAATATCCGGAAAGATATTTCAATTGAATGTCGAGGTAATTCCTTGTAATTGATGAGATGGCGCTGGCTTGCAGCGTAAGAGTTGATATACTAGAAGAAATTCTACGTTCCCACTAGTGACTCGGTAGCTCAGCGGTCAGAGCATTGGACCGGATATCATGTCCGAGAACATGATCTGGCGCGAGTCATATTTTTTCTAGTATATTATTTAGTATCATCTCTTCATTGATGATTTCTATCACATTCATATAATTCCGAATGCATTGTTTTAGAAGATATATAATTTCAAATAGCCCTTGGGAGGTATTTTTGAACAAAGTTAGGAACAAAAGTTGGATATTTATTTAGTTTTTATATAAGATGATATTTGGCAGTTACATTGAAATAAATGATTTGCAGTTACAGTTCACATTATTATACGATATCAAATCGTAGATCAAACGTAATAATTCCTTTCCCAGATAACAAAAATCGCATTAGTATCCGAAAAGTGTTTTTATTTCAAAGTAAATAGCAGTGATACAAATGTAAAGTAGTTAATGTTAACAAGGAACACTCAAAAAGAATTTGTATGCTATTACAACAAACAATGCTCACGAAGTTATTTATTAAGACTCATTTATGACGACACAAACAGTAAAAGTCATGTTTATTATGAAAACGGTCAAGTTATGGATAATTCATGCAATGCAACTCCAGGACCAACGTGTTTTCACTTATGTAGATCAGAATTTAAATTCACAAACCCAAATCAGATAAAATGCACTTGAGAATCAATTTTCCCGGCAAAGTTATTGGACGGCAGATAACGCAAATATACTGCGCTCGCAGAGTAAACTCTCTAGAAAACTAGTAAACTAGATGGAAAGCTCGATGAGCCCTACGCTTCTAAGAATAGCCTGGAGGCACGCCTTTGTCATTCCCGCCACTTATGTTGGATACGATTTGTGAATACTTTACCAGCCAACATATCATGAAGATGAATAACAATTGGATAAGTAAAGAAAAAAAATACCGCACACAACTTTATATTCTGGGTAAGGGGTAAGCTTTTTTGGTAACGCGTAAAAATGTACAAAATATATGTGGTAAGACATAAATATAACAAAGTACTGACATATCTATCTGATTTCATTCGGACATTCGTCTGCCGTACCCATAAAGAGAATAATAATAGGGGTTTTAAAGTATGAAATTGCCGATGTTTTTCTCACATACAGAGACTCATATCTTCTATGATGTTAAAGATCCTTCGGTTGTTTATTTCGAATTATGATCATGACTGCCAACTACCTGTCAGCAATAAAAATATTTCTGATTTTTTTTCCTTAACTTTAAAAAAAGTACCTTATTATGAGTAACTCAGTTTTTTTGTTAGCAAAAATGACCTCTTGTTTCGTTGTAACTTAGCCGATACTCATTTTTTTCGCGTGACATAAGTGCATACGTTATCTTAGTGTTTAAACATAAGTGCATAACAGTTTTAAAACATTAGCATCCATATTTGTTGAATAAATTAAGAAAATTTTAGTATGGAAAATTTAAATTCTTTAAAATTCTCCATTCAAAACGGCAATTTCATACTTAAACCCTTAATACTTACATAAAGTCAATCAACTGCAATGGAAAATATAACGGTGTTTCTGATGTAACAAACTTCAATCATACTTTTCCCATTAACGTCACTAATGACACACTTAACGGACAAAACATGCAGGCAACAAAAGCTATGTCTCTAATGAAAAACCAAACAATACAGATACAAAACGCTACATTATTAACTCGACACATGCATCAAACGAGGCAGCAACAAAAAGTATTAAGGGCGCATAGTCTGCACACTAGCGTCGCTATTAGAAAAAAATATAGTGCTTAAATAAAAACGAAATTGTGAATTATCTATCTGTAGTGCACTCCGAGGAAGCTTTGTGGTACTTTTTATCGGTAAAACAATATTTTCTAGCCTGTCATTTAGTTTAATGTCATAGAGTTTTTTTTTGCTTAAAGTGGCCACTTTTACATTAAACTAAACGACAGGTTAGAAAATATTGTTTTACCGATAAAAAGTACCACAAAGCTTCCTACTGCACTACAGAGAGATAATTCACAATTTCGTGTTTATTTAAGCGCTATGATTTTATTCCTATGGCGGCACTAGTTTGCAGACTACGCTCTCTTAACGCAAAATATAAGACTGTTCCAGATAGAAGCGCCGCGCCACTCTGGCTGTATTGGATAACTCTTAATTTATATTGTTGTGTCAGGAACTGTTTGGGAACTGCTGGGTGGTGGGTGGGTACACTTGTACTATATGTATTCTGTGACAGTACTGACTATAGCCCGGTTTAAATATTAGACAACATCACAAACATTGCTCTGATTTCAAAGTAAGTAACTAAAGTACTTCTGTTATGGCATCAGAGACAACGGTGGAACTACAAACACTCAGACAGATAGAGAAAGAAAGATAAAAAAGTTCGTTTTCTAAATTGACCCAGCCGGGGATCGAACCCGGGACTTTAGATATGGCGACACCTTGAAAACCGGTGTACAAACTACTCGACCACGGAAACCGTTTGGCCTGATATTTCCTGTACGTTCTATGTGTGCGTGCATAGAAAATCGGTAATTGTTTCGAGCGGCTCTTCTGGCTACTTAAGGGCCCTATACCCCCAAGTGGCACCCTCATCTTAATTAAATTTATTGCTCGCCAAGTACATAATGTACCAAAAATTCACATATACACATTGAAGCTAAGGTTCTATAGTTTATTTACACACAATAACCTCAGCAAATAAAAGGCCACTTTAAGCACTTTGCCTACTACTACTACAACGAACTATATTTTAATGAGGTTATTTGTAAATAAACTATAGAACCTTAGCTTCAATCTGTACATGTGAATTTTCGATACATTATGTACTTAGCGAGCAATAAATTTAATTAAGATGAGGGTGCCACTTGGGGGATATGTCGGTCGTCGCCTTAACATTTTGTGGTATTATTGCAAATCATGCAAGAACCGAAAGGTGTGCAGATAACGGAATAGTTGAGGCAAACTTATTCACCGGATATCTGCCATTCACGCCCATGTTCTTGAGGCCTCAGGTCGCCGGTGGTTTTGATACGTGCGATGTCATCACTTTCATTTCACTCATGGTCAATAGCACTTGCAATTGTTTCTGTATCGACTCTGTTCTTCGTTTCACTCATACGAATGGTAATTCATTTTTCTGAAATACTTTCTCTTTTAACTTTTCTGCCGCGTTGGTTAACAAATTTGTAATATGAGATCCTTTAAAAGCAATGCATATTCCCCAATCACTTTTCATAGTTCAAAGTCACCAAGTAACTTGCCAAATATTAATCTAATTTAAACACGACTTAATTAAGTACGTTGGGATATAATCACAACAGGTTCTTTAATACTAAGAGAAAGTATGAGTAGAATGACAAAATTAAAGTCTTAAGTGATTAACAGAGCTTAATAATAAATTAAAAATGTCCAAATGATATGAACAAATCACAAGTTAT
Source organism: Catoptria pinella (assembly GCA_963556745.1). Taxonomy (NCBI): domain Eukaryota; kingdom Metazoa; phylum Arthropoda; class Insecta; order Lepidoptera; family Crambidae; genus Catoptria; species Catoptria pinella. Next base: position 6,245,866 of record OY750782.1, on the reverse strand, counting down.
TGCTCGCTCTCATCTAATGCTATCTCTTGGAACCAGGTGGGTGGATTGGATATAGATATTGCAATTAATTTCACCAATAGTATTAATATTCCAATTAGTGATACGGTAATAAATATAAACGAGTTTTTAGAAAGGCTAATACCGGCATGTTGACCACTGAACCACTTAGGTCGTCAATTGTTCAAAGTCTTTAACATTTTAAAGATAAACTTTTCAATTTCGACGGTGTTTTATATTGTTTTACGTTATAAACATTTGCACAGTGCAAGAGTAATTTAAAACTTTCTATACGCAACGAAAATATTTAAAATAACAACTTCGTAGATAAACGAAAACGCAATTGTCAGAATAAAATTGTGCAAATTGAAATACAGTAAACAATTCACATTGAACCAAACTACGTTTAAAACAACTTCCGCAAACAAAGCGGTCTGTTGAAATTGTTTGACATTAAAATGCCAACAAAAGCTCTGGAGTTGGGAGTCGTCGTTAAATGATAAGGGTGTATAATGAATTCACGAAATGTTCACCCGTTGTCACATCAGTATTAATTTGAGAAGAGTTGGAATGGAATATTTGTGTTCCGCGATGCGATCTTCTTACAGTGCATATGTCATTTATTGATTTCGCCAAAAAGTTTACGTTTTGATAGAGTGGACCTTCATGTGACTAAAGGTTTTGTTTTCAATCATCGTATGGAGCAAGAGTGTTGAACCGACAATCTAAGTATCAAAGAGTTGGGGGATTGAATTCTAGATTAAGTTTGGGTTCCCAATATTGGTTTTACATCAGTACTATTGGATTTGCTAGTTGTGGAAAGTAGTAGAAAAAGAAATGAACAAACAAGAATTCGATATAATTAAAGAGCAGTTAAGACTTTTCCAATACTTTTGAGATTTTGACCCAATTTGAGATGTATTTTTATTTTCCTCAACTGATAAAAAACTCACTCATAAAAAATTTCTATTTCAAAATAGATGTTATTATGCGAAGTGTATCGATCGCCTTGAAACTGAAAGCAGTTTCATTTTTAGTATTAGACTATCGTTTACACGCAAACGTCACAGAAGTCACATATTTATAATTTGATTTTATACCAACATTAGAAAACAAGTTCAAACAGTGTTCTTTTCACTCTTCAAATCAACGAAATCGAAAAGCTTCTGGATCTCTTCTAGAAATATGGAGGAATTACTATTTTTATTTCATCGTTTTATTCATATAGCAAATGTTAAGACACATATTTCATTGAATTTGTATTAAAAACTACAGACACAAGTCCTCTATTAATAATACTCATTGGTTGAACCAACATGATGGCTCGTGTCCCCAAAACTATGCACGTATGCTGAGTTTATTGATCGTGCACGCCTGCTTTGCAAGCTAGCTGTTGGGACCATTAAATTCACTTTCATGATTAAACCATGGCTTGAACAACTAAATGTAACATTACAATTTTCTGAATCTTATATTAAACTTGCATACAAAAAACTAACCGTTGGGATTTACAAGCTAGACAAAGATAATGGTTGAGCTGTAAAAAATTATAGCATAGCATTCTTCTTATAGCATGTATGTGTCTTGTTGCTTTGATATGAATTCATAAAAAAGGAAGTAGAGTTAATTTAGTGTCAGATACTTATGTCCATAAATCTGATAGTATTTAACATAACATAAATGATGCTTCCTTTGCGCTTTGTCTTGCTAGCTCTAAAAGTCGTGCAACCAACATTTCTAGTAGTTTTAGTGCAGTTGGTCAGTAAAGTAATGCTAAAGGTGTCGTCGTTGTGAGTACGTGCTGCATCGCATCGCATGCTGGCGTCCACGGAAGCACTCTCAATAGTGATTTCCTGTATTAGTTTTGTCGCGACTGTATTGGAGTTTAACTGACAGTTTGCAACTGAGTGTACACGTACCGTGATTGCCGGAACAATTTTGTGAATATATTTGACAATACTGTATCAATCATCCCAATTACAAAATTTAAAGAGCATTCAACTCTCTTTTTGCAATCAAATATTTGAAACGACTGACTGAAGTATATTCTAGACTCATTTTGGAACTATAGATTCTAAAGCTGCCATAAAAAAGTAACTAAATTTAGTTTTCTTTTCGTCTCGACTGCTAGCCTTTTTTTTCGCGATAAAATTGTCGATTTCACGTTTTGCTACGATCTTTGTGTTCAGTCACTGAATTTGCTAAGTACCAGAATACTTTAAGGCTGTTGGCAAAATTTCAAATAGATTTTACTGATTTCCTGGAAAAAATACTTGTGAAAGAATAATTAACTTAACGAAAGCTACTTCAATTCTTTTCATCGTGTTTATCTTTTGTAACGGATCGCGTCAGTTTTACTAAAAAACGCTAATTTCAAGAATAAAGCAAGTGATCTCTCTAATAATGTTCTAAAATCTGCAATAGTCCGAGTATTGGAGCAGTAATCGAAGATTATTGAAATTATTACTGTCAGCTATAGATAAAAAGATAATTACGTTTATTTGAACTAGATGACGGACATATAAAGGGGTAAATTCCTATAATTACTACCAAGTAGACTTGTTTATTATTGCCATCCTTACTACAAAAATAATATGAATTTCGCAAAAGAAAGTATTATTAAATAATTAATACCTTAAAATATTTATAAACTTCAGACGTTTAGACTTTACCACTATCTTGTTTGTGTATTAGAAAAAGTATTCCCTAATAAATAATATTGTTTATTACCTTGCTAGACTTCATAAATATCTTAACAAACTGCGTTCTTAATATAAGTAACTGCAATAATGTTCCAACTAAGGTCATTGCTAGCCAATCTGATTTAATTTTTTTGTACGCATGCCAAATCATTCGAGGACTATTTCAAGCTATTATTCAAATCAGTTGGCTTGGGGGGAACGAAGCAAGTAAAAATAATTATGAATTACAAATGATTACACGCAATCCATGTTTTTTCTACAGGTTTATCCACAAAATGATATTTGTCAATTCTACTGTATTCAATCATTCAGTATGGATGAAACTGCTCAAATGCACTTGAGACGTGAAATATAGCCCTAACCCCTTCGATTTAAGGACTCATGAATCTAGCGAGTGCTCTTAGCGTTATGATGGGGGCTATCTCGTCGTCCAATCCCTTACCCGTTTCCTAGCCATAACGCCACTTCACCAACACCACATATACATGTTCCGGGTCAACATTCGCATCGCGCGTCGTCCGCGTCCGTACACACGGACATTTCATTCGTAACTGCGCGAACAGGGGGTGGGTGGTAGTTGGTACACCACCGCCCTACATTCCGAACCGTTGAAAAAACGTCTTATCGCAAGCTTTACTTAACTACATTCTGAACTTAAAGCTGGGAATTTAAGATATATGTTGGTTTAAGACGACTGTGTGTATAAGACGCGTTTTCATATTTGTTGCATTTACCTTTCGACGTTGCGCCACGTTGTCCGTTTCTAGGATTTTTTCATTTACAATTTAAATATCCGTCTATCTAACTTGAAGGCTGTTTGTCGGTACGGCCTACGCCTTCTCTACAAACAGCAGTTTTCAACTGTGAAAACATTCCACTTGCTCAGAAACCACTTGAAAGAGTTTCCCCTTTGTCATTTATAGATCTTGCAATAACGCATTTACCGTCAAGGAAATATCAAGATAAGTAATCTTTTTTTTTATATCAATAAAACTGTGGTATTTTTTGACTCTCTCTCTCTCTCACACACACACACACACACACTCACTCTTTTACATGAACAAATGTGTGATTTGTTGGTTTTTCAGGTCTAATTTGATTGTCATTTTGACCTCAAGTAACAAGGTTTAATAGCTAGTTGCTTTTCCGTCAGTCACTATAAATACCAAGCGGAAACGTAACTATCGAGCTAAATTACTGTATAACCTCGTACCAGGAATTGTTAACAACTATTATTTTTTGTGCAGTATATAATCTGGATCCTGACAGCGCCATCGGACCGATTGTTGTTGTGGAGATCCTCGGGGAAGGCATAGGCCCACCCAGCAATGGGTATCATGCGGCTGATGTGGTGATATTGATGATTCACTAGCATATTAAGTTATGAAATGAAGTAGAGAAAAATATATGAAAAACATGACTGCATTGCTAAAAACGAACTAAAAAGGTAAATAACAAATGTTATTTGCAGTCGAGGGACTGTTTTGTGAAACAATTTTTAATCAAAGAGGTCCCCCGACTGCAATGAAGTGTCAATCATTGCAGCTGCCAAAAACTAACAAAAAAAGGTAAATAATTAGTGTGTTATTTACCTTTTTAGTTAGTTTTATATATATTGTAATAATATATAACAATATAGTGTAATATATTGTTTGAAAATTTATTTTTATTTCACACATTTTAAAGTTTTAGAATGTGCTCATCAAGGCCTTTCATTGGATGCCCATATTGTAAAACATTAAGATATTTTTTTTCACATTTAAAAGTGGCGTCGTACAGTCGACATATTGATTGAAAAAGAATAGCCAGGTCACTCCAGATGATGTGACATCTAAATCCGTCAAGGCATTTAGAATTTATGGTGGAATAAAGAAACTCACAAACAAACATACATAAACCCTGAACACATTACACTCTGTTTTTTGGCAGTCGTGTAAATATTAAGCGCGAGTTCTTTCATACACATCCATTTCAATGAGTAGATGACACATTCTCTTTATCTAAGTACTATAGTAACTTCAATATATTTTTTGTAAATTAGCATACTGAAATCCCCCAGGTCTGTTTCTATGATGTTAGCACTATGCATTGCCATGGACTGGCAGAATGAGATTATAGCAAATACCAATTTCCCCTTACGATACGAGGCTGTTTTCCGATACTGAATGGCCGGCAATTTAAATTCCTTAAGCAAACTAATAAATTCCAAAACGTGAAGGCTGGGAGGCCTTCCACTCAGTGAATTTAAACAATATCGCGTAATCTGTTATGCTGGGAACAACCGGTTAGATAATATACTACTTTATACGATGTAAAAAATAACATAAAAGGTAATAAAAATACTTGACGTGTTGTAAAGATTGAACTACAAAATATGAGACGCCGCATTGCATATTCAAGTGTAGTTATGATATTATTTCTGCACATTTTAATGGCCATTAATTACGGAACAGATTCAATGTTTATCAGATCGCTGAAATTGAAAAAGCAATGTTGGTACCATTGCTCCCAACGGTTTTACTATTTCCAAAATCAAACATTAATCTCATTCATTTTGTTTCTAACTCAAAACATGTTCCTTCCATTTAAATATTAACTAATGCTCTATACCCACCCCATAAACTTCACATCTGGTACCTAATAATTCAGTTAGGAGTTAATGAACTGTACCAAACGACTTAAACATCGTATGCAGTTATTGCGGTGTACTGTGTACGATTTGATAACTAATTACCACGCCATAAGGTCCATATATCCGAAAATGCGTCCACTAAGCTTTGGAAATGGAAGGAGCTCGGTTCCTTTGGCTAAATTGGCTAAAGTGACAAAATTAGCGAAAGGGCTTGTATATAATGTTTCTGGATCCTTATCGCGATGTTTCTGGATCCTTGTCGCGTAACTAACAAAATACGTCGTACGTACAACCGTTTTCAGCTTGACATCTGAAAACGGTTGCGGTAGATGTTGAGTTACCTTACACAATAAACACTTTATAGAAAGGTTTGCGAATGAAAATGTTCAAGTTTTGAAAAACGGCGCGTGAAGAAAGAACATTATTACGATAAGCGAATCTTTTCGCCGTTTCGACGTTTTCGACATAATTTTGAGATACTGAAGAGACAAAAGACACGTTTGCATCTGACCTTTTTAGATGCGCAGACTTAAAAGTACTGGAACCACAGGGTAAAAAAAAGTTTGGTAACTGAAACCGACTGAAGAGCGATCGCAAATATATTCCGCATTTTAGACCCCTCTACAGTACAGATATATTTATTCTATGCCTCTACTAAGAGCCGCCGCATAGCCATGGCTTAGCTATGCTTACCGAGGATTTGGGTGTTCCCAACAACTTATCTTATCTCAGTCCATTCATTTATACGTTAGCGAGGTTTACATTATAGCTTGTGTCGAACTAACACATTCAAAGCGAGCACGCAGCAATCAAATGAAGCTATTATAAGTCTACACTATCAATAGAAATGCAAGCAAAAGCCAAGATCTACAGTAGTTTAGAAACTACATGAGGAACCAGGTACATAAATTCCAAGTTATAAAGTTGTATAACAGTTCCCGAGCCCAAATCTAGTCTCAGAAGCAAGTCACCAGCACTGATTTAATACACATACCTAGTTGTAAAGTAAGCAAAGCCGGTGCAGGCTTAAGTTGCCAGTAAGTATGGAGAGAGTAAACACACCAAGTTGTAACCATTGTTGTTACAAGGGAAACTGTGCGCTGAATTTGCTCCCAAATGCTTTGAGAATTTAGATCATTAATTAGTATTTTCATGTTAATTTTGCAGTCAAAGAAAAGCCTAAATTGTGTCACCTGTTTCCCATCTAGCTTAAGTTGTAAAATGCGACTGAGTTAAGGCTTTGATGGAGTTTTATGAGTTGAGTGGCAAATATTAAAAATACAATACAAGTGCACCTATCTTGGGATCAAATTATGAATTATGTTTGTCTGATATTTTATCGCTATTTATCTTCTGTTAAAATTTACGAGGATATAAATATAACCCTATACCAAATACCAATTTTGTACAGGCAAAAATTCTCATCATAATTTTTTAGACGAAACAGCAACACTCTGAATATTAATTAATAATTTCCACTTGAGATTCTTTCCATTTTTCCTCTTTCAGTATGAAATTGTTACGAGCAAGGTCGCCATAAAGTGATATTACAGTCTAGTTATGAAGGGTGACAAACGACGAGCAAAATTAATTTATATGCCTCGTCATAATCATAATACAACAAATTCACGAGCGAATTAAATGAGTTTACATCACAGCAAAATGGAATAACTTTCATGAATGTTAAATTTGCAGCTCGAGAAATTTTCGTTTAAAAATCGATTAAGACCAAAATAAGAAATTAATAAAAAAATTGAGAATTGAAATGTCGAATACTATTTAAAATCATATTTTTCATTCCAAAAACGTGTTACAAAACTTTGAGGGATTTTACATTATACAGCATAGCAAAACATTTTTATAATATTGATAGTATCGCGATTTTAATAAAATGTCCCATCTGGATCATGTTTAAATGGTGATACCGGTGCTTTTTTATGGATAAAGTAACACCAATCATCTCCCAATTGAAAATTAACAAAAAGTCATCGAACGACCTCCGTTGGTCGAGTGGCTTTGTACACCGGTTTTCAAGGCGTCACCATCTCTGAGGTCCCGGGTTGGATCCCCGGTTGGGTCAATTTAGAAAACGAACTTTTCTATATTGGCTCAGGTCTGGGTGTTTGTGATACCACCGTTGTCTCTAATTTCCATAACACGAGTGCTTGAACTACTTACTTTGGAATCGGAGCAATGTATGTGATGTTGTCAAATATTTATTATTATTTATTTATTATTCCTGTTTGAAACCACGCGTGGAGCCTTCAATGCAGAGTTATAGCTCAACTTGCTCGCGACCTCGGCATATTATCGTAATTGGATACAGGTAAGCAGGCGGCCCACGCCAGGCCACAACCGCTATTGTGCAACTGACTTCTATAATCCTTCACCGACGGTTCGTTACATGGTGGGAATCTCACTGGTCATGAAAATTATTGAAATTGACAGAAACCACCGTAAACCGTTTGAAAAAGTTCTAATGTAGAAAACTTAAGTCTACTACCGTACTTTGTGTATCATCAGGATTATTCTTATATACACAAGCTTAGCTATTCACTACTATGCAAACAGCATTGTCAGTTAAAATGTTATATTTGGCGTGAACGTGTATGTGTACCCCATTGTTCATCCAAAAATACTATCATTAAAAAAAGTTAACAGAATTTCAAAAAACAAATCAAGCACTATAACGTCAATGCTTTAAGTTTTTGTTAAATGTTAACCCCCTTACTAGTAAAGATTGTATAGCAGATGTTACACAATGGTTACTCTCTGTCCAACTATTTAAGATTGACATTTAAAAGAAAGGGAAAAAACACTGTGTAACTATACATCTGTTATACAATCTTTATTAGTAAGGGGGTAAATGTATACTTGACAACAGAAACAATATATACAAGCAGATCGCACTACTCATCGCATTTACATCGAGTAGACACAAAGCATGCACTAATTGCTTATGACACTAATTGGGCACTATTGATGCTAGACCACTAGACGGGTTAACGAGCTCTGAAGAAGGTCGTGACGTGACGTGACGTGGGGTTAGGGGTAAAAGAAACTTTGAAAATATTGTTAAACTAGCATTGGAGGACTATTTACAAGTTTCGTTTCGTAACATCTTGTTAGTAGAATATAAGTTAAAGTCGTGATAGTAATAAATTGATAATTAAGGACAATTTACTACACACACAGCTATTTCAACTTCCATATTTTTTTAAAGGTCAAATTATTTTCATCGTTAGACGAACTTTTAACGAGGGGATTTAGGAAACCTTAAAATCCTTAAAAAATGTCGCATTACATTAAAAGCATTTTGAAAATAATGGGATTTCAAACATTGCTGTCCCACCAATAATATGCACAATGCTCATATTATTTTAACTTCAACAAAAATAGACTTTACACTTTATTAATGATATACAACTTATAAAATGTACGATACAAACCCCAACCAAACCCTTCCATACATCGGACCTTAACCAGACATCATTCCAATCGAGTTTGGCCCGAAGCCATCCAAGTTTTTCGCCAGGCCCTGAAAGCCTCCGAGAACCAGTCGACTTGGTTATTTGGCACCGGCGCCATAGGCGTTCGAGCATTTGACCTCAATGCAGATTGTGTTGTACTTATTATGCACAGCAAATTAGCTGTGTTGTTTGTTAGTTCTACTATTTATATTAATTGGCACGTTAGTAGCATAATCGACTACAAAACAAATAAACAAACTTTGGAAGGAAGCGAGTGTTATAATGGAATTATTTCTAAAAAAATGGCACTCTTCTAAACCAACTCATCTAGAAATTTATATCGTAGTTACAACGGAAAGTATAAGTACTTAATATAAGTTCTTATTGTACAACATGTTACAAAAATATCCCTAATGCCGAATATAGTATATAGGGACCATCAAATTGAACAACTTTTACTATTGGACCAACTCTCAAATCGCGAAAAAAAATCAGCAGTTTCATACATTTTGATATTTTCGATTTTAATTTTTGTATGAAACAGCTGATTTTTTTTCGCGATTTCAGAGTTGGTCCCATTGTAAAAGTTGTTCAGTTTGATGGTCCCGGTACCATATTCGGCATTAGGGATATTTTGTAACATGTTGTATAATGTAACATGACTATTGCGATTTGAACCTGCTTATATCCAATGATAATTATACAAGCAAATCTTAAATTGATGTATTGAACGTAAATTGAAGAGAGATTGCCCGAGGGACTCTTACGTCAATAATGGCTTCTTCGTACATAAGCTTCGTATCTCTCAATCTTTAACTGTCAAAAGACAATGATAACAGGAATAGAATTTCATGAAATTAATACATAGTGATTTTGATTAGTTTATAAGGTTTGGTGAGAAATATTATATTCATGATCGGAATAAAAAGTTCGCGTTATTTTACAATTTCATCTTTATTTGGAAGTAAAGTAGGTTTATTTTTATTTTATTCGTATCGCAGATGGTATTAAACATGTAAATGTGTTGCGATCGAACTGCATTTCATTTCATATGGGATCAATCAATGATCGTCACGTGCCGCGTTCACTGTTCATATTTGGACTAGTATAGATACATATTCATAGAATACAGACAAGACAACGTGAGAACGTATTCAATCAGTTTTACCCTGAAGGGAAACTTGCTTGTGGAAATTTGATTTGGATGTAATTGCGTTGGAAGTGATGTCAGTTTATTAATACCCGCACCCTTTTAAATTCAATATGTAAGGCAATAAGACATCAAGGCCGAAAATACAACCCTGCGACGCTTTTACCGATTCTAGAGCTCTTGACGTGTTTTGACGTTGATACGTGCTTGTTACTAATTTGAGACTAAATAAATGGTTTGGGAATGAGTTTATGTAATCTTAATATAATTTAATGAAACAACCACGAAGGTCGTCAGACCACACAAACTGGCTACTTTGATAAGTTTACTAAAGACGTCAACTCGGCATAAAGAGTTTGCATCTACTGTTTTTATGATTCTTGGGCGCGAAACTTTTCAAAGAAGTGAACTTTATAAACTTGATTATTTTTCCAAACACTTTCTCAGGCTTCTAAAAGTTTGATGAATGTAAATAGAGGGCATTTAATGAAAAATAAGTAGAAAAAAATACTTTTTCACTTGTTACATCTGAAATATAAATAAGTCTAGCCAGATGTAATGATATTAACTGCCAAACTCAAAAATCAAAATTTTAATGGTTTAATAAAGCTTGTGCAATATCTTTATTATCCATAATAATAGTATAATATATTACGACACGTAATGAAGCGTCGGAATCAATTTTCGTCTCTGAGTGAGGCAGTGAGACATGTATCTAAAAAGATACTATCTGTCTATGTCTTACATGTGTAACCAGAAGTAGCACGCGCAGGGCTTCGCCCAGCGGGCGTCGGGCTTCGGCCTGCGTCACCGGCTCACCGCACACCGCTAGTTGCACGCAACTCTCTTTATGTAATCAGTCGCCGTTACATCTTAATTATACTTACAAGTACTTTCAGGGCCGTCTTACGTCTTAGGAAAATTTACGGAGTTAATTACTTTCTGTATTATACTTTTTTAAATCTATCGCAGGTTGCACCATTTGATATGCCATGCCACAAAATTTTTATTTGGTTACACTGCTCGACGGGTTAAAAGTATCTACCTCCTTCACTAGTAAATAGATTTTGTACATGTCAAGTACTAACATTAGCTAAATTCTAGTATTGTATTATTGTTCTGTAATTGTAAAGTACTATACAACGTGTTACAAAAATATCCCTAATGGTGAATATGGTAGATAGGGACCATCAAACTGAACAACTTTTACTATGGGACAACTTTTACTATGAGACCAACTCCGAAATCGCGAAAAAAATCAGCTGTTTCATACAAAAATTAAAATCAAAAATATCATAATGTTTTTTCGCGATTTGAGAGTTAGTCCGATAGTAAAAGTTGTTCAGTTTGATGGTCGCTATATACCATATTCGGCATTAGGGGTATTTTTGTAACATGTTGTATAATGGATAAAACAGATAAGTCGGGCACCAACTAAGTATCAACTTTTTTGTTGACATCATCAAACTGCAATTTGGTCGCTTATCGGAACCTCGTAGATTCCATTAAACTGTCATTTCAAAGTTTATTTCAGAAACTAGATGCAGCAACTTACGTGAACTCCAAAAATGGAGCAAAGACGGATGCCTACAAAATATACAGTCACAATATTTGTCCTATTTATCGTTATAGCCGCTAGCTACATCAGCAAGCCAACAACAGCTCTGCTGGAAGTACCAACGTTCAGTGAGAATGAGCGTACCATATGGGCGACCCATGTTTGTGCTCGTAAATAGGTACTTGAATGAAATGTTATATTCAGATGCAATAAGCTACTGGCTACTTCAAAATAAATGCCAGTTACATTTTTTCATACAATTTTTTTATTTAGCTTAGTATTTTGGATTTTTTATTTGATAGAAACCTAGACAAATACTGTCTTAGTTTTTTTTCTTCTTGTGATGTTATTCTCAATCCGAATAACATCACAAGAAGTGTTAATTATGCTCAAATTGCAAATCATTTTGGTATTACGTTTGTATGGGAAGCTCACTGTTCGCCGGACTTTTAATAGGTACGTTTCTATTCAGACAAAGAAAATATGCAAATTCAGATGCAGGATAAAAATGACATTTATACAAAGAGTTAAAAAGAACTTATTTTAGAACCGTGTTTTTTTATAAGAAAACCGGGTTTTCATTTTGGCCGGTTTTGGATTCCCTAAACAGAAACAAGATATCTAGAGCCAATGCAATAATCAGTTCTTCAGAACTCATTCAATAACAATGTATATTTTAATTTACGAAACAACAACAGACCAAAATTAAAATGTCAAACAAAAATTAAAAGCTATTTTCCCACTTTACAAATGTTTCAATCTGAATGAAATCCATTTCAGATTTTTAGATTATGAAAGGGTAGAATGTTCAAATTAGTACAAAGTTTCTCTGAACACCATTGTAGTTGAGCAACCTTCACTAAATATCACCACACACGTTACATGTATTTCCGTTGCTATAACGTAACGTAACGTGGGCGCTGTGTAGGTTTGCGTCCATACGCACACACGTGGCGCATTCCCAAACACTAGATTAGAGTTGATTATCTGATAAAGCCTGCGGCACTGTCTATGATAATTAGTATTAAGTGATAAATAGATGGCCAATGTTAATTATTGAAGAAGCTTTCTTACCCTACCATAAATAACGTCTTTACGTCGAAATTCTTTAAAACCTCAATTATTTATTAGATTGAACTCAAATCTCAAACGCGTGTTTTAAAAACAATGACATTGTATTCATACCTTACTCCAGTTCAACTACTTAACCAGTCGATTAATTTTTAATCATCTGTTTTTGACATTTTATCCATACGTAAAAACGTCAAAAACAGATGGTTAAAACTTCATCAGCTGTTTATTTGTCGGTGAACTTCAGCGTAAGTGTCTTCGGTGTCTTTTATTAAGTTATTATTTTGCAAATAGCAATGTCACAATCTCATCACACGATTTTCGAGTGCGTAGGAATATTTTTACGAAACCCTACGAGAAAAGTTTGAATGCCAACCGAAATCAAGATTACCGCACATTCTACTGGACCCAAAACTCGTAAAGGGTATTTCATCGCGTGTCCGTTCCGTGTTATCCGCTGACAAATGTCCGACTTTGGAAGTTAGGAACCCCGGACGTTAAAAAATAGTAACGACGAATCAGGAAAGGACACATTTTCAATATGACGTAATATCGGTTATCTTAACAGCCCATTATAGTCCACTACATAACGTAAGCCACGATTTGGCAGGATATTACTATATACGCTTGGCAGGGCCAGTCCCCCTAGCACGACCCCCGAAACGCGATATGATATAACGATTTATCACGTTTAACTGTCAAAAGACAATGGATTCTGACAGTTGAGTGTCGCTAAAACGTTATATCATGCGATACATTCTATATCGCAAGGTGAGCGAGGTCTGCAGTTCACTGAGCCCCTTGTACATATTTAGATAGATATATCGTATTTCGGTGGTCATGCTAGGAGGGCTGGTGGGTTTGAAAATGTTGTTTGCTCATCTTCTGGTCTTCAGCGGTGTTAAACGTACTTTAGTACCACTTAAGGCTCCTATATACCGCAAGTGGCACCCTCATTTTAATTAAATTTTCTGCTCGCTAAGTACATAATGTATCGAAAATTCACATGTACAGATTGAGGCTAAGGTTCTATAGTTTATTTACAAACAATAACCTCAGTATAATATAGTTCATTGTAGTAGTAGTAAAGTGGCCACTTTTAGCACTTTTGCGAACTACTACTACAACGAACAAAATTTTACTGAGGTTATTGTTTTTAAAAAAACTATAGAACCTTAGCTTCAATCTGTACATGTGAATTTTCGATACATTATGTACTTAGCGAGCAATAAATTTAATTAAAATGAGGGTGCCACTTGAGGTATATAGGGGCCTTAATCATAAGTCTCCTTTTACGATACATTTATGTTAAAAGGGTTGATGTTTTTCTACATTGCCGCTTGCCGCAGCTTAGTGTTTACCTTAAGAAACAAATAATAAACAGTCAGTCGGCATCGATGCGGTGCCTTGACATACTGACTTTATAATCGGGCGGTTGATATAATCGATTATGCATTGATATTCCTCTTCCTCGGTCGTGTTGACAAGCCGGCTCTATTGTGCCTGTAACCTAGTAACGAGGTTGTAGCTACAATAATACGTAAATCAATGTTCGTATGCAACCATTACCAACTGCTCATTTACTGCTTGAATTGCTGCTACTGAATTATGTAAGTAATTCGTCGCTCCTGGCAGTCTCAGGAGAATTCCTATCAACCAATTTGGGCATTAACATTCAAAAAATAATCAGTTCTCGCTTTATATATTATTACCAATACATTTCTAATTCACAATCCTATTTCCTAAAAACCAACTAGTTTTTTTAATCCACGAACAATATTTTTCCTTGGAAGCTTTCACATCAACTTTTCATAATTGAATAGATATCAAATGAAAATCTACTTTCGACTGACTGATATCGAGAAACGATAGCCGGCGGACGGATGTTATTCGGATCGATAATCGTCTCACTCGCTTACTTATTCACTAATTCGTGTCGCGTGAGGATTGACTGGCGTCTTTGGCCTTGACTTTTGGATGACTCCATCGAATAGGAATGCATTAGGCTTATGTAACTGTTTCCAGACAGCTTATCTTTAACCAGACATGTGGTATAGACATGAGGTCGTAAGTTTTGGGAATGTTATTTATTATACTAAGAGCCTGTTTCGATTAATATCCAATATAATTTCATAGGGATTCTAATTTTTTTCATAAGCTTTTTTAACCAGGTTTTGGTGCTTTGCCTGACCATAGACTGTGAAACAGGGATTTGCATTTACACTTAGGAAAACAGATCATTCGTGTTCTTCATTATAAAACGTTCTTAGTCAATAATAAAAGGCATTAAGATAGATGATAGAATAAGCTTTTAACCACAGTGAAGAAGAGCGGTTCGAAAGAGAATTATTTCCCCCATTATATCCTTTTACTATTATCTCCGACTATAAATGAAATCAATTGGAAAATTAACGAGATTATAAGCAAACCGCATGAAACTTATACTTTGGCTGCAAGTTTATTGTCCTAACTTTACAAAATTAATAAAGAACAGACAACAACAAAAACACTAACAGAATGGCTGAGTGAACTGAACAGAAATGCTTCTAAGGGCAGAATGTTTGACTGTATTATCACCATCTTGTCTTTCATAATAAAATAAACTTTTCCGTTTGCCGAGCACCGTCCCTTCCGGCAAGGGTCGGACGGTCGTCAGTCAATCATCGTTTTCTTGTCTCGAATATTAAAAATGGCGGATTATAAATGTTAGACGTGCGGAAGAAAATGCTTTATGAATAATTTCTGGCTGAAGAGGCTTTTGTAGATAAGGCTTTTTACTAAAGCCTCCTTGATATTGGCCTGGTTATACAGATACGGACATACGCGACGCATCAAGCTCCAACTTCATGCAGATTTTATCAGAAAATTCGCACGCTTATGCGTTTTTGTATGTTACACCAAAATTCTATACAAACTAGACACTTAACAGTCTGCAGCCACGACTGATGCAGTGTGAAACGTATCAGTATGGGATTTAAGGTAAATATACAACTGAAAATGTACGATATTTATAGTGAATATCTATTTTACTAAATGCTTTACATCGCTCACATATTACCTGTGACTGATTTTAGCTGCATTCTGTACCATTTACGGGGTGCTTACCTGTAAACAAAACATTATAATCAATTCAATATAAAGTCAAACATAGCTAGTTTTACAAATAACAATTATTTTGCGTAACGTAACCATTTCTACAGAAAATCATCAAATTTTAAATAAACAGTAACACTCAAAATTAAATATCATGACTGGAAATGTATACGCAGATTAAGTCTCTTTGTCGTATTAATAATGCTAATATTTTTGTACTGGCGGTTTATTGTATTTTCTACTTCATTTCTTTGTACCATAAGTATAAGATTTGGCAATAACTACTCAAGATGAATCTAATCAAGATGCTTCGTTTATGGTACCTAGTTTAAATAAATGTAGAATTACGGAAACTTGTGTTTTTGTAACGATTTCATATGAATTTCATTTTTTACATTTAGTTTACGGCCCCAACAAACTTTTTTAATAAATCGCTTAAAGTCAAGAAAAACCTTTTAACAGGTATTGATTGAGGGTCTGTATGGATGATTGTTCAAAAGTAACACGTGTATAGAGTGGTTTAGGTAACTAACATGCTAATAATAATTAATAACAAAACTAACTTATTGTTTCATTAAAACACATAAAATCCGTAAACCTAATATGCAAAATGCAATTAATGATTGTCATCAAATAAGGCTGTCGGTTATTTATTCAAAACCATGAAATTGTATGTATCTACTATACTAGAATTCATTTTAACATTTCTGATCAATAAATTCTGTTTCGACGTGTAACAATTTGTAACAAAAAATCAATATAACCTTAATTAATAATATACGCACTGTAATCCGTAGAAAGTGTTTTATTTCTAATGTAAATAGTTGTTTAATTTTGACAGATTTTGCACTCATTTGTAAACATAACCATATATGGTTTGGTACCGGTTATAATTTATCTATTTGTATAGAAAAACAAATGACGGACGTATTATTTTAATTTTAACAAAAGGATTCTCTTACCGAGTACCGAGCGAAAAAAATATTTATATTATGACAGCTTTCAACGAAACTTTCGGGGCGTTATTCAAAATGGCGCGGGTACCGACACGCGAAATGGCGGTGTTGACGAAATTGGAATATCCCGAGCACAAAAAACGTTAGATATTCTGTTACTGCGTGGCAGTCTCAAAAGGTTATTATTTTTTATTCCAGTTAGGAACCTCGGCACGAGGGGGGATGCGTTGCGTTGCGTACCGTGTATTGTAATGCCTACACGGCTACTTCGTAAAATGTACCGAAACGTAATCATAAAAATTTAAAAAGAACCCCTTATTTATCCCTAGTATTAGTTAATTAAATTTTTAGAAAAGTCAGATAAAAAATAATGGATCCATCATTCTAAACTTAGACTTTCTTTAAAAATTGGACTAAACGTTTTAATAGACATACACAACACAGGACGTTGACAAAATTACCTGTGAGGAAGATCTAGGTGAGACAGGCGAAGTCGGAGTCCTCGGAGAAGGCGGATCAGCTCTGTGTTCTGCCAGCACTCTGTGCTCATTCTTGGACCCTACCACGGAATTCTTAACACGCTCCATTTGTGCATGAATCGCTTTCCGAGAAATCACTTTAACTTTCTCATCTTTAGTACCACCGTCGGCAAGCTTCCTCATCAGTCTGGCTGTAGCAGCGACAGAATGCTGCTGCGTGTCAGAATTGGTTCTGGCAAGTCTGGTAGCTGGCCGGGGAACTGGCGTCGATCCTCCAGTACTGCTTCGTGTACTTTCATTTCTATTGAAAGGAGCTACGTCGTGTTCTGTGTCTGAATCAGCGGCCAAATAACCACCACCGCCGACGGAAGATACTCCAGTCCGGAGGAGGTTCTCGTGTTCAGCATATCGGACTCTTTCATCGACAGCCACGTTCCCGTTCTGTGCTCTTTCTAATCCTCGTTCCATTTCACCAATTTGTCTTTCTAATTTGCGGAGAACTTCGTCAGAAGGCGGCGTTGATGCATTATCATCCGGCGGTTCCGGAGTTTGGAATGATTTCAAGTGTATCGGATGTGCTCTGCTGATTTCTAGACGTTTGGGAGCTATTCCGGTCGAAGTTATTTCATACTGAGTTCTTTGTGTTGTTGGGGTTCTCTCTAACATGGCGAGAGAAACGGGCGAAGGTGGCGGCGCCCCGTTCACAGCCGGTTCTGGATTGTCGGGAGCCGGCGACACCCTAGGGGCGCGGAAGCTTTTCCGCATGAAGTCCTCGCGGGTCAGTTTCCTCTCCATTCTCAATGACACATATGTCACTCTCATTCACTAATTACATACAGTGTACCATTATATTCACACTAACATATCACAGTTGCGCTTCGATCATTGATCCTTCAGCTGAAAAGTTTAACATTAGTTATAATCGCTCACGCTTGCGTATTTTGAGTCATCTTGCGATAAGTCGCCACAAGAACGTGATAGATTATAATCAGGGTTTGGTCTAAGCGATAATTTCACCGTATCAATTCCTACAAATGGCTAGCGGCTCGATACAATCTGACCTTGTCCTGTACAAACCGTGCTAGGTGCCAGTCCACCCTTAATTGGACTTGCGTTCATTGAATGACGTCAAACAGACCACATCTAAAATTCAAACAGGCTGACGTACAAGCGGTTACTATTTTTAGCGATAATGCCGTTTCTACCAAGATAAGCTATCATTTTATGATAAAAATAATATTACCTAAATCAATCGCGAGCTTGATGGTGATTGATAATTACTAGAACGTCCATACGGACGGAAGTTATTGATCCAGTACCTAATTGGAATCTTACAAAAAGAAGAAGCATCAAATGCTTTTAACTATCCATATCTATTTGAATACCAACGAATTATAGCATTAAAAAAACAAGTAATTGATTTGCCAAACTGAGTAATATGAGAACGTCTTCTACACAAGCACAAGGTAATGCATTGAAGTCAAAAGTGTGCCCGCCTATTGTTTTCCAATGTGTTTTCTACTCCTGTATTATGAGAACTGAAGACGCGCTACAAAAAAATGTCTAGTCTCATAACTCCATATATTATTATGTAGGAACGGAGTAAAAAGAAGATAAGTTGAACGTGGTCGTCTGCGGAAGCTCGAAGACCGAGACTGGAGTAGATTATTGAATCTGAAAAGAAAGAGACAAAACTGTTGAGTCAAAGCTAATACCTATGACCGTTCACCATTTCCCAATTCCGTAGCACATAAAGCTCTCGCAGCAAACATAGATGAATCTGAAAGAGACAAACGTACCACCACCATTATACACCTGGATAAATATAACCGTAGGAACAATAAGCGAGACGACACAAAACATTGTAAAGACATGAAAATTTTAAGGACAATATAAAATTCACAATCGTCATAATAAAAAAAAACAAATTAGTTAATTTTATTTTATTACCGTTAGAGGTAACTGGTTTGGAATATTTTAAAAAGGATTATATCATTTCAAAAATATGAGAGCAGGAAAAATTAACAGACCGCATATGAACGCTTTCATTACCTTTATATCAAAATGTTTCAAGTAATTGTGAATACTGTGAAGTAATATTCTAAAAAAGTGACTTAGTTAACAATTTGATTCATATAAGAGGTTATCCATGAAAGATCTTGGGCAAGCCTTGAAAGTCATGATATTGAAACAGATGGCGCGTGCAACATGACTCACGAACTTATGATGGTTTTGAAGTACTGTTGCAAATCAAAGACGCAACACACTGTGTCTAATAGTTGCAAGAAAGAAAATGTGTAAGCACACACTTCCTTGATCAATGATCTTTAAGTACACTACGTAACACATAATGCTTTCGATTGTTTATTATAATAACTTAATTTTTTTCCTTAATTATCTTTAACACAATATTGTTCTTTACATAAACAGATATTACAAAAATTTTCTTTCAAATACGAATATCGATCGAAGTTGATTTTCTATATCCCATAATACTCCCATTTCCTCCTTTGTCGTTGAAAGGCTTATCTTAATTACCAACAACATGTGACATAAGCCTTGTAAATAAGGGCAAAGTTATCCGAGATCGAAACAGGAAGTTAGTTAACCATTAGATAAAACGTATGGACACGTGACCTTTAAAGATCCGACGCAAATCCTTAGAGATGAAACTACATTTAGGAAGGTTCGGTTTTATCGAAACTTATCCATTCATTATCCATTTCAAACGAAAAGAAGGCCTCTAGGATGTGGCGATTTTGACTTTAAATAACGAAGGTATCAGGAAGGTATTAGGAAGCAAAATGTTTAGTACTTATAGTTTACACATACAACTTGGGTAACTTATATCAAATAAATAAATAGCCTTTATAATAATAATAATTGAAGTGGGAAGGCGCTTTGAAATTCACTGTTTCAGATAAATCTTTAAAAATCTTCTGTTGTCACTCAATAATACTACATTCAAAGTGTATGTGTGATAGATACGCCTGTATCGTAAATGTCAACCTTTTGCGGACAATTCGTGAATACACGCCACGAAAATACAATCATTTCGTTTCATTGAGCTAATTTCATTTGTAGGTAAACAAAACATTTCGTTTGGCATAATGCAGATGCTATTTGCGTGCGGGCCGTAAATAGCTGCTTTAAAAATAGGTGCCATTAATTCCCTTCTATTTTTAACTATACGTGTTGAGTCAAACTTCTCGCGAATTCGGAATCGCTAGATCATCTTTTTGAATCACCTTGTTGTGATCTTTTGACTCGGAAACGTGTGTTTTAAATAAGCAGGCATTTCCTTTAGTATTAACACATTATATTATATTAGTTTTGTTTTAGGTGTTTCAAAATATACATGAAAGGACAACTAATAATTACTTATGGTTATTATTTTGCTTTCTTTTTTATGAGGTTAATTAATCCTTTACAAGTCACACAAACAGAATTTCTTTGGAAAATATTAATTACGGACTTCTTTTTGAATTACTCCGTGTATCGAGTTGTTAACTGCATTTAATTATACCTCCTCATTTATGATTATGACACAAGTTGTCTCAGATTGCAGTTCTTGAAACAACTGTACGTGACCCAACTCGCTTTGCAACTGCGTAAGTTTTAATGCTATTGTTATAAGGTTTAAATTAGTTGGATTTAATTTACATCGTGCCTGAGATATAACCGCAAGCTTCCGCTATTTTACAAGTATCTCCTTGCATTAAAGATGTTGTTGAAGACTTGTCATTGATAGATTAAACGGCAAAAACAGACGGTGAATGTTAAGGACGTGAGGGAGGATTTTTTGCTTCCATTTATATCATAAAACGAATCAACAAAAGCATATTTAGGAAACGATACTGACGGGAACGGTCATTTCGGTATTAGGTATTTTTGGGAAACGGATATCAAGCTAAACCTATCTTTTGGGACAAGCACATTTTGGGAAACACTTATATCGGGAAACGGATTTTTTGAGAAAAGGTGGTGACGGAAACTGATGTTTTGGGAACATGTGTTTTGGAAAACGGACAGAACGTTCCGAAAGGTCAATTTCTTTTGTTTGGAGCCACCAAAGGATGGCTGGCCAGGCCGAGCCCCAGACTGTACCAGAGATGAGAGAGACATATCTGAAAATTCCTTAAATATTAAGTAAAAATTTGTATGACTTAGCAAAAGACTGTAAAAGCAGCGAAATTAAAAAGATATTGCATTCATTTCAAACTCGAAACTAAAACGTAGTGATTACTTTCCTCTATGCTCGAAACTACCAAAAAGACCTTTTTAAATGGATTTTACGGCCGTGGCGTCTTTTTGGGACAAAAGGCGATCTTCCATTAGTTTGGACGGAACCGATGTTCCGATACAAGATATTGATACCTTTATACATAATCATATGATTATACTGCTCAAAACGAATGATATTAAATAGACATATGAAGCAAGTGGCACTTTTAACGTATTTAAGAAGAAACTTGCTCAATATATTATCAGTACGCAATAATTAAGGATGTGCATTGAATTGTTAAATTGTACCTACTATAGATTAATTAACTTTACTCAGCTTTGTTGTAAGTACCTATCTAATCAGGGGGCTAATTGTCTAATTTCAAAATCTATCGCAATCGCTTTCATTTGACAGATGGATGTGACACATTGCTGCATTTCTTTGGTAAGTTTTTATTTATGCCAAAAAGAAGCATCAATGTGTTACATCTTGAAAGCGATTGCGATAGATTTTGAAATTAGACAATAGAAGGGCTGTTTTGCTTTAGCGACCACGAACTATTTTAGTCTTTATATTTATAATGTTCTCATGTAAGTGACAATGCTATGTCTTTATAAGAATAAAGTTCTTTAAACATATCTTTCAGTTACGGTAACTATCTACTTATTATTTTGCCGTGCGCATTCGCGAGTCTGATATTTTTATAAGAATCGTGCTTGGACTTAGATTACTTGGTTATAATATAATGTTATTGCTCAAAACATTGTTCGATACTAGTGATATTACTCACTTATTTTTAGTACGAATAGGTATATTCTGTTATATTGCTGGAATGATTCGATGCCTAGTGTTTTGTACAGCATCAGTACTTACTGGTAATGAGGGCTTTTCAAAATGACAAAATACTGTCGACTTGCCACCTTTTTTTGAAGGTATAATAGTATTTCTTTCAAAACATTGCAATTTAGACAGTTAAGTAATATCACAGCATATAATATTACTATATGAAAATGGGCCATTTCGTTTCTGGAGGACTCCTTTGTTTGGAAGTCAATCGGTTAAAAAGACGTAAAAGCGCAGATGTTTGACTGTCTCATAAATTATGGCGAGATCTACTAAATCTGCCGAATGGTAGGCAAACTTTTAAGTGGAAGATTGATGTCGCAACTGAAGCCCACGCGAATTCTCGGCCATTTAAAAAGCGTTTAAAAAGTCCAAAAAAGGTATAACGTTGGGTAGTTTTTGCGGTGCCTCTGACCGGTTTTTGGCCGCAAATGTCGGTGCCACAGAGATGCTGCATTTCATTATAACGTAATACATTAACGACGACGCTTCTTGACTCATAGAGCAAAGGTTTTGAGTTTTATCAACAAACTTGCATAACTACATATATAGACATCATTACCAATAACGTAACATTGTCATCATTTATATTAATTATAATATCATCAATCTCTATGATCGCTAACACTAAAACATACTATCAAGATATTAAATACTGGCAAACCATGATAGTATTGCTTATAAGTGTCGAATCGCATCGTTGCCACTAACTTGGCGTAAATTAAAAAGGAAAATCAGCTCTGGTTTCGATCTGGTTTTTATCGATCAATGAAGGGACGTAAAATCGATTTAACTTGGCTTGAAGCCCTTGACTTTCTTCACTGCAAGCATATAATGGGATTCAGAACATTTTAAGATAATAAACGCTTAGATTTATATTACCAAACCTTAAATGAAAACGACCTAACATTTCTCTTACAGTATTTGAAGTATTCGAACCGGCTCTAATAATGGGAAGCACCGCAATATGACTCATCCCAATCTCCATCACGCGATGTTTGATACAAACGTTTGATCCAACATTGCTATAGAACGTCGGCGCGTTGGCCGAGATTGGCGTGTTGGTCATGATGACAGCGTGAGCACAGAATATATAATAGTACGTGAGCTTGGGAAGTAACGAATCCATCACGTGAAGCTAGGCGACCCCCGTCAACACGGTCGATGCTTTCGTCACAGAATGTGGGGTGCAAGTTGTGAGAATAAACGGTGGGTTAGGTAATTGCGAATATCTTTTGTACAACAATAGTACTAGAACTCTTTTAGCGAGCAGGAAAAGTGGTATCCATTTCCTGATACAACTATTACATAAGTACTTATTACTATCTAAAAAAAAGTCAGATATCCCATAAGCAATATACCATAGTGTATGGTTAATTTGATGGACATTTCGTTGTTGTCATGGTGTTCTATCCTCATACAAAGGTTCAACAACTCATGAAGTTAATGAACCGCTATGCACTTGTGACATGGAACTCAAAGAGGCTGCGCGCGCGCAATGCCGTCGAAGCGTGACTCACGAGCATCGAACCGAGAGCACGCTCTGTCTCGCTCTAAACCAGTATTCGGTGTTGCCATCTCGCTCACCAGCCTACGGTTAAGGCCTCACAATCATTCCGATACGCGAATTTCGATTAGATTAAAAAAGTTTCTATTTTGTTGTAATGAATCACAACATTAAAACGCTCGAAACAGAATTTAAATGAATACAACGGACCGACACATTTGAGAATAGGTCATTTGTCCGACTTTTTTGTAGTCATTGTCGGTTTATTGTAATTAGTACACACACAATGTATGCCGGTGCTCTATAAAAGTGACAGGAAATTTCACACAGCCAACATCATTATGCTTATTTAACCTACATTGTCTTGTCTGCAGCGCATTTGACCCACGGGTCTAATTGCGTTGCCTCGGACAAAATTATTCATACGTTCAGTTTTTCATTTTTGAGTTTTACTACAATCTGACTATATTATTAACAGTTCTTATAATCAGGTTTTAGATGTTGCGTTGAACAAAACGTGTATTCATCGTAGCTCGTGATTAATTTCCCTTTAGCATTAATAAATTGTATCCAAATTATCGCAACGCATTCGGGGTGGATGTCAATGCGGCCTCGCAGCCAACAATCGTGATTTAGCCACTTTCCAAACGATTTTCTAAGTGACGTGGCAGTATTCACCCCGCTGCATCATCCGGTTCGATAAGGGTGAAAATATTGATGTTAAACACGTTTCTATGACTATGAAGGATTTTCACGTCGACCCTATTTGACTGATGGTGAAATTTAATATACGTATTCAAAATTCTGTTGTCATCGTTGGTGCAAAACAAACTTCAAAACCTGGTGTAGAGGAAGTAAATGTATTCACTTGAGATTGACAAGTTTTGTTAGAAGCAACAAAACATCTCTGTGACGTAACAAACGTTGTGTGGGACGCGCAACCGAGTGTGATGGTGAAAGTTTGACGACATCGCCTCGAGCCAAAAAGTCAAATTACATATTGAGTAACAAACACGCATGGCGATACTAAAATCTATCATAACATAACAAATACGATGTTAAAAAATAGTTATCTCGGAACATAACATAATTCAAGGGAACTGCATGTTTAAAATATAAATTAGTGTACCACAGGGAAGCAAACTCGGTCTCAAATTATTTAAGTAAAGATAACCGTCGGTACATGATAAACGTAACAGAGAGAACCCATTATTTGACATGCTTTTGGCTAATAGAAATAACTGATACAAATTGTTTTGACAAGTGAAATAACAACGGCAATGAACAAAGTTAAACCGACGGCTTCTCAGGTCGTTATAATAATTCCTCCCCCGTTTGAAATAGTATTAGCTGTTCCCCTAATTGCCGGCTATTAAATAGATCTGTCGACTATTCTCTCGAGGAAAATACTGTAATTCTACCTTCCCGGAATCAGTTATGATCTCGACTTGATTTTTTCTTCAAGAGACTTGTCTCTTAGGTTATGGTTAGGTTATTTATTAGGTTTCATTAATAGATGCTAATTACAAAAAGTGGACAACAAATCGACAAGATAATAATGATTGTCGATACATGACTGAAAATAATATTAGTATAGGTACTTAATAATGAAGACTGAATCTTTTAAACTAATAAATAATAGTATATAAGACATTTCATTTAAAAGCCTTCTTGACCAATCCCTATGCGTAGGAGTTTTGCACGTAGGCGAATAATGTTGTACTCTCAGCCCATTATAATAAAGTTTAAAATCTATAGTAAACATTTACAAAATTACTCACAGAGTAGGTAATGTTGACATTCAACGTATCACAACGCAAATACTGATGTAACTTTTCGAAGTAAACTTACTCACTATATTCCAAAATTCTCATCATTTAAAATTTCCCATTAGATACTGTATAGATACTTAAATCATAATTTTCCAATAAAGATTTCGCAGCGACTGAACCTGAACAGGTATTGTAGTGAATTCACAATTAGAAAGAGAAATAATTAAAAAACTGTGACTACAAAAAGTGGTCTCGTCTAATAGAAAGTCGTCTGGCCGCTGGTTTCCATCAAAACTTGCCATCAAGTTGAACTGATAGTGAAATCTTAATGTACAGCCTGGCAAATTCAATCGGCATATCAAACGTTACTAACAGTGCTAAATACAATCTTATCTCAATTCGATAAAGCCGAAATTAAGTTTAAACAATAGTTATTTTCGCATTACGATTATCACTTGCAGTGGCATTATAATTAACACGTCTTCGCCATGTTTTGCATGTCACTTTTTACAGCAATAAATTATTATTGATTCTGATTGCAGTCACCACGTTATTATAATAATTAGTCTCATACGGATAATGCTAATTCAATTTAACGTTTGTTTGTATAGCATTTTATTCAATTTATTACTATATTTATTACTGTACTGAAAGTCGTCATGGATCGTTTAATTCATCAACGCCCGAGCGGCCGAATGCGGCGGGATAACAATGGAATATCTATTGTGTCTCATTTTACGGGCCTTGATGGGTTAAATCAAGTCTTGCAATGGTTACACATCACAGGAATATAACCAAAAAATTGTTTGCCCAGTGATCTACACATTCTAGTAATCTATGTATAGATTTTACTTTAGAAAGACATTTTATTTAAAAATAAATGACCAACAGGAGAGCTAAGCTAAATATCGCCCACCTTGTTGATGAACATGAACTTGCATCATCATGAGCGACACAAATTGCACCGTTAACCCTGAGTGGGAGGGTCAAAAATCGAGTGGCAGCACAATGTAGGCTAATTGACAGGGTTGGACTGTCAACTTACTAAAAGCCAAGATATGGCATGTAGAACTTTGAAGATTGTAGATAGAACATAACTTTACACAAATTATGTTTCTTCTATAAAACGATAGGACGCACATTCTTAATAAAACACATATTATGGTGAAGTCAGGTATCACACTCATATCCAAATCTATGTGACCAGATATTTTTCATATCTTCCTATTCAGTTTTGTACTCTACCAACTCCTTAAGTATTTTCCACCTCTCCCCGTTCAGTTTTGAACTTCAGCAATTCACCAATAATCGCTTTTCACGTGATGCTCATCTATTGTTACAATTCTTTATTATAATGTTTGCCATAAATGCGATCGTTTCCAAATATCTATGTCACCACACCAGCTCTAAATATTTTCCATAACTCTGTATTCAGTTTTGCACTCTACCCAGTTGGCAATAATCTAATTCTTCATTACTAGCTTGCAACAAATTCTATCAATTACCAATTTATCTGTCACCTTTAAATTTTTTCCATATAATTCTATTCAGTTTTGTACTCTACCGAGTTCGCAATAATATCTATTTTCGCCTGTCATCCACCAATAGTTTGGGCAACAATTAATCTGGTCTACATGAGCGCGCACCGTTACGAGACCGTTAACTGTGGCCGTCTGCTCTGGTAACCTGCACTTAAGAAGTTCCTCAAGTTACTTGGTTGTAGTTAAGGATTACGTGTCATCAATATAAAGTTTATGAAGTATGATATAATGTATGCATTTGTAACGAATTTAAACCAAAGGATCTTAAAATTTGCTTAGGCTTAGAGACAAACCGCCTTAGGCAGCTGTAGATCGTGACCTAAAATAAACATTTTGGAATAAGGGGTGAAATGTTTTGGGTACAGATTTGGCATTCAAAGTGACACTCTATTTGAAATGTTACTTTTTACCAAACCAGATTTTAAAAACATTTTAATTACCAACGGCTAGCTAGAGAAAGGAGAGCTGAATGGTAAAGAATCACTACAATTTGAATTCCAATAGGATTTCATTTTGCATGAAATTAATTTGTCGTTAATTTATACAATTCTCATTCAGATCACAATGACCCGGATTTCATAAATTGCATTATGTCTGATAACTCATTACCATTAGCAATCGAAATTTCGTTGCCTTTCAATATACGACATATTCATCTAGAATAATCCAGTTTTGCAGGTTTCCGGATAAGTTTTAATTTAATTTCTTCATAAATATTTGCAAATTTCTCTTTCATAGTTATTTTAAACCAGAAAAAATTATTTGTAAACTGTCTATTCAATATTTGCATTCATGAACTGCCTGCCAATGAATGAACGCCACCATACCACCTAGCATAAATATCCCGATTCGGCTGCACAGCGCACTATCACTTTATCAGGCCGCCGTTATCAGCCGTTGATAAGGTGATAACAAGCCCGGCCCGTTTGTCTTGTGCGACCGGAGTTTAATTATCACCAAAGTATTACTTGATGTTCTTGAGCTAGCTTTCGACTTTGGTATTAAATTTACCTGTAAGTTTGTTTATTTAGTTCGCGAACTAACTAAACTAAGACCAATGCTTCGTATTTGAAGTTATAAAAACGATAGATAAAGTCAAAATCAAAATATGCCCTTTTCCAATAGAGCTGAGCCAAACGAGGCAAAGTCAAAATCAAAATATGCCCTTTTCCAATAGAGCTGAGCCAAGTGAGGCTAAGAAAATGAAGTAAGTATATTAGCACAGAATACACAATATTACAAGATATTAGTTGAATTTTTTCTCGCACACCACAAGGTATAGTTTCCTTACATAGAAAATGCAGTCATAAAATGGAAAATCAATATATAATTATTAATATTTCATTACACTCTTCAATCTCGCTATCGCCTTGAAGTACATATTTAATACCTGTCGATTGTGTAATCAAGGTCGTATCATATAGATATATAGATAGACGAAGCGTCTGTCTAATGCTAAAAACACAAATATAAGATATTTAATGCAAAACAGACTTTAACACTTTAACATAAGATACACAACATAAGTGAAACTATATGACATTAATGGATATGACACGAAAATCTCGTAATAGACAAATGGAGTTGACATGTGTAGTGTACACCTTAATCGTGTTTTAATCTCTGTATAAAAGCTTGTCAAAGACACATTTCTTGCTTAGCGACGCAAAAAAACTTATTTAGAATCACTCAACATGGGCACTGTAACTGATTTTTATATTTTCGCAAACTCATCGTCATAAATGCTACGTCATTGACTCAAAGTAAAAGTTTCTTTCTTTACATATTTCTGTCAAAAAAAACACGACTGCCCTGCCAAAAACGAACTTAAAAGTTAAATAACAATGTCATTGCAGTCGGGGGGGCTTCTTTGATTAAAAATTATTCCACAAAATGGTCCCCGACTGCAATGACAATTGTTATTTTACTTTTTAGTTCGTTTTTACCAGGGCAGTCGCGTTTTTTTTGTCAGTTTTTAACACAATCTCGTAATTCAGATCTGAAGGGGTTAAATATTCACAAAAAGTCGTTTTTCTAACTCGACAAAACTGTGTCATGTCATAAACATTAAAAAATTGGGTTATTAACTAACATATTTTATACAATACTAAATTATACATTAAAAAAATTCGACTCGCACCTGATCATCTCATTTTATTCTCAATTTTTGGAATTCAACCCGCGACCTTTTGAAGTCCGGTCAGCTCTGACCGACATTACACACTCTGTTTTCTTGGGCAGTCGTGTAAAAAGAAAATTATGATACTGCAATCATAGTAAATATATAAGTCTAGAACTGCATTTGATTCTTGAAGTGATAAATATAAAGTTTCGTTCAGAAGAATACTAAGAACTATGAGAACGCTTGAAAATAATTTCGAAACTCATTGATGCAAATAAACTAACCACTTTGATGTCAGTTACGTGGCAAATGCATTATACTGGTTCGTTTCTGAGCCTCCGGCACATAATGAGATTCGTTTAATATAAATTCAGCAAGGCGCGGTCACATTTTGTCCATACAAATATTTAACTCGTAGTTATCCAGACATAATTTGTTAACAAGACCTTTAGAAACATGAAAATACTCCTAGCGAAGCAGTTTATAAAATATATTAACAAGGAGTAAATTTATTGAATTTAATAGTGACTACTAATAAGGGAGCTTGAAAATAGCTCTAACTAAACATTGATAACAAAAAAGTCTAGAAACTATTTATGACATCATTTAAAGCAACTTTTTAAATTACGACTACTATTAATAGATAAGACAGCTCTTTTAATAAATAAAAGAGAAAACCAATGTTGTACGTATCCACTTGAAAAGAATAAGATCCAACAAATCCACTGAGGTGAGCCTAAAACACATAAATTAACATTGTCATTTGAATCTAAATCCAAAACTCATGCTAATTAAGTGAAGTTTACTTTAACCTGAGTAATACCAGAGTAAGCAAACACGTGTGGTAATACTATACTATGCTCAGTTTCCCCGTGGTTTAGGAATACGTTTGCCTTCCATAATAAAGGTGTGCAACTGTTTGCCTGTTTGTCGTCAAACTAGCTCAAGTACGACCGGTGTTAGACGCCTTTGTTTGATTTATGTACAAGGAATAATGATTGTTAGTAATTAATAGGTTTTAACTAACGAAGACAATTAAAGCACAAAATTTGCTTCAAAGTGATGGGCATTAGTGTAATACTACCGATTGTAGTCATTGTAGTTCACGTGATCATTTTATTTCCATTGCCATAAGCATAATATAAAATCAAAGTTAAATAATTCGCTTTTAAAATAGACTTAACAAACGCAGTTGTTAACACGTGGTATACATAATTTTAACCTTTAATTATAACTGTGCATGCGTCAACACAAAATAGCTTCAACCTTCACTGTAACTGGCGTATAGTTAGTTATAATAAAAAGTGGATTGACACTTACTGTTAAGGGTATCTGTGTTAAGGTTAAGATTAAACTTACTTTCAGAGGAAGGCTTGCTATTAACATAAATCAGTATAAATTTAACCTGCTACATCAAACGAATATAAAACACACGAGTCTCATAAATTCTTAGAAATTCATTCACAATTACTGGGAGCAACGATGGGCATAAACAAAAACGTGAAACCAGATGTTATCTTCTCACGTACGAATATTTCATCCAAATGCTGAGATGATTAATTAAACGGCTGAACTGATAAAATCGAAAACTTTTTGCTGCTGTAAAATGTCACGATGACAATGGAGTAAGCTTCTGGTGTTAATGATTATTTTTCGTCACATCATTCATTCACAAGCAAAGCAAAAAAATGACGTGATTGTATTGTAATGTTTAAATTTTATACATATCAAATTATGGTTAATCCCAATTAAGTAGGTAAGTACCAAGAAAACGGCGAGCAAGGACTGGGAGGAGAGAAGATTATATTAAAGAAATTTTTAATGGAAAGAAGTGCTGTCTGCCTATCCCTACCGGAAAAAAATCGTGAAGGCACATAAGTACCGCGATATGTACTTATATACGAGCTTCTTTTCCAAGCTTAACAAACCTATACATGCAACACAGAAATGGCAACAATTTCAGACACGTTTCCCGAAATTTAATTTCAAACTCGTATTCAGTTTCAGTTCGTTGGAGACAAACAAGGCCAATTCCGTATGTGGAGAGAGCGTTATGTAACATCATTTTTTTGCCACGGATTTTTGTTCACAATCCTAACGACATTACCATTTAAGTTCGGTAATGACTTTGGGATACTATTTTGTAGAAAACTAAATGAAGCTGACAAAAAGAATTTGAATATTTTGAAAGCAAAAGGTGAAATTATGAGGTGAAAGAAAAACCAGTTTTAAAATGTATTGTTAAATAAACCAACTGGAAATCTAAAGGATTTTAAAAGAAATTATCTACACACAATAGGCGATGACATCACTTTGAGATATGCGGGCAACGTTATCGACTATCGTCCTTAGATAACGATAACCGATCCTTAGTCGATACGATAACTGGAACAAGTACATTATTATCGCTAAATATCACCAATAAGAACGTCGGCGGATAAAAATTGTTCGTTAATTGGAAATCTATTTAATATAATTGAAAGAAACAAAACGAAACCAATGAAATTTCATTCATAATAAATAATGTAACTTGCAAAACTAAA
Organism: Catoptria pinella; assembly: GCA_963556745.1. Classification (NCBI taxonomy): domain Eukaryota; kingdom Metazoa; phylum Arthropoda; class Insecta; order Lepidoptera; family Crambidae; genus Catoptria; species Catoptria pinella. The sequence continues at coordinate 6,214,205 of OY750782.1, read as the reverse complement.
CTTAAATATTATATGACTACACACACTGTATTAAATAAACAGCTGTACGCAACAATAAAAACAGAGAGCTTTGTAATTAGGCAAAATCATACATTATACATATCTCAGTCTAAATGTCTCATTGCCAAATCCGAGAGGTTCTTACTCCCACACTTTCCTATTACGAAAGAAGCCATAGAAAGTTTCTATTAGCTCTGAAATATAATGCTCAGTTCAATCCCAAACGTTTGGGAGTGTACGTTTTGCTTTTATTAAATTTTTTATGTCTTTAGATTCTTTTATTGTTCATGATAGTGGTTTGACGTCAATGTGTGAAACTTAGTTGCAGTTGAGTCATGTTTCTTTGCGGCGGTATTCATGTTACATTTGATATACTATTTATGTTGGTTCACATGTCAACTTGCACGTTTTACAGATGTTAATAATACTATTATTGCACTATTCTATTATCATCTTCTGTAGAAGTTAAGTTAATAAATTGATAGCAAATATCTCAATAAGTATCTAACAAGCAGGTTGCAATAAGTTTACTTTACACAATAAAAGTTAACTATGTAGTGCCTGATAAATAACTTATAGAGATTTTATCAATGAAAATATTTACAATTCATACGAAAAGCATTTGCTTCCACATGGTAAGTTTCCGCAGTAAAAAAGTAGATACGATATGATCAAAAAGTATATTATGATCAACGATGCAGAACTAACACAAGACAATAAAGAATCGGATGCGAAAGAACAAAAACATGATGATGTAAAATAATTAGAAACCGACAATACAACACCGAATATGATCGTGAAACAGGCTGGCAAGAACAATGCCGAATCGGTACAGTATTAACCCAAACTTGATTCGGACAGACCTTGACTATATAAAAAGGCTTGACAGCGTAAGTTTTAAGTTGTCAGCGGAGACGGACAATTATAATTGATGAAGCCTGATGACTGCAAAGTCTTCGGAATTATTACTGCATTAGGGTAGTCAAGTGCATTTTCTGGGTCGCAGAAAATTAGTATACGTGACTGAACAACGGCGATTATCTTTCGAAATTGTCTTGTCCTCTTTTCTTCACCTCAATAAAACGTCTTTGACTTCAGACAATTTTAACACCAATTTCTCTACAGCCGACCAGCCGATGTTTTTATTGTTGTAGTCAATGTCTTTCACGAAGTAGCCGTGAGTCTGTAACTTGGTTCCGTTTTTATAATCGCAGTTGAATTGTCTGTTGCAACTCCGGAAATCAAGGTCCAGTTGCCACCGTTTCACTTGGCCTGAACAAAACCTTCTAACCACTGGAAACGACGATCTATCAAGCATAACAATAATTGCTGCTTTGCACACTGACTTGTTATAGTAAACAGATTTTATCTTTCAGTCTTTTTTCAATATGCAGTACTATCTTGTCGAGTTGTTTTATCTTCATATATGCCACATGTCAGCTCAAGGTTATGTCAACATTGCTAATTAAGATCCTATACAAAACCAGAAGTGGAGTACATTTAGTAGGTATGTGATTCGAAAGTTGATTAAGGTTATATATACAAGCGAACAATTAAATGCAATCAATCTTTATGTTACTAATGGTAGAGAGAAACGACAATCAAACAAGAAATCAAAACATGATTGAAGCGGTATTAGGGTCAATAGATACGAGGATAAGGGTAATAAAACGTCAACCTGTTTGAATGACAACCTGAAAGAGGCGACTAGTCTTAAGCTCTAGAAAATACAGAACAATGTGAGATATCATAGCAAATGTCTTCGTGATTCTTGTTCAAACAAATTTTACCCGTCCAAGGTAAGTGAACTTTCCACGGCGCTAAATCTTAGCAAAGCCACTATTACACAGTCACTGTAGATCCACAAGTTATTAACCGAATCATCGGAGCGCGACACAACGGTATCGGTACGATCCGGGCATAGATAGCCTTCCTCGCTCACATCAAATATGCTGAAATCCTTTGCACTTGTTCACATACATGCTTCACGTTAATGTATCACATCACTGAGATTTTTTAAATTATCATAATAACGGATGGCAGTACGTCTGCTCCACGCGGCACCCGGGGGGAGACTGAGTTGGCGGTTGCGCTCGCGCCGCGGCTGCACGGTTATCAGCCAAGGGACGAGAGGGGTGCTAGAGAGAAAATTTCGCACGTGACGTGGAGATAAGCTTTTTTTAATTCGAGTGCTAAACAATGTGGATCTGTTATGCCAGCAAGTTAAGTAGATAGATTTCAGGATAACATTTCCCTTCTCAATATTATGTTTAATGCTGTTCGGGTACACACACATGTTCAGTATATTGTTTATAATTCGAAATTTGTAAATAAACAGGTTAAAATGATTGTATTAGAGTTAGACATTGTAGCTAAATGTCAGGTGCTCCCCACACCTGATGCCAAACCGGCTCCAGAAGCATCACTTCCTGTCGCTTTGAGCCCCTTTTAGCACACGTCCTGTGTTTATACGTATTAGCCGAATTGGAAGTGGATTATTTTGTTTTAAACTTAATGTTTGTTTTAAAATTTCATAAAAGCAGCTAATCTTTTAATAGTTGTAATAGAAAACAAAGATCGGTATGCCTTTGGCATAAAATAATTTGAGATAAAGATACTAAGTCTGGTAAAATTCGTTAATGAAGCCATATCGTATCTCCACTATTTACACTAAATCATTTTAATGTTACACTAATATCCCATAAATAATCACTGTAAGCTATGTATTATAAAATGGTGTATCAAAATATAGTCAAAAGGCAACAATTTACAGCCGATACAAAAACTGAAAACCTATGTTATTTTTGTTCAACAGTAAAAAATATAATGCAGCGAAAAACAGTATAATTCCGTTTTTTACAGTATAAGTAGTTGGCAACCGCAGGTGCAGTGCAGCAGGTGACTCACCGGCGATGCCCGTGGGCCGTGAAATGACTTGCACTAGTGTGTAGTCTCATCTCATCACAGTGAAAACTCATTGTTCTGCACTATATCGTTCGGCTGATACTCTTCCCGTTTCTGTTGCGCAAAAACTGTGACATCGCTGTTGACAACATCGTCCGCGGTCGACCGGTTACTGGTAGGCTCTGGTACGGTACGGCTGTTTTGGGGAAATTCCGGATACCTTATTTGACAGATAATTTAATAAAAAATATGTTCCATTTATAGGGTGCCAGCTAACTAAAATCTATGGAGGTGTAATAGCAAACAAATATTGCTCAAAAATGGCGAACCGGGCTAAAAAATTACAACTCGCACAGCCTTTAGTCGGGCCAGCCTCGCGCCCGGTGACAGACGTTAGCGTTCTTTACAATAATTACAGTTTGTATTGTAAAGAAAAGAGAGTTTATTAGAAATGACGTTCTTTTAGTCAAATGGTGTAAAAGACGCAAAGAAGGCAGTAAAAAGATGCAGAAATAAGAATTGAGTGAAGATTGTTTACCAAATAAGACAAAGTAAGGATAAACAGACTATAGGTACAATAAATTCTTCTGTTTGAAGGACCATTTATCATCCCATGTGCGTAAACAAACGAGCACAGCTGACAAGTGTCACGGTAGTTTCATTATTGATTTTCGACATTACCCGGAAGCAGTCCTGGGGTTTTCGACTACTCTTGCACGAAGGGAATAGTATTCCATAGGGATACCGTACAACAGCTAATGAGGATTACTATTTATACTTGAATCCCGAATATTGAACGCTCGAATTACGAATGAGAATATAAATAAACAGCCTTGCATCATCTATACACACAGTTCTTCTGTACTCGTTAGAAATGAAATTCAGTGTTAAGTAGCGATATGAAACAGCATCGCAATCATAGTAATTTTATTAAGGCTTCCCGCACACGAGCACCTTTTTGTGGCTGCAATTATCGCGGCGTTAATCGCGGGGATAATCACGGCGTTTTTTTGTCGCTGGCTAAGTAAACCCTTTGTCACCATTGTCAGTGTCATTTCGCGAGAGATTAGTCGCTGAGCTACTTTTTGTAGCTCGTGGTCGTTTACGTATTGAACTCAGTATGTTCTATTCTCGGCGACAAAAAATCGCTCGTGGGCGGGAAGCCTGATCCTTAACTCATAAAAGGATAAAATACTTGTCAGTCATAAAATCATTATTCATTTAAAACGCAACATTTTCTTTGTCAAATAGTAAAATACATTTTCGGAGTAGCACATACCCCAAACTCTGACCACCAACTTAACCCTTAGCAGCTCAAAATCGTATTGTTCAAAAATTGTTTGTGATATTGAACCTTGTGAATAGGTGAAGTTGGTTATTCGTCTGTTTCATTTGGCTTTTCGTTAAAGTTTAGTAAAGCTTTCTGAATCAAACTATAAACTCTGCTTAACGCCAAATGCGGCCATTTAAAATCGTTCACGAGTCAACGAACCTCAATAGTAGCGGTGGTGTATAAAGCGAAGCACGGGAGTGCGGCACAATGATAACAATTTGATGACATTAATATTTCACTGTTGAGAAAATAGTTTGACAGATTTTTCTGAATTTTGTACGCTGACTGAATTTTATTTCATTACTTTAGAGAGAACAAAAGTTTTTGCTTTAACTAGAGAGGAAAATTATCAGAAAATTGACTGCAAGCATAACAAATAAAGAAACCAAGAAAGTTAAAAGGCGTATTATCCCATGTTAAGCTAATGGAATGGATTAACCTAGATCAAATGCACTTATTTTAGTTGAAACTACCTCGGGCATGTTGTCAATAGAATAGACGTAGGTACTTACAGTGCTCCCAAAATGATAATGCGCATAGAAATCTTCGTCACTGTTCGGCAAGACGATATGTATATATAGTGGTTAAGTGCATTTTCTTCATGCATAATTTAGTAGAATTATGTGTAATAATTCGGATGTTTCCGGGAATACGACAATAAGCGAAGATCTGCATGTGCATTATTAATTTGGGAGTACTGTAAATCATGTTTTTTTTTCTATTATAGTAACAGATTTTCTTTCAAAGAGGACTCTCTGCTTCGTCAGTGACCAGCTCTGACCTCGGGCCGCCCAGTTAGTGTAATAACTAATGAACTGAATCGGCATTAGCGCAATTATCTGTAGCGGCCGCTCGGTCGCCATTGCCATTGCGGCGCGCCGTGTAACACTTCCGCGAAATTACTTTTGACATTAAAAAGTGAGGCATAGATAATGCTATTTTGGCCACTGTACTCGGAACTTTCTCCGCCTTCTATAGTTATTATTATTATTTTGGTTATATTGATCTTCGTCTTTAGTGACTTATTGCTATACAAGGTGTTACAAAAATACCCCTAATGCCGAATATGGTATATAGAGACCATCAAACTGAACAACTTTTACTATGGGGCCAACTCTGAAATCGCGAAAAATAAATCAGCTGTTTCATACATTTTGATATTTTCGATTTTAATTTTTGTATGGAACAGCTGATTTTTTTTTTCGCGATTTCAGAGTTGGTCTCATAGTAAAAGTTGATCAGTTTGATGGTCCCTATATATCATATTGGCATTAGGGGTATTTTTCTAACACCTTGTATAGTTTGGGACTTGCTATTGCATTTTCAACGTAGAAAAAGGCGGTGTTTTGCTATCATTGTCGTTCTAGGGCAGTTCTAACCTTTTCGATTTTGTTACCCATATGACCTATGTAGGGAAACATACTTTACCCCCAACTTGTGGAGAGGGGGGGGCTCACCCCACACATGCCTGGCCTGTATATACATCACACTGCTTTGTATATACACCGCACACTATACGCACCCGAAAAGAGCGCCATACCACGTACCTAGTGTAATTTTGTTTAAGTACGCAAATAATAATTAAATTTTTTACTCTATTCTATTCATTCGTACTAGGTACTAACTCGGTTACCCCCCTAAAATAGCCGTTTTACCCTCACGGGGGTAATTACCCCCAGGTTCGGGACCAATGTTCTAGGGCTATATTATTAATGAAATATAACTTACATCAACGACAACGAGCTCTGTTCAACCATTACGACGAATTTTATAACCAAATTTTTTGTCAATGTTTCCAAAAAAAGTCTGATAATACATCTTCAAGTCAATCTAATAACGTCTCATTTAATCATGCTCAAGTGTATTCTTAACTTATTCTTATCTAATTACACAATAATAGTTCTTAGTTCCTTTCAATTAAGCTCATTACCTTCCCATGGGTATAGATCATTAGGCTTGTGAATGATGTGGGCGGAATGAGGAACCTGGGCAAAAAGTTGCCATTACGCACGATTGAAGTTCAAATAGCTACTCTCATACCAAAGGCGCATAGTGAATTTGATACGCCTACACGAATTCGTGAACGCTTTTAAGAATATAATAATAACTATTTCATTTTTTATCGGAGTAATATACATTATTAAAATATATTTCAAAAACAGTGTTTTGTTTTTAGATCTGTGTTACTTCCAATAACAAAAAAAAACACAACTATACGATAATATTCAATACTCAACAATTTCAACTTTTATGGTGAATGGCTGATAATATTCAATAAAGGTTCATTAAACAATTTTGACATTGATTAACAACAACCATTTCACAGAGTGCCATTGCCATCGAAGGCCTAAGATACTATATTAAAATAAAAAAAATCTTTCAAATAAGCTCACATAATAAGCATTTTTTAATCGTCTTTTAGCTGACAAGAAAAATGGGCGCAAAAAACTTATCAGCTTTATGAGAAGGAATGATATTTACAATAGGTATGTATATCATTTCCAGACATTACATTCATATATGTTACAATTATTAACATAGATTAATAAATAAATAACATTAATGAGCTCATTTCTTAATGAATCAATTTTAGACAGATGAGTCAATAAACCAATATCTATAAATATAAATTGCATAATACCAAATAATATACTAGAAAAAATACGACTCGCACCAGATCATGTTCTCGGACGGGAATCGAACCCGCGACCTTTGGATATTTGCGGGTTCTATTCCCGTCCGAGAACATGATCTGGTGCGAGTCGTATTTTTTCTAGTATATTATTTGGTATTATATAAAAATAGCATTGTGAATGCTAAAATCTCAAAATTTTAAAAATATAAATTGCGTGATAGTAAGTAATCGATGACTGGTATTATTTAGAAAAACGCCATATCGCTTCGTCAAAAATAAAGATGGTATGAAATATTCCAGTTGCACAGCAGCGCCACAAGCGCCTAGTAGTGAAACTAATGGTTGAGCTCACCGTCAATAAAGTTCATTGAATTTATTCATAGTTTATTAGTCTACAATAGTTTAATACCTTTTCTCTTTCGAGTTTGATAAAGTACTTACATTAATTTCAATACCACTTAACTTACTAAATTCCAAGTTAAAGTACTTAACTTAATCCCTTCTTAATAATCATTATAATATATTATGGTTACCTTTCAACCCCGTTGAATAATGTGTCGTGTCGTAATACATCTTGATAAAATAATCAACTTGCTCGTAAATCTAAAAGCCGACCTAGAAGAGCAGTGGGTAAAAAGTTTTTAATTAACTCGAGAACAATTAATTGATGTACGAACCACGAAGCTGAGAAAGGAAACGAAACTGTCACAGGCTATTTCAGTAGGTACAATTTATTTATTTCTATGTCAAAATACCTACCTACTTGCAAAGGCAAACTAACGGACACACTTAAATTCCACTTTTGTTGGGTGTATTTCGTTATGTTATTATAAGGCGACTTTATAGATACCCGTTTACAACCATTAATCATTTGTAAGCAAGTACTCTAAGTAAACAAAGTAAAATACTCAACAAATAAAACTTGCTTCTGTAGTACACAAGTTGCGCCACCTAGCGGTGTTTTGTTGAACAAGAAGGTTGCAGCTACTCCGCGCGGGATGGCGCTACGAGTATACGAAGCATACGTTTTGGTAAAGCATTGTTAGCTTTCAAAATAATACTTGTCACATTTTGAGTAACTTCTTTCTTTAAGTATTTAGTCAAACATTAATTGAATTTTGATAGCAATAAGGATCTCGAGACATCACGGTAACAATAATGTGTATTGAATAGAATAAAAATACCCATAGAACAGCTCAATACAGGATTTAAAAATTGTTTCTTTTGTAAGGTAAACGTATTCGAATTAATTTGAACTCAATCTAGCCCACTGCCACTAAAGATTAAAGGCGAAGCTCCTCTACTGTTTTTATTCGGTTAAAACGCGCCGATAGAATAAAACTGAACCTTCAATAGTCCTCTCAGCGATTTCCATGCTGACTGCCGACTCGACTACGCCAAACACTTTCTAATCTTTTGTCCACACAAATAGAAGAGAGTGAACACACACCTCAATTAAATTCTCTATAAATTCTCTATAAAAACTGTTTGCTATTTCAGAACACAAGGCAGTTCCTGAAAAACTGTTTAGCTAATATCTATTGATTAAAAACGCTTTAGTTTTGATTAATCTTTTCTCACATGAAATCAAATACCTGATACAAGTTTTCCTATTTATCTAAGACCAAAAATTATTCCAGTCAGAATCACATTGATTCGATCAGAATCAGAGAACTAGGCAGGTACGGTTTGTTTTTATTAGTCTAAAATTACTAATACTTAGTCATGATAGAAATTAAACATACCCTTTTTTGGCTGAAGGAAAATAGCTTTCCCAAAATAAACAACCACGAGTTTTAAGTTTAATTAAGACCTTGTGTTCTAAATAACTTTTTTGGCATCAAAAAACATTCTGCTCACTCACTATGCGGGTAGCACTGTTTTCCTCATAGGATAAAGAAAATGGTACAGTTATATTGCCCCTGATAAGATGGACCGACGATCTGGTGAAGGTCGCCAGAAACCATTGGATGCGGGCAGCTCAGAACCGATCGTCGTGGAGATCCTTGGGGAAGACTGTGCCCCAACAGCGGCCTATACACAACATCATGCGATTGACTTGTTCATTATACATTATAGTCGAGTCGATGTTGTACTTTTCTATGGAACAGCTAATTTTTTTTTCGCGATTCCGTGGTTGGCCCCATAGTAAAAGTTGTTCATTCATTTGGTCTGAAATCCCCATTTCATTTTTAGAGATACTTAAAAATTAACAGTGTATAAGTAGTAGAGAATAATAGCTTTAAATGGCACGTGTTATTGTTCAAACATGGAAAAAAATTAAAAAATTGCCGAATAAAACAAGTGTATACCTTCCGAAATAGACAAAAATAATTATCTTCATCAGGTCGTGACGAAACCCGGCTGTTTGCCTAAAAAAATGGATGGTTAACGTAATGCGTTACATTAGAGCGACGAACTGGCGTCTAAATACAAACAATGAAAACCCGTAACGTCGCGTCGAATGCTACGTTTCAGAGATAACCAGGATTCAAGTTTACAGCTCTGATAGCGATACCAAGATCTGTGTATACTTGTAATAAACTAACTATAATCAACTTGGAGGAGCTCGATGGCGCAGTTAGGTATCGCATTCGCCCTGCAATTTCCTCTGTGCTTCGTTTGTATTCGACGAATATTAATTTGCAGTCGTATCCGTATTCGCTAAAGAACTATTCGATGCATTTCAAAATTTAAAACTCATTTATTCAGTCTAGGCTGTTACAAGCACTTGTGTATGTCGAAGAAGCTACGCCATCGGTTCGCAAACCCTAAGCGGGAGAAACTGTAACAAGAAGAACCGGCAAGAAACTCGTCATGGGCTCGTCAAAAATTGAAAAATGACATCAGCATTTAAGCTGAGGTCATTTTCCATCACAATAATTAACAATTTGGTATCCCTTCTACTAGCATATAATACAAACGTTAGTAATCATGAATAATTAAGTAAATAATAAAGATAATAATCGACTCTTTATGGTGGTAATTAAGTTGTATGCAATTAATTTAATGCTCTATGGAACGCGTAGTCTTTCCTACCCTTTTAAAATGCTCGTATATGCTATTGTCTTATTGAGGTTAATATGCTAAATAAATGATGTAAGTATGTACGATATCGTTTTGGTAATTTATTGGAACTCAAATAAACATTAGTTATCATGCTTTTTATTCGACTGGTCGAAAAACTTGAATTCTTAAATTTGAGATTTTAGCATTCATAATGCTATTATTATACAATACTAAATAATATACGACTCGCACCAGATCATATTCTCGGACGGGAATCGAACTCGCGACCTTTGGATGTCCGGTCCAATGCTCTTACCGCTGAGCTACATCTTCAATTTTCTTCTGGTATATCCCACTCTCTGCAAGCGAGCGTTATTTCATCAATGTAAGGACCTCGACATTCAAATGAAATAACTTTTACAGATATTTTGACAATTGATAAAGATGAAACATCTATATAATTTTTAAACTTGAGATTTTTAATATTCACGATGCTATTTTAGAAAAAAAAATCTATTTCAGACTAGAAAAATAATACTACTTACTAATGTTACACCGTATTGTCCTGTATACCTGGCCTGGTAATCTCTTGTATCACTTTACCCTCCATATATACACGCACAATATTTAATATTTCTCAATTTTGACGTTTTTCCGATATTCTTTTCGGCAAACCAAACATCCACCTGCACATGCAATCAGAGCATCAGGTTAAAATAGACCCGGAACACGTGCCGAGTGCCGACCCGACATAGCGAGCCCGTTCGAAGAACTGCATAGTGATGCGTGTGGTATGCCATATGTATCGACTTACACACACATGATGTAGATCAACATCATTCATTCTGACTAATACATGAAGGTATGTTACACACCGAAGTCAAATTTGAAGGAACTTATGAGAACAACTAATATGTGTATGCTTTATGGTGCGCTTCATTGACCAGTCACGATGCACCGTTACGTTAAGCACTCTGCTTCAGTGAAAATGCGCCCTTATCTTATGTAAAGCAAATTGGATAAGCGGTTCCTAGTATGTAGCATGGATAGACCATTGTTATATGGAAACCAACTCGGATCATATTTCACCCTTATTATAAACATAACATAAAACATATCCATAAGGATACACCGGGTCGTAACCAACCACACGAGTCAATTATATTTCCAAGAATATAGAATTTCATCAACCGAGCGACTGTCTCCAATGGCGATGTTTTTCAGCACACCATGACTGGCTAAGGTTCCATGCGGTATTGACCTTCATTTCTCAGCTTTATCATATTTATTCATAGTATAATCTGTCTGTTACCTTTTCATGCCTGACGGCCTGAACCAGAGAAGTAATTTTTGGTTTAGAGATAGATTAGTAGACGATGTACCTTTTATCGTGACAATAAAATATTGAAAGGTGTGTAATAGGGGAGGAAAGTTGGTATCGACACCTGGGTGCTTAGTGCTAGTTTTTGTCACCTCACGCTCAATCGTGAGCGCGTAAGAATTTTGTATAGCGTTGATAAAGTTCATCGCGTATTCCGCCAGATGTCAGGCCACCAATCCCATACGAAATTAAGTTTACGTTAACGCGGTCGAGTAAGTAAAAAACTCGCACTACGCACCCTGTATGGAGACAAAGAAATATCCACATATCGATAGAACAACGACACTAGCACTCTCTAAGTTTGTATACAAACCCGTCCTCGATCTCCGATTGTGTAACACTACCACACGTTTGAGAGACCGAAATAAAAATACACCCGTCCCTTTCACACTATATTAGGTACTTGATAAGTATTCAGACGGTTGCGTGATAGATTCACATTATTATAAGTACATAAGTACAACTTTAAGTTATGTACTGACAATGAACAATAAGTAGGTAAGGGCCAAGCTAAGGTCTCGTTAGATTGCTTAACTGAAACGGGTAATAAATCTTTCGCGTGTTGCTAATAATTGAAAATTTTCTTGCTTTCTTTCACATTGAATTTCTTGAAAGTTTCAAAAATCTCTTGTAAATATTTGCCATCAATCTTGATTAAGTCTGAGATGCGAAGAATTAATCCCCAACGTAACATTTTAGACAATGGTTTGTTACAAATTATCTCAGTTCTCGAGCGCATAGAAAAACAATCTTAAATATTTAAAAAAAATAAAGATATATCAATATCGTTTCCGATAAAAAAATTAATGGAAGTATTTCATTGACAGTCTCAAAAAATATATAAAAATATATTACTGGATTGGATTGTAATAAATTGCCTGGCAAATCATAACATATAATTGTTTTGATATTGTTTTGATAATATGCAATGGCACTATGTAAATGGATTTTTTAATGGATTTTTTAATAATAGAGTTAAATTGGTGCCATTACCTAACTGGTGAGGTGAACTACCTGGAAATCTAAGTGAATGTATTGAAGATTTCTCTTGGATATTATTCATTTATTTTTAAGACTTAACCTTTCACATGATTTGGGGTTTGCGGTACATTTAAAAACAAAACATATTGGAAAATATTATTTTACTATTATGATCTTCAGCCCCCCTGCATGACCACCGAAACGCGATGCGATATAGCGGTTTATCACGTTTAACTTTGAAAAGACAATGGGTTTTGACAGATGAGTGTCGATAAAACGCTATATATATCTTATATCGGTGGTCATGTTTAAGGGCAGGCCTCAGCGAGTACAAATACATATTTGAACACCAATAATGCGTTATAAATTTAGATCTACCCAACATTTACAATGAGTAAGTAGACTTAATATGACCAACTATATTAATTTCAAGCAATACGCAGCTAAAACGAAATAAGAATTTCACTGCCGGCCGTCACCAACAGAACCCAGAAAGTTTGGAATTCAAACTTAAACTTACAGGACCAAACTTGCAGTTCTCTGATAAATAGTTTCTGAACGGTCCAACGACGCCAGTGCGGTGGACCGAATTTCAAAAGAGTGGTTATTTATAGTGCTATATAAATCTAGCCGTGTGGCGTTTGAAAGAGTGGAATAGCACCAACCATTCATACATACTACGCGTTCACTTCATGATTGCCGCTACCTCCCGGCCCGCTTCGTCATACCGCACCCCCTGCGTCGCCATTCTTGTACGGCTAGCAACGCAAAGCTTAATTTTTGTATCTGTTGGTTTAATCATTACGTTCGTTATTTGTGTTGTTATAATGATTAAAAGAGTAAAGTCTGTACATAATGGCGAACCTAACTTCTAATTAATGACACTCTTTCAACAAGAAAAAAATTAAAAACAGTTGAAAAATATGATTACTTTTTTGTCTACAGTACCGTTAGTTGTGACGTAATAAAGGTCGTCGACGGCAATCACGAAGTGAACGCGTAGTACTTACTGTGTGTTCGTACAGCAGGTCCGTATTTACAGGACCGCTTTAAACGGATCCGACACTAGCGGGTGTGATGTTCACACCGCAATTACAGGACCGTTTTATCGGATCCGTTGCTATGGATACATTAATGATTTGTAATACACTTAACTGTATTTACTAGATCCGTCCAATATACTGTGTTGTGTGTGTCGCATACAACTACATACGCCATTGCCGAATAAAAACGTATCCGACAAAACAGACCTGTAAAACGGACCGCTGTGTGAACGGGCACTTAGGGGTAGCGTAAAGGCAAGGCATCTATCTAATGACTTGGAGGTAGAATATCTAACACCTCCGTGGACGAGCACGGGCAATGTTTACAGTCCAATACGCTGTCACAGTTCCAAAAGTGGAAATATGGCCACATCCTCCCACGGGAGAGGCCTACATCCTGCAATAGACTTTAATGGGATGTTATGATAGTCCATCAGTAATGATGATGTTGATAAATTTAGCAGGATTTCCGTAAGATTCTACTGAGGATCTACCACTAATTAATCTTTACGTCGAAACGCATCCGAATTATACTGTTTAAAAACATTGAATGAAGCGAATTGTTTACGTGAATGACGTAATAACAGAAAGGAAGATTTACAATACTAGTTTAAATATATTCGTTTAGCATATATTTAAACCATAAGAACATATCCGAGGCCTACGAAACTTGCCCTGAAACTAAACAACTTTTATTGTTTTCTGCGTCGTTTCTTTCTAAACATATCATGAACATACGTATCATACATACCCAGTTATCGCACTAAAAAGTAACCGGCACACTTTTTCTGATAATTGGTTTCCAATTATTATAATTAACTCAAGAGTTCGAGCACCGGCGTTCGTACGTTGCGTTTTATTTTCATCTCATCCGCATTATTAGAAAATTAATGGCGCAAAGCAAACATTGTTCAGCGGCTTTATATCCGCAGTCATTTTGATAATATTTTTTTTTAATACCAAAGAATTTAAAGCTGCCGTAATAACATTAATAAAGTCATGTTTATAATGTAGATACAACACTTTCAAAACGATTGACATTGTGGTATATTTTTTTTATCTGTCATGACATGAATTAGGTGCATCGCAAAGGGCCTAATGATAACAAACCATTTCCTCTGAACAGACAGACGAGTTTGTTGCACAATCAAATGAAATTATATTAACATTATTAGCTAAGCTACAAAAATATTAAATATGTTACCTAAATAAAATTTATTTATAAAATTAATATCCTGACTGACTCCACTGACTGATTCATTATTGTATAGCTCTAACCACTGCACGGATTGGGATCGAATATGGCAAACAGATAGTTACAATGACGTAGGCATTTAATTCGCTACGGACGGAATGATCAAAGTTCATACGGGAAGTGGGCTTCCACGCGGATGAAGTCGCGGGCGGAAGCTAGTTAATCCATTGGATTCTCATTAGATTTTAATAAAATACAAGATAAAATATTGTAACTTTTTAAATTTTGAGATTTAAGCATTCACAATGCTATTTTTATATAATACTAAATAGTATACTAGAAAAAATAAGACTCGCACCAGATCATGTTCTCGGACGGGAATCGAACCCGCGACATTTGGATATCCGGTCCAATGCTCGGTAGCTCAGTGGTCAGAGCATTGGACCGGATATCCAAAGGTCGCGGGTTCGATTCCCGTCCGAGAACATGATCTGGTGCGAGTCCTATTTTTTCTAGTATACTATTTAGTATTATATTGTAACTTGTTCAAATACGAATCAAAACTTAACCTGTTAGTTTCACTTTCCGTTTACCTACCTTCCGTTTTTTTAACTACAAATCAACTTGAATGGCTGAATACTAAGCTAAATGACTGGCGCTTCATCGCGCTATCACAAAAACTTTATATCGCTAGCTAGTGTTTAAAAAAAACAATACAAATATTGCCAACTAGGTTAACAACGACATTCACATTTGAGAGCGTTTAAGCCGTCGTACTTGAAAAGGTTTTTGAGGGGTACAAAATGGACTGAAATCGGTGGTTCAAGTGTGCTACAGAAATTGTTATTTGTTTGTAATATAACACGTTCAAAAAAGAACCTACCTACTGCAGAGAGAATTTCTGCATAAAAGCTGTTAGAATGTCCCGGCAAATGACAATGACAAAATCTGTATCTGACAAAAACTGTATGAAAGTCAATGCTTTTTAAATATGTTTTCCATAATCTATGGTATGGATAACTAATGATCTTAAAATATGTTTTTCATATTTCCGATACAAGTCCTGAGGGCACATAATAAACCGGATATCCTATAGTCAAACTTATCTAATAACTTGCTTCAACTTGATGAAATATGGCGACCCCTGAGAACTTGATAAGGAGAACTTCTTCCATATCAAGATCCTCAAATGATGGACTTTTAAAAGAATCTGACATTCTTAACTTTGAAGTTGATTGGCTAACTTAGAAGCATGGTGAATCTAATGACGCTATCTTTGAAGTTCAAAGTTTCATTTCCGTTCAGATTAACAAGGAAAAATTTTCTAGGTGGTTTTAATATCGTCTTTGTATCTTACTAAAAGCTTTTTAAAAAAAATATTTTATTTTATTTACCTATAGCTATACATAAGGGTTAGAATAGTAATTTTTAAGTATGCATATAATATCTGCCATGCGCGATTACACATACTTATTTATTACATTGTTTCATACAAAACCGTAAATCGATTTATTTTTTATTTGGTTTAGTATTTTGGATTTTTCATTTAAAGAACCCTAGACAAATACTGTCTTAGGGCTTGTAAACAGAACTGCAAAA
This sequence comes from Catoptria pinella, assembly GCA_963556745.1. Lineage (NCBI taxonomy): Eukaryota > Metazoa > Arthropoda > Insecta > Lepidoptera > Crambidae > Catoptria > Catoptria pinella. Next base: position 6,198,125 of record OY750782.1, on the reverse strand, counting down.
ACCTGCGAGCTCGCACGACGCGTCACAAGAACTTGCGAATTGATTCGCATCGCGCATTCCTGCGATGTTACGTGTGATTACGATGACGTGGAAGGGAGTGACAATTCGTATTGCAATTTTCTGCGTTGCGAATTCGCATGTACATGTGTACAAGCCCTTAATCCGAATAACATCACAAGAAGAGTTAAATAAGCTCAAATTGCTAAGCACTTTGGTATTACGTTTGTATGAGATGCTCACTGTTCGTCGGACTCTTAACTGTGAAGGATATAAACCTGACGAATAAAAAAAAACTGCGTCCGCATTCACATCACGTAAAACAAAAGAAAACAGAAGCAGTAAGAAATACAGTCTAATTTTTAATTAACAATCGCATAGCCACAGTGTAACGCAATAAATTATTTTTAATAACTCGTTGCGGAGTCAGGTCCACTCCTTGGGAAGCTCATAAAAAGCACATTTAACGGTTTGGGGAAAAATCGTTTCGGCAATTTTCAACACTGGCCCTTTCACTTCAAATGATTTATGATTCTATAAAATTATTATGAAGCTGGCATGAGCTATTTTTGGATGGACATTCTTTAACAAGTCTATTACTTTATTAGACGCTTTTAGCGACTTCATTTTCGGCTTATCTTCAGAGGGTCTACCCTGAAAAGCTAATCAGGTGACGTTCGTAATTCGTTACGCTTCTTGACATTATAAAGGTTCAATATGTTGCTTAACGAACGAAGCACGTCGTCCGATTTTTGTAGATATTTTTTAAAAGTTGGCCCCCAGATCAGCCCTTCTATTGTCTAATTTCAAAATCTATCGCAATCGCTTTCAAGATGTAACACATTGATTCTTTTTGGCATAAATAAAAACTTACCAAAGAAATGCAGCAATGTGTCACATCCATCTGTCCAAATAAAAGCGATTGCGATAGATTTTGAAATTAGACAATTAACCCCCTGGTTGTACGATCTCCAGATCACATGTTCGATTCGCAGGGGTAATGAGGGTTTAGTCTACCTGCTAGCATGGTACACCACTAGGTATCATAATCTTTTGACGACCTCCGTGGTCGAGGAGTTGCTTTGTATATCGGTTTTCAAGGTGTCACCATTTCTGAGGTCCCGGGTTCAATCCCCGGTTGGGTCAATTAGAAAACGAACTTTTCTATATTGGCTCAGGTCTGGGTGTTTGTGATACCACCGTTGTCTCAGATTTCCATAACACTAGTGCTTTAGCTACTTACTTTGGAATCGGAGCAATGTATGTGATGTCAAATATTTATTTATTTATTATTTATTTACTTACTGCAGATTAAGCGTTTGCAAGTTGGGACTGAAAACTATAATTATGGATAAATTGCATGAATTTAAAAATCATGTTAAAAAGACGCTCATGGGTAAAGGTTATTATTAAGTAGATGATTATCTGAAAGACCTAAATGCGTGGAAATTATGTAACACATAACTTGCTAGTATAAGAACTTTGTTGTTAATAATCTGTTGTATTGTACTTATTACTGTTAAAGATGATAAGATTCTTGCGCCCGTTCTTCTTGTCAGTTAAAAAGTCTGGAACGGGTGGTAGGAAAATATAGACGATTTAAAAGCGCTTAATTACTAAGTTTATTTGAATAGAGATAAAAAATGGATCAACTATGAAACAATTGTTTCCAGACAATGATTCAATTAAACTTTAAAAACAAGTTACTTAATTAGTATTTTAGCCTTTACCCGCTACCGAATACCTTAGCCTCAAACCGCCCACATAAGATTGTGACTGATTGTTTAACCTTAAAACGGTTAAAATAAAGAGCTAAGAATTTTATCTAAACACGTCTATTGTATCTCCTATTCTCTATTCTTTGGGTTAAAAGTGAATCGTTAAAGTAATTTAGATAAACTCTGACGCAAATCATTTTAACACTCGTTTACACTAATAGGTGTGAATACTTAAAAATAGATAAAAATGAAAGTAGTTTAGAGTAACTTAAATTGAAGAATGTTGGCAGTTATTTAGAAATAGGAGGAAATACCTTAGCTCTAATTACTTTTTCTTTTTTGTATTTACACAAAACGCTGTTTTGATGTAACTTAAATAAAACAATTCCATAATATTTTTTCCGTTTTTCCTCGCAAAGCAAGGACACATTAAACGTACTGCATGAATAATGCTACAACCATTGCAGGTTCGCAACAATCCTAAGGTATTTAAAAATAAAATAACCAGTTTATATTATTGCGAGTAGGAACCAGTTCTCAATTAACACAGCAGACGTAAATACTTGGATATGACGACACGCATCAATTCACTTTCAAACTTTGGAGAATTCACTATCGTTTTTTAAGAAAAAAGATATTGTAACTTAGCGATACTCTTTTTAATGGGTAAAATGGGTTAACTCCCTATCTGGCTATCTAGCCCGAGCCTAGAAGGGAGCTACTGTGGACTGAGCCCATCGAGAAGGTGCCTAGTATGTCAAATAATTAATAATATTATGAAAGTAACCGTAAATACTAATCATACCTTGTCTCTATGGGAGTGTCGATGATGCATGACAGGTGGCGGATGTTGCGGTGGCTCTGGAACTTGGTTCTGGCCAGTGACCACCACTGGCAATCCATCGACGATGGTCACCATCACGCGCTTATCGGCGCTGCGTCGTCTTTCGGTGTTCCGTCTGCGTCGCTGTTCATCAGTGACGGGACGAGCGAAGACGGTCCTTCGCTCGAAGTTTCTCGGATCTCCTTGATTCTCTTCGGTCCTGGTAGCTGGCGTGTGGCTTTTAGATCTTTTCAACAATCTCATAACATGAGATTTGATGGCATCGGGCTTGCTCACCGGAGGTGGCAGCTCCTGCTTGTGTTTGTAAGACTGCGAGTGAGCGTGGTGACGCTGCACAGACACCGTGTGACCCATCCCTGGTGGTACGACGTTCGACAAGCTCTTGACTGCGTAAGCAGCATCCACTTTGTTGCCAGCCACGCACGAAACTTCGTACATTCCGACGCCGCGATCACGCGTCTTCACTACCACGACCCCAAGTCTAAGATTGCAAAAACAAACTTAAATCACTGCCATTACTGTAACAACACTGCAATCCTTGTGAGTATGGTTTCACACTTCCCGGCGTAGCATTGTCGCGCACGCTACGCGGAATCGGTAAACACTTGGTACCCGCGAACTGCTTACATTTGCGTTGGATACCGCACGTGATTGCCGCAACGGTGATCGGGCCGATCCGGTAATTGAAAATACTGTTGAAAAATGTTAAACGTAATCGGAGCTCATATCATTGACATCGATACGCAATAAAGTATATCACATACGGAACTGTAAAGGTAGATAGGAGCGTGCGTACGGCGCGAAGTCTCGCGAGATACTGAGCGGAGAGTCGTCTGCGTTTATCCAACATTAGCGAACAATTCACAAGGCGTTCGGGGAACGTCCGAGTCAGTGATAAGGACATACGCGTACATAACTGGGAGGGCGAGGCACAACATAATCCGAAAGGTCAATGTTTCAATGAAGTCATCGCAGACAATTGATGTAATTAGATGAACATTTCGGGACGGATTCAGCGTCGTCACGTCACGTCCAACGGTTTTATCTCCTAACTTTGTCATTAATGAATTCACACGACCATTATTTCTGCCAAATGACTTGGGGTAAAATTTATAACATTTCCAAAGAAAATAACTTAGTCAATCTATTAATACTTAGGTTAGGTACTAACAAAGAATTTCATCAACAAAAGTTTTATAAAGAACGTGTTCAGTTTTTTTAACAAATAACTGTGTCGTTTTTCCAAAGAATGCGAACTTATTAAAACGCGATTAAAATTTTAACATGAACAGAGAATTTACGAAGCAAAATATTGTAGCGTTAATTAAACTTGTAATTAAACAAGAGGAGCCTATCGTTGACAATAATTACACACATGAATGCAGCTTCGCGGCGACCGCATCATGTCTAAGTATAATTTAATTTATCACCTAGCGTTATATTAAATTAATTTCAGCATGAAAGACGTTCACTTACACATTATGCACTTCAATAGTATCTGCGTGATCACACGTCCACAATCTAACACATTGAAATAAAACAAAAAATAAACGAACATTTGAATCAACAATCAAAAGGACTTTCAAAAGTTAAATAAAAGAGTCATTGAAGTTTTTGGAATAAAATTAATATGATTTCGCGAACAGAAATGATGAAGCATTTGACATTTGAAATCGAAATATACATTAGGAAGAAACTCCGAACCGGTAAACTCATTATCGAGATAAGACTGTCTTTTATACTGAACAATGTGGTGTTTATTCAAACTTGTGGCTGAAATAATAAGGGCGAAGATCAAGTCCTAGCCCGCCACGGTACCTTTGAGGGCACAAAGGAATACCAGGAGGATTCCTCGTTTTGTGTATAGGGTTATGGAATTTTGTTGAACAAAAGGATAAGTTTCCGAGGTTGCGTCGACGGTATAATTCAAGATATCTAAATACAGCTGTGGTTTTCTGTTAAATATGCTAATAGCACTTTTTCGGATTCAATCACAACAGCTTTTGTTGTTAATACAATAACAAAACATTTCATTAATAAAGCCGTTAAAACATAGACGGAATACAATAAACTTCACACTTAACTGAATCATATAGTAACGTTACCAACAATGATCTTATTGTAACGCTTGTAAGAGTCTCTGTTACGAAATCATCGTCACTTAACCAGCACCGTCAGTAAATAAAATCTAAAAACTATTGCAGAAGCCAGGCAATGCAATAAATTTTGAAACTTTAAGTTCATTAAAATCGCATGTTAACGAGCATAAGAAAACGCTGTCCCACTTACAGTAAGTAAGCTAAAAATAACAATTAAGTTATGTGAGTAGGTATCACATTCAAATCTAAATCAAGTAGTTGTTAATAACCATAACAACATTGAGGTTATATTCATTCTATGTGTAAGAGGTGAAAGGAGGTTGTTGATAGGCTATCAATGGGCTTCAAAACCGGCGGAGGCAGAAACAGGCCGCGCTTATGACTCACGGCGAATACGCAAACTGCATAATACCACGAATACTTTGACCGATATGCAGAGAGAGTCGGTGAAAGTGTACACAGGGAACTGACACCTACTACTTATCAATCATAGGCTTTGAGGAATGCAATGCTAAAAACTAAACGGTGGAACGACAGTAGAAAGGGATTTTCTGAATTGAAATACAGAAAAGCGTAAAAAAATAAGTCGGTAACACCGTCAACATTGAAGTTAACACATCTTAGACAGCTGACACTAAACATAAGTAAAATGTTTGCTCCTAAGGACTTTAAAGATTTTTAATAAATTAATTATTAGAGGTCATGCAGATAAAAGCAGTTAGTTGATATTTAGTTGTTGAACAATGTATTCTATCAGAACATGTACCTATATATGAAAATTCTGATCTCTAAGTAGCACGTTATTTTTTCTTTGACCATAAAAATGTCAGCAATATGAAAATTATTAATTGCTACAGTTTCGTGAATGGCGGCATAAAGTTCAAGTAGCAGTAAAATTTAAATAGGCAATCATTTTAAGAGACGTAAACGCAACGTAAGAAACTGAACAAAAGCTTTGATAATGAACAAAGCAAACAAAAGCTCAGGTAATGAATGTTAGTAAACAATACACTGCTAAAATTAGGGTTAAGAAAACATCGATAACTCAATTCCGATTCGACCTTCGGGTGAGATTTGGTGGTTCGTATCGGGAGCATACTTGCTTTCATGACAGTAGGTATCTCGAAATAAATATTTATGCGCAATATCAAGGCGGAGGAAACAGCATTCAACCGTATCTAATGCTTTGTGGATTCATATCTCGAAACCGAACTCGTAAGTGCATTTGAATAAATAATAAGATTCCCTTCATATTGTTCTGGAACCATTTGTTTTCATATAAAAGCTACTATGACATATTATCGACTTTACGTGAATCGTCATTTTCGACGGTAGGTTAGATACAAATCCCACCTACTTGTTCATCAATCAAGACTAAACATGTTTAAAGTTTCGTTTGTTATTGTGCTAAGTCACATATAATATGTGACTAAATATGGAATAGAATTGATAATAAGTCTGTTAACCTAATTTTTAAACCATGCACTCTAAAAATTAGGACAACTCCTAGTAGAAGTTTATAACAACAATGAACAAATTATTACATTCTGAGCCACACTCGACATTATAACAGAAACGAGTGAAATATGTTCTATAATAAATATGAAGATATAAAGAGACAATCTAATTTATCTTCCTTTTCGAAAGACGGTAGAAAAACGGGACATTAAGAGTACCAGTAAACTTTTCTTGTGACCACGCCTTTAGACTGTCGAGAGTTTTTCCGTAAACAAGCGATTGTTATTCAAATTGTGTTCGCGTTGAGACTTGAATAACATTAGCTTTAATAAAACACAGTTCAAATTATTAGGTAATTCTAGTAAAACCATCATTTAAAATATGCAACTCAAAAAAGGGGGTGAAAATCTGTCATTGGCTTAGAGTTTAGAATTAAGTGTAATGTGTATGTTTTGTTTAAATAAGCTGTTGAGTTTCCAAATAAATAAAATAAAATAGAAACGATAAACACATTTTGAAAATAACTAATTTTGGTTTGTACCTTTCAATATCTTTACCAAAATTAATGTTATTTTAAAAGAAGAATTCCGGGTAATGCTGGAACTCTTTGTAGACTTCAAAACGCAAGGTTCAAGTAATTCCTTTTTCAACGTCATTTTCTGCACCATCTACAATGTAGATAAGTTTCTTAAAGATTCTACATTAAGAAACTTAAATCATTCAAAAATACATTCACCATCGACTATTTTGCGGAGCCATCTCAAATATTTTTCAAAGTGATTTAAATTTCAAAACAGATCTTCATTTTCACTGTCGCGTAGGAATGTTGGTTTTCCCCGGGCAACGTCACCCTTGTCCATGTTAACATTGACTATCAACAAAAGCTGTCTCACAATACTTGGCGTTTGTATTCATGTTGGGAGCTGGGAGCTCTACACTTGCGTCAATGGAGGAGCGTTTGGTAGCACTGGTTTATGGAAATATCTTGGTATAAAATGTTACTATATTACATCAAGCGGTTTATGATCTCTTTTCTAGCCACAACATAACATAAACTTTTGCAAACAACAAGTTTTGCTAGCATTCAAACAATCAAAACAAAATACGTGGAATATTTAAAACAGCTCAATACATATGTACTTCACACGATCAATTTCATTATCCCGTGCTAGAAATGGAGTATTAAACGCAGCATAGAGGGGCGCAACTTTCCACTATTATGTCCACATCATTTCAAGGTCTGGGGCTGTAATATGACAGGCGGCTAGACGTCGGATGCGCCGACAGCATTTTCCGATATACACAACAATCGGGACAGTTTTGGTGAATGTTGTCGACCGCCAACGATAAACCAATTTCAACTGAGACTATCAATGCAAATTCGCTATTTACTTCAGTATAAAGAAGTTAGATTCATATTCTCAAACTTAACCGATTAAAAATTAAAAGAAGCGATAATGTCGTTCGTACTCTTCATGAAGGAATAATTTCATTTCATTAAAATCAGATAAAAACGTCAAAAGAAGATTCTTAGTAAAGTTACACGCAAAAGAAATCTCGGAAAGCACGTGACAAAAAACCGAGATGGGAAATTCTACAAACTCAGTAATACTCGTACAATACGAGCAAAGAGTCGCTCAAAGTCGCCTTCAACCCTTGTGTTGTGATTCAAAATGAATGCGAAGATTAAAAGGATATCACAGACAAAGATCACGTATATTTGCAAAGTAAAAAGAGAAGGGGTTGGAGTGATGAAAAGAATAAGGTTGGGTATCCGAGGAATACGCGACGGGAGGCTGTAACTGTGACGCATCGCGTTGTTAAAACAGATGACGTCTTTGACGTGAAAGAAGATTCTTTAATTTTTTATCTGTTTTTCTCCAAATTAGTTCTATTCTGCTGTACCTATATCTCAATATCAATTAGTCTAGTTCCTTGAAAGATAAAAAAACATTTACGTAAATTTGAGATATTTTAATAGTTCTAAAAAAGGAGGCTAATAACAAAATTGTCATATCATCAAAAAATCTAGACAGTCCTAATAAAAACTATACTTTTTGCAAAACAACTAGAAATAGCCACTAGTTAAAAGTTAATCACGAGGTTCAATGCCGCCAGCCATTGTCCATATAATGCCTTCTCAATTTAGCAACGTCAATGACATGACTATGCACAAACATTGCAAACCTCATGTCTAGGACAAGAATCACTAACTCAGAGTTTAACCTAGCTGGACAAGGTAGGAGGAAGTGGAACATAATATAAGCAATTATACGAATTCTTGGCAAAGTGCCACCTACTTTGTTGTATTTCCTTGGTGTGTGATATCCCTATTCATTTTACAAATTGCACAGACTCTGAAGGAATTCGGTTAGTACCTTTGTAGCTTGGTAAAAAAAAACATTGATTTTCTTCAATCATGTCTAATTCAAAGTTGAAGAACTTATGAACAGTCGATTCAATTCTAATTGAAATGCCAAACTAACGATCAAGTTCTTTAGATATCAATATGAACAAAAGACTTGTGTTATTTTGAATTCTGCATTTAATGAAGCGTCAGTCATTATCACTTTAAAGATAAAAGACCTTTTTAAAAGTATCATTCATGAAAGGTCGCTGACTCCGGAATAAGAGACATCGTTGCATTGTGCATACCAACTACTGCACGCCTCTGACACGGACACGGCATCATAGATAAAAGTCATCGGTAGGCATTTTGTACTCACATGTTGTACCGTAGGTTTAGGTTAAAATAACCACAAATTGTAAACAAGTATATGGTTTCTCCTACACGTGGAAACCTCTATATCTTAATGTTACAAAATAATACACTATAAAACTATTTTAATGCAATCTTCTGTAAGGCAGAAAGTACTTCCTCTCGCACTTTGATTTAAAAGGAAAGCTACGGCTTTCAGTAGGTACTGTCATATACTAAAATGTATAATTGTTCTGCTATGATTACATTTGATTCAACAAGTTGTAATCAACTTTGAAATTACATCTGTTAGGTTATGGAGTCAAACAGAATAAAAGCAATGCAAATAATTTATCGAGTGCAATGCAAATATCAGATTGAACGATAAAGCAAACAATTGTAATGAATCTTATAAAACAAGTCGCTAAGACATCGAGCGCGTTTTTACCTACTGTATAAGGTACGATTTTTCTATCTGTAGCGAGCATGCGGTATAATCAGACGCAAATACTTGGAACATCCGTTGAAGAGCGCAGGTGTGCACGTGACACTACCTAAGTACACATATTACAGAAATAACGACTCGATGTTTTAGTACGTTTGTGAATGTTGTTTCAGTGGCAAACAAACGTGTCACATGCATGGCAAGAATGATAAAGACAAGAACCAAACAAATACTTGATTGTAATTCTAGAGACAATAAATTGAATGTTACGAAAATGAATCTACTCAAGGTCCAGCATTACGAAGAAACTTATAGTGCTTCAATTAATAAATGACGCGAAAGAATCGGCATGGCTATAAATAAATACCATTTACTCTTTCGCGGAAATATCTATTGATAAAAGATAGGTGTTCGATAACTTACATCATCCCCAAACCTCGTAATGCTCGACCAACAAAGAGAATAATATTGAGATTGATTGCTTCACGCTTAGCATCGGCTACATTCTTACAAACGACTAATCCTACGTATATTATAATTACGGCTTCACGAGGTTCGGCTTGTAATCAATCAATAACGTCAGACAGCGTAGGCATACATTGTTAATACACTTCCGAATTACGCACGGTATGTGTACGATACAATCGTTATAGCACTATTCCGTAACAAGGTATAAGAACTTAACTAAAATATAAGAACTTAAATAAGAAGAACGATAACATCGATATGTGACTTAATATGAATTATATGTGGTCACCTTTTTCCGTGTCAATACTTCTACGTTGATACAACCAGAAATATTGGAAGGCATCCAAGTGAAGTGATACGTCAGCCCCCTGTTCATTCAGCATCGTTCGACGTCATTGCTCAACGAGGATATGGCGCGACATTTTTATCATCACTCGGTAATGAGTCGGGATCTTGTGGGTTTCATCTTATCAACACGGTAGCGAGCGAGGTGACATTGTATCTAGTATATCTACAGCAAATAAGCGATTGTTGGTGAAGGTTTTTGGAGTTCTAAACATAGTAGCGGTTTGATAAAAAAGGTGAATGAAATTTGACTAAGCTTAAAGAAGTAATGAAGTAAATACCCTACTTGCACAGGTCACGAAAATTTAAATATGAAAATGTTTGTAGAATCACGATTCAGGCGTTGGAGCATGTGTGATGGCAGAAAATGTATCAAATTAACACTTGTACTTTTTGTTTCTATGGATCAAAAATGCCAATGCCACACGCGCTCCACTGAGTGGCATCACGAATTATAATGGCGGCGGTTTATTCACTATAAAAGCGATTTGACACAGATGGTTTTAGACAATTTGCGAATGTGTTATAATTGGATGATGAAATGAATGTGGCCAATTTTGGTTTTACACTGAAGATTTTGAAATAATTATTGAATATGAATACAGCACCGACTATAACGGAGGTAGGTAGGAAGTAGTTTTAAAGTTTTAAACAATCAACTCGTCACTTTCAATTTAAACAACACTCTCACTTGATTCTTATTCTAGTTTGGAAGTAGATAGAATAGCTACTAAATAATGAAAATAATCAAATGACCAACTTTGATTTGGACAAAAATCTAAAGGAAATTACATTGCCTTGGAAAAAAACTTCGTCATCTAAGCTAAAAATGTGTTTTTTAGCAGTTGTAACCTTCGTTACACCATTCTAAATAAATCTATACTTAACTAAACAGTAACTCGATTTAATACAATTTAATTTAACATAAAGGAACTTAAAAGTAGGTTTACAATGGCTAAGTCTTAAAGAGTTTCGAGAGTCAAGTTTGAAGATTGGCCGCCCTGTCAAGGAAATCTCCTATTGAAGTACTTTTCAAAGGCTTAAACGTAACTTAAATAAGAGATGGAGCAACTTGACACGATTAACTTTTGATGAAAGTAATGTAATTTGGAAAATTTTGAGCTATTACTTTGGTAACTGCATTATGTTTTTTCTTTATTACTTAATGGAGAATCATTTTTGTATCGTTTAGAAATTTAAATTGGCCAATCTATTATTAAGCAATTGTAAAAGTCCATTTTGTTTCTTAAAATATATTTGCCTATATTAAAAAGTAAAAACAAAAGAGATCAGTATAATACTAAACTGACTATTTTAACAAGGGAAATTACTTTTATTACAAAGGGTAAAAAACAGAAGAAATTGGATCGAATGATCGATGTAAAATTAATACTGATTTAATTACTTATAATTGAAAATGTATTCCCTAAGAAACACTTCATAACAACCCAGTTACAGCTACCAATCGTTATAAAGATCATCAAAGGTATGAAAAAAAAAATAGATTATGTTTTGCTTTACTCGGTTAATGTATAGTTAGCCGGAATAAAACGAATGGCACAAATTAAAATTAAATTTCAATTTCAGTAATAGGAATAAGTGAGTTTGTAAACATATGAAACACTTAATAACATTACCTTAGGCTATGGAGCATCAGGGTGTAAGGTAACGCTTTTAGAACGGTTGGGCAAATATTGAAAATTTGATTAAAACGAGAGACCCTTTTAAATTTAACTAAGTCTTATCTACCGGTCTCCAGAGCCCATATCAACGGGACAAATCTAATTAAAAGCCATTTAAAAGACGAGTACAGCACTATTTTCGATTATGGCCAGTAAGACAATTGGGAAAGGTGGGTTAAATTTCGATGTTGCTTCAAATATTATGGTTCCTTGTGTACCAGCTCACGTATCGATATCCACGTAACCCTTAACCAACGGCATGGATGCCAAACAGAGCGTTAACTGAATTGAGGGCCTATTACATAAAAAGCATCCCGATAATCGAACGATGTTCGTCGTTCGATTGACTGGATTTTGAACCTTATAATGAGTCAATAGTGACACGGACGAACATGTCCGATTATCGTGATTCTTTTTTTAATAGGCCCTCTGGGCTGAGCGTCCGATCACTGCACATTGTCAACATGTACCCAGCGATTGTCCATCGTAAAACTGAATAGGCCACCATCGTCCAGATGAGAAAAGATCAAAAGAGTTATTGAGCTTGGTATTGTCAAGGTTGAGAGATGGCTACTGTTAAAGCAAGCAGTAGTACAGAAGTAGTACAGTAACTACAGAAGTCACTTTTATGAAAGGAATAAATAAGAGCAAATGACGATAAGCTAGTCTAGATTAAAAATTCTTGTGAAGGGTGAACGCTTGATGAATATTACTTATATGTGGACGTTCAATAATAGTTTGGGGTTAAGTATATTAATTATATTATTACTTTAGCTATCTTCAGAAAAAATATCTTATCTATCACACACGAAGAGAAACAAAAATTTTTATCAAATGATCTAACTAAAGTGGTAAGAGGTTTAATTTATTGAAAATAGTTGAAACTAGAACACACACATTAAATTAAATAGGAATAGATAATATTATTTCAAAATTATATTAAAAACTAAATCATGAAAACACCTAGAACAACATTCATAGTAAAGGGGTTGTTTAATTTTAATCAAGGACTGGGTTCAATAAAAGCAATCATGACTGAATTTCAATATAAATTGTAATGGTAATTTAAATAAATTTTGATTCAGACGCAGCTAGCGTTTGTTACGGTACAGGTCTGGATTAGTATTTTAATATATTGGTTTAAGTTTCCATTATATAAGATATTTTAATTCAACATACTGTGGTGATTGACACATTTTAAATACTTCAAAACACTTCGTGTTGTTGATATTTTTGGACCTTCTTTATTACTGAGAGTTTAAACACGAAAAAGTAAAAACAAAGAAAACCAGCAGATGGTTTAAATCTCCTTCCCCACAATTCGTTCGCTGCCTGATTGATTATTGTTTTTTCCTCTGCACCACCATCAATTATTGTCGGTAGTACAATCTTGGCTATTAATAAAGTATCCGCATGATACAAAACATATTCGAGAAGAGAGCATCCGGGAAATGTTTTCTGTCCGTCCAGTTTTTAATTACGTAAATCTATTTGAAATTGTACAACAGTAAGGTTAGGTTAAATCACTGGGGAAGCGCAACAAGAACGTAGAGATTTTATTGCATATCGTTAAACTCTACGGAGGGACAAATTAATTAGTTTAGGGCTGGTTTGTAAGTACGTACTTTACTTACCGCAATCCTACAGTTTAGGTAGTTAATTTTGGACTTTTTCGGAATTAAACTGTTTTAACTTTCGTTTGGAAGTCTGGACGTGCTTTGGTCTAAATTAGCATTAGAAAATATACTTCGGCAGTTTCGGCACATGTGCCCAACCCAGAATGTACTTTGGAAATTATTATGTGCCAAAACACATTGAACAGACAGATTTTCTGATGATATGAAGATAACATAGGGCAAGCTCAGCTTGGATAAAGCTGGAAGAAGCATATCCTATCTCTGGACTCAAGTATACCTACTGACGAATTAAGCTCCATATTTATAAACCGCTTTCAACGTTAAGAGCTATCTTGAGATCATATTTGAAATGCTCTTCTTATAGGAACAGCATCTCGGGTATGATCTCAACATTTCTCTCAACGTTGAGAGCAGTTTATAAATAGGGGCCTTAAAGAAGATACATTATGGTGATCGCAGGACGTCATGTATAGTTGTTATACATAAGAAAGTCAAACTACTTTAAAAGTGCCCTAGAACATTTTAGATAAAAACAACATGGAATTATAGTAGAAACATCGCTTTGTGTGCACCTCACGCGAGACGTAGTAGCTTTTAAACGAGTTTCAGCCATAGCCATCCACATTTCAACTTCGTCGTATATAAAAATACGTGGACTAAAAGCAATTTGGTGAGTTCGCCTGCTAACTTTATTTGTAGCTGTATTGTGGTTGCAAAGTGTTCTGTGCAACTCTTTTGTTATTTTGTTTTCAACACATGTATAGTGTTAGTGCAACTGTGACACGCCTTTATCACATATTTTCTAGCACTAGAGGAAATGTCTTTGTCGTTAAACCGTCTATTTGAAACACGGTCGTTCTTCAATTCCGTTTTTTATGACAGATTAATGTTATTCATTTCTTTTTTCATCAATTCATGTAATTTAGCTAGTTAAAGCACAGTACTCAAGACAACTTTGGTGAATTTTATAGATTGCATACAGAGTCTGTAGTTTATATACCAACTAAGTTCGGTTAGTACGTGGTAAAATGCTTAATTCATTAACGCCCGAGCGGACGCATGCGGCCGGATAACAATGGAATATCTATTGTGTCTCATTTTCCGGGCGTTGAATAGTTAATTGTTTTTTATGGGTTCTAGTTTTAGTAATCATAAAGTACAAGTGAACGTCTGTCATTGGGAACACAAACTCCTACGTGCCGTCCTTTTTTTTAGAATCGACCTTCATGGTGTAAAAAATACCAAATCTATTCGTTTACAAACATTTGTAAATGCTCTATTATCTGAGTCAAAGTTGACTTTTCCATTAACACGGTCCACTGGCGACCTCTGCGGGCAAACACATTATTTCCTTAATGTTTAAAACCATTTGTCATTTCCTTGCATACGATCTATCTGGAATAGAATTTCCTCTCAGTAAAATATTCTTTGAACTAAGCTAATATTTTTGGTATTGTAACATTAAGTTTCTTTGTTTAAGAGTCCGGCGAGCAGTGAGCAAACGTAATACCAAAATTATTTGCAATTTGGGCATAGTTAACTCTTCTTGTGATATTATTCGGATTAAGGCAGATGTCTAGGGTTCTATTAAATAAAAAATCCAAAATAGAAAACCAAAGAATAATTAATGATCAACAGTTTTGTATGAAAAAATGTAACCGGCATTTATTTTGAATTGAGGTGTGTTGTGTACCCAACGTTTAACTTACTGTAACGCCATTAATTATCGCGAATATCTATGAAAGTTTTATCAGTGCGAAAATTATTGGTAAACCCTTGTGTTGCGGACATTGTGGACCCTGAACTGAGACATCAATTATATGCACATTTCAATTAATAATTAGTAAATTAAAACTTATTGGCCGATTTCTATCAACTAATTAAGCTACTCGAATGTGCTGGTAGCAAAAAAGTGAATATCAAGTTAACACTAATGCCCATATCGAATAGCGCGGTCCTTTTACTTTCAGCTCACGCCTGATTACCTAAGTATTATAATAATGAAGAGCATTTAGAATTTGAGAGCTATCTGCAAGACGACAACTCTTGCCAACCAATCAAGCGTTATTATTTTATTTTGTTTCCGAAATTGTAATCTAGTTAAGGGGCTGACATGAGCCTAATGAAAAATGAAATGAAAGGAATCAGTCAAGGTTTTGTTAATAACGTCTAATATTTATTGAATAACTAGTTACTTATATGAACATTATTATGAGAAACTCTGTGATTTATTGTGTACTAGCGGACTCGTCAGACGTTGTCCTGTCTTAACTATGAATATTGATTTCAAATTGGTATAATTAATAAAAAATATATTAATAAGAAATAATTTAATATGGTGGTTAAGTATTCTTAAATTTTCTAATTTTCTGCGCAATTTTCTTAATTTTTTCTTTCATAAGAACCTTCTCCTGCCAATAACGAACACAACAAAAAAAAAGAATTAGCGAAGACGGTCCAGCCGTTCACGCGAGATACCGTGACAAAGGGAAATAGGAATTCATTTTTATATACATAGATATATATTTTATATTTCTTAACAGTTACTAGCAAAATGTATGAGTACTTTGTATTTTCGTTCTTCCGCCACATTCCTCATAAGTTTCACACGTCCAAACATTTGAAGTAGCTTATCGCATGCAAAACTACAAAAACACCTGCGCACTCCAACCTAAAAGTCTAGGAATGTCAGTATTCTAGGCACAACTGCAAGTGGGCTAAGGTCGAGAGAGGGCCTTACGCAAGTCTTGGATTACTAAGACACCAATGTAACCGACACTGTATCAATATCAGCAAGTCAAATAACCGATAATTACTTAGTGTGTTTTCTTTAATGTGACTTAGGGCTGATTTTTCAATCCTCAGATAACACAGTCAGTTAAATTACTACACGAATAAAATAAAAGTCATTCAAAAAATTTGACAAAAATAACAAATTACAAACATTTTAAATTTGGCAGTATAATACATTATCAAACGAATAAATCTTTATCTGAGCATTGAAAATCAGCCCTTAGTAACGTTATAAGTACTTTAAAGAATTAATTTTATAGATATCATTCAACTTTTCACCATTCATTCGAGATCATCTTCGATATTTTATATCGTATCGAAACTTAAGTAATATTAAACAATTAAACAGCATTATTTTGATTTTATATCGTATCGAAACTTAAGTAATATTAAACAAGTAAACCGCATTATTTTGATTTTATATCGTATCGAAACTTAAGTAATATTAAACAAGTAAACCGCATTATTTTGATTTTATATCGTATCGAAACTTAAGTAATATTAAACAAGTAAACCGCATTATTTTGATTTTATATCGTATCGAAACTTAAGTAATATTAAACAAGTAAACCGCATTATTTTGATTTTATATCGTATCGAAACTTAAGTAATATTAAACAAGTAAACCGCATTATTTTGATTTTATATCGTATCGAAACTTAAGTAATATTAAACAAGTAAACCGCATTATTTTGATTTTATATCGTATCGAAACTTAAGTAATATTAAACAAGTAAACCGCATTATTTTGCTATCATGCGTAAAACCTTTTTACCTTCAAAAGTATTTATTGAATAAAGGTAACGTAACCTTTACTTTGCCTATCGAATTTATTTCCATTTGAATGTTGGCGGACCGTATAGAATAGAATGTCGATTAAATTTCATTCGAGTAGAACCTATCCTATTCAAGTGGTAGTTTTGCGACATGAACTCTTTACTAAATATTTGATATGAAAGGTAATTTATTCTATATTACCAGTTTTAAGCATTAAATTGTTTCCACTAGCGATAGCGAATAACGCTTGAATCTTTATAGAAATAGGTAAAAACATTGCATTAGAATATTTGAATAATTTTAAGATAAAACTGGTTATACATTTACGTACAGTACTAAGAAACAGTATTGCTGCATCTAAATGAATACACATATTTTTCAATGCCTAGATAAAGCTTTATTCATTTGATAACGTATTATGCTATACCACAACATTGAAGATGCTCGATATACATTTATCTGTCTTATTTTATTCGGGTAGTAATTTAACAGGCTAATATCTGTTATCTGAAGATTAAAAAATCAGCCCTAAATATAGTATAAATCATTTGGTTTATTTAAACTTTTTTGTTTACGATCACTACACGCGATCTAATGTCATTACTTTGCGTGTATCCAATGTTAATTGTTATACTATACACAATAAAATGATTCTAGTCTTTGTTCCGAGCAGACAAAGTATACAATCCTAGTTACTACTGGTGACATACATATGAATAATTTGTGTCGCATAAAGGTTGACAACCTCTGTTACATGTCGTAGTTACTTTGTTTATAAATACCAATACTAAATTACTGTATTGAATGTTGTTAGTTGCATTACCATTAAAAAGTTACCCATAAATTAACTGGTAGATCAACTGAAAATACTTGGCAAGGCACAGGATAACTGCCCTTGTTTGAGAAAAGCATTTCCCCAAATATATCTCATACAAGAATGAATTATTTCAAAAGAAACCTAACTGTACTGGTTTTATGGTGTTTTATGTGAGTCATAAAGTTGATGTGAAAATCATTTCGCGAAGATAGCACCGGGGACATAGCCGGATGCGACGGACGGCTCGCTAAATTTGAATTTATGCGTCCGGGGAGCGATGTTCTGCGAGATGGAGAGATGTGTGACATAGATGTCATGTGCCTATTGTTTAAGTTATCATTCGCTATTATGAAAAGTATGAGAGGGACCCAGAAGATTTTGCAAAGAGCATTGTACTATTTCAAAAGCGGTGGCTCACTAAATGATTAGCTACCATGACGATAAAATTTAAGCTCATCATAATGCATAACATTTGAAGTGGCGCTGATGATGAGGTACCAGGAGAACTCCTCAACAAATAACGTCCCTGCATCGGGAAAAACAGTATTTTGTAAAAGGTGATGAGCAGTTGATATTAGTATATTGTAACTTAGATAATATTAACAACATAATATTTACAATTACTAACTCGTAAATAGGCCTATCTAATGTTAACAAACGTCTCATGGAGTCGGGTGGGGTTAAAACTACGCCTAAAACCACGTTCAAAGTTTAATTAAAAAAATCTTCGTCTCCACCCCACTCAACTACAAAAAGGCGTTTTTTAATATTAGATAAATTATGCGTACTTACGAGTTAGTAATTAACGATTTTAAAATATTATTTCTTGCCTTTTAGAGCCGTTAATTTAAGCTGTATTCGTTATGCTTTTCAAGGTTTTTTAAAATAAGCTTTACTGATGGCTATGCTATGGGAATAATAATAAGTTAAATTAAATCATATTTTTCAAGACAATGAAACAAAACAAGTAACGATCAATGCAGGGATTCTTACTAATCCAACCTTTGATAATCTGGCATTTTTTGAATATATTATGCGTTAATCTGTGTAAAGCGTAATCTGCTAAGTATATTTACGATTAAAACAGATACTACACAGTGTAGTAGTAGTATGATATATATCATTATAATTCGATAAGTGTGATACTAATTCACATTATCAAAAGACTAGTTTTGGTCTGTATTCGATAATTGGGGACCATGAAATAATGCTATTATGAGTTATTATTACACAATCACTGCACTAAGAGCGTGAATCGTGCAGACACTGTAATTTGTGGGAAAATATTAGGTTATTATGTTATTTTCGAGGAGATACCACTAGAATACTAAACGAGTCGTAAAAGACGAATCGAAACACGATGATAATGTTTAGGGCTGAAGCACGTTTCTGTGTGTCCTGTTGCATAAAAATGAAATGGTGTTAAAATGAAGTGAAACTTACAAACGGGTTCGGGAAAAGGAACTATAGTTGGTCCTCTATACAGAGAAAAATATCACAAACAGATTTAAATATTTAACTAGGCCGATATTGGCTGAAAGTAGGAAAAGTAATACATAAGTACTAAAGTGTCATTCATATAATATACCACTGAAATATTATTACAATGCACCCAATTTGATACATCAAACTCTTGCTAAGAAAGCCAAATGGAAACGTTTAGCAGTTCAGAGTTAACAATATTTCCCAACGTTATTGCTGCCAAAGAGTAAAAAAACTACTGCTACTAATAAATCTTCACTACTGCTCATGACCTATACTCCTTAACCATCCATAGAGAAGTTTGAGTCCCAAATCCTAGCAGTGAGGACATTGAAATGGCTAG
Organism: Catoptria pinella; assembly: GCA_963556745.1. Lineage (NCBI taxonomy): Eukaryota > Metazoa > Arthropoda > Insecta > Lepidoptera > Crambidae > Catoptria > Catoptria pinella. The sequence continues at coordinate 6,178,522 of OY750782.1, read as the reverse complement.
TGGTGATGAATAACATGTAAGAAATAAATTAGATAATTTTCCAGAACTTTCTGAAAAGAATTCAACAAGGAGTATTTGCATATAGCGAAAGGATAATTATTAATAATAGCTAACATGAGGAAAGGCCATAACGAGCGATGAGTATGAACTTTACGATATCCTTCCGCATGCAACTCAGTGACTCAGCAGTGTCGAAACAATATATCCTTTATTAATATTCCTTTTGGGTTCAACGTTAATCATAATGTAACAGTGAAGATTTATTTAATGAAAGAAGAGTTATAGCTAAATAAATATCGGCAAGGATGTTATTGACTTAAAACTACAGATGGCGCTTTGTAGTTTAATTTCCTTACAAAAGGAGGCAAATTAAAAACAGTATGTTTCATTTTGTAATCTGTTGTGTAACTAAATGTTTTAACTTTTAAAAACTCCAATAGATTTTTTATTTTTTGAAATTTTGAGATTTAAGCATTCACAATGCTATTTTTATAATGGCGATGGCTTGCAGCGTAAGAGTTGATATACTAGAAGAAATTCGACGTTCCGACTAGTGACTCGGTAGCTCAGCGGTCAGAGCATTGGACCGGATATCCAAAGGTCGCGGGTTCGATTCCCGTCCGAGAACATGATCTGGTGCGAGTCCTAGATTTTTTATTGCTTGCATTTTATGCGTTGTATTTAGGTATAATAAACATTAGGGAAGAGAGAATAGAAAGGATGAATTTTAACACAATAAAGCAAAACTTGACAGAAGTAAAAAACGTCTTAGCAACTGTGAGTATCAAAACTATTGACAATGTCATCTTCAAAGCATAATTTATAAGGCGAAGTTTTTTCTTAGTACACAAACAATAAACCGATATAATCTACGAGTTAATTGAACTTCGTTACGGTCGAGCGGATAAGTCGATGATGTCATTATAGGTTCGGAGTATGTATGAATATAAGTTTATATCATGTTCTATGATGGGTCTTACATCTCATTAAACGGCTTCGGGTGCTGCTCATACAATGGAATTTTAATTAACTATTTAGAACGCGACATCAAAATATTTCAAGTGAAATCCGAAAAATAGGATGGATCTCATATAATACCAAATAATATACTAAAAAAATAGGACTCGCACCAGATCATGTTCTCGGACGGGAATCGAACCCGCGACCTTTGGATATCCGGTCCAATGCTCTGACCGCTGAGCTACCTGGATCTTATATTAAAACTAAATGGTCTGTAACCACTCACATATCCATTATATTAGGAAAATCACGACTCATAAAAATTACCAAAACGATACATCTTTAAGACATAAAGAAGCCATAAACGTTATCACCAGCACATTACAGAATATAGCTCATAATCCGTACCAACCATTTTAAGAGCTCCCCTGAAATTCAATTTGTTCGTGAGCCAAAGACGCGGTTTACGACTGCCACGCCACGTTACACCCGAACTAGTAAAGTAGTATATTTACCCCCTAAGGCTTAAACGAATATAAAGACTTCAAAATATTACGTGATATACTGCTCGAAGGACCAAAGTGGAAACTTATGAAATTGTTAAATAAAATAAAACGTAGCGAAATCAGTGTTAGTTTAATCCGATTCAAAAATAAGCATCGGATATCCCAACGACAAAGATAAAACGAAACACGAATCCAAATTACGGGACAACGTTATTCTACAGTAATTCCAAGAGTTTTTGCTAAAGGAAGATAATTTGCCTTTTCATGTTGATATCCCTCAAAGCTATTTTGGAGATAAAAACAAAGGAGGAAAGGAGCTTAGGATTGTGTACATTTTCCAAGTTGAATGTGGCTAAAATTCTATTTATATAAAGAAAATGCCCGTAGGGGACTTGTAATAAGGCAAAATACGGACTGCTGGGAGCTGGCTACGTACAATGTTGTTTAGTGCATGTCTGTGGCAAGGAGATAACACGGAAATCCAATTCGGAGTGCACGCTTGTATAGTTTACAACCGTGACATAAATATAAAGGATTACTGATGTATTCGTACTGATTCTGAGATCAGACCTTTAAAAACTTTAAAGATGGAAAATAAAGGATATTGCGATCCGAATACCGATATAGTAACACAATATTACCGTTATAGCGTTAGTAATCTCGCAGTATTAACGGTGCATTTGAAATCACATTACGAAACGATATTAGCAATAAGTCGGTGGCTTGTAATGCGTTTGTCAAGATGCATCGGAAACTTGATGCAATAATTGCAGGACGGACGGCAATATGAAGGATGTATGTAAGTATCCAATATCCAATGGTATAACGGCATGGAGGAACGAAAATGATGACAAAGACAATCATAGGTAATTTGAATGAAACGTGAAATTCAAAAATATAGCAAATAATACACGAACGAGAAAAGATTCTCGTTCGTGAGAAGGAGATACGTAAATGCATTTCATGTTTATCATAATAAAGCACAAAAACTACCGTTATATCTCGATGGCATTAAACTAATACCTAATACCTTGATACAAGCGAATGAAATACGAAACTGAGTTATGTCAATCAAGTTTTGATATTTCTAAATTTTTTTTAACTCGAGTAGTTCTTGAACGAAATTTAGTTAGACATGTCGATTCATAAATAATATGCTTACCAATTACCTACCATGTCAGTAGACTTAACATTTATGACATATTTTGTCATTAACGATTGCTAGCAGTTTTAATGAAAATGTTCATGAATTTCAAATTCAAATTGAAAGCATGAAAATGTATATTATTTAAACGTTATGAATGAATATCAAATATGATTCTCTTTTAGAGTGAGGTCAGACATAACTAGCTAGGACTTAGGAGTCACCTTAAACAATAACCCAAGTTATCAAGCGTAGCTAACACAGCCTTCATGTAGCAATAGCAAGGGGCTTAGCTAAAATATTTTCATTATTGCTAAGTAAGCGTTAAGTACTTTATATTTATTGTAGAAACCTTTTTTCACAATGACGGGCGGAAGCTTATTGAGATAGTAGTGTAGATCTAATACTCGCACTACGATCATACATTTCGTTTAATGATGGGGAAAGGCATGCCGTATGGCATGCACCGATCTCTGAGCCCAATAGTAACTCCGTGAATGGAAATGATGGTTTAATCACAATTTTCCACTATGGAAAAACCGGGAAAAGAATTTCGTAAGTCCAACCTTATAACTTCAATATAGCTCCTAGCCTTGGTTAAGATATAGCTTCAATATAGCTCCTAGTCTTGGTTAAGATATAGCTTCAATATAGCTCCTAGCCTTGGTTGAGAAATGAATAGGGTCCAGCTTACCTAATAACAAGCAAATTGCTACTCTGTCACTTACCGCGTTTCTTAGAAGTCCTAGATTAGTCTTCTATGCTACATTGAGTTTTCCTCTACAATTTACTTGATTACGTTCAGATTGCGTTATTTTTTGTCGTAATGGTTTGAGGTATTAACTTACTACATTATATGTTTTATATTACCTTTCCAAGCATTAACTATAGGATCTATAATTATCCTTTACAAATTACTTTTAATACTTTGTAAACTTCTTTTCCCTGACCTCGTCCCAATTTATAATGGGGTTGGTTCAGCACGTTTTTTTTACGGCATTCATTATTATCAGCCACCTCATTATTAATTTCCTTTATATCATCACACAATTCATGCATCTTTTCTGTTGTCTTTTTCTGCCGTTCCATACCAACAATTTTATTCGTACTTTCCATACGTTTCATTAATACGATACGTCCAAAATATCAAGTCAAACGGTCACACCGCTCTTTTGTCATTGTTAACACATTTTAGTTTAAGCAATTAAAGATTATCAATGAAAAACATAATAACTAAAATAAACTCGTAATTGAAGTAAGTGTGCGTTGGCAACCCAAATCAACGGGGTACCTACTTGACAAAGGTGGACATTTAGACCCAAGTGCAGGGGTAACAATAATCACTGTTTAACGACCAGCAAGTAATCTATTTCAGTAAGAATTATTTAACATTGTGGGTTGAAAAAAAATTAGCACAAGTTATAAATAAAATGACGTTACCATGGAAACACAAACGTTTTTTGCATAATTCGCACTGTGTTACGTTACGATGAAATCTTCGAAATAACAATGTTTAAAATACCCATATTTTCTACTTTATTGCTATTTACCTTGTATCATTTATACACTGAGTAATTATTAAAAGCCATCCCTTTCGGAATGAATTAATAAAACATACCACTGCGTCCAAATGTCGCTCGTATAAATACGACAGCTAATTTCGCAAAACACAATGCTAACCTAATATACATTTACATAAAATATACAAACGCCCCAAATATCTCATTCACAACTTGATTATGGAAATAAGGTAGAATATGTTTGCTTAACTTATATTTTCTTAGAATTTTTGTACTTTACGTATTCCAATCCATTATTTATGTTTAGAATTATCTATTATGGAATTAAGTGTTAATTTATGACTTATACAATATTTTAACTCTGCTGTGTGACACAATTTATTTTACTAGTAGTAAGTATATTATTCATTGTTATAAGAAGTTTAAAAACGCACATTTTTTGTTTTCTTTTACCATCACGACAAAATTGTCTAAGAATGACACATGAAGAAATAAAGAAGACTTAGTTGTATGAATCAAAAAGATATTTATTAATTAAGTCAACTGTTCCAAAAGTGCTTTCAAAGAAGTTATTCATCATCCAAATTTAACGCTTCCATTGTTTATTTTCAGCCTAATTTAACATCTAAGACAGGTTCTTCCCTCTAATTGTGTTTCAGTCTGCTCTGCCCTTTAATTCAAGTAGTACCTTCGTAAAGGCAAACTAGACTCAACTTGACATTTTATGATTAATTAGTGTAATTGAAATCTAGCTCCTAATATTAGTACTAAAGTTTTTGTTTGATTAAGAATATTAACAAGATGGGCTTTTAGAAGAATGATTATTCGGCAATTTTAACACTTCTAAAATATGGAAACGTGAAAAATAAATACAAATTCAAATACATTTGACATTTTATCAAATTCGATGTAAATAAAAGAACGAAGGTTGCTATCCCAGAGAAAATGTGGAAAAAAATGACGTACTGAAATCAAACCTAGAGATGGAGATAACAGACTAATCGTAACAACCATTCTAGCTTCCAATACTTCTAATCGAAAAGAAATAAATAAATATCGTAATCTACCCAAAGATGAAATCATTGTGACATCGACCGTTAACAAATTGTCAAAACTGCAATAATTTACTCGGTCCAAATCCAAGTAACTAGTAATTAACAGTTTAATCTCAAGAATTAATGTCACGTTCAGCTACAGCAGGTTAAAACGAGACAGAAGATGCGACACTGCAACTTACTGCAAGGTCGCGGGACCAGTTGGTCGTGTTTACATTAAAACACATATTACATACGTAATAAAATATTTGCATAGCCATTTTCAGAATGCAACATACCTATTTAGGTTAGTTTTGTCATAAAAAGTTTAAACCAATCAATCAACCCAAAACCAAATGCGTTACTGCATTAGTGACAAGAAACTAAATTATAAGACTAATTGAACATAAAACATAAACAATATTTCACTCCTACTACATAAAACGTTGGAAGTTCAGTATGTAATTTCGCACTAAGAAAAAATCACAAAAGAGAGAATTTATAAAAACCTCGTTTCCAACATCGTTAAAGATAAACATAATAATTAAGCAAAACAAATTATTCAATAAGTCTATACCTTTTAACAACTCCAATATAAATTCAAGATCTTCATAGAAATTTGTATTCAGCATATCTACAAATACACATTCCGGCTTTACATTGAAATGAAACACCAGATGTATTGTTTTCAGCGCGATCTTGTATTGGATTTGTGTCAAGATCCCGTGGGAGATCGGATATACCTTTTCAGCATCCCTTAAGTCCTCAATTTCAGGTGTCTAACTTTAGCTTAGTCAGCCCGCATGTTTATGTAAACAGAAACATCAGTTTCGTTTATAATGTATACTCAGACTGTATTTGATTAACATCATAATATTCTCGTTATCTTTTGTATTTATACATGTTAAATAAATAATCCTCATTCGATTTTCTTAGTAATTTCGTAGAATCTACGTTGTTTTCTTTTTATATTTTTATTTTCTAAATGCGATGTTTTTCTGCTAAGCGTCTCAGAACGATCGAACTGCAAACATGTGAATTATAATTAAATATTTAACGAGAGATGTTTTTTTCTACAGGTTCGTGGAATTTTTTCATCAATATCTGTTGCAATAAGACCTTTATCTACCTCATTCATCTCACACCAGCCAGGTTCACCGACCGAAAAACGATCAGGTAACTGCTCGTTGCCACCGAACGAGGCATTGGAACCTCGCAATGACCAAAATGGAATCGAAGAGGTGTTCTGACCTTCGATGATAAGGTCCAGCAAAGTTTTCATTGTTGACTTTTATAGTAGGTTGTAATTCAATGTTTATAAATATTTACCACGTGTAAAAATCCCACGCGTATGTATTTTCCATATTGATCAAGTTGTTATAGATATTAGACATGCTGTGCTGATGTGTAGCAAATTGTTTTTCTTGGACCCATGTCCCATGACTAACATGCGTTTAATATAGCACTAATGCCCTTCGGAATTCGGTAAATTTTCAACTTTATTTTTATTGCTACACATTAAGTTTCTCCATAATTTTTTATATTATGGCTTTTAAATTAAGCCTGACGAATATTAGGTACTGCCAAAATCCTACTCTAACTTTCTCTATTACAAATATTTTCTCAAACCAAACATCCAGTTGTCTATTTACAAATACTCCATATTGTTAGGTAACTTTTTAAACTAGGCTCTTACTTGAAATGTTAAGGTTACTCTTAAACTCATACTTAGAGGTACTATCACGAAAGGGGATTGTTAGGCCAATTGTCATGTGTCTAATTAAGCAGTGTTTATAATATTAGTAAGTACAGATAGATATAAAGTGTAGCAAAAGTATGGATAAATGGTACGTGCCGTTGTAAAACAAGCTTTTAAATCGAAGATTTGTTCTTTTTTTCTTTAAACTCCAGTTTTGTTTTCCATATGACATACTGACACCTTGTGTGGGTGTTGCATGATTCAAAGGACGGTCAATGCGTCACTTAAAGTATGACTACCGTCGCCAATTTGCGATTTATACAGCCAATGTTTCAAGAAGTTGAAGACAATAAAGCTATTGGTATATAGTAGAATCACTAGTGTAGGCCATTCATATGTTTAAATGGGAAGTGTTATGCCTTTATGCAATGTGTTAACACAGTCATATAGGATGGTTATAAAGAAGTTTTTGACTGTTTTCGCAAAGGATTTTGTACGCGTAGCTAATTCTCAAGTATTAGGGCCAGATGATCTTGTCAAGCAAGATTGATAAACGAGATAAACAGATAAACCGAATGCACAAGTGCTAAGATTCCATGTATGCATATTATTTGAACGATATTCAAAGACAGATGTAGGGAAATAAAAACTATGATAAATTAGAATTCAAACTTTATACCTAGCTTAAAATCTAATCAATAATATTTCTAAAGTTCTCGATACACTAAATTATCGGACGAATTCATTTTCTTAATCAAAAAGAGTATTTTAATGCACTGGTGTAATTGGTGACTTATATGTACAGGGAAATGTACTGGCTATATCCATTTCTGATTCTGTCAAAAACAATGATAGCAACCATTATCATTGAATGAATGATCAATTCAATCACAAAAGGCGCCACAGTTTAATGTTAGACGCCAATAACATGCTACCTTTATGTGGTAATAAACTTAATAATAATAAACTTTATTGTTGTTCGTAAGACTTAAGTAGGTAGGTTTACGTATAAATTACCCAATCCTGAACTTCCGTCAATTTTGTTTCTGACCGGTCAAAATGACCCATGCTCATTGTGGTAATAGTTTAATCGACTTAACCTTCGCAAAATCTAGTTAATATTATCCACTGAAGCTTGTAATCCAATTTCTTAAGCTGAACCCTTGTCAGAGTTTGTTAAGGTTGACCAGGTTGAAATGAGAGAAAGATTTTTGGACAAAAATGCAATCTTTTACAGTAAATCTGACATATTTGAACGAATGTTACGCACCCTGAGTTATTATATTTTTCTGATCAAGCTTTATTAATTATTCGGATACCAAAATTTAGGAACAAAGCAATGAGAAAAAATGAGTTCCTTCGCTCTTTTTCCACCAAATCACCAAAAAGTTCAAGAAAATCATGTATTGGAACATTTAGCCATTAAATTAATTAGGTAAGGTTAGTATATAATATATGATGTACAGTTGATAATTATGATTTCTCGCCAATGCGTATTAATGCTTCAATAGTCAGGGAGGTTCCTCCTGACGCGATTGAGATCGAGTTGGAATCGAGTAAACGTTAATACGGTACTATGGAAACCATGGAAACCGTTTTCAATGTACCGAAATAACAGTTTTTTGACGTTTATTCAATCCTGATGTGAACTAAATCCCGTCGAGAGTAGGGGGCAGTTCATTTATCCGGCTTAACGTGCCTTCCGAAACACGGAGGAGCTCGAGATAATAAATTTTTGGTCACCCATCCCATGACCGACCCTTGCAAAAGTTGCTCAACCTCCGCAATTGCTGGACCAGGCGCTAAACCACTGCGCCATTAAGCTCCTCAGTGTCAAACGTTTATGCAGTAAAATTCAAACAAAGCGCAACGTATTAATGCGACAAGGTAATTGTCAGGAATGGAGCAGTGGCATTGCCGCAACTGAGAATTTAAATCACACAGACTCGTGTATTTCCACTGAATCGACAGTTATTTAACGAGTCCTATTAATCATGTCGAAAGGAAAAAAGCCCGTTAGTTTTGCGTTGCTAAATTCGAATTTAATACAAGGGAATACGGTGCACTGTTACTATCGGTCGGTTGCAGGGTGGTATGAGCCTTCCACAATAAATTTTATATAATCTGTTAAACTTGATAAATGGAAAAGCGGAAGTGGTTGTTAATTTTTTTTTATAATAATCTCTTTAAATTGTAAGATTTACAACGCTTCAGAGAATTGTATTAGCTTTATCACATAAAGATAATGTCTTACTGCCGTACTCAGAGACGTCAATTAAGTTTAATGCTTCATTAAGTATCGTGCCGTCTTATACTATCACTATGGAAAAGGAAGAGATAGCACTTATTTCATTGAAGTATTCAACATAATTGAAGTCTCTGAGTACGGCAGTTATTCTTATTAGTTTTTGATCTGACAACATTTTGACGGAATACCGAGAAAATCTCAAAAACTGACCAGATAATGGAAGAACCCAAGCATTAGTTACAACTTTAAAATAAATAAAAGCCAAATCGAGATGACGTAATGACTCATGTTTGCACATCACCGGGTTAAGTAAAAAGTAAAGTAAACTATGGACAAAAACCTCAGGTTTCATTAATCGGCCAGGTCGAATGACGTAAACTGAAAACCTTGCGGATTCCGAAACCTGCTCTCAGAGCTAGTTTTTGATGCAAAGAAAAGATTTCGTAATACTTGTTTAATTGATACGCAAAAAGTTGAAGAGTGTAAAACGTAGAAACTACAGAAACAGATGTATAAGCTATTGAACATATAGACGTTATTGTTAATTAAAATTACATTATAAATTAGTCGTAAATGTGACGTGGCTAATATCAAATTCTCAAGGCGTCCTATGGTCGAGTCATCAGTAAAAAATATTTTTACCCTGTGATAGACATCAAAGGATACCTAGCACAACACTAGTACTATGATGTATTCTGCGGCACAACATCCACTGAAATATTTATGATAATAATATGGTGTTCCAACATTTTACCTACATTAGTATCACACACAGACGTAGAAAACTTCTATTTTCGTAGCTTCTACTTTTATCCTACATAAATACTCACAACTAACTAAATAATTTCAACCATAAATACTAACTTAGTTCATAAGCTGTTACTAACAAAATGAGTTGTATTTAATTACTTAAATAAATATTTATCTAATCCTTACTATAAAATTTAATGTTACAGTCCGTTTGTTTGTTATGCCTTCACGTCTTAACTACTGAACCGATCATCATTAAATTTTGCATACACGTTGTCAGGAGTACAGAGAAGGACCTTTCATCTCGAAAAAATACTAGTACCCGAGGGATAGCAAAAATCTTTCCACGCAGACGAAGTTGCGGGCGGTCGCTAGTACGTAATAAAAGTAAAAGTGACGGAAATAACATCGCATTGAGAAAAAAACCAAGTCATCTGCTCCTATATCAGAATTCGACAGGCGCCAAATAAAAGTCTTAAAATACATCTGACAAAAGCATTGGACACACAACCTTCGTCAATATGCCTTGTGAAGGTGATAGTCATTTCCTTTTGTCGAGAGATAGGGTCTGAGTGACTTGAAGTACATATTCCTATCATTATTGACGTACATGAAAGCAAATCAACGGCGCTATAAATAAATTTGAACAAGGATATAAGATTCACGAGGAAATAGAGGATCTCGATGACGCAATGGCTTAGCGTATTTGGTCTGCGATTGTGGCGGTAAAGAAAAATTATCTGAGGATGGGTAACAAAAAATGGCTGTATTTATATTTGTTGACACCCATTAATCTGCAAGGTAGGTTGACAGGCCCATCCTCCTTATCGATCCAGTAGGAAAGCCTGGTGCCCCAGCAGTGAGGACATTAAAAATGACTGATAATAATAATGATAACATTCTCACTTCGAAGCAGTGTTTGTTAACAAAAAGTCTATTAAGAGATTAAATCTTTACAGTGCTACAGCCACAACAGACCACGACATTATTATCTTAATTACACTTCTGAAAATTAAAGGTCGACGTGAAAGCGCGTTTTTTAATGAAAGAGGTCAGTCGAAATCTTTATCTAAGAAGAGTTTCTATAAAAAGTCTTCCTTTTGTTAAAAGAAGGGTTAAATACGCAAATTTTAAAATTAAAGACTATTAATCTTCGCCACTATACTAATTTTGTGCCTTCGCAAACGTTTCGTAATTGATAATATAATATTTTAATGTCGCAAGTAATTACGATTTGCAATAACAGTTTACATCTGTCAACATGGAAACTTCCTTGGAGTAACAAATAGACACATTAAATACTTGGACAGATATGTATGTACATACTTAAAGAGCATTAGATCATGATCAATTAATTCAAGCCGAGTCTACTGCTCTAAGTTCCAAAGAGTAAACAACAAACAAAACAGATGGTGTGACTAATGTAACAATTTGTATGAACGACCAGGGCTTATTTACTTGCTCAGCATTTGCAGTAAAAAAAAATTGAAACTGCATTTAGCTTCTATTAGTAATGTGACCAAGTCATTTAAAATAATTATGCAATGGTGACAAAACTTTCATTGGCATAAAACTACTAGATACATTTATGTTCATCAATTTGTCAAAATAATCGCGCGCAGTTACATTTGCAACGACTAAAACTACCAGCTGTATTATATACAAGTGTTGTGCTCGGTATATACAAGGTGTTACAAAAATACCCCTAATGCCGAATAAGGTATATGGTGACCATCAAACTGAATAACTTTTACTATGGGGCCAACTCTGAAATCGCGAAAAAAAAATCAGCTGTTTCATACATTTTCATATCTTCGATTTTAATGTCTGTATGAGACAGCTGATTTTTTTTTCGCGATTTCAGAGTTGGTTCCATAGTAAAAGTTGATCAGTTTGATGGTTCCTATATACCATATTCGGCATTAGGGGTATTATTGTAACACCTTGTATAAAAGTTTTATACCAAAATTTCTCACAAAAATGTAGTTAGTCTTATGATTTAGTTACATGATTAAACGAATAGACAAACGTAGGCAGGTTACGCATCGCGTGCTGTGTTCAATTGAGTGTGACCCGTCTGTACATAGTTTGAACTCTTTACTATTTGATTGCGTCCTACACAGACCCACAGAATACATCATAGTACACACGACGGCACCTCAGACTATACATGTTGACCTTGAGACCGCCTTTATGCCCTACGTAATAAATGCTGTTTTCGCAGTTTAACTGTATAACCTGACGTGCTGTCGTGTGTACAAGTACAGAAAACGTTCGCAATTTCCCATATCTGCTTTACTAGACATACAATAGGATATAAATTAACGCATATGTGACTTGTAGTAAAATATTCAAATTGTAAATCTGAAAGTGATTGGTAAGTACAACAATTATTGGGTATTGAAATGTTGGGTAACACAGAGAAGGGATTGTCTTCTAAAATATTCTAATGTGTAAAATGTCTCAACTAAATATATAAATAGGTAATAGAAACACTTTTACGTTTGAGTATCGATTCAGCAAGCAATATACATCGCTATCGAGTCTGTCGACAGCCGTGTGTATAGGATTGACATGAAGTGATTGTCAACCATATTTTTTTTTAATTGTAAAAGCCATACATATTTCGTTCATTATTTTATTTAGTAAGTTATGTGTCTCGGCTAGGGGAACAGATAATTAAACTACAAAAAAGTACCAATAGTTTTCGCTAAAAATGACATAAAGATCAACGCCCACATAAAGCAGACAAATTGCAGTGCAAATAAGCGATTGTCATGCAAAACGGAAATGACGCTCATACGATCGATCAAATTGGCGATTTCCTAATAAGAGCGGTGCCGGTCGCCGAAACTGACGAACCAATTGGCTCAATTTATCAGCAACTAGCGACCGCCCGCGACTTTTGTTTGCGTGGACTGTAATTTTGCTATAAATAAATAAATAAAAATAAATAAGTATTTGACAACATCACATACATTGCTCCGATTCCAAAGTAAGTAGCTAAAGCACTTGTGTTATGGAAATCGGAGACAACGGTGGTATCACAAACACCCAGACCTGAGCCAATATAGAAAAGTTAGTTTTCTAAATTGACCCAACCGGGGATTGAACCCGGGAACTCAGATGGCGACACCTTGAAAACCGGTGTACAAAGCCACTCAACCAAGGAGGTCGTCCAATATCTACCTTCGGGAAACTTTTTCCCGTGTCCAGAAAACTGTACTGTCCTCCCATCAGAAGACGTGAAAGCATAAAAAAACAAACTCACTTATGAATTTTATAAAATTGGAAGGGAATAGGAGATTAGGATGGCCCAACACTTGCGATCCGATCCGCTTAACATTAATCTTGTCATGCTCGGAAAAATATTTGAGGACGTAATGAAAATATTATTATTAGCGTTCACTCGATAAGGATTCGTCCAAATTCTGTTTGATGTTTCTGTTAGTAGATAAAAAATAAATTCTTATCCTCTAAAGCGAACCTTTTAGCAACTCATTTTAAATTGCTTTTTTAAAATACATTTTAAAACACTAAGCAAAAACTAATAGATACATTTTATTTGGACCGGCTGTCATAAATGCACAGATAAAGAAAAATCATTTTATATTTTTGCAAATTAAACACCTGGTTTCTTTGATTGTTATTACCCGTTATTTTTTTTATTCGAAGATTTTAATTATTACGCGTTGACGCGAAGATTTTTTCGCGTAAATCTTTTAAAACTCATTCTCATTTACAGCGTGATCGTGGCATTGTGAGATTCGGCTGCCGAATAAGCACATTAGTGTGACACGGTTCTAACGTGCAGCTATTTTTATGGCCACCGTACTGTGCCACTATTCGTAAGGCACATCTTCCAGTGGCATATAGCAGTATGGCATACTAATAAGTCGAACCATGCTCGGTTATGGCCGCAGCGCCATTGATGACATTGACAACGATTATGGTATTCGTAACTGTGCGGTGGGCTTTGTCTATGATTTGAATAGACAATCGGGCGATACTTATACTTATCCCTTTACGTACTGATATTAGCTATAGCACAAAGATATAGTAAAAACGCAATATTTGCTAATGGCGGGTCTCCACGCAGAGACAAGCTCGATGAGCAAGTTTCATCCGAGCATTGCAAACGTAAAAAAATGCTCGTTTTTATTTTACTTTTTTATTTTACAAAGTTCAAACATGTAATGTAAACATTACATGTTTGAACTTTGCTCAACTGAACTGTAAAAATATCCAGCATATGCACGCATACGCGAAGTCGGACCATAAGAAGACGTTAACTGCTGTTAGACCAAAAAACAGTTCGCGAGTACCGCTGAGCTTACCGCTCTTGCCGCTGCTCTTACCGTATCACTCGGTTGCTCAGCAGTAACAGCATTGGACTGAACATCCAAAGGTCGCGGATTCAAATCCCATCCAAGAATAAGATCTGGTGCGAGTCGTATTTTATCTAGTATATTATTTAGTATTGTATAAAAATAGCATTGCTAATACTAAAATCTTAAAATTAAAAATTGTTTTTGTATTAGCAGCATTTTCATCCATAAGTTACAATGGAGAATATTCATTCATTCAATAACGAATTCACATAGGACTTGCATTAAAACAGTAACTTTTTTCTAGAAAAATGTACCTATCCAGGTAACATGATAGTTTAGGGTCATTAGTCTTTAACTTGTGCATTCTACTCGTGTTCGCGTGCCGACAGCCCTACGACAGTTTCCAGTTTTTGCGTGCATGATGCTGTTGCCGGTAGCTGTTCATTTAAAAATAGATAAAACGATTACAAAAGGAGAATACACGAATATTCTCTCCGCTCGTACCGCGTAAAATTATCATGAACATGCAAAGATAAGAATGTACCTTATTTCACTGAAAATGTATTTCAAATTTATTCAACCGCAACAGTGCGACTGAGGAACCAAATCTTTGCGTTTGTTTGCGTTTTTTTTTTACATTCTTTAGAAGGGTATATAAAATACAGAAACGGTACAGAATTTATATCTTTTTAGGGGCTTTTTAAGCAACCGAATCTAGAGCAGTAAAAATAATGACACCATGAATTACGAAGAGTAGATAAATCAAAGACTAAGCTAAATGTATTAGTAGAAAAAATCGTAGCAGACGAGCAAAAACAAATTGATAAGTAATATTCTTTCAGTCTTTAAATTGTCGTAGAAGCCGATTCTCCATTCGTAGGCTTTTTGTAGCAACCGCTACGAACCAAATGATTGCTACAAACAAACAAAAGTATGTGAATACGCCAAGAGATATTATTTTAACGAAGTTTTTCAACTTTGTTCGCTTGATTTTCAAATTTAAGATCAAAGTTTAACTGTTCTGTGAACATAATTAGTAATTTGTGAAATTAAAATAAGTTTAATAAAAAAATGTTCGATATGAATTCAAACACAAAAAGACAAGTATTTCTACTAAATATATAATAACTGTTTACAATAAATACCGAGAAGATAGTGAAACAAGAAGAACAAACTATTGATTTACTTTATCTCATAAACTTGTATGTTTAAACTAGACGTATCATATTATAATAAAAATGCATGATAAGTATTACGAAATGCTATTAGTACTTATACAAAAAAATATCAAATACTTTAACCACCATTCTCCTTCACAATAAAACAATTAGTTATTTTTTAAGTTGTTTCAATATTCTAAGATTATTTTTACTTCGAACCATTGAATATTCCTCCCTAATTCGATTTTAAGTATTAGGTTACAGCTTTTGTTTCCTTGAACTTTTAACCATTTAAAGAATGATGCCCATTTCTGACCTGTCAATATCTTGATTTTATTAATTACCGTGAATAGAAAAGTAATATAGCCCATTAAATTAGATTTTTATTGTTATTTATAAATTGCTAACTAAAATAAAATTGGCAATGTAGAAATAGAGAAAAATAATAATAAAGATTAGCAATAATTACAACTAGAACATATTCATTTTACCATTACATATTTTTCGGGTTGTCCAATTAAAATTCAATAAATGCTAGTGTTCTACGGTCACAGTAACAATTTAAATACAATTTTATTATAATTATACATCCACTTTATAAAAGCTATTTGACAGGTCATCATTTGTCTGGGAAGTGGTCATTGTTCTTTACACGGTTGTCAAACTCCTAAGGGCGCAATTAGTTTCAATTAAATGTATTATTCATACGAATTCCGTCGTTTAACATCACAACGTATCTACGCAAACGGGTCCGACCATAGAACATGCCCATAAACAAAACAATAATACAAACCCACGTAAAAGCACAATGTTTTTAACGTGCGGTATCCAAACAACTACCCTCGATTTGCAATCTCACGTTGGAGAGAGAAAGAGGTGTCACTTCACTAGCACTTTTTATAAAGCATAGATAAACACCGCACTTTTTTTTTTCGAAAACAGTAGCACGTGTTCGAAATTTGAGAATACGTTTCGTTCGACGCCGGCGTGCGTCGTCGCGGTACGGTGGCGAGCGACTGCCGGCGCTGGAATGGAAACGAAACGCTTCTCGCTCGGCGTTGATTCTGTTCGTTTGTATGCAATAATGGTAGCCACGCCCTAATGTTTTGATCCTGCATGTGTTGAAAAGACTTGCACTAGTGCAAGTAAACAGAGATTAAACGTTTCCATATCGTTCGATGACCACTGTGTGGTCAACATGAGAATCGTTTGTGAAATGTTTTTTAAGAAAGGCTTTGGAGATCGTATGTTTTACATGATCTACTTCTACTAGGTAACATTTAACAGTTTACTAAGTAGGTTTATGCACGCTCTTGTCGGTGAAGTCTTCCCCGTTCCTCCCTACACATTGCCACTCCTGATCTCTTGATACGACGTGCTTTTTATTTTTTTTATGTGCTCCCTTTGTTGATCAGTCTACTCCATATAGGTCCTTACAGGTAACATACATATATCTCCCGAACTCATTTAAAAAAAAAATTTTGACAACATCACATACATTGCTCCGATCCCAAAGTAAGTAGCTAAAGCACTTGTGTTATGGAAATCAGTGACAACGGTGGTATCACAAACACCCAGACCTGAGCCAATATAGAAAAGTTCGTTTTCTAAATTGACCCAACCGGGGATCGAACTCGGGACCTCAGAGATGGCGACACCTTGAAAACCGGTGTACAACGCCACTCGACCACGGAGGTCGATTCTCAAATGTACTTTGTTTGATTGCAAATTCATAAACATATCTGCACATACCATACTTAAATAACTTTTAAATGGGAAGTTATCTAGTCCATATTCAAATCACAGAAATATACCTACAATGAAGCATAAAGCAAATCGCTTCACAGTTAGCAGAGCATGTAAAGCCCCTATGAATCAGATTGGTCAGGGTTGGCTATCGACAACAAAAATAAATAAATATTGGGCACCATCACAAATCTAGCTCCGATTCAATTCAATTCAATTTATTGCATTCCACAATAATAACAAGATGGTAGGTATACATAGAATAACAAAGTACATTGTAAACCCTGAAAAAGGACGACTTACTTCCAAAACAGCTAAACTACTTGTGTTATGGAAATCAGAGACAACAAAGACAGTATAGAAAAGTTCGTTTTCTAAATTGATCCAGCCTCGCACCAAACCCGAGACTTCAGAGATAGAGTCATCAGGAAAACCGGGAGCTCTCTGCTCCCAAACACAGTATTTATATTATTAAGTGGTGCAAACTAGTCAAAAATTCAAAATTCAAAATTCAAAACTCGTTTATTCAGTCTAGGCTGTTGCAAGCACTTGTGAATGTCAAAGAAGCTACGCCATCGGTTCGCAAACCCTAAGCGGGAGACCTTGTAACGAGAAGAACCGGCAAGAAACTCGTCAAGGGCTGCTTTTCGACTCGACTGCTAAGTAATTCTTATATACAACGTGTTACAAAAGTACCCCTAATGCCTAATATGGTAGATAGGGACCATCAAACTGAACAACTTTTACTATGGGACCAACTCTGAAATCGCGAAAAAAATCAGCTGTTTCATACATTTTGATATTTTCTTAATCAATTTTTGTATGAAACAGCTGATTTTTTATTCGCGATTTCAAAGTTGGTCCCATAGTAAAAGTAGTTCAGTTTGATGGTCCCTATCTACCATATTCGGCATTAGGGGTACTTTGGTAACACGTTGTATACACTTTAGTACTTTGCACAGCAACGAACACCCGTTTGCACTAAACTTAAGAATCTCCAAAGTCTTTTCCAAACTACAACTCGACCAAGATAAATAGGCGCATAAAAGCTGCATGACAGCTAAGTTAAAGACACCGTTTCAATTTGGTTAAGTTGTAGTTAGGAAAAGACTTAGGCGATTCTTAAGTTTAGTGCAAACGGGCATAAGACTTGTGTAAGTAGGTACTTATGGTACTAAAACAGTCAGTTACTTCTGAAGCCCGGAACGTCATAATAAAGACTAATACCTTTTATAAGTCTCTTATCTCCACGATGTCACATGTCCTTTTATCTCGAATGATGTCAGATAGCGACACCAACCCCCCGTCTATAAGACACGACAAATGAATAACATCAAAGTGTTTTCTTATTCTGTATCATTCAAAGATGTTTTTTACTTCAATAAAAATAAAAATGTTGTCATTATGAGTGATTTAAAAGGTAAGTAAAAAATACATGATAATAAAACGGTTTTATTTATTTTTTTAAGAGTATTAAAATGACATCCATAATGTTCATAATAAGCTGAGAAGCGTCATCAATTACCACTTGCATGCGCTCGGGGCATATTGACTGTGTGAACTACCCTAATCAATATTGACGTGCGAGATTGCGAATCAGATACACACACACACATTTGTCATAACATAATATATTAGAAGCTTAATAATTTTGCCCTTTTTTGAATGACATTAATTATGCCGTTTAATTTGTTATGCCTTTGCCTAACGAAAGAAGATTGAACTTTGATGCAGATTTAAAGAGTGACCAAAAAAAACAATTGTGCTTGTGAGTTAGTAAATATAAAAGCTCTTTGAATGTAATTATGATTAATATTACAGAAGATTTATCTCAGTAAATGTCATTTTTCAGTCTAAGTTTTTATTCATGTTACTTAACGTGTTTGCGTGTAGGAGTTTAATTACATGCTATGCTCGTAACGTAACGAAAGTTAAACCATAAGGTAATTATTATTATAATGGTAAATTAAAAGAATTTTAATAAGGTTTTTCTTGTTGAAAAAGTATCCTCGAACATACATAAAAATTAACCCTTGGTTCAGGGTGCTAAGAGGAAATAGACAAGTATTTGACACTGACTAACCAGAAAATTGGTCTACACATGTCTCATATTATGTCCGTCGCAAAAATAAGTAGGTATTATTTTTCCCATCCGTATTAGCTGCAGCCAACACCCTATAAAACCGAAGGGGTTATTTCGAAAATCGTAACACGATAATCGGACGAGACGTTCATTCCGCGTCGTGAAGTCGTTAAAACCTTCCTATCTAAGATTTTGTAATACCAATTATTTTTGTTGCAGATCCATATGCAAAGCTAATCGCAGATGCCTCCAGCGGCGACCCGACCGCTATCAAAAAGGTTTTGATTGGTAAAAATACATCACAAATGACATTTGAGACAACCAATCAAACGATTTTAGGACAGTTGCTTGTGACTATTAGTTCCTCAGTATGCATCCCCATTAAATTCGCAGTCAATAGTTTTTCGTGCTACAGATACGGAAATAAAGTCTGAAATAAAGTAGATCAAACGACGAACATCGTCCGACTTTTGCCAATCCTTTTCATAGTAGGCCCTCAGGGGCATCGAACCAGTAAAAACAGGACGCCGCAAATAGACAAACAAAATACAATTTAATAAAGGCGAATACCACTTTAAAAATTAAATTTGCTTGTTATGGGGAGAGAAAGTATTCAAGCGAAGTCGTTTTTGGATAAACAGCAGTTGTTTATCCGTATAACTTAGTTCATAGAATCATAACCATAGATACTGTTTATTGTGATTTGATTATTCATATTCTTATGGTGGAAAATCAAGAATATACTCAATCTAATGCATTAACATTGTTATAAATTTGATTCAACTTGTTTGATGAAATATCTTTACAGCAAAATTTTATTCTTTAAATAAAACCAAATAGAAATGGATAATGTAATGTAAATTATTCAAATTCATTCCGTGTAATTATTCCTCGTTTTTAATTTCAATTTTTGAACAGGGCGCGTTCCTTGTGACGTAGCAAAAAACGATCAAAAGCGAATCGGACTCACGCAACAAAGGGTTCCGTACCATCATTCTGAAAAAGTTTACTATTTAGAGAGATCGTTTTATTCTTCCTGTAATCTTTACATAAACTTCTATCACATAAAATAATTTCAGATTTTTCTCTATGTAAACTTCGGAGATAATGGGGGAACGGTTTTTTTTTTTCATTTTTTATAAGTCGATTCGGCCAAAAAAGATTGTGTGAGAATGTGCTAGCAGTGCTCTTTCATATGATACCCCATATGTAGCAAGTAGCCTCTGTAAAACAAGTCAACTCAAGTAAAACATTAGTAGTTCTCGAGATATCCACCTGTCACAACAGACAGACAGAGTCACACCATAAGGGTTCGTTTTTACCATTTTGGTACGGAACCCTAAAAATGAAACAGCTTCAAAGTTAACTTGAAGAAAAATATAAGTAGCAAACGATGGCTGCACGTTATTAAAATCGTTGCACTAGAAAGCTTTCAGTTAGCTTTTCTATTTCGTAACCACATGCACCGCAGCCGCATTAGATGTTAGGTAACTTCGAAACTGATTAATGAACCGTATTTATATTATATATTATCTAACAGTGTAGACATTGTTATTAATAAAATTTCCAACTCTTTAATTAACCCATTTTAGTTAAGCTTTTTGATTTTTTTTCGTATTATGAATTGCTATACAAGGTGTTACAAAAGTACCCCTAATGCCGAATATGGCATATAGGGACCATCAAACTGAACAACTTTTACTATGGGGCCAACTCTGAAATCGCGAAAAAAAAAAACAGCTGTTCCATACATTTTGATAATTTCGATTTTAATTTTTGTATGAAACAGCTGATTTTTTTTTCGCGATTTCAGAGTTGGTCCCATAGTAAAAGTTGTTCAGTTTGATGGTCCCTATATACCATATTCGGCATTAGGGGTACTTTTGTAACACCTTGTATACTATCTATACAATTATACTTTTTAGACAGCTATTTTAGGAAAAAATATACTCTAACTTCAATACTTGCGCACCCAAAAGGTGCTGGCATAAGTAGGTTACAAACTTGCGATCTATTACTTAAATAAACCACTAAACCGAAATTGTCCTATTATCTAACATTCATACTACTATTTTATAACAGACACCTAAGCTTCTATTGGCTGATGCAAGTCCAAAGGTGCTTTTTGAAGTTTAAAGTATGAAACCGTCATATCTGATTTTTGTACCATTATTTTATGGCAACACTCCCATACTATACCTACTTTTTCTTGCTCCCTCCTGATGCGAGAGTGCTAATTGACGGGCGGGCTTCAGTTGAATTGATTGAAGCTGGTTAACAAAATGCAATTTTAGTGATGTCCGATTGTTTTTTTTTCTATTATTTTATACTTTATCCATATTATTTTAATTTATATTGATTATTCAATTTTATATCCGAGTTGACTTGGCAAAAACAACAATACAGAAACTCACATCACGATGACGTCAAACAATAACACAGATGGGTCATCATCAGGCTACACTTGGACACTTTGCACATCCTCATCTGGACAATCACGAGGCACTGTCGTGTAACAGAACACACAAGACACAGTAAAACCTCTCAAGTTTAACTTTATGGAATCTATACTGTCAACAACTGTGTGAATCCGCAGTAGATTTAGGACTCTTGTTTTCTGGCGGCATTCAAAAATATAACCTTCCTAAGAGCTCTTATGCCATTTCATAGGTTATTGTAGAATCTCGCTTTCACAATCGCAACGGATTTTTTTTTATTTAAAAGCTCAGTCAGAAGATATTAGTCTCATGTTGCAGATCTTGCAATTTTTTAAGCATTTCAAGTATCACATAGCCTTCGTATAACGTGATTGAAGGTTTTAAATAGTTTTAATAAAAACGATCTTTTAATGAAGTAGCCAGTCGACGGGCAAATAAGAACCACGATACGAGTAGATGAACAAAAGAAATAAGTAAGGTAGCAAGTAGAAATCAGTAACCTCTACCAACCCTTATTGGAAAAAGATGTGACCTATGTAGACCAGATATAATATAGACCAGTCTCGAATCTTATAAGATCACTGCATGGAGATTTAATACCGTCGACGCATTTCAACTGTCCAAGCGTCTGTCCAGTGGATAATAGGGGCTGTCCGGCTGCCGGCCTTGACAACGTTGCTTGAGGAGTCGACGTGACGTCACCAACAGGGCCGTCTACCGAACTGGCGCCAAAAATAAATTCTTCTTCATGCCAGGATAATCAAAATGATGCTATAGTTTATACTAACATTTCTCAGTCGATAGAAATCAAAACAGTTTACTAAAGCTTAACCACATCATACCTCATTTTGAGATCATCGACTTTTTGACACTGTTTTATGTTGACAAAATATATATCTTAGTTTTGAGACTTGTAGGACCCACGCACAGATATTGTAAATCAGTGTGCGTCGTATTCTACCTCTATCATGGTTCCATACGCGTCATGACTTTTCTTCATTTCGGTCTTTGAGCCTAACATATACATTATATTGTTTGAACGTGTTCTTATATAAATTCTACGCAATTATTGAAGTAACAAAATGGAAAATAAAATATATTTGAGGTGCATCGTGCATCTACAGACGAAAACACTCAAAGTAGTAGTCGCACAAATTACCGATACTACTTTCAAAGTTTAAAACATAAACAGTCTTCAGGGAAATTCTCAAACTAAATACATACACTACAAAGATTTTTGCATTCATATTGCAGTTGCCTTGATATCTCTCGGTGCACATAAATGGAAAACTCACGAAATGAACGCAGTTTCAAACTCAGGAGCGGCAATTTTCTCAAGTTTTAAACTAAGTGTGTTCTTGCGAACTCTGTCGTCGATTAGTGTCGCACATTTTAAAGTGTTTGAGACATTATATAAAGGTGTCGCAGAGTTTTTAAAGTTCTTGAAAGATCCTATTTTCTATGTAATTATATAAGCATTTTCATTAAATATTCGTATATTAGGTTGCTTTCTTGTTTTTTTTTTTTGTTTTTCCACAAATTTAGCAAACCATTTTATACTAACTTCCCGATGAGCTAGAGACTTGAAATTTTGGACATAGGTCAGAACTGGAAGGCAATGCAATATTATGGTGTCATTGAGCTGATCTGATGATGGAGCCGGAAGAAGGCCACAGGAACTCTGTAATCGAGTAATCGAGTTTGGACTCGTTAGAATCGTCTTGACAAGTACTCTGATGGGAGACGAGGTCCAAGGTCTGATGATGAAGCCGGTAGAAGGCCACAGGAACTTAGTATTGAAACCATGCTTCCCCATCGAGTTTGGGCTCGTTTGAATAGTCTTGGCGAGTATTCTGTTGGGAAATAATGTCCAGGGTCTGACAAGTACTTCGATAGGAGATGGAGTATTTTTAGTTTTAGCTAAGAGAAGCAGAAAATAGAAGTTTACTGAAAAATACATTATTAAAACGGAGACCTTTTAAACCTAAAAACATGGGGCGCATTTTGTAAGATTTATCATCAATTATCTTTTGCATGCACCCCCACGTTTTTAGGTAAAAAAATATTTTTAAGTCAATTATAATTTTTTCTTTGTTCTTTTTGTAGGATTGCTTTGATGAAGGGGTTAAATGGTTGGTGTTGTCATGTTGGAAATGAAATTTCCACGGACTTCGCGGGCAAAAGCGAATATTAAATAAATCTTTGATCATAGTCCAGTAAACTGCAGTGGAAGCCAGTGTTAACCAATAAGTGGCAGGCCCTGTCGGTCTATTCTTAACCACGGACCCTCGGTTAACCTTGGTGGGTCAGTTAAGACTGAGACACTTGCATAACAAATGGTGCACTAGTTCTCAATTATGGCGCCCTACCTTCCATACGCCACAAGTGTTAAGTAGACAGAGCCGCGCACGCGCACACATACATTGATATCACATAGGTATCTACTGCCAATCTCAGGTCTGACGGGCTATCTCTAATCAGGGGGTTACTCCCGACGAGATCGAGTTCACATCAGATCGAATAAACGTCAAAAATCCGTTTCCGTTTTTGGTACTTTGAAAACGGTTTCTATGGTTTCTGTAGTATGGTTTTGACGCGTCGGGAGTAACCGCGCAGTACTGTAGCAGTTCCTAGCGCAACAAAACAAATGACGGTATTATTTTCGAATATTGTCAGAGCAGTATCTTTCTAGAAAACACAGACTGTATATTTTGTGTCTAAACAAACATTTGACATCGGTTGGCACTTATTTGAAGATTTTTTATTCATTTAAAATAGCAGAATAATTTTCTTCCAAGATTTGCTTAAACTAATTATTTAAATATTCATCATAAAAACTGTCAAAATATTTCGATTACATTAACTGAACAAATTAAAACGTTAATCTTTCAGACATAGTTATGCTAAAAATGTTAGTGTCAAACTAAATTTTAAGACTAACTTAGGCAGAAAACATATCTACAAACGCAGCTTAAGTTTGCTTAAATAAAAGTAAATTTCAATATCAGTTAAGTTAATTAAATAGTGTATTAGATTTATTGTTACAATATAGTTGTTCTGTCTCACGAAGACCGTTTTGCTATGAATGTTGTTAGGCGTGCACATGCACATTATTTAAGTGTGCGTAATACGAGAGCGTGCAGACGCAGACTAAAACAATGTGCATGATTGTGCACGTCTAATACATTCATAGCAAAACAGTCTTCGTGAAACAGAAGAACTATACTACTAGACATCATTGTATTACGCCTACAGAATTAAAAAAAAACCATTGGTTAAGCAGGAACTGCTTGATATTTTAATTATACTTACTAGATTTTAATCTTGTTAGAATCCTTTAACCTTCCATATTTAAATCCTAATTTCGCAATTTCTCAAAACCAATAGATGTGTTTCTACGAAATTCACCTATCAAACTAAGTTAATACAAACTAAAGAAAAAAAATTCTGAAATTTTCGATCAAGTAAACTTCAACGAAGTCGATTCGATTTGAATAATTATAGAATATAAATACACTAATAGTATGGCTCTTCATAAAGTTATTATGTTTATATCTTAGGAGAAGCAGTGTTGATTCGAATCTTACCAATCAGTGGTTTGAAATCAAGTTAGATATTTCAAGGTGTTTACTTTAGAAATTGGATTCAATTTCATAATAACAAAGTAACCAAAGTCAGGTAAACTTAAACTCGATAAGACAGTTTATGCAGCAGAAAATTGCCTTCTGAATAACAGAAATTAAATACTCAGAAACTTAGTACTTTTTTATTTTATCGCACAATATGAACATACACATCACTAGCGTTTTAAGTGGGAAGTAGCGGAACTAAGATACGTATACTTCTATACAGATTAGCAGATATACTTTTGAATATCATATTCCACTCGCTGCAGACAAACCTTTTGTTATTTTTGCGAGATAACACAATAGTGTTAGAAAACTACATTATTAAAACATACAACAAAAGGAAACAGTAAAGAAAGAAGTCAGGTGGCTAATGTCTTCTATTAAATTAGAATGTAATACAAAAACTCAATGTTACTTTCGGCCTTAGAAGAATCATAATAATATGAACTATTTGTTGACTGTAATTTTGTAATTGTGAATGTTAAACATGACATGCTTGTTACAGGTTTACACATCAGGATTTAATACGTTCAACTTCGTGATAAGTAATGTTTTATGTGTACGCTGTTGGAGTGTCTTATGAGTAAATAAATAAATAAATAATAATTTGGTAACATTCTCTCCCATTATTGCTTTAATATCATGGTTGTAACTTACCGAACAAGATTTGTTTGGTGTGCCAAGGTACAAAAATTTTCAACAACTTTTGGGACCAACCGTACCTTGTCCTAGATAAAAGTTTAAATTCTCCATTGCTAATAGCTAGCCACAATCTTCCTCATCAACTTCAGCAAACAAAATTGGGACAAACCTAGTAACTAGTAACCGCTCCAACCAGGCGGTCGTTTCCATTAAACTATCCCGCGGCCATTTATCCAATTCCATTTATCTCTAAGTTAACTAAAACCAGCAGCAATGACGCGTCCATATCACCGATTTATCTAGCAGTAACAGAGTCACTATTTGTCGTAGATAACGGTATTTGCCCGTTCACTTCGGTGGAAATTTCCTCGGTGGCTGGTTTAATTCAATTACTTCCAATGGCTTCTCTACCATTCGAAGGTATAGAGATGATCCGAAGTAATATTTTCAAATGACTTTATTAATTTATTTTTAACCTATTTAAACAGGATGAAAGTATGTGTCTCTTTATCCTCCCAATCTTATACATAAATGTAGAGTATTTTTAATGTTTCACATCGAATGGTAAGATAATAATTACATAAACACATAATATACGCCTACATCTCAAATGATTTCATTCATACACTATTTCAATATAAGCACACCAAAAGCTGCTGCTAGCGTCTATGTCATAAATTAATTAAAGGTTGAAAAGAATTGGCCCGATATGAGAGCCTTGAAGCACATCGAAAAAGGTAAGATATTCTGGAACAGCAGCCATCCACAGCCATTCATGGTTAAGGCCGCTGGCAGATGAAATTTGAATCGATCACTTAGAAAACCTTTTATCGAGATTTCAATCACAAAAACCGTCAAATGTTATTTACGCTCTGTGGGTACCCGAAACAAATGAGCATCGGGCAAATCCAATATTCCTTTTACGCTTTTCGGGTAGGGTTCATTAAGCCGTCCTATTAGACAGGAGGAATGTATTTATATTATGTACTTGATATCGTTTATAATTTAACAATGAAAGTGTCGGAATTCAGGATATTTTTGTTACAAATGCAAACGTTCATTAAGACGCTTTTGTTGTTCTAATGAAAAATAATTGGTATTCCAAAGCAGATTCAATTTTTTTTTTTAGTTCATTCCTTCAGAGAAAACAAATAGAATCATATTTATTTGATATATGACTAAATTAATGAATCTATTTCTATTGTATTATATTGTTTGTTCAACAATTTAAACTCTATGAATGTACAACCTAGCTAGGAAAGTATTATGTCACTAATTATAGGTTTTATTCAAGTATTTCTTTAGCAATAGCCTTATACTAGCGCTCAAGGGTAAAATAGTTATTATGAAAGGGTGGGCAAAGCATTTATTAAGTATGCTTATTCTGCACACTAGCACCGCCATTGGAAAAAAATCATAGTGCTTAAATAAAGACGAAATTGTGAATTATCTCTTTGTAGTGCACTCCGAATAAGTTTTGTAGTTTTTTCCAGCGTTAGATTGTCATTCCCAATGCTGTATCTAAGCTATGGCTAGCTTTTTTGCTAAAAGGGGCCACTTATCGCAAAAAATCTCCATTAAACTAAACGTCAGGCTAGAAAATATTGTCTAGGCGATTAAAAGCTTCTTCGGAGTGCACTACAGAGAGATAATTCACAATTTCGTATTTATTTAAGCACTATGAATTTTTTCCAATGGCGGCGCCAGTGTGCAGACTACGTGCTCTTAAGAAACCATAAGAATGAAATTCAAAACTGTTGTACAATATTGGTTATGGTTAGCAGCTAGCCTATATATATAGGCTATATCAACTGCTAGCTGCTAGCCATATTGTACTACAGTTTTGAATTTCATTCAGTATATTTCCTAAGAACAAAGCATGGGCGCCTTTAGGATTTTTTTCATGGAGGTGCGTCTGCGTCTATACATTATACTATTAACTTAATAAAGGGGGATACTGAATTTATTGACAAGGTGGTGAACAAAGGACAGCAACCTAGACGCCTTCAGTTTTTATTCAAACAATAACTTAATGTAAAACATAGAACCTTCCTTTTATTGAAGTCGGTTAAAATGTTCTTTTCTGATTTTTTCCTGACAGAGGGTGCAAGTGCATTAGTGCAACCCTTTGCACCCTGCTGGCAGCGCCCATGACAAAAGGATAATTTTCCCTGTCTAACTACATGGCTGCACAGGTTCATGAAGTATTAGATACTACCTCTAAGTCATTAGTCACCGTCGACCGACACCATTACATAGTGGTGGCCACATAATTAAGGACGCCAGTCGATTTTCATACAAACGAAGTAACTTTTAAGTATTGCTTCTCCGCCAGGGATTGACTGAGCGGTGATCTGCTGATGGCCATCCAGAGAGTGAATGGAGGAGATCCAGATTGCTATACACACCCAAGTGATTTGAACAGCATTCTAAGAGGTGTAAGGATCAGAATGTGGCCACCACTATATGTGAAGGGATGGTGCTATTCTACTCTAGCCGGCACCACACAGAAAACAGCCAATTATTTTTAAATTATACAATGGAAATGCTCTCTTTTTCTCTGGTCTCCAAGTACACCGTCACCTTCAACATCTACAATGGAGTGATCACCTTGACATGATCGCCTCGGCACTCCGCAATCATCCAATTGACCGTCGACTGCGCGGCGATGCCACTCAGTATGCGGGGGATTTGGGATTGGCAACGGTTTAAACTAGTGGCTCTGTAGACCTCACTCTAACATATCTCCGCCATTTTGAAAAATTTCGAAAACTGAATCGAAAAAAAATAACTATACAAGATGTTACAAAAGTACCCCTAATGCCGAATATGGTAGATAGGGACTATCAAACTGAACAACTTTTACTATGGGGCCAACTCTGAAATCGCGAAAAAAAAATCAGCTGTTTCATACATTTTGATATTTTCGATTTTATTTTTTGTACGAAACAGCTGATTATTTTTCGCGATTTTAGAGTTGGTCCCATAGTAAAAGTTGATCAGTTTGATGGTCCCTATATACAATACTCGGCATTAGGGGTATTTTTGTAACACCTTGTATACCTAATCATTGAACCAGCCTTCCTACCGCGTATATAAGAAAATTGATATGAAGTTCATAGAAATGTTGTCGAGTCCCTGTTTTATGGTTTTTGATGACAATTCTTTTGCTCTTTTTAACGACATCCGAAATAACGAGACCAGCTTCGTTGCAAAAAAAACAAACAAATCAACAAAAGAGCCCTTGCTCACAAAATTACACGAGAATCGGTTGGGAAATGCGACCTGTAGAGGAGAACAGACGGACAGACATACAAAAGCATTTTTACCCAAGCTGAGAAAATCTCGTACTAACTAACACGACGCGTTCACATACCCAAGCTGCTGCTGCTTTGGGTAATATACAGCTTTAATTAATTCCCATATCAAAAATATTGTTAAGATACTGAATAGCTTTACTTGAGTGATGATGATTTGACATATTATTAACATCACAACTGTCAAATCATCGGTCAAGTAAGAATAGAACTCAGAACTTTTTGATTGTTTTTTGATAGGCCCTAAGTATAGTCCAAAATTAATTGCATAGTATCAAACTGCCCATTTTCGCAACAAAGTTAGAGCTCATGGCACCTTAAACACTGTTAAACTTTGGAGTCACTTCAAGTCAGTGCATCGAGATTCAGAACATTTATTGCCAGTAACTTTCGTTTCTGATACAGAAAAACCATAACGGAGAGGTTTTTAGAATAAGTACAGTTCCAGTGATGCAAGAATAACATTGCCAGCAAAAGATAACACTAATGTTAAGATTTCAGTTCTACTTTTGTCGAAAGTTATCAATGTTCATATGACGTCAACATTTTTCTAAACAGCCCAGTATCTACAACGGACGAACGTGCACAAACTCGAAAGATAAGTTTATTATTACAAACACAGGTATCGCAGAACAATCAATATTTTATTTGAACTTGGTACAGATAAAGCGAATCAATATGGGTAAGGCTCCTAGCGCCATCTATTATGCAGTAGCAGAACCGCGCATTCATGCAGCCGACTTGCTCGGCAGCGACGGGGTTCATTTCTGAGCATAAAAAATTCAGCCTTCCGCCGCTAGGAGTTAGTCGGAAAATAGTTACTAGTTCATCCCACGTAATATTAATAAAATATTGCGATTGCGAACTGGTATTTGACCGGTTTCACCAGGAGTTGGGCTCGGAAACGAAGGAACAAAACGAAACGGAGCGTTCGAAACTTGTTTAATTCCGGCCCGTTGAGAAATCGGCACAACTTTGTTAATACCTGTTGCGAAGCAAACAACTATGCGGGATGTAAAACTGCGGAGCTCCGTTCAACGTGAATATTCTGGTAACGGCAAAACAAACATTACCCTGAAGCTTTGGGCACTATCAGAACAAACAGCAAACGTTGGGTACACGAGACATTTACACTTGGCCCTCTAGCACGACCACCGAAACACGATATACATCGCGTGATATAGCGTTTTATCGACACTCAGCTGTCAAAATCCATTGTCTTTTCACAGTTAACGTGATAAATGCTATATCATATCGCGTTTCAATGATCTTTCTAAGGGGGCAGAGCGTGTGGTTTGCAGACATGAACGTTCGAAGAGCAGCGCCACTAGCGGAAAGTAATCGAATTAGAGGTTAATACAAATATTGAGAGAAATAGTAATGTTTTCTCAATTTCAGAAATTACTATGTGCCTATTCTACCGTTGCTTTAAACTTTGTTACCAAGTTACTTTACTAGTTTTATGGTTATTATTCGTGTCCGGTTATTCCGATCTGTTACCCCAAAGAATCCACCCTGAGGTGAATTCTGGGAAACGTATATCCGATAATTTACCCTAAGCTAGGCCCTCTCTAGCTAGCATAGGGAAAATTCTCGGACATTGTGTTTCCCAGAATTCACAATTTTTCTCAATATTTGTATTAACCTCTAATTCGATTAATTTCCGCTAGTGGCGCTGCTATTTTCATTCAGATTCGTGGTGAACACATTAAAAGGTTAACCACCCTCGGGTTAATAAAAGCGTAAGTATGCCATAATTATGCCGACATGATAGGATACTTGTACTGACGGATCCGAGCCAATCCTTATTAGATAACGGGATTAACCTATCCGGGAAAACATAGAAGGAAGGAAACAAGGAAGCCGTAATTGAATAATAATAATATTGTAGAGTTTGAATGTATTATTTGCCCTTTATTTATATTATTTCATCATTTGAGTAACATTAACACCAGTTTACCGATTGTGGTAGGAAAAAATGAGCTTGGGAACAGTTTTTTTTTATACATTTTAACTTAAAATGTGCTATTAATATTTTTGTCTGTAGCCCCTCTACATACCTACTTCACAATATGGTTTTAAAGTATTGTAAAAATGACAACGCGCGTGACAGGCACTGAACAAGTAATCACTACGTGGTGACAGGCAGGTCCAGATTCAGGGGCTCTATTAGCTTAAAACATTGAAGTTCATGTTAACTGTGTTTTGACAGATGTATGTGATACATTGCTACTTCGTTTTGACACAAATAAAAACTTACCAAAGAAAAGTAGCAATGTATCACATACATCTGTCAAAAGACAGTTAACATGAACTTCAATGTTTTAAACCGACACCGCCGCAGCCAGGTGAGCCTGACTTTTTATTTTTACAGATGGCAACACTTAGTGCATTGCCAATCCTGCCTGATTCTATTGACCTATATTTTTAGATTGTCTGGCATTCGGCAGGGAAGAAGTACTAACTCTTCAAACTTAGGACCGTTGTAAAAGGCGACTGACTTAGAGGTAGTACTGTCAAGAGATTATCTGTAGCCGAATATAATGGTCTATCTGTTAAATTATAATAGTGATATTTTAGGCATTGGACATCTCACGAAATAAAAGGTATTTAGTTATTTTTATGCAGGTATAGTATTTCATTCGGTTAGTGACACATAGACACAATTAATTAGAAAATATTACAACAAAAACGTAAACAAATGTGATTAAAGAGACATGTAAAAATACATTGTACGATCTTCAACAATTCTATCAATAAATAAGTTTCTATACTTACCTCATTTTGAAAGGAAAATTGCAAAACGGCAAAAGCTTATAGAACTCACATTTACCAACGTCGCTTGCAACCGCAGCGATACAGGGTGGTGTCAAATTGCATGTTCACTTCTCGGTAACTACACAAGTAGGTGTCATAAGTATCTTGAACAGGCGTTACTGTGCTTTAAAATTATGACACTATCACAACAAATCGTTTATGACAAAGACAAGTGTGTACCGATTCTTACTTTCTCTAATCTTGCTTACTATTATTAAGTTATTTAAATATTACTAAGATAACGTATATTTTAGCTAAATGCTTACAAATAAACGAGAAAAATAATATCCAATCCAATGGATTTTCTGTGGATTAAGCGCACATTATAAAAAAATACACAATATGTAAACTTCACAAAAATTCACATCGCGTTACGTACGATACGTACGACCCACGTGTGTCCGCTCCGCTACAAACACCATTTTATACCGAACTACAAAATTTAGCACTACATTCAAATTTACTTCACTTTCTCCAATTAGCATCAGTTAAGTTCATCAACCATCCCAATTACAAATCCATAGGCCGTCTAATCGTTTGTCTGTCGAGTCATAGATGAGTAAGCCTGCGCGAGCGCAGTCCTATCTAATTTCACAGTCGGGTGGGAACGATCTGCGATAGTACGCCCACAGTATAAATATTATACCAGTATTACGATTCAATCGTCTTTATACAAAGCGGCCGAAAGTGTGCCGAATTAACACGCTAAACTAACGACATAAACTTTAATATAATCGCACAATGCGTATATGCGTAATGCTTCATAACTTTCGGAAATATAGCCGAATTACTCCCCCACCAGAACCTTCTGATAAACATTTTTTAATGTTAAAACGTTCGTACGGTCGATGATAGCGTATGTGTGAAAATTCTACGTTAATTGTGGCACGAATTTATCGAATGCATTGTAATGGGTATAGATACTTGAGCGTATCTATTACAGGGCGACCGTAGGTGTTATTTCAAGGATACTGGGCAAGATAAAATACTGTTACTTATTTAATCTGTGGTACGCCAGTGTTTACCACCATGTTGAGATGTGACAAGCGATAAGTATTTCATCACTTTTGCATACGTAGCAAAAAAGGCCTGTATTCCAAAAGTTTTACTTCCATACTTTTTTTCTGATATCCCCGAGTGGTGGACGACGGGAATAGACCATCCATACTTTTTTCTCCGATATCCAACAGTGTCCCACTGTTGGATATCGGGAAGAAAAGTATGACGTAAAACGGGAATAGAGCAAAAAAGGGTTGTTGTTTGTTGAATTGGGGAACTGCGATCTTCACGAAGCATTATTTGAAAAATCATTTGTTTACAAGTTAATAAATCTCCTCAATATTTGTTTATATCCTGAGTACCACTCAACTGATTGTGAAGGAGCCAAATTTATAGATAATTGGGTACGTTTCTTGATTTCAGTTCTTCTTATTCCACGCGTATTAGAGATCTTTTATAGAACTTAACAAGAGGTACGCATCTGTTATAATACAATACAGCTTATCAATCAAAGCCCCTCTCAATTTTTTTCATATTAAAGGCTGGAAAAGATATGGCGACCAAACATCGGCAAAAATCGATCCTTCTAAAAATATTTCACTGGACACGTTTAGCAAGTAATCTATATAGCCAGACACATACACTTTATTGACAACGATCGATGAAGCCTTGTAACCTAGGGTTATAATTTGAAGTCTAATATGACAAACCGAACCTGATTGATAGCCGTTAAAACTAGACCATAGCCATGTATTCTGTCATTGTGCCATAGCGTCACCAGCCATTTAGGGCCTGTTTCACAATCCAAAAGTAAGTTCTAAGTAGCTTACTTGACAGATGATTTGACATATTTTTCATATCACAACTGTCAAATCATCTGTCAAGTAAGCTGCTCAGAACTTACTTTTTGATTGTAAAACAGGCCCTTAGAATGGGAAATTCAAATGTATGATGATTATTCTTACATGATGTTGAATGGATGCTTAAATATTGTGCATTATTAAATGCACAAGATTTAAGCCTAAAACGTCTAACTTAAAATTAGCGATTTATATAATTTTACGGCTGTAGTATATTAACGCCTGAATCTTTATATCAACATTAGCATACAACTTACAAAGTGCAAGTTTATGTTAACGTAGCCAAGTAGTAACTTACTGCCGTACTCAGAGACGTAAATTAAGTTTAATGCTTCATTAAGTATAGTCTTATACTATCACTATGCAAAAACGAGATAGCACTAATTTTAATGAAGCAATAAACTTAATTGACGTTTCTGAGTACGGCAAATAATGTATCTTAAATAACTCATTAAATTAAAAGAAGATCGCGACACGTTCCATTTTTGAAATGTTATACAATCCATCAATCATTATAAAAGAGCAAAAGCACGCCAAATCGTTAGACAAATTCCTCAAAGCGACGCGGCGCGTGCGTCGGGTGACGTCACCGCGGAAGCGGCTCGCGCGCTCCCGCGCAACACAGGTGAGTAACCTGTCTATTGTCATGTGTAGGTTGGGTCTGACGATCCATTTGCGAAATCAGAAGTCAAGACTTGGACTTTACTAAACCAATCGTCCGATTATCAAGTGAGTGAAAATCGATCACTATGGTTGATCGATAGACATTTTTCTACTAAGTATAACAAAAAGATACAACACGAATCGACCGACGGAACTTATTACATTGACATCGATGAATGAGTGTATATATAATTAATCAGCCTCTTTTCCTGCACGGAAATCAGATATTTCAGTATAGTTCAGTGAAAATTGTATTACAAAATCTTTTAACCCTTACAAACAGAACGGAACAAAAATATGAAGTCAGTCATGTTAATCCCACTCAAATTCAATTTACCTAAGCTTGTTTTGATTAAATATTTCTACTGTCCTGTACAAACCAACGGCTGTTATGGTAACATTTCCAACGCATTAGCATCAGTAACTGAGACAAAAATAAATCAACATAAACAAGCAACACAGATCTAAATGCGGACTCATAGAACGCTCTTAACGAAGACAGTGTTAAAACAAGCTCGCTTCGTTACGATGCACCAGACGCACCGACAGACATATTTATAAAGGAATGGGGCAATATGAGGCAGAACATCTCTTCCGGTTCACAAGTAAAAACCGGGGGGCTAATTGTCTTATTTCAAAATCTATCGCAATCGCTTTCATTTGACAGATGGATGTGACACATTGCTGCATTTCTTTGGTAAGTTTTAATAAATGCCAAAAAGAAGCATCAATGTGTTACATCTTGAAAGCGATTGCGATAGATTTCGAAATTAGACAATAGAAGGGCTGATGTGAACTATATGAATTTTGTCATACATAAAGAAAAGCAGTGAACCGAAAACCGATCCTTGTGGTAGTCTAACGGTACTTCGTATCCCATTGAAGTTACGGCATCGTTTCGTCTGCGTCTTCAAAAGCGCATTCAGCTAAAAAATCGCAGGAGTCCTTTCGTTCTACACGCGGAAGATCGTGACATTGATCGTACACGCCTCAGCTCGATCAAGGGTGACAAACTATGTGTATGCAGTATTGGCGAAGTGCCATTTACCGCCGCTAAAGATCGTAAAACGTTTTTTACTGTCGCTCGGTAGGAGCTACAAAGTGTGATTTGATACAGGTGTAAATACTGTTGCATAATTTAGAGGTAGACATGAGGTGCTTCGAATGACACTGCCAAGTTTCCTGTTATAGATATGGTATTGAATTAAAGAACGATTGTGTTGGAATGTAAGTATTTTAATTATGGCACATGAATGAAAAGTACTATAATGACGTTGAAGCCTTTAATAAGGACGGAAAGGAATTCTATAAAATTAGTAAACAATGGAAAGGTAATTCTTAAAGAGGTTATAAAAGAAGATTGAATCGAAGACAAGGCCAATGGTAAAACGCAAGGGAAATTAATCAATTACAATACAACCGACCACAAGTTGATGTCAACGCGCAACTTTCAACTGCAAATTGCTCAGCGACCCTGTCACGATGCAATCAGAGAAAGCCAGATGCAGTCCCATTTGCAAGTTTAGTTCTAAACTGATTATGCTGCCCTAGTACCTACTTGTGGATCCTTCTACACAAAGTGTTTGTATTAAATGCGTGTATAAAAATTAAGAACAGGCGGAAAACTTTAAAACATGTAGGTGAAATAGAAACGCAAAGTGGTTGGTACTAGGATGCAAATAAGTATATTCTTATATGTATGAAATGAATGAAAACGCATCCCGGTACAATATATTTAAAATTAATCCACAGTAATTATTTGAGAAAAATATAAACAGCAAATGTTAAGTTCAAAAACAATAAAAAACCAGTTCCGAAGTAGTACAATGGACTTGTGTGTGTGTGTGTGTGTCACGGAAATCGTAAATATTATAGAGAAGTTAATTTTACTACTTTTGGTATATTCGGGAGATCGCTGGTCTAGCTACGCGACAAAGGTCATCATATAAATAAAATCTCAATCACAGCTTACCTAACAGTTACTTAAGTGTATCTTCATTTGTCACTTCATAATGAAGCCTTGAATTAATCATATCCAATTCCAAGAGTGATAACGGTCAGTAGCCATACTGCCATAATCATAACGGATGAAAACACTAATGGTCTGAGCTACCATCATTCTATTTACTTAAGAGGCCGGCGAACAGTGAAGAGAACTTCCTATTCCAAAATGATTTGCAAGTCGAGCATAATAAACCCTTCATGTGATGTTATTCGGATTAAAACAGTATTTGTCTAGGGTTCTATTGAATGAAAAATCCAAATCACAAACCCAATGCAAAATAAATGCCGATTAAATTTTTTTCATAGAAACTGTGAATCGCTTTTCATTTTTATTTGGTTTGGTATTTTGAAATGTTTATTTAAAGAATCCTAGACAAATTAAAGTCTTAATCCGGACAACATCACAAGAAGAGTTCTCGTAATTATGCTCAAATTGCAAATTATTTTGGTATTACGTTTGTATAGGAAGTTCACTGTTCGCCGGCCTCTTAAGATGTACACCGCATCTAAGTTCACAAACTTGGAAGTAAGCCAAAGTATAAAT
This sequence comes from Catoptria pinella, assembly GCA_963556745.1. NCBI lineage: Eukaryota > Metazoa > Arthropoda > Insecta > Lepidoptera > Crambidae > Catoptria > Catoptria pinella. The sequence continues at coordinate 6,141,428 of OY750782.1, read as the reverse complement.
TAGTCAAATATTGAAACCTTCTGAGATTTCTTTATACCTTTAGAACTTCTTGGCGTATTACACGAATTGGACATTACGAAACTGAGTGTACAGTGGTGGCCAGATGATTAAGGACACCAGTCTATTTTCATACAAACGATAACTTTGAAGGCTTGGTTCTTCGCCAAGGATGGACCGAGCTGTCATCTGATGATGGCCATCCAGGGAGTGAATAGAAGAGATTCAGATCTCCATACACACCCAACTGATCTGCTCCCTAATTATGTAATTTTGTTGCAAGCAACTCTGTCAGAAATCGCAGTTACATTGATGCTTTAGTAAGAACCAATGTAACTACTATCTTACTTAAAGCAGCGATGTAACTGCGGCTTCAATCGATTTCAATCGAGAATAGTTAGCAACGGAGTTACGTAATTAGCCCCCTTTCAACATATAAGGAGATATAAGGATCAGAGTTTTTAGTTTCAGGATTTCTGTACATTATTATGCTTATTTCGCTGTTTTTTTTAAACATATCCTTATATCTCTTGTGTCTTTAGATCAGCCTGGATGGCCGTCATCAGATCACAGTTAGGTCAATCCCTGGCGGAGAACCAAGGCTTCAAAGTTACCTCGTTTGTATGAAAATCGACTGGTGTCCTCAATTATCTGGCCACCACTGTATGTATTGTAAGTTGCTCGTTAGATGACTGAGATTTACACTTTAAGTTCTTTGGTAATCATACGACGATTACGAATAAACACAGCAATCCTTCTAATCTTCTTACAAAATATCTAGTTCACGACAGTTAAGTTACGCAAGTTACCGTGCGAATGCTTGCAAATGCAGAACATTTTATATAACTGGATGTGTGCAGGGTTGACATAGATCAAAACACGACAAAATTGTATACTTCATTTATGAACTATTTAAACTGAAGCAGTAAGAAATAAAACATTGTTTACGGATTACAGCGCGTATATTGTTAATTCAGGTGTTATTTTACTTTGGATTTATTGTTTTCTTTTAATTCCAGACGTTTCGACACTTTTCCAGGGGCCGTGGTCACGGGCGGACTAAAGCAAAAAGGCTGCTCAAATTTTTATGAAATCACCCATAAATATTTATAAATTAACAATATACGCGCTGTAATCCGTAAAAGTGTTTTATTTCTAATGAACTGTACCCGCGAGTTAGAAGTGTATAAAGCAGTAAGCTTAACTTAACATTTAGAATTTGTGGTTAATCTATCTAATGACTTTTGACTTACTGTGACACCATTTCTTCTAGACTGCTGCGATAGCTTATTCAGAAGGGGAATAATACAATGCAAAGTTTTTCCAAGAAGCTTTTTCATTGTTCTGGTGAATAATAAAACATAGTTTTAAATTTTATTTGAGTAGCCACCCCTAAACAGTCCTAGAGCTGAGGTCGCAGACTTTTAGACACCGTGTGCAGTTTGTTATATTGCACTTATTCTAATTTTTCCCCTATTACAGCACTTTTATTAACTTCCGCTTTAATGAGTATGTATTTAAAAAATAACGTTTAGTCGATCAAATTTTATTTTTAGTTGAGCCATGTTTTAAGCTTACTTATATTTACATATAATTTTATCAACCTGATTTAAACGTTGCCAGCATTTTGTACGGTAATTAAAAAGCAATCTGCAGAAAAAGTTTGCTATTTAGAAAAGTGACTGGCGGTGTTGTCGGGAAATTGGCAAGAGTTTTCTTTATGTTAACAAAAATAAGTCACATAACGTATCTTTAGATACAAAATATCAGACTTGTATCGATAAAATGACTCCACAACGAAGGTGAGAAATGTATAATGGATTCGCCCTCATCACTATTTCATATTGGACATAGGATGGTATAAATGAAAAACATAAAAAAATGAACTTATAGCACACCGAATGTTGAAATTCGAATTAGTGGAAGTAGATATTGGAACTAAGTTTTCCGCGTGGAATTAAAATGATATTAAACTATTAATAAATGGAAACAGAGTAAATAATTCTTCGTGTCTACTGTATCAAGCAGGGACACAGTATGACGAACCTAACAAAAATCTGACTACATATAAATGTAATTTTTGACAAATCGGGATGTCATTTTGAACATTTCTACGTCCTGCCACAGTGGCAAGCTGGCTAATAAAACTTGTCTTTAATAATAATTACGTGAATGTGTACGTAATTTATACGCTCATCACATACACAACACTGGCGAATTAAACAGAAAAGAACAAATCGTTATTTTTTCAAACTCCAAACAATTTTGTACGTACGGGAAGTTTTTATTTTATTTCATTTATTTCTTCGTGGCATTAGATGCATCGCCGGCTTCAAAATTGGCAAACGATAACTAAACACACCTACGAAGTATTCTAGTGCAGACGCGTGGTCTTGTAACCCCGCCCATGTTCTCATGGCGGCGGCGGCGCGAACTTGACCGTGGCATGACTCATCTTACCGGTTCCTTTTCTAATACCATTAGATACTCGCTTGATACTACGTTAGTTGATTGCTAAACGTTCCGCTAAGCCTTTTGGTGTCTTGCCTTGGTAAGGTGACATAATAAATATAAATAAAATATTAGACAACATCACAAACATTGCTCTGATCTCAAAGTAAGTAGCTAAAGCACTTGTGTTATGGAAATCAGAGACAACGGTGGGACAACAAACACCGATATAAAAAAGTTCGTTTTCTAAATTGACCCAGTCGGTATCGAATCCGGGACCTCAGAGATGGCGACAACTTGAAAACCGGCGTACAAACCACTCGACCACGAAGTTCGTCAGAAACTGCGAATTGATTTTTTAAGGATAACTGCACCTAATGATACCCTAACCACTTAGTATTCGTACTGGTAAAATAAAATAAACGTAGAAACTGAAGAAAGAACCAATTTTATTATGATGTTGAGACATCTTAGTATCTGAATGTATGAAATAGCTGGGTCAACGACTTATCCTCAGGACAAAACTTTTTCAGAAAGAAATGAAATCATAAAACGAAGTCCTTTCTCCGTGAGACATTTAATTATGTTTCAAACTTGCCCTTTTTGTCCAAGCTGTGACAAAAAAATAGTAAGAAGAAACTCTACGTCTTTTTTGTTCGTATTGCCAAAAAAGATGATTTGTGTCGAAAACGTCAAATTGCATCAATTTAGTGTTTCAGAAAATCTCAACTCCAACATAAATTATATTACTACATAAGAAATGAATGTTTTATTTTGGAACATTATCTAGGCAAGTATAAAATGATATTTTAGAAATCGGATAGGATCTTGCACTGATTAAACATAAAACTATTTTAAAGGCCAATCTATCATAAGAACTTCTAAAGCGCAGAAGACTTTAAATTACTAAAACATGCATGAAGAATTCCAGACCAGACTATCCAAATAAAAGAACCATAAGGCCGATTTGGCTCAGACTTAATTCCAGTAAGGTTTTCCATTCGAGCTTCGGTTTGCAGAAAAAGGAATATTTTGGTTAGGTAATGCTCAAAAAATGTTTGGCAAAGTGACACTCTTTCTGAATGAGACTTGGATAATTTAACTTATCAATTAAACTTGTTTCTCGAAAGTTCAGATTATAATATCGATAGTTTATATTTTACACTTCGTAACAACAACAACTGAAAACAAAACAACAACAAAATAAGCTACAAAAATATGTAAGTACATTTATTTAAAAAAGCCTGACGACGCGTGGTCGAATAACAAATATCGGAACTTTCATTTGATAATACGACGATTGAATCCATACTGTATTTAGTTCGATAACAAAAGCTGAACATTTTATGCGGTCGGCATGACGTAATACTTACATCTGGTCAATAATACTAAAGATGGATTCTTTTACGATATTGGTTACGAACGTATTGTGTGAGGAAAACAAAGATATTGTTTATCATAAACAAACTAATAAAATTTAGTCGTGGCGTAAGTGTATTATATTATAAAAACTCATATTTGACGTCAAAACACTTTTTGTCAGTCTAAACGCTTGAAATGAGTTAATTTTTTTTTTCTACAGACGATTACTAATATCCGATTGACATTTCGGAAAAAGACGTCATCAGTTTATCACAAAATGTTAGCCATTTAAAACGAATTTCAATCGATGTCAAATAATTTGCATAAGTATCTATATTTTTAACTTGGTAAAAAATACTGTTTTTTACACCAATCCCTATTTTATGTATTACCATAAAGTTGCAGTAAAAGTTGTAGCGGTTACAGCAGATTGCTACAGTGACGTTTAGTTAGTAGAGTGTTAAGTTACAAGCAGTTTTTTAGTTTAGCAGTTTGTTAAGTTTTTTAATCTGCCCTGAAGTAAATGATTGTGTAAAGCAATCGTATTCAAAAAGTACGATTTCATTTGTCAAACGTCTGAATATAATGATAATTATTCAGTTTGACAAAAGAAATCGTACGTTTTGAACTGGCAAATTAATAAGATTGTTTTACACAATCGCCTAACTATTCCCTATTTTTTTTAGTTCTTTAATCAGTGATCTCAGTGGCGCAGTGGTATAGCGCCTGGCCCATCGATTGCGGGGGTTAAGCAACGCAAGGGTCGGTCACGGGATGGGTAACCAAGAATAAATTATCTCGAGTTCCTCCGTGCTTCGGAAGGCACGTTATTTTGGTCCCGGCTGCATTTGCAGTCGTTAACACCCACCAATCCGCATTGGGCCCGCGTGGTGAGTTATGGTCCATCCTTATCCACCCATAAGGAAGGCCTGTGCCTCAGCAGTGGGGACATTAAAATAGCTGAAGTCATCATTGTTCAATATTTCATCCAGTCAACGGCAAATATGGCCCTAAAATGACACAATATACTAATTAACGTTACTCGACGAATGAAAATGTCACGGAACAAATCATTAGGTTCAATTACGGGGATCATCAATTTCAATTTGAATGTTCTGAGCAGTTACTATGATATAAAAAATATTTACATTATAGCTGCCAACAGTATTCTTCAACATCTAGGACAACAACAAATACATAGATTTTAAAAGAAATGGATTAAAATCGAGTTATACAGTGGCGGTCACATAATTAAAGACACCATGCAATTTCCATACAAACGAGGTAACTTTGAAGCCTTGGTTCTCCGCCAAGGATTGACCTAGCTGCGATCTGATGATGGCCATCCAGAGAGCGACTGGAGGAGATTCAGATCGCTATACACACCCAACTGAACTGATCAGCATTCTAAGAGATATAAGTGAGTATAATAATATATAATATAAGCGAAAGATATAAGTTATGAGTAGTCATCATAAACATCATAAGCAAGCAATTTATGGTCCCACTGCTGGGGCACAGACAGACAGACCTTTTTTTGTGGAAGGATAAAGAGGATGTTGTAAGCAGCCGATTTTTTTTTTCTGTATTACATTTGTGTTCCACAAATTATGCCACAGACAAAAATACGTAACAAAATGTTACTTACATACACGATGAAACAGATAAGTGATGGGTATTGATCTAAAAACATCAAATCCTACCTAGTAACAACAACGTGACATGTTCACTTGCTCCGTTCGGTAATTAGGCTCATTTATAGCTAAAACTGTTCGCCAAAGTACATATTCGTCGAAGAATTTTTTCGAATGTCAATACAAAACTTTCGCAGTAAGCCTATATTGGGAAAACCGCGGCAAGCGACTCCTTGAAATTCGTTTAATCTCGTTACGGACATATTCGCGACTGTATCGAAGTTTGCTGAAACGTGTAGGTTCTCTTTATATAAAATATGCTTGAATAATTTTTGTATGGCCCTGTTTACATAAAGTACCTACTTATAAAAATATTTAATTAAAACTTGTTTCTAACTTTGCTTTGTGTAGATAAATATGATTACGCTCCACAAAAGTTTATCAAATTCAGAATACAAATAATTTTTGGTACTTTGATTAAATATGCGTGCTGGGAAATTAGCTCAATTAATGTCCGGTCCATTATTCCAGGAAGCAATCCAGCGATTGAATCCAGCGCTGGAATAATGTGAACTATTTCAGTGACGTCTAGGTTAACGGTGGACTGGAATAGTGTGAACCGGGTGTTTCCAGCCTCCAGAATAACAGATAACTTTTGGATAGAGTATAATGTTTTAATGAGTGTAATGTTATTTCCATGGTTTTTGACGTTATTAGAATAAACTATATCGGGATTTACACCATATACCTGTTTATTTTTGAGACTCCGATATTTTCTAACTTCCGTCAGTTCCGGTCAGTTCTTCCGTGACCATGGCGCATGCAACTGCGCCGAAATATCGGAGTCTCAAAAATAAACAGGTACATGGTGTAAATCCCGATATAGTTTATTCTAATTTGGATAGAGTAATTTTTAACTTATTACATGATGTCGTTATATCAACCTAAAACTAAAATAACTAATACTAAATAAAATGCTAAAAAAAATTCGACTGGTCACCAGAATTGCCGCCTGAGACAATTCTGATAACGAGTCGAATTTTTTCTAGTATATTATTTAGTAATGTATAAAAATAGTATTGTGAGTCCTAATATTTTAAGTTTTAATTCTGAATCCTAGTATGCAAGTAAAGTAGACGTGGGTCTTCAGTTCAGGCTGGCATAATTTGCATACTTTTATCAGCAAATGTGTTGTTACCTAGCTACTGTTCTAGTTTTAATGTAATATTTAAATGGTATCACTGAGTAAGTACTTCGTTGTAAATCATGATAATTTTTAATATGTATTGCTAAAAACTAAAACATTTTTGACCTTACCACAAAAGATTTTTTTACCACTGTTGAATTTAGATACTGTTTAAATGCGATGCCGTCTCTTTCAAACAATATTGTGAAAAAAGTGACAACATCACATTTAAGAGTTATTCCCATCCGATCCACTGTAACTGATCCCACCAAGAATTAAAAATCCCAACCGATCCCCTTATAGTTTTCAATTCCCAACGGATCCCCTCATTGTATTTCTAAGCAAGAAAAGGTAGGTGAGTACAGTCAGAAGAAAAAGAAGTATTAAAATCAAATATTCATTTATTGAGCAATTATTTTTAATGTAATAAATATCACAGATAAATCAGATTTAAAAATATTGTCATAATTGTTGATAATTAACATGTTAAAATTATGTAATATCCTTTCATTAGGCTAAACTCAAATATAAATAAAATAAAAAAGTGTTTTTCTCGAATATTGTAATAAAACGTAACAATTCCATATCAATGGATGATTTGGAAGAATTGTTACGTTAAATTACAATATTTCTTGTCACATAATATGGTAAAAAAGCCTTTTTATTTATTTTTTTATTTTAAAAAGATGTGTAAATTAAACATTTTAAATTATCAATATTATTAGGTCTCTATTATTATCGAATTGACTTTCTTATATCTAATGCAAAACTAAATTAAATAATTCCTTAAAATCACAAGTAACAAACAATCAGTCTTAAGTATAAGTAGCTTTCAAAGAATGATATGACTTGAAATGTAGTAAAATCAAGCAATCATAAAAAAAACTAACACTAAAGACTAAAAATTCACAGTAATTATGATCTTGATCTACTGTTATACAACGTGTTACAAAAATACCCCTAATGCCTAACTGAACAACAATCGCGAAAAAAAATCAGCTGTTTCATACAAAAATTAACGAAAAAATCAAAATGTATGAAACAGCTGTTCTTTTTTCACGATTTCAGAGTTGGTCCCATAGTAAAAGTTGTTCAGTTTGATGGTCCCTATCTACCATATTCGGAATCAGTGGTATTTTTGTAACACATTGTATATTTAATACGAATAAAAAATGTCTGAAAAACTAAAAAATATTTATAGCGGTCAGAAGGCAATAAAAAAGAAAATTAATAAAATATAGAACTGCCTCCGGGCTATGGAGCTTGTGACTTGTTGACTGTACCTCTGTACCTACAAAAAATAAGCTAATAAGTGCTATGGGGTATCAGATGGGAATAAAATATTAATATTTATTCTTGATCCCCTACACAGGGGATCCGATGGGAATAAAAAAATATTAAAAATAAAACCGATCCACCAGGGGATCGGTTGCAGGGGATCAGATGGGAATAACTCACATTTAAACAGTGTGCAAGTTAAACACTTGTTGAACAGTGTTTTAAAATCTTTTGTGGTAAGGCCGTTTGTGCGAAACTGAGGGGTGACAAAAGTGAGTGTTTCAAGGTATTCGCACTTTACATTGACTCCACTTCGACTCAGCTCATAGCTCATTGAAATGTGAGTTTTATATCGTGTCCGTTCGATTGAATTTTCAACATTATAGGGTGGATGACGCGTGGTCCATCCGTCGTTCATTCGTCGCAAACTCTATTTCATCGTAAGTAAAACATATTAAAAAAGTTTATATTTCATTGCTTTACTTACTGTGAGTTGAGTCGAGGTAGAGTCGGCGCCTAGATGTGTGTGCGAAGGCCATTATTAGAAATGCTGTGTTTTCAATAAATTATTTATATAAGAAATAGTTAATTAGAGCTTATAAACAAATGCGATCAAAAGACATTGATTTGACACTCTGAACGATGACTCGACTGCTAATTGAAAAGCACTCAGCTGTGTCTGCATGTAAATGAATGAATTAAACATGTCACTTTGGTGGTGACAGCGCATCTCCTGAGAGAAAAGTACTAAAAGAGAAATAAAATAATGAAAAAATGCTTCGTGTGGACATCAGTAAAAAAGCAAAAGATTATTATAAATTGGTGGGTGATTTAAATGTTTCCATCCAAGGCCGTCTTTAACCAATTTGAGGCCCTGGGGACAATTGGGGGGCCCCTATGATCTTGACATAAATTTGTCTAAACGTGTTGAAATCATATCAGAAAGCCTGATATTCGGGCAAGAGTAGGATAGCTATGCGCATGCAAAAGCTAGTAAGCAAGTAGTATTTGTAGTCAGTAATTATTGTTTAAGTTTTCGAAATTCCTAAATATGTGTTATATGTTTTTTTGGTAATAAGCATCCGTTATCGTTTAGCGATCTGGCAGGAACAAGGGGGCCCCTATCGATCACGGGGCTCTAGGCACGTGCCCAGTGGGAAAGATGGGCCAGTTTCCATCTCCTAACGACTAAAACAAAGAATGGATCACACAAGTTGAAGGCTCCAAAATAGATTTTTATTTAAAAACTAATCAGTTAAATGTTTCGTCCGGCATATTAATAAACATTTTTTTTTTCTTAATAAATAGATTTATTTCTGAAAAATATTTGCAGAAACAGTCAGTCAATTTGTGCTGATATTTGTAAAGAAAGCAAACACTAATAGTTTTTTGAGATTTTAGCATTTACAATGCACTTAGGTATGTGCTATTTTTATACTTTACTAAATGATATACTAGAAAAAATTTGACTCGCACCAGATCATATTCTCGGACGGGAATCAAACCTGCGACTTTTGGAAGTCCGGCCCAATGCTCTTACCACTGAGCTACCGAGTCACTCACGAGTGACTTCGTCGAATTTCTTCTAGTATATCCCACTCTTACGCTGCAAGCCAGCGATATTTCATCACTGTGGGGAATTACCTCGACATTCAATTGAAATTCGATTCCGTCCGAGAGTATGATCCGGTGCGAATCGATTTTTTTAACATTATTTAGTATTGTATGTTTATACAATGCTAATAGGTCAAAACTATAGGTTCCCATCATTTTATTATTTTTAACTCACTTGGCTTCGATCATTGGTTCTGGCTTTTCTATTAATTCGCCAGAAATCCCGAAATTAAATTTGTTATTTCTCACAGTACGAGTACGCTGAACCTCGTGAAACTGTTATAATTAATGTTGCTCAAATAAACGCAGCAATCAGAAGCTTGTAAATACTTTGGAAAGTATTTTTTGCGCAGACGCGAAGCTTGTTCGGCTGCTCAACTCTCACGATGGACCATAAAAGGAACATGGGCCTCCATGGACTCTTATAGCAATATCGATGGTGTCATATATTAAGTCAGTGTAAAGATGTATCTGTTTTTCCACACTGGACTGGAATACGTGAGAAACTTCTCTTCGCTATCTCCACGAGCGAGAGAATCGCGGCGATATTATCGTCGTGCCACGTATTTCTATGTACTCTCTATGAATGCGTCTCCCTCTCCACATGACGTTATCGCGGCGATGCGACGATAGAAGAAGCGCTTACTCGTCGCTATTCTCTCGCCCGTGGAGACAGCGCCTAAAGGTAACACAACAACGATTTTTCCAGATCAGTTTTTTTTAACTTGATCTAAAATCCAAATGCGACAGTAGGCGCTTATGTTGGTGCCTAATGTTTAACGCTAATTATTCGGGCTATCGGTCCATAAACTATGTTCAAAGTTCTACGTTATTGGCGTTAACGTTAACCCATGACCATCAGCCATTTTGAATGTCCTCACTGCTGGGGCACAGGCCTTCCACTATAGGTGGATAAGGAAGATGGGCCATGACCTACCACGCGGGCCCGATGCAGATTGGAGGGTGCCAACGACTGCAAATGCAGCCGGGACCAACGGCTTAACTTGCCTTCCGAAGCACGGAAGAGCTCAAGATAACAAATTTTTGGTCACCTATCCCATGACCCTTGCGAAAGTTGCTTAAACTCCGCAATCGATGGGCCAGGCGCTATACCATTGCGTCACCGAGCTCCTCGTTAACCCTTAACGTGGCCGAATAATGATTCGTATGAGATGACATATTAATTTATAAAAAAAACTTAGTTTAAATATCCACTATGCACGTGACCATTGCTTTGTTTTAAGGGAAAGGCCCTTAAAACAAAGCAATGGTCACTTTTTGCTTAGCAAAACTATTTATCGTAATACCAAGTACCGTTGTAACAGTCTATTGAGTCAATTTTAGTCACACGTTTAATTGAAACTAATAATGAGGGAGGAATGAGGGGTGTATCAATTTACGACAACATCACTGTGTTGAAAGTTTCAACTTGAAACATATAAGCCTATACGAGAGTTCATGTGAATTCTTAGGTTTTGTTAAAATTTAGTAAAATGTATTTTTCAGCTTTATCTGTTAACGCTATGATGTAAAAAATGTGACCACTCTTGAGGTATACCCTTTCAAACAAAAGAAGAATCATCGAAATCAGTTCATAAACAAAGAAGTTATATCTGAAAATCAGCAAACACTCGTGCGATGGTAAGACAAATAATTGTTATTTTTCAGGATTATGAAAAAACTACTAGCCAGTTCTCTGAAATTTATTTATGGGACCACACACGAACTGTGTTCTTTGAAATAAAAAAAGAATAATTGAAATCGGTTAACAACTGGTGAAGTTATGTTAAAACATACATAAAAAAAATAATAATAAAAAAAATACAGACGACTTGATAACCTCTTCTTTTTTTGAAGTCGGTTAATGAGGACTCTACAACTCTTTTTTTTAAAGTGAGTCTTTCGGTACCACTTATACCGAGCGTGTTGATGTCGTACCGATGCTGCGCCGACAAATATGAGTGAAGGGCCGCCTTATTTTAACATTGTTTTTGTTTCATAGTTGTTTGTATATTTCCACACATCGAGTCGGCTGGGTTAAATAGCTAATTGTACTGTCATTATTACATTCAACGTATTCAATAGGATTATGTATGATACCATCTAGAGTCAGAAACTGTAATAAAATATTAGTATAAAATTAATAAGTAAGTTCCTACATCAACTTTTCTAGATAGGATTATTTTTGTAATCAAAAATCAAACTGAATTAATAGTCTATTTATGTGTTATTACACATATTTTACTCGGTACATATTGCAACTTACAGATAAGCTGCAAGCTCCTTCATCATCATGTATTAAAACAGACTTAACTTAAAATTGATGGATCACATTAATTTTGGCAACTTTGTTCACACGTAACCGCGTGACATTATGAATATTACGACCTTGGTACGTTGTTATTTCCCTAAGGAGATACGAATGGCAACATGTCAATGACATAAAGGACCGAATGACGTAACAAAACAGCTTAATTTAATTATTAACAAAAACTATCTGCGTTTTTTTCAAGGTAACTTACGAATGGGTTCGTGGTATCACAAAACATATAAGCTAGACAGAATAGAATAAATCGCGGTTCCATGAACATTATGGCTGGTTCACATTATCTTAGCTGTTAGTAGAGAGTAGAAGTACATTGCCTGGCATGTTCGTTGATTTTAAAAGAATGTTAAACACAGCAGGCAATGTACATCTACTCTCTACTAACAGCTAAGATGATGTAAACCAGCCCTGACATACAGGCAATGTCAGGCCAAACCATACACATACAAAATTTTAATTATTTTACTAACTTTTGTGAGAAGAAATAAGAAATGGTATTTTTATTAATATTAGACCAGACTGTATTCAGTTCTGTAGACGAGATCGAGTTCATCTGTCAAAAATCAGTTATTTTGGTACTTTGAAAACGTTTTTCATAGTATGGTTTTGACGTTTATTCGATTCGAACTCGATCTTAATCGCGTCGGAGTCGGAAGTAACCCGCAGTTCCAACATTTTGCGTATTGTACAATTTGAGAATTGTACATTTGGCGTATTTGTACATTTTGCAAGAGGTGCACATTTTTCGAATTGTACATCATGCTACGAAAGGCCCAGTTCTAGCGCAACAAAAAAATGACGGAAGCGACTACATCCAGAAAGATTCTGTCTAGAACACACAGACTTTATATTATATTTTATGGTAGTACAGTCGTCAAATTAATACGACGTTCGATCAACTTCGAGGAAAAACTGTTTCTGCAGAGTCGAAGTATTTTACGTAATGGTTGTGGAAATTCATTTTGTTTTTATTACTTCCTTCAGAACGTTCAGAAGCACCATGCTCGCTCCGTGTTCGGCAGGGCTTCACTCTGTTTTGGTATACAATTAAGTTCCTTTAAAATAACGGTAACTCCAACTTGAAATTCCTTGTTGAGAAATTAAGACACAGCTAAGTGAGTTATTTTACGAACTGTGTACTTTGTTATAATAAAAATAGAGTTTGATGATGGATGATTTAGAGAAATATTATTGTTTATCAATGTTATCCAGTATATATAAGTTAATATAATAACATACGTCGTACCGTACGTAATGAAACTCGAGCATTAACATTCTAACGTAACATTTACGACTCCTTAGGGCTCTTATACACGGGCGGCACGTTGCCAACGACAATCCCAACTGCAGCCGTCGACACTCGTCGGCGGCAGGCGTCTGTCGACGCGTCGCGCGGCAATCGTCATGTCAGCTACGAATATCTGCGGCAGCTGTCGACGGCTGTCTTTCTTTGTACAGGAGCCAGTTTCAAAAAGGATGCGGAAGAAGAAACACTGTTATAGCTTTCACACACAGCCGCCTATCATATTTTTTTTATTGTTCTGTTGCTACACTCTTGTAGTTTATAATTCCAAATATAAGCATGTTTCATTATTGCCACAATAAGCAATTCTACATCAATTTCATTGCTAGGGCTCATTTTTTTATATACGCGACGCGTGCGCATTCCTGAACTACCTATTTGCAGTATATTGACAAAATGTGGGACGCGGCATGCTACAACTGCTAGCGCCACCGGCTGCCGCCGACGAGTATCAACGGCTGTAGCTTGCAGTTGGTGCTGTCGTTGGCAACGTGCCGCCCGTGTATTAGAGCCCTTAGTCCGTAAAACGACGTAACAATCATTTTAACTATATCAAACGTAATCGGCACAACAATTTCGTAATTTACCTTTGCGTGCGTTAACTTCGATAGATATCGTATTCCCGAGGCTGTCAGTACTTGTTAGTTCAACAACATTACTCCTATGTGTGTCTACAAAGTTCAAAACGTATTTTAATAATTAGTCTGTCGATGACTCATGACTGGTCTGTTTTGGGAATGTATGTACGAGTCAAACAAATTAACACCAATATTATAATGATATCAATATTATCTTGAGATACACCAATATCGCGATCATGTATCGATAGTATGATGATATATTGATGGTGGTATAATTTTAATAATGGCACATATCATGAAAGGATAGGGTGCAGAATGATATCAATGAGAGGGGAAGAGAGTGAATGATGAGCTGATGAGTGACAGGAAGGAATGGAAGAGAAGGACGTACTGCACCGAACCCAAATAAACTAGGATAGGATATGGTGATAAGGAATTGATGATGATTGAAGCCGATTTCAATATCGTGAACACAGTCGTGATCTTATCTATTTAACGAAGACTGTAATCAAGTATTTATTTAACACGCGGAATACAAATGAGTCTCATTTGAAGTGCTATAACCAGATGCCACCGTAACCGCCTATAATCCTAAAATAAAACGTGCAAAACATTTAAAGCAAGCGCAATATCATTCAAAGATCATAAATCATTGATTTATAGAATCAGATCGTTCTTAGCTACAGGCGGTCGTATCATTCAATTACAGTTTTCGCATTGATAACCTTACTAATAATTATTATTGGATGATAAGAAAAAAAATCAGTATTCGACGTCAGAATTATATGCAAATTCTGTGGCTTTTCAACCTGAAACAGCGAAATACAGCTATGTTTTTACAATACAATAGTTTCCGATTTCTGTTAATTGGGTAAATCAAATAATTGATAAATTTATCATTTGTAAACATTTGAAGTGAGTCGTAAGATCAATTAAATAACAAAATTAGGTGCAAACCCAGCTTGTTTTTCTGTAAAGTAGTAAAAAGTTGCAAATTGATACACCTACATTCATTTTATTTTATGCCATAATCACACGTTCCTTCAATAAAATGCTAAACACAGACTTATTATTTTAAGCCTATTAAATACTCGCAATTGATAAAAATAACACACGTTCACCGATCTCTCTTTCAAACGTTTTACTTCGCTAAATGTAATATAGTTTTTGACATTACGTTTTCTTTATACAATTTTATTGTCCGAATATTTTCGTTGCAGAGACGGTGTCCCACGCGGTTTCCCAGCCCGCTTTAAATATAGATCCTGCATCGCGTGACGTAACAATTACCCTGGTAGTAGCAACTGCATGCTGTCATTACCGTTTTTCCGTAACTTCCGTCCGGAAATAATAAATTCATTAAAGACAGCGTATAGCGACGAGTCTAACGAACTTTTACGAGTCACTCCAAAGACGTCATTATTAATTATTAACGACCACTTAAGATGGAAACGTTGTGTAATTTAAAACACTGATGATTTGGCATTCCATTTAGTATGGTGAATGAATTGACTATGCGTCAAAGGGATGTTCCCATAGAATTAAGGGAAGATATTTGTTGCACAACATATAATGCAGTCATCATTACTAAAGAAGTGGTTAAAATAAATTCGTTTACTTTTGACCAAAATGTCCTTATCTTAGATCCGAGTTCACCAACTACTTAACCACCCAATTAATTTTTAACAGTCTGTTTTTGATTTTTTTTCAATACACAAAAAAGTCAAAAACATATGGTTTAACTTAATCAGCTGTTTATGTGTTGGTGAAGTTTAGCCTTAGACTAAATTAAGTGCTAACACTGGCCAAGTGCTTAATAGTTTAAAGTTACCTATAGCATAACTTTTTTAAACAAAATTTTCACAAAACATACTCTGCAGTTTTAGTATGAATGTTATAGTCTTACATTGGTTAAAAGCAGAACATTGCAAGTGCATCCAAATACATTTGCACACCTGTGTTTTTTGTTTATTTAGATGACTACATCAACATGTTAGTTTAATACAGACAAATCCAAACTTGAAACTAGGTTACAAGTTTATGAAATTCATGATAAACAACATTGTTCATCTATATATCACCTTTAGATATGGTAAGCAGTTTTCATCAAATTAAGTGGTTATTGTTTTTCCCTCAACGTGGTTTGAGAATAATATTCTTGTCATTTCTGCATTATGTGTATGGAATAATAAATAAATGTGTTTACTTGGGCTGAAGGGTGGTGTTCCATTATTAAATGTAGATACCCTGTACTTTATGAATGAGATAGTTCCTGTTTCAGTGTAAACATTGTCCCTTAGGTAATATCTTTACTACCAGGGCCACGATTCTGCCAATGTTAACATAATTATCATGTCTCAATGGTATTTCAATAGTATTGCTTTGCTATTTGTGTTTTAGTAACAAGAACTGTGTCAAAAAGCCATACTGTCAGATCTTTGATTTTAAATAACTTTCTTGATGATTTCAATTGTGAGAGATAATTTTATTGAGATTATCTTTTACTTATTTACTAAACATTAACAACACTTACAACACAATAACAAATAAAATAGCAGACAACAAAATGCAGCGGCTGAAAGCTAAAGAATAATAGATTCCCCTGCCTTAGCCAAACGTTTTATAAAAACTATTTAGCAAATTAATTCTGTTTAACTACATAAATAAGTATTGTGCATTCTGCGAGGTGAATACACCCATTCTTTATTGGCAATGATGACACATTTATATACCATATATAACATGGTGTTTTTTCAACAAAATTAAAAGGATCCCTCACTGATTAACCATAGACCAAAAGCATCACAATCCTCAATTTTAAAGAATATGGATGGATAGTGCTTTTACTATTCTATATCCACTCAAGCAGTAAGAGAATGCAATTTCATACAAATTCTTTACACCGTACCGTTAAATACTTAATAAATTGATTACTCAATACAAAAAAACAATAGTAAAAGAAGCTGGTTAACTAATTTATACTTGTTTCTCTAAATAAGCCAGACAATGTTCAAGTACAAAGTCTGTAAATAATAAACTTAAGATGTCAAGATTATTCAACTTTGGTCATTATAAATGTTTCAGCCAGTCAGCGTACCATGACCACACTTTCTAAGCACAAATCTAGGCTACTCTTGCTAAATAATAGTTTTTTCACAACACACTACTTAGTTAGAGGCTGGTTAGGTTAATTTGTATGAATAGGTAACTTATTGTGTGCCAATTGTATTTTCTCCTTTTTGAAACCATATTTACTAGACAAAGTAAAAGAAGTTGTTATCAGATGCTGAATTCATAACAAAATTTAAATGTTTGCAGTAAGATAATATAGCTTTGGACAGGGGAATCTGAATAAAACTTGAGGACTTACCGAATAAACTTGTCTCTCCCGCGACGGCGCTGTTGTGGTGGTGGTGACCGCCGGAGTTGGGGTCGGTGTCGTCACATGGTCCGCCGGGAGGGACTCCGGCACAGTCTGGAGAGTTGGCCGCATAGTCGTCGACATAATCACAAGTACACCAGTTCAAACACTTAACAAATCGCTAGCCCACCGTCACCGCTCGCATCCTCTGCGGCGGCCGCGCGCTCCCCTCGCCCGACCGGCCCAAGACCTCACCAGGACGCCGACACACCACCACGGAACGACCAACAACGCCCATCTAACCGCATTTTCCACCAGAAAAATACATTGCGAAGCCCTACAAACGCGGCTGAGCGAAGTTATTTGTATTACTAACACTTTCACGATATGCTAACGATCGTCGAGATGGAAAACGGAAATAGACACGCAAAAAACTATTAGAAAGCTTACGGTGTCTTCTCCTGTCACATAAACACTATCAAGGAATTCGGCGTTTCAAACCTCTACCGACGCGCAACACGATTTTTCTACCGCGACCGGCTTGTATATATTATTAGGAATTTAGTCCTGATAAAATGTTCATCCATTTAATAGTAAAATTACTAAAGATATTCACTTAACTCCGATAAAAGTCCTCACATTCTTGAATTCACTCTCAAGATGGCGGATTTTACCTACTCCTACTCCTCGTAAATGGGCACAAGGCTGACACGAAAACATCAACCGCCTCTCTATCAGTCTCTTTCTTTTTGTATCATATAAAACGAGATAGTGATACGTGAACAAGTTCAACAGAGTTTTCTGATACGTCGAGGAAACGTCACTGGTAAAAACTGCCAATGGACATGCGCAAAAACGAATCGTCGAATACCGTGCAACTGAACGCATCCAATACTTAAATGCGTTTTGTTACTGCAAGTTCAAACTATGAAATTGTATTTTTTTTATGAATTAAATCCATGGGGAGGCCTCTCCAAGGATTTTATGCCTGTTTTACATTATCTTAGCTGTTAGTTCAATTCTTTATGAGAGTGCATTATTAAAAACGTGTAAACGGTCGTATTAGTGATGCTGGGGCCACACTAACAGCCTACGCCGTTGAATTTACGATTGATGAACTTTATTGGCATAGGCATAAGGAAAATTAGCGCCATAATTAATGCCGTTTGTTCCGTTAAGCCTTAGGGGTCACATAAGGCATCATCATGACCTTAGAGCAGTTCTTAATGCTCTAAGATTATGACTATAACGAGCGTATGTATGCTTTCATCCAAAATGCTGTTTTCGATGAAAGCAGCATTGATGACTTTTAATTGGCGATATACTAGCTTCCCACCCACAGCTTCGCCCACGTGGACTACTGGCTATATCGGTAGGAGACCCGCTACTTTTTATTCCACTGCTGGGCAGCAGTGGAATAAAAAGTAGCCTATGTCCTTTCTTCCCAAGGTCCTTAGAGCTTTAAGCCAAGGTCCCATCTATATCCACATCTTTCGTCAAAATTGGGCCAACGATCTAGGCGTGAAAACGCAACAGATAGACAGAGCTACTTTGGCATTTATAATATTACTAGCTTGCACCTGTGACTTCGTCTGCGTGGATATTCGAGAAAATCCTTAGCGAACCTTTAACCAGGATAAATAGTATTCTATGTTTTAATTTCATCAAAATCCAATTAGCCGTTTTTAATAAGCGAGTTCCCTCCAAGCGCGTTTCCCTGCTTCCCCTTCCCATTCCCGTTCTTAAAAACTTTTGACTGACTTGTGCCTTGAAAAACCGACAGACGTTCGGCAAGCCGTATTTGTTATTGACTGTATTGGCCAAATAGCCCAATACGCCAATAAATGTGGCAAATATACCCTCCACACATGGCATAATTGTCAAATACGCCAATACAAATAGCCATGTGAGGAGCCACCATTAGATAATATAGGGAAGCTTTAAAGGGAGTAAGTTTTATCGGTTTTATCATAGACTTATGGTTTTATGGGAAAGCTTTTTTGTATTTGCGTTTGCAGGAGAGCAACACTATTATTATTTTTTATATTTTTTAACTAGGCAATTTTCGAAGCCGCCATCTTATTAAATATGGCTGCCTTGTTGTTGGCGACTGTTGGGTTGTTTGGGAATTAAATGTTTATTTCCTTCGTTTATTATGAGTTGAATTCACTGTCAGTGCAGAATAAATAAGAATCGATAAAACTTTTATGTAATTGGTAAGTCAAATATTAGCATGATTACCAAATAGGCATAATTTTAACACAAAATGTATTCACTGCGAGCTGAAGACAACGTGAGCTTTTCCCGTTCCTTGCGTACTTTCATGTTTTAGCTTGGATCACTAACGATTTCGCGGTTGTATATTGTTTGTTCTCTTTATTAGTTAACTTGAGGGTTTCTAAAGTGCAAATCACGTATTTATGTAAGTTGTGACCTTAACAATCGTCACACTATGTTAACAAAAGGTTTCGATCATGAATCTATTGTTGCGAAAAATTCTCGATGTTTTGATGTTTTCGATAAATCTCTAGTAATGCGCAATACATTAATAGTTCTGTTATATTTGTATCTTCGGAGTTCAGTTTATAAATAAAGCATTAACAAAAAAGTAGGTTGAATGAACTATGATTATATGTACTAAGAATAAGAATAACAGATTTCCTGCGAAGCCCCTTCGCTTTGCTTACACAGCAGTGCCACCAATTGCTAACTAAACTAACCCAAGTTTCGGTTTCATTACTTGTATTTGTAATAAATAAGTAGTTTGTTACTGTGTAATAGTATTGAGAGAAGCTTGAGAGATAACATTTTTCTAGTCAAATAAAAATAATCTTCAACAATTATAATTAGAATGTGTCAACTATTCTACTAGTATTCTTTCCATAAGCAGAAAATAACATGTTGGTAATATACATAGAGTTTTCATTAATTACCTTTAAATAAGATATGGAGTTGATGGAAATGGAAAAGTCTGTTTATCCTTACTTGTCCTATTTTTAAACAATCTTCACCCAAGTCTTTATTGAAATAATCATTTATAAAATACAACAAATAGTTTTCTATACATAGAATACAAAAGATATTGTTATTTATCATTGATTATTAGATTTAATAAGGCTACCTACGTATTATTATTTTAAATAGCGATTTAAGTTTAAGAGATGTATGACAACTGTCAATAACTGTTTAATAATAGGACAAGTAAGGATAAACAGACATACCTTACTTTTGAGGGTAGCAAAGCAATTTACTAAACCACATATGGTGAGCTGAGGGGCTTACCATATGTCAATTAAAATATTTAATAAAATACCAAAAAAAATCCAGGAAATCCAAACAGAAAAAATCTTTTGCTCAAAACTGAAGGAACATTTGATACAAAAATGTTATTACACTATGAAAGAATTTTTAGATTTTATACTTTTAAAATTGCTATACCCTTGCAGGGTCCTGTTTATAGGTCATTTTTTATGTTTTACCATCTTTCATACCAACATATTACAATAAATATTATGACTATAGTTAAGGTCTTTGACAAATTATGATTATTTTTAAATTTTTGATTTTAGCATTCATAATGCTATTTTTATTGGATTGTCTCAGGCGGGAATCGAACTTGCGACCTTTGGAAGTACTGTTCAATGCTCTTACCAACTGAGCTACCAAGAGTGGCATTGTCGTTTAAGCATTTAGCATAAGCTGCAAGCCAGAATTATTTCATCAATGTGAGGAATTACCTCTCGACATTGAATTGAAATAGCTTTCCACATATTTTGACAATTGATTAAGATCTTGTGTTTTTTCTGGTTAGTTGATAGGGCTTTAATTTATGAGACAATGTTTCTAGTTTAGTTAAGGTTTCCTGTTTACAGTATTAGATTTAGTGGAAGTGTTTATAGATGGAACTTTCTTTATATTTAAAACATCAAATCCATTCAACTGCAACTGCTATTTAAAAATAGGGTAGTTTTACTTTGAACACTTTTCTTAATACTATTTATTTATTATTTTAGTATTTATCTGAAACTCTTGTTCAATTTGTGGCATATTCTTTTGTTACAGTTTAATAACTGATTAGATATCTAGGAACTTATCAATGATGTTTATTATCATCTAAATTATAAATTAAATTTCCTTTTTTTCCGTGCAGACAGAAAAAGATCAGTTCAGCTATTCCTTGTTCTATGTTCCAGACAAGAAAGCAACCAGCGTTAACTCGCGTTTATTGGTCAGAGTTCTAGGAGTTCTTAACGCACATAAGAAGAAGTCGGTTAAAGTGCGTTCCATTTTAGCAGCAAACGTTGTATGTGAATCTTGGATCTCGAAAGTTCAATTACCGAACCGCGTTACCTTTATGGAGTGAAGAGTCCATAGAAAAATAACACACAAAAATGATTTTATTATTTTTCATGATTTTCAACGAATTTTATTTGCAATTTTTATAATCTTTGTCAGCCAGGCAATATAAATTGGCATACTAACTCAATTATTTTTTCTCTAATCCTGGAAGCAATCTTCTAGCTAGACGGCGCGTTCTATTTTTTACTGGACATAGAACTCGATAATGCAAGCGTTTACTCTGACCAGCGTGGTCTGACCGCCTGCCTGCTATCTACGCAGTGCTATAAAGTTACAAACACTACAAAGAACGCGGAATGCAGAACTCAGAAAGGCTGAACTCTTTCTTTCTGTGCAGGCCCTTAATTGTACTGAGTGATGGCGCGTTCTGTCTGCCTGTTTTTAGTATGATTCAAGAAAATCTGCTGTTTGAATATCACCAGCCGGCCTACCTTACGCACCACGACTATTTGTCGACACTCGTCTCGCGATGTATGTCCCTCTCATATCAGTGCGGTGTAGTCGGGACAGACAGCGTGCAAACATGAGAAAGTGTTGATAAAATTTTCACGTGGTGCGCGTGTTAGGTCGGTATATCTTTTCTTGTTAATGATGATGAATGAGAAAGCTAACTTTTTATTTCTTTATTTTAGATCCAGGCGGGGTTACCCAACAGTCGTCCCTTAGGAGAGCCGAACTAATGCTAGCCGCCCTGTGTTAAACCAAGCTACAAGATGTGGCCCGCGTCGCAGTACTCGCATTCGAACGCCCAAGCGCCCAGCAAACAGAATGAGCACCAGAATCAACAGAACCTTAAGACGTTAGGAATGACCTCCGCTATCTCTATGGCAGGTTAGTTGTACTGTGCTACAGTTGCAATAAGAAGGAAGAAGTTAAACTTAATACCTAGTTGAGGAGACTTATAACTGCGTGGAGAGTGTCTCAGGGATTAGATAAAGTTTTTGCAGAGAGGCGTGAAGACTAGCAAGCACAGAAGTACTCTTGTGCAGGTAACATCAAGTTAACGAAATTGTGTTGACAACTTACTCTGACTAAAGCCGAATTAATAGAGCGGAACCAACTTTTTGGCAAAAAACGAACACTTATTTAACCAACTACATTCTTATATAAGAACCGTCAGTTATTATGGGTTTCTAAAAACATCCATCTGTCAAAATGCTTGTAGTTAACTATAACTATGTGTTAAAAAAAGTCTTCCACCATGTCTGTCTGTCTTCGCAATAAACTCAAAAACTACTTGACGGTTTTTCATGCGGTTTTCACCAATGGATAGTGATTCATGAGGAATGTTTAGGTATTACTTTGTCAAGGTTTTGTGTAAATTGGTTGAAATATCGGTAAAAGTAAAGCCGCCTCGGAGCTTTCATCGGAAACACTATCTAATCTATTTGAGATATAACAAAACAATGCATGGTGCGATATTCCTCTTTTATAGATCTCCAAAATGGAAAGTGGAATTTGTCAGTGGAAAGCTATTTAGACGGATACAGTATTAATCCTTATCAACTTAAATAGTTAGTTGGTTACCTTAAGCATTTGATGCACATTATTATAAATTATATTAATGTGCATCAAATGCTTAAGGTTATAATTTATAATCTTTTACACCATATAACTTAATACTAGAAAAATACGACTTGCACCAGATCATATTCTCGGACGGGAACCGAAATCGCGACCTTTGGATGTCCGGTCCAATGCTCTTACCGTTGAGCTACCGAGTCACTAGTGGAATCGTCGAAATTATTATTATGTTGTTATTAATTTAAATTAATATCTTAGGAGTTCTCGCAAAAAATAAACCATCATGGTGTCAAATTCCATACTATACCGAAGCGAAGCGAGGGCGGGTCGCTAGTTGGCCTATATAATCCAGCTCAAGAACCATTTTCTAAGGCACTCAATCTTCTTGCAAAAGGCAAGATTAAGAGAAATTTATGTTGATCACTTTGACAAGTACATGATGGTTATAATTGTTTGCTCAGGTCCGAAACCGATTGACATCGAAAAGACGAACGAGCTGAAAGAATGCCTAGTGCCGTTCGGTGTGTTCGAGTCAGAGGCGGAAATGCACCACCGTATGGAAGTTCTTGGCTCACTGCATCGGCTCGTGCGCCAGTGGATCCGCGACGAGTCGATGCGCAAGAACATGCCCGCCAGCGTGGCGGAGACTGTCGGCGGGAACATTTATACGTTCGGCTCGTACCGGCTGGGGGTGAGTGTCCTATATTGTGCTAGGCCATGTTATGTTTTAACTGCTTGATAATGCAGGACCGATCATCGAGGAGATATTAGGGGAGGCCTATAACCAGCAATGGGGGTCGTCGTGCAGCTGACATGATGGCAATGATGACATTATATTTTTTGAGTTAGTTTTCGATTATAAGAAAGAAAAAAAATAGATTAGTCAAAAATGTACACAAACAACAGCACAGGTACACCACAAAATAATAATCCTCTATCGATTTTGAACACATCATCATCTTGAGCATCATTAAGTCCATTTCTGGACAAAAGCCTCTCCCAAATTCTATTATAGGGGTCCGGGTTTGCGCCTTCATCATCCAGTTGTTGAACACATGAAGCTTTAAAAAAATGTTGAAAGATCTTAATAAAAATAACAATTTGCAATAATCATAAACACTAACAGTCGTTCATACTCAAACGACCGACCCATGACTACGCGAAGGCACTGCCTTGAAATAAAGCTCTGTGATTGGTTCGTTTGTTTTACGTATTGCGAGTGATTGGTTCATGGGACTCACTGTGAGACCTCATAGTAATGTTTGTGAATACGGGTGTTAAACATTGTTCTCTTTTCTCAGGTCCACCACAGAGGCGCCGACATCGACGCGCTGTGCGTGGCCCCGCGCCACATTGAGAGATCGGACTATTTCGCCTCCTTCTATGAACTTCTCAAACAACAGCCACAGGTAAAATACTTGTTTATTTATAAGAGTGTGTGTTTTTAAAACGGTTTTTTTCGGATTTAATTTTTACGTTGAACGCTTATTACTGAGAAATAATTTGTTTTTCTATTGTGTTCAGTCCTATTGACAACCAGAATGTTAAAAGAGTGATTATTTTTAATTCAATTGTACCTTTATCTGCGACTTCGTCCGCATGGAATTCCGTATTGTAGGGAATTGACAAAATTATAAACAAGAAATTTTATTGTTTGTTTAAAATAAGTTAAGTTAAGCAATCATACAAACAAATAGAAAGTTTTCTCTTTTAATGAGAGATGTATTATCGAGAATAATTTGTGATTCTGTAGAAGCTATGTATAGCTTTTGTCAGATATGCCATATACAATATTATTATGATACAATTAACACAATCATTTTTGTTGCGTTCAGGTGAAAGACTTGCGGGCAGTAGAGGATGCGTTCGTGCCGGTCATCAAGATGAACTTCGACGGCATTGAGATTGACTTGCTGTTCGCCAGGCTCGCCCTCAAAGAGATACCTGGTAAGATAAATTAATAATAATATTATACAAGGTGATACAAAAGTACCCCTAATGCCGAATATGGTAGATAGCGACCATCAAACTGAACAACTTTTACTATGGGACCAACTTTGAAATCGCGATAAAAAAAAAATCAGCTGTTTCATACAAAAATGGATTACGAAAATATCAAAATGTATGAAACAGCATATTTTTTTTTCGCGATTTCAAAGTTGGTCCTATAGTAAAAGTTGTTCAGTTTGATGGTCTCTATCTACCATATTCGGCATTAGGGGTACTTTTGTAACATGTTATATACCTCTCGTTCGCTTATACTTGGTTAAAAAGGGACAGCATACTCATAATAGTTTATTTGATATATTTTTCTGTTTGTGTGAGCGATAAAGAGTTTTATTATAACACTGTACTGTGACTACAAAATCTTTCTTTGATATTCACACGTGCTTGTAACAGTAGACTGAATATATGATTTCAATTTTTATTGTAAAAAAGTGCTTTATAAACATATTATTTTTAATTTTAAATGCCTTTTTAAATAATTTATTATTATTTCTAGCGATATGCATTAGTGTTTTTTTAGCAAATTTTGTATTTTTACATTGTTATCACTTTTATCGTTGTCAAAAATATTCTGACAGAAAAATCATTTAAATATTTAAAAAAAATATACTATTGTCACAGATTCGTTCGACCTCCGAGACGACATATTGCTCAAGAATCTAGACCAAAAATGCGTCCGGTCGCTGAACGGTTGTCGCGTGACTGACGAGATACTGCGCCTAGTGCCGGACATCAACAACTTCCGACTTACTCTGCGCGCCATCAAGTTGTGGGCCAAACGTGAGTGTCCAGATCTATACATGTCATGTAAAACTTTGAATTGATTGATTGGTGATTGATTGATTGTTGTGATACGCCTAGAGCCATAACGGCTGAAAGTAGAGACACCATTTTTGGAGGGTAGGTGCCTTTCATGGGGTAGGTGAGCACTAAGAAAGGGGTTTTGGAAAATTCACCCCCTAAGGAGATGAAAGATGGTATGGAAGTCTCTTAGTTTCAAAACTTTGTGTTTACGATGTCGATTAAAAATTATAAGGGGAAGGGCAAGGTGAAGGGGAAAGGGGAGGGGGAGGAGTGGGTACGGTGATGGTAAGTTTAAGTATAAGTGTTAGCGAAAGCGGAAGCGTAAACGTGAAGTGAGAAGTGGAAAAGTAAAAAAATAGTGAATAAGTGAAATAAATTTCTTCTTTTTTTCCTTTAATTTTCTCAATTTTTACATATGGGTATCAAATGAAAGGCCTTGATGGACACATTCCAACACTATATGTATTGTCACTAAATACTTATTAAAAAAAATGTAGGAATTGCAGCTTAATTATCGACTGACGTGTCGTGCGCGTGCCAGATTCGCGGAGATTTGATTAAAGAGTAAAAAAAAACAGGGTAACCCTATATAGGTACAAATTGGTATGATTTTAGCTATCGTCAAATTAATGCACAGTAAATGACTTATAAAAGAATTGTCTCCAAAATAGTAGATCTGTTTACAAAATCGAATCACCAATCGATCGTAAATATTACAAAAATGACGTTTCTGCCGCTTCGTCGGCCGCGTTTTTTGGTGGCAGTTCTAACCTAACCTTCCTTCCCCCCCAAATTCGAAAGAGCATTATATTTCTTTCATAGACTTAAGAAGCAAAGTTACTGATTTGGTGACAGATCTACTACATTGGCGACAGAAAACACTATTTAAGAGACAAATCCTATAATCAGGCAATAAAAAAGTATTTTCTAGAACCCAACTGTTGAGACAGGATTATTCGCCATATATTCAGCGAAAGGGAAGTACTTCCGCCGAGCTTGGTGTCTTTGCTCGGGGAAAGCGGTCCAACTGTTGGATTCAATGTCGGAATTTGTATTTATGCGAAGCGCTTAGAAAACTTCGATATCGTGAGTCAGTTCTTCATACATTTTTGCCTTGATGTTAGCATGACGTAGTGCGACGTCACGTCTGCGGAATGTTTACATATTGTACTTTTCGCTGATCCTGCATTTCTTCGTCATTCGTCGATTTGCTTATGTAGCGGTATGATCGCACCGCTCCACCAACCAATTTGCGTTAATATAATGATACTAACTTGTAGACCGTTCTAATATCTACTCCAGCTGTATCCGAACGATACGTTAATATACAATGTGTTTAGGTCACGGCATCTACTCTAACACGCTCGGCTACCTGGGCGGCGTCTCGTGGGCGATGCTAGTAGCGCGCACGTGCCAGCTGTATCCGAACGATACGTTAATATATAATGTGTTTAGGTCACGGCATCTACTCTAACACGCTCGGCTACCTGGGCGGCGTCTCGTGGGCGATGCTAGTAGCGCGCACGTGCCAGCTGTATCCGAACGATACGTTAATATATAATGTGTTTAGGTCACGGCATCTACTCTAACACGCTCGGCTACCTGGGCGGCGTCTCGTGGGCGATGCTAGTAGCGCGCACGTGCCAGCTGTATCCGAACGATACGTTAATATACAATGTGTTTAGGTCACGGCATCTACTCTAACACGCTCGGCTACCTGGGCGGCGTCTCGTGGGCGATGCTAGTAGCGCGCACGTGCCAGCTGTATCCGAACGATACGTTAATATACAATGTGTTTAGGTCACGGCATCTACTCTAACACGCTCGGCTACCTGGGCGGCGTCTCGTGGGCGATGCTAGTAGCGCGCACGTGCCAGCTGTATCCGAACGATACGTTAATATACAATGTGTTTAGGTCACGGCATCTACTCTAACACGCTCGGCTACCTGGGCGGCGTCTCGTGGGCGATGCTAGTAGCGCGCACGTGCCAGCTGTATCCGAACGATACGTTAATATACAATGTGTTTAGGTCACGGCATCTACTCTAACACGCTCGGCTACCTGGGCGGCGTCTCGTGGGCGATGCTAGTAGCGCGCACGTGCCAGCTGTATCCGAACGATACGTTAATATATAATGTGTTTAGGTCACGGCATCTACTCTAACACGCTCGGCTACCTGGGCGGCGTCTCGTGGGCGATGCTAGTAGCGCGCACGTGCCAGCTGTATCCGAACGATACGTTAATATACAATGTGTTTAGGTCACGGCATCTACTCTAACACGCTCGGCTACCTGGGCGGCGTCTCGTGGGCGATGCTAGTAGCGCGCACGTGCCAGCTGTATCCGAACGATACGTTAATATATAATGTGTTTAGGTCACGGCATCTACTCTAACACGCTCGGCTACCTGGGCGGCGTCTCGTGGGCGATGCTAGTAGCGCGCACGTGCCAGCTGTATCCGAACGATACGTTAATATACAATGTGTTTAGGTCACGGCATCTACTCTAACACGCTCGGCTACCTGGGCGGCGTCTCGTGGGCGATGCTAGTAGCGCGCACGTGCCAGCTGTATCCGAACGATACGTTAATATATAATGTGTTTAGGTCACGGCATCTACTCTAACACGCTCGGCTACCTGGGCGGCGTCTCGTGGGCGATGCTAGTAGCGCGCACGTGCCAGCTGTATCCGAACGATACGTTAATATATAATGTGTTTAGGTCACGGCATCTACTCTAACACGCTCGGCTACCTGGGCGGCGTCTCGTGGGCGATGCTAGTAGCGCGCACGTGCCAGCTGTATCCGAACGATACGTTAATATATAATGTGTTTAGGTCACGGCATCTACTCTAACACGCTCGGCTACCTGGGCGGCGTCTCGTGGGCGATGCTAGTAGCGCGCACGTGCCAGCTGTATCCGAACGATACGTTAATATACAATGTGTTTAGGTCACGGCATCTACTCTAACACGCTCGGCTACCTGGGCGGCGTCTCGTGGGCGATGCTAGTAGCGCGCACGTGCCAGCTGTATCCGAACGATACGTTAATATATAATGTGTTTAGGTCACGGCATCTACTCTAACACGCTCGGCTACCTGGGCGGCGTCTCGTGGGCGATGCTAGTAGCGCGCACGTGCCAGCTGTATCCGAACGATACGTTAATATATAATGTGTTTAGGTCACGGCATCTACTCTAACACGCTCGGCTACCTGGGCGGCGTCTCGTGGGCGATGCTAGTAGCGCGCACGTGCCAGCTGTATCCGAACGATACGTTAATATATAATGTGTTTAGGTCACGGCATCTACTCTAACACGCTCGGCTACCTGGGCGGCGTCTCGTGGGCGATGCTAGTAGCGCGCACGTGCCAGCTGTATCCGAACGATACGTTAATATATAATGTGTTTAGGTCACGGCATCTACTCTAACACGCTCGGCTACCTGGGCGGCGTCTCGTGGGAGATGCTAGTAGCGCGCACGTGCCAGCTGTATCCGAACGATACGTTAATATACAATGTGTTTAGGTCACGGCATCTACTCTAACACGCTCGGCTACCTGGGCGGCGTCTCGTGGGCGATGCTAGTAGCGCGCACGTGCCAGCTGTATCCGAATGCACTTCCAGCTACGTTAGTGCACAAGTTCTTCCTGGTGTTCAGCCAGTGGAAGTGGCCGCAGCCGGTGCTGCTGAAGCAACCTGATGCGGTCAACCTAGGGTTTCCGGTGTGGGATCCCAGGGTAAGTTGTACCATTTTAAATCACTTTTTACGGATTACAGCGCGTATAATATTGATTCACGTGTTATTTTAGAATTATTTAGTTTGGATTTATTGGTTTTTTAATTCCCGACGTTTCGACACCTTACCAGGCGCCGTGGTCACGGGAGGACTAAAGCAAAATCCATAATTCATCAACTAAAATCCCACCCCAAATCACACATTTCAGGATCTAAAGAAGCAGTTAGTTCGTTTTGTAGATAGGGATCAATTTATATCAAGTCAAGTGTCAAGTGATCAAGTCTGTGTGCGACCTGTGAACCCATCACTGGCTCATAAAGGAGACAGATAGTCACAAAATATACTTGTTTTATCGATTATTTGTTACGCTTTCACGTCTTATTATTATTATTAATAATAATAACCATGTCTTAACTAGGTACTCGAACGATCATTATGAAATTTCGCATACAAGTTGTCAGAGTACAGGAAAGGACATAGCATATATAGGTTACCTTTCATACAGAACAAACTATTGTTTCCAAGGGATAGAAAAATGTCTGTCCACGCAGACCAAGTCGCGCGGGCGAGGTCGCTAGTTTTGTTATTTTTTCTCAAAAAACTTTTGACGTAAAACGTAAACAAAATTTTTGTGGGATTCGTAAGCAGTTTAACTAACATTTTTCTGTTTTTTATTCATAGGTGAACGTCGCAGACCGGTTCCACCTGATGCCGATCATCACGCCCGCGTACCCGCAGCAGAACTCCACCTTCAACGTGTCCGCGTCCACGCGCAGCGTCATCATGGAGGAGTTCCGACTGGGTCCGTGCAGTGTTGCGTTATTGTAGCGTGTGGTAGTCAACTAGCGGGCCGATTCCACCTGATGTCGGTCATCGCGCAATACCCGAAGCAGATACAAAATAAATGGCTCCAGCTCCGGTCTTTTTCGAGTCGAGCTCCGCCATCTACATAAAACCTAATTATCGTGTATGTTGTGGGAAGAAAAAATTAGTCAGTTTTCATTAAGATCTTGTCCTATTTAATTAACAACTCCATCTCTTTAATAATAATCAGTAAAAAATATAATAAACCGAATGTATGTTATTCAATTCATATTTTCACAGTCTTATGGCCGAATACTCAAACAATACTCGACTTTGAGGGGCGCTCAAACATCATGCTGTCTTTGTCGTATCTTGACATTAAATGCGTCAGTACGACGTTTGAGAGCTTTTCAAAGTTGAGTGACGTTTGAGTATTCGGCCATCAAAGCATTATATATTTAACACCAAACATCTAACAAATCTTTTGTAAGATGTTTGGTGTTAGGTGTTAGATAACACAAAACAGTGTCGCAGGAGACACAGCTTTAGAAAACATAGTGAACACCCACTCTAATGAGCAGTGTATTAATTGACGTTCCACCTCACAGGTCTGGCAATAACGGACGAGATAATGCTGGGCAAATGCAGTTGGGAGCGGCTATTTGAAGCGCCCAACTTCTTCTCGCGCTACAAACACTTCATAGTACTACTGGCGGCCGCCGCCCGCGCCGCCGACCAGCTGCAGTGGTGCGGGCTCATAGAATCCCGCATTAGACATCTCATAAGTAAGTATTACACACCTCATAACTATTAGACACCTCATAAGTAAGTATTACACACCTCATAACTATTAGACATCTCGTAAGGAAGTATTACACACCTCATAACTATTAGACACCTTATAAGTAAGTATTACACACCTCATAACTATTAGACACCTCATAAGTAAGTATTACACACCTCATAACTATTAGACACCTCATAAGTAAGTATTACACACCTCATAACTATTAGACACCTCATAAGTAAGTATTACACACCTCATAACTATTAGACACCTCATACGTAAGTATTACACACCTCATAAGTATTAAATTTCTCATAAGTAAGTATTACACACCTCATAAGTAAGTATTACACACCTCATAAGTATTAAATTTCTCATAAGTAAGTATTAGACACCGCATAAGAATTAGATTTCTCATAAGTAAGTATTACACACCTCATAACCATTAGACATCTCGTAAGTAAGTATTACACTCCTCATAACTATTACATTTCTCATGAGTAAGTATTAGACACCTCATAAGTATTAGATTTCTCATGAGTAAGTATCAATAAACTCATAAGTAAGTGTTATGGGCCCTCCACATGCACAGGCGGCCGTAGAGGGACGGAGCAATACAAAGGAAAGAGAAAATTGTCGTATGTCCTTTTCTTTTGTATTGCTCCGTCCCTTTCGACCTTCTGGCCGGGCCTGCGCTGTCTAGGGCCCATTAGATAACTCATACTAGCGACCCGCCCTCACTTCGCTTCAGTTCCTTCCTTTTTTGGCCAATGGCAAACTTCCAACAACACGCAAAAGTGTTAGTATGTCTTTAATAAAATGTTCTTTTCCTTATGGATTGTCTCAAATTGTGATTAAAATGTAATCTTCAAACTAAAACTTGCATATAATTTGCAGCTACCCTAGAACGCAACCAGCACATAACGATAGCGCACGTGAACCCCGAATGCTACAACTCCATACCGCTGCAGACCAACGACGGACACCCGCTGGCCATGCCGCCTGGTACGGACACCAGTAAGTTAATTACCTACTTAATAATAATCATTCAGTTATTTATGGATGTACGAAAAGCGGACACATTTAGCAAAAAAACTGCATTAAGGCTGCGTAGTCTGCACACTAGCGCCGCCATTGGAAAAAAACATAGTGCTTAGATATAGACGAAATTACGACAAACACACTTTTTATAGCTTAAACAATATTTTCTAGCCTGTCGTTTGGTTTATTGGAGTTTTTTTTTGCGAAAAATGGCCACATTTCGCAAAAAAACTCCATTAAACTAAATGACAAGCTAGAAAATATTAAAAAGCTATAAAAAGTACCAGAAAGCTTCTTCGGAGTGCACTACAGAGAGATAATTCACAATTTCGTTTTTATTTAAGCACTGTGATTTTTTTTCCAATGGCGGCGCTAGTATGCAGACTACGCCCTCTTAAACTAAACGACACGCTAGAAATTAATTAAACGATAAAAAGTACCACAAAGCTTCTTCGGAGTGCACTACAGAGAGATAATTCACAATTTCGTCTTTATTTACTATGTTTTTTTTACCAAATGGCAGCAGTTTAAAATCTTTGATTGAGGTCTCCTTAACTTTACTGTCAGTTTCATAGAGTTTCTGTCAAATCTGACAACTCATTTGAATTTAAGGTGACCATAACTTTAAGAATTGTTTATTTATTTACTATCACAAAATCCACAGCACAAAAATATTAACAATAATTATCTTACAAACTTAGCTAAATGCCAATAACGGATTTACATTTTTTTTTAGTATTTGGCCATAGACGATTAAAATTTGTGATTTACCAAATTAATATCGTCAATATTTCTTTACAGGCGCACCAGTACCCACCGATCCTGCGCCCGAAGTCAAAAGAAATGACAAAGTGAGTGACATTCCGGTGATTAATCTATATCTTTTCATCCACATTTCTTGTATTTTCGCAGCGCCACGTAAATTATAGCTTGTTGTACATTGGTTAAGAGATTTGATAAAGTTGCCATACTGAAATAATAACAAAACTAGAAAAATAATGAAAACGAACTGTTTCAGGCAGGCGGTATTTATTTTGCTGGTCAGGTAGGTCTTTAACCAGTTCTGTTTCTTCACATAGTTTGGCACTTAAACTTAACCGCTTAAAAAGAAAAGATAACATGTAGTCTATTGTTTCTTTGGAGACATGAATAGTAATTTTGCGTAGATGGCTCTTTGGACATGCTCGCACTTAAAATAACTCATATAAAATCTGATTAAAGTAAAGAGTACTGATTGCAGATAAAAACAAGTTATAAAAAAAATTGATACCATGTGTCTAGAAAAAAGATAAGGTAAATTTCACAGGTGCCGGATATGTCCAAGCATACCTGATAGATAATTACTTTATGTAACAGAAATCAATGACAAATGACAACCACAACAGTGACAAAGTTCTAAACTGCATAGGTACATACTTTTTTATATGTGACTGTAAAAATTCTGTTCCATTTTTAATTAAATAAAAGCAGATGATATTGCTATCTGGAAACTAAAGCAGGCCCTAAATATTATTTGATCTAATCATTAAATATGTGGTCAGGGTGAAGTGATGCCGAACTTCTGTTCGATGTGGTTCATCGGGCTGGTGTTTGAGAAGACCAACCTAACAGTGGACCTTACCTACGACATCTCGTCGTTCACTAAGGCAGTGCACTACCAAGCTGACAACACTAGCATGCTGAGGGAAGGCATGACCATAGAGGTAAATAATAATAATAAATAAATATTTGACAACATCACATACATTGCTCCGATTCCAAAGTAAGTAGCTAAGGCACTTGTGTTATGAAAGTCAGAGACAACGGTGGTATCACAAACACCCAGACCTGAGACAATATAGAAAAGTTCGTTTTCTAAATTGACCCAACCGGGGATCGAACCCGGGACCTCAGAGATGGCGACACCTTGAAAACCGGTGTACAAAGCCACTCGACCACGGAGGTCGTCAAGAGGTATATGCATAACCATTGTTTAAAGAGTTAATGCTTAATATTAGAATAACATAACCTAGAATGATAGTTCCCTACATAGTGCACTGTCAAAAGTGCTCAGTTTTCAGATTTTTACGCTTCATAATGTTACCTTATCATACATATAAGTATTAATTAGTTTCAATTTTCCTACCTTTAGGTGATTAGTTACTATTTAATTGGATTTTAGTTACGATTAAATAATATATGTAGGATATAAATCTGAAAACTAAGCCATAATGGCTCAGTTTTAGTTTTCTCACTTTACACACGAGGACTCAACTTCTATGTGCTATTATTCTAAGCTTAGTCATAAAAGTTCATATATTATGATGTTATTATAAAGAGATAAAAGAAAAAGAGGAAGACCAACAAGAAGATGGTCAGACGAGTTCAGGAAATCAATAGATCCACTCTGGCCGAGACTGGCCAGAGATGAGGAAACATGGAAAGGACTGGAGGAGGCCTTTGTGTTTAAACGACAGGACAGATTTACAAAGGAAGCTGCTGCAAATTTATAAAAACACTACAATTAACTAATTATGTACTTACTAAAATTTTTGTTTTCTTTGAAGTAAATAAAGGCTTATAAAATAAAGAGATATCATGATGATGATCGATCATACAACTGACTTATTACTTCGTAGATTTTCTCTGCAATCGCGATAGAATTTTAGCATTTGTATATTCTCTTTCCTCTGTTAAAAGTCTGCCATTAATTTACTGAACTCTAATGTGAATTGATAAACGTTAACTACTGTTCATTTGGCCAAAAACTAGAAATTTTTAGTTTTTCATCTAAAAACTGGCCTTAGGAAAGTTCCTCAATTTTCATATATTTATATTTATAAATATTCTCAAACTTTAGACTTTTTAAGAGGTATTTCGAAATTAAAATGTATCGAGCCAAAATCATTAAATCGTATTTCTGGTTCAATACGTGTCTGGATAAAGATATAAAGAAATAGAATATATCTTAATTTCAGATACGTAGGATCTTTCAGCGACCCATGGCATTACATCAAAAAGTGTTAATTTTATTTAAAGTTCGCCTTAATGATTGTGTACCAGGCTCGTCACGTCCGCCGCAAGCAACTGCACCAATACCTGTCCCCCTCGCTGCTGAAGCGCGAGCGCACCACTTCAGGCGCCAAGCGGCGGCCCGAGCACGCGCCCGCGCCCGCGCCCGCGCCGCTCAAGAAGACCAAGCGCCTGTCCGAGAGCAGCGTATGTATACATACACCAAACACACATACACGCCCTTCAAAGCTTAGTACCATACTTTTAAAATTGTAATAAATTTTTAAATACACAGTATATATTTTCGAAATAAAAAGGACTTGTCTATAACTTTACAATCGATAACCTTATTGAAAAAAAAACTTTTTCTTAATTCTAAACTCCTATTGTTTAAGAGGAATTGCAATTTTAAAAGTTTTTTAAAGATTTTCAGTGATTTTTGACGATGCAAACACAACCTCATTACCTCGTAACAAGTGTGAAATCAGGCCTTTAAATCTCAGGGAATGAACGCATTTTAAGAATTTTTTCATTTCACGAAGCCGCTTCCAAAATATGGTAGCTAAAAATTAACTTTAGGTAAATGTGCATCGGATTTTTCGATCTCTAGTCATCAGTGACGATTTCTCCATTACAGACGGAAGAAGTCAGTATCCTATCGTTCAACGAAGACTCAAACTCGTCAAACGTGTACGAGGTGAACATACCGAACGGAACGAGTGTCGTGGAGGGAAGTGTTGCGGCGGGCGTGGCGGGCGTGGTGGGGGCGGTGGGCGCGGTTGCGGGCGGCGGCGACAAGCCGCAGGAGCACGCCGGGCCCTCCACCACCATCGCCTGCACGTAGCACTACGAGCAGTGGCGCCAACGGTTCATATACGGAACCAACAACGTCAAACTCAACAGAGTCAAGCGACTCAACTGACAGTGACAGTGATGTGATAGTGCTAAGAATGTGATAAAACTCGTTCGGTACTCGGTCGAAGTTCTCGCTGCTGTCCAGCGGGAACTCGAATTTCTACTTGGTAAGTAGTTGATGAGCGATTTTGGTCTGTTATTTGCTCTGACCACCGCTTTCATAGACGCGGATAGGACTCGTGTTAGCGTGCTCTACTGTTTTTCGACATTTATGAAATTGCGAGCACCGCATTCTACACTATTGAGCTAGGTCCACACTTGTAACAATTTGGCATGTTAGAAAACCGTTTCGGCGTGTGCTGTGGTAATACTGTATCAAAGAAACGATGTATGATAAAAATAAAGTATTCTGCGCCGAAATGTTACAAATATGGACCCACCTTTAATTCATCAATGCCCGACCGGCCAGAAAACAATAGAATATCTATTGTGTCCCATTTTCCGGGTGTTGAAGGGGTAATTATCGTCTTGCTAATAATGTAGTGCGTGCTTACACTTAGGAACAATTTCATGGTTCTTATTCTCACTGCTTCTCACACAGACTACTTAACCAGATACCACATTAATTGGGTTTTATTTAAGATTGCAAATTGCAGAAGTCACGGGGTTGCAGAAATTTGAATAACTACTTCATGTCACATAGTAGTTTTGATTGGCTTCTTTCTATGTTACATGATATGTTATTTATTATAGCAATCAATTTATCACAGATATGGTACTGATCGATGTTGCAGTAACAAGTTTCTGCAACAAGTAACAAGTTTCCGGGCAAAACCCAGACACTTATTTGTGTTACGGGAAAGAGTGTTTGATTTTTTATTTTATTGTATTTTTTCCTCAAGTTTGTCCGGGTAAAATTCTTAATTTCACTCAAATGTCCGAAGTTGAAATTATTGTCTGGGTTCCGTAATTTTGGTGATGGCAGGCCTGCCTATGTGGTATCTATAGGGTAAGGTTGTCTGTGTTACAGTTAGATGCTGACACGTAATTTGCTCTTGGAGCTAAAAACTACATATTTGAGATTTTAACATGATGATATTGATGGTGTTGCCAATCAAGGATAGCTAATTGGACTATAGGTGATTGTAAGAAACCCGTATTTTGTAAGATCATTACCACAAAATCAGTTTCGGAATCAGCGTCTTAGAACACAGCATCAACAGTCACGTTTATTATCATTTCATTCCCACTTGGGCCTTAAAACATATTAGTGTGGGTTTAGAAATTATAACATTGGACAAATGTGGCTCTTCAACAGGGCCTACCATTCACTGAAAAAATATCTTAGGCCCTTTGTCCACCACTGCCGTCACGAGAACGAGAAGACGGCTCCGAAGGAGCACATTATTTAATATGGCCGCCTGTCCCTTAATTAATCGGTCACGTCATCTTGAATTCATAATAAATAATCTCGTTTTTGGTGACGGCGGCGGTGGACAAATGGCGTAAGCCTAAAATTATAAGGATTTACCAAATAACTTTAAACTATTGCAGAGTCTATAGTAGAAGCCAGAATTAGGCAGGGTGAATGCTTATACAATTTATATGTAAGAAATGTCTGAAATGGTTAAATTTAAGGTTTTTATATTGATTTTTTTTTATTTAAACCCATATTCTCCTTAGATGTTGCACGACAACAACGTATCGTCATGGTGGTTGCGTAAGTTTTTCGAAACATTAGACTTAGTGATTGCATTTTTGATGAAAAACATAAAAAAAAATATTAGGAGTAAATTGATTTTATTTGATAATTTGACTAGCGAGGGTCCGTTATTCTTTACGTTGGTCAATGTGTTTGTTTGCAGGTCGTCATCGCGAAGACGACGTTGTGGTGAGTTTCAGTTACAACAGACATTATTTATAATGACATTTGCAAGGAAACTAATTAACTTGAAACAGGGAAATACTGCTTTATTAATTTCTATTTTAATAATTATTATAAATTATATCAGTCTATTTCACCTGTAAAGTCAGAAGAATTACTGTCGATAAATAATCAATTCTTTAGGAAAATAGACAACACTTTCCAAAAATATTTGTTTAGTACATAATAAAAACTCATCAGAACTGATTTCACAGGCGAAATTGATAGATAAAACAATAATTGTTAAGTCATTACATCCCACCAGATCAAAACAATAGCATAATTGGATAGTAGGTAATTATCATTATTTTACAAATTATATTAATAGATTTCCTTGCAAATGATGCTACAGTACAAAGTGGAAGCTATCCATAAATGTATTTTTTTTACATACAAACACCTCTTGCAAATGTCGACATTTGTACTTATCATTAGATACCAATTGTTTTGGCGTTTTATTGTTGTAGATATAGTTATCAGAGATATAGGTTAGTTTCGCCAGAATTGCCAACTAATTTCGTTGTTTCCATGTCGTCTTTTGTGAAAGGTGTTTTTGCCAGATCAATCAAAATACATAGTTTTCAAACTGTTTTATATATTATTCAACAACATAATAATAAGTGTTTCTTTTTAGCTAACTGAATGACTTCCGATCTTCTTAAACCAAAACAATAGATTTTCGACAGCTAAATAATTTAGATATTTCATGCATATTTTTCCTTGGGCCAACACAGACAAAGAACTTTTTGAATGTCCTGTCCTATTTCGTGGTCATGATATTTAAAACTTGGCGATTGAACTTTTTTTGTGTCATTTTCAACTTTACACTCATACCCCCTTACTAATAAAGATTGTATAGCAGATGTATAAGTTACACAGTGGTGACTCTCTGTCAAACTATTTAAGTTTGACATTAAAAAGAAAGGGACAAATCCCTGTAACTATACATCTGCTATACAATCTTTATTAGTAAAGGGGTTAGTAATAAAAATCATGTAAACGGCAAATCTGACAGAGAGAGAAAGAACTAGTTGTCTGTGTAGGTTATCATTGAAGTGCTCTCTGACTAGCTTCGCTGACCTGACTTTAGGGGTTCGGTTCCATTCCCTGACATTTCCTACTTTGGCTCTTTTTATCAGAGGGGTCTTACTCCGCGCATAAAAATACTACCCTACTGCTCGCGGCTGACTCAGTCGAGCCAGCACACGAGGGATGTCATGTGTCGGTTGAGACAGAGCTACGAGAGAAAGAGAAGCGCTTCGGAGGTGCTTATAAATAAAAGCACGCAGCGCTGTGCAATTTGAAATTGTACTTAACTGCCGTGCAGCGAGAGTAGCTTATTATTTGATTGTCCTCACGCGGATGGGCTTCTGTACGTTTAGTACTATTATATATTCTGTGCTTTGACGTCACATTTTTACATGTTATTATTAGAGATGTTCTTATTAAACCATCAGAAAAAAAGTGGGGATATTAAAAATAAAATAATGGGATAAAATTAAATTAATGGAATAGAATTATTCACTGATCATTTAGTTGTCTTCTGCAGTTGTTGAGTAATATTAAAAAGTTGATTCAATTAAATTTAAGTCAATCAAATTAAAAATCCGGGGTATCCAATGGTATTTTGGTTGAAACCTACTAAATTGCCTATTCCTACAACGGGAAAGTTATTTGCACTTTTACTAGATGATAAATGAAATGATTCCACCTAGTTATAAGACTCAATGTAGTTGTTTTTAAGGACCTTCTCGATTTATTTGTAAGTTGTATATATATCGATAGCCAATTGATTATTATATATGAGAATATATCTGGAAAAAGAAATTAAAATTCGACAAAAAAAGAGAAATAAATGTGTATATACAGAAAAATATGTTTATTTTCTTTCCAATCCCTTATTTCTAATGTGTTACATTTGATCACGATTCAATTCTCATATTGATTTGGTTTTCGAGCCAAGTTCAGACATAATATAATAAGAACATTAAACAGATTGTCAATCATGATAAATAAAAGCATTTCTAGTCTTAAATTAGTCAACATACATCTGGAACAAAAAAAGATATTCGTAAAACAGAAGAAATTTTATCATAGGTACAATCGACAACACTCCCTCTTTACCACTTCTTAAGCACGCCGCGCCATCACTAACATACGTTTAGTTCGTGCAGGGGCGATATTCGCGCACACGGATTTTTCTGCAAAGTGGTAAAGCACGTAATGCCGATTGTACGCACGACGGCACCTCAGACTATACATGTTGACCTTGAGACAGCCTTTGTGCCCTACGTAATAAAAGTTGTTTTCGCAGTTTAACTGTATAACCTGACGTGCTGTCGTGGGTACACACGACGGCACTTCTAAAGTCTGTTTATCCTTACTTGTCTTATTTGGTGAACAATCTTCACCCAAATCTTTGTTGAAAAAATCAATTATAATATATAACAAATTTAAAATAACATATTTTTGAATAAGTATTTAAATTTAAAAGATGCATGACGATTGTCAAAAGCTGTTTACTAAATAGGACAATTAAGGATAAACAGACTTATATTATACTTGTTGATCTTGAGAAAACTGTTTAACTTCATGTGCTGTCGCGTGCATATAGAAACAGAGCAATAGGCAAAATGTTTATTATTCATAACAGTTTTCGTTTTTAGTTTCCGATGACTAAATTCTATGTGGTTGAATTTTTCCCAAATGTTCCATTTAAATTTGTGCCAGAGGGGACAACTTGTACAATCAAGAGTTCACATTTATTTTCTTTTTCTTTTTTGACAACCCTTGCACATTTGCGACTGATAGTATAAATACCTAGACGGACGCGGTGGTGTCGTCTGACATCAAAGGCGTTTCAACAACTGTATGGATTGTAAAACTGTAGTCATGGTGTGCCAATACACACGCCTTGTTATAGTGTGGGCATAGTCTTGGTGTTCCAGAACAAGGGCTCCACCGGCTAACTTTTCGAACTTTGTCGGGTCTGCCGAGCTTCAACTTAAAGCAGATAAATCGAAGTAAGGAGTTTCGTATTGTACTATTCGCCGAAGTTATTTAGAAGATATCGATGTTCGTGTGACATCATGAATTGGGGTTCGCCCGTTTTGGGCTGACTGGGGCTCGATTTAACTGTTTTAATTTGAAGCCCGGCAGAGTTTCCGAAGTTTGATGCGTTAGCCGGTACGGCCCTAGCGAATTGCTACGGGAAACGAAATTCCGCACTAAACGTTAAAATAATGAAGTTACCCCGTCATCTGCGCTGTTCTGCTTGGCCTGCAGTTCCAGGATGGCTGCTTGTATGTCGACGCCCAGCTCCTGTATTGGCACTGTCATGGTGTGCCAATAGACGTCTTGTTGTCGCGCGGTGCGCATGCGACGCTTGTGAGCTTTTAGGTGCACCTAGACGAGATGGAAATAAGTTGCAGAACTTTGACAAAAGTTAAATTTACAGCCCCAAAGTGAGCAAGAGATGTAGTGTGCTCTTTTAATTCGATGAACTTCCAGTAATTAATAATAATGTATTTGCAATGGCAAATAATGTGTTTTGAATTTGAATTCTGTCACAATAGAAAGTTGGGGTAATTTATATGGAGACAGGCGAAATACGAGGGTGTGGTTTAATAAGTTCATGACTTTGGAAAGAAGAGACACCTTTTTCGGCATATTTTGTTTTATATCTCTACATAATATCTTTTTGTAGCTCTGCGTACACAGTCCAACGAAGTTCCTACTT
Source organism: Catoptria pinella (assembly GCA_963556745.1). NCBI lineage: Eukaryota > Metazoa > Arthropoda > Insecta > Lepidoptera > Crambidae > Catoptria > Catoptria pinella. Next base: position 6,099,764 of record OY750782.1, on the reverse strand, counting down.
CTTTAAACCATTATTTTTTTCTTATATCGAATGAAAAATGTTGTAACTGAAATGAGGGTACATTTCAGGCACCACCTTTTGGCTTGACAAAAATCTTTGCTTGCCACGACAGTTGTTCATGTTTGGTATGAGAAAAAGCGGGCTAAATCTAGAGAATAGGAAAGGTAAGGCAATAATGCGTACCGTCATTAGATGAGTTTTGATGTCATGAGTGCAGCCGAGAGGGTCGACAGGGTCTTTCTTAGAAGTCGCTTGAGCTTTTTGTTTCCAAATGTAATAATCTTGTGCCATTTTAAATAATTATAGCGTAAAGATTTGTAAGTCATGGACTTATCAAGCCGCTCTCGTATAAAAAAATAAGAAATAAGTTTCAAAAATATTGAAAAATGATTGTAAACACATTTTTTATCACCTTTGTGTGGGTGTTTGTTAAGTTGTGGCTTACCTTCTTGACGTGCGTGTTGACCATAGAGCGCATGTGGAACAGCGCGGGGCAGAGCGGGCAGCGCAGCGCCGGCGCCGAGTGCGCGCACAGCTCGTGCTGACGGCAGCGGTTCTGCGTCACGAACCCGCGCCCACACACCTGCCCAGAACCAATATAGCCATAGTCTCTTTATCCTTATTCTAAAAAAAATACCCCTAATGCCGAATATGGTATAGGGACCATCAAACTGAACAACTTTTACTATGGGCCATTACCAACTCTCAAGTCTTGAAAAAAAAATCAGCTGTTTCATACATTTTGATATTTTCGATTTTAATTTTTTTATGAAACAGCTGATTTATTTCGCAATTTCAGAGTTAGTCCCATAGTAAAAGTTAATCAGTTTGATGGTCCCTATATACCCTATTCGGCATTAGGAGTATTTTTGTATTTTTTCTTCGCCTGCTTCCTCTCCCCCCTAAACATAATCCTGACTGACCCTCCCCCCTCCAGCGTTTGCCTTAAAAACACCTCCCGTTTGTACAATAACATAGGTACCTTGCACGTGAACGGTCGATCGTTGGTATGCAGCTGGCGGTGCCACAGCAGCGCGCGCTCGCTGAGTATGACGCGGCCGCACACTTCGCACGTGAACTCCCGCGAACGCGTCGTGGAACCTCGCTCTGAGCGGGGAGCCTTATCGCCCTGCTTCTGCCTTTGGAACGAGAAATAGGTAGGCGTTATGATGCGTATACGCATAGACGCATCGACCTCCGGAAAGTCTTCCGAGCTTCAAATAAAAACAGATAAATCGAGCCCGAATCGGGCCAAAATGGCGAACTCCAATTCATGATGTCACAAGAACATCGATATCTTCTAAATAACTTCGGCAAATAGTACAATACGAAACTTCTTACTTCGATTTATCTGTTTTAACTTGAAGCTCGGTAGACCCGCCGAAGTTCGAAAAGTTAGCCGGTAGGGCACCTGAGCGGGAAGCCTTGTCGGCCTGCTTTTGCCTTAAAAATGGTACAGTCAGCGCTAAAATGATCCGAGTATACAAACCTACCATAATATCTTATCATTTGACAAAAAACAACCTTATCTCAAGACATTAAGCTGCACTTTCATTTGTCATCTGAGAACAAACTGAGAAAAAAAGAGAAACAGTTCTAGAACTGTATTGTAAAGTGTTTGTACCTTGTCTTCGATTTGATATACATCTCATGTTTCCTTATATGATTGTTGAGCCCAACCTCTTTCTTGTACATCCGGCCACAGTAATAGCATGTGTGCCCCTTTAAATTGTGTTCCTCCAAATGAATTTTCAAACTATTTCCGTCTTTCGTTATCTTTCCACACTCTTTACATACGAAGGGACTTAAATGATCCACTTTATCATGTTGTGCTAAATGTGAAATAATAGTTTCACGCTTCTTGAACACAGAGTCACATATTTCACATTGATATACATTTGTGTGAGTTTTTGTGTGAAATACATATTCGTCTTCATCTTCTACAAGTGTTCTACAAACCTAAAAATTAAATATTGTTACTTATTTCTGTTAAAGTTGATAAGTTTCTTGCGCCTGTTCTTCTTGTCAGGAAAAAAGTCTGGAACAGGTGGTAGAAAAATATAGACGATTCAAAAGCGCTTAATTACTAAGTTTATTTGAATAAAGCAATTTTTTTACTTACTTTACTTTACTTTACATTATCTCAATAATGTCACCCTATTTTTTATGAGCCTACATTAACTTTAAAGAAAGAAACATAATTTGATAATTTATTTAAAGTAACTAAAGGCTTATAAAATGTCACTAAACTATTGTGTGATATAGTAGGATTGCTAGTACAAAACCAAAGACATTATATAACTCACCTTACATGAGAACAACAAAATTCCATGTGCATCTCGCATGTGCTGAATCAATTTTGCCTCAAACCTATATCTTGTAGGGCATTGAGTACATTTTTTCCATGTCATTGGCTCTCTTTTCTTTATACAAACTCTTTGTTTCGGCAAATGTTGTGTGAGGACCTGGTAAGCTTTCCGACATTTATCCTCATTTTCAACTTTCACCAGTTTACCATCTGGTAGCATCTTATGAAATGATGGCAGACCGTTTTCCTTCATGATTATAACCAGTTCATCATCATCTTCATCTTCTTCATTTTTCTTGAATTTGGCATTATTTCCTGCCACAGGTTTAGTACTAGTAACTGATTTTTCACCAATATTTATGGTTGGTTTTTCACCTATCTTTATTATTGGTTTTTCACCAATCTTTATTATTGGTTTTTCACCAATCTTTATTATTGGTTTATCAACAATCTTTATTATTGGTTTTTCACCAATTTGTGTCATCGGTTTATCAACAATCTTTATAATTGGTTTTTCATCAATCTTTATAATTGGTTTTTCCTCAATCTTTATAATTGGTTTTTCATCAATCTTTATAATTGGTTTTAAACTAATTTCTATTGCTGCTTTTTTACTAACTTCTGTTTTCACTTTGGCACAAATTGGAGTGGTTAGTGATTTTTTATCTTCATTCTTTAGATTTGATGTAATTTCATTTGATTCATCTGCTTTTTCACATAATTTTTCATGAACATTTGACTCTACCGTAGGAAAGTCTGATGAAATTGTAGGTAAAGTTATGAATAGGGTTTCATTATTAGTATTTTCTGGCAGTTGTATAGAATCAAGATTGTAGAGTAAATTATCTGCATATAGATGGAGGACTTCATCATTATGCCTCGCTTTTAAATAAAATTTGTATGTATCCCAGGCAGAAACAAAGCATTTAGAACAAACATTGTAGTGGTCATCATCTAAAAACTGTAAATAAAAGTATATTAGTATAGCATTAAATAATTTGAAGCCTTAACTTACTTTTTTTTTAATATTGTTGATTCACAAACCTGGATATCACATATTTCTTTCAGGATATCAGCAATGCAGTATTCTTCGTTCTCTCTACAGACTTTTGAAAATACGTTTTCATATAAATCGGATAGCGGCAATAAACATATTCGGCACATATTTTCACCAAAAGTGCCATTTGTAAGATGCTTTACCACAAGCTGCAAGTCAAGTTTTGTGATCATTGTAGTTTCACCGTAGTTCATATTCCTGCAGGGAAAACCATTCCGAAATTAAAGCACAAAATTAAAGTTTTATTTACACTTTAGTAACTTGATTTTACCTCCTAATATTACAGATGCGTTTTAGATACGTAAAAAAGCAAAATTGTAAGCGACCCGTTCCCGTTTTTGTTAAAGAGAGACTACGCCATTTTTTTTTAAATTAAATATGGCAACAACGTAGTGATAGTGATAACTTGCTCAGTAATGGCAACATAATTTCAATCGTGCGTGGTACTCGGTGAGACGGTGAATTCGCGAGTGACGGACAAACTAAGATAAAAAAAAACTTTCCAGCTTATTTTTTATAGATAAAGCTAGAAAATTTAATAAATTTCATTTCTGAATTTTTTTATGATAATCTCTCAGTCATCTCATTTCATCGTCATCAGTATACATATATGGTTGATAATCGATTATGACCGCTTGTATTCAATTGCAAAATTGAACTAGTAATTACACATCACTTTTGTTCAAATTTCATAAAAAAGTAAAATGTCAGATTTTGTTTATCATTTCATTTTGTAATTTTTTGAGTCTCATTTTCACTTTTTACAATATTTGCTATTTTATCGGAGAAATATAATAATTGCAATGGAAACTTACTTAGAGTCGACTTGCATAATAACTCTACTCTCTAAGTTTAATTAGTACATGAGGTAATATTGCAATAGGAACCAGATCCCAAGTACCTACCTAATGAAGAAATTATGAATGTAGAAAAGATTTTCATTAATAGAAAATTCACTTGATTTAGGTTACCTATTCGATGCATGGTGTGTGGTAGACACTGGCGTAAATCATAATAGATCATGTGAATCTGAAGGTCTAATTTTCTATAGCTTTGTTGTGAAGTGTTTATCTTCCATCAGAACAAGTAAGTAATATTTACAAATAAGAATCAATTTATTGTAATATGTACAACGTTGCTGGTACCTAAATTGTTAGTGAAACAACTGTTGGATTTTTTAACATCTGAATAAATCCATAGCATACAAATTGTTTGTTCAATATCAATACTTTATTTATTTACAGAACTAAATAATATAAGTTATAAAATGGATAGTACAAAATTTAATGTATTTGATTCAACAATGGAAGTTTTACCGGTCAAAGAAGAAGTAAACAATGATGGAAATGAAAACAGGTTTCCAGATATGATGGTGCAAATAAAAAACGAAAATATCAATGAGGACATCCAGTTTAGTGAAAATGCTGATGTTGCTGGACACCTGTTGGAAGTCAAAGAGGAGATCCCCATGGAAATTTATAGAGTGACCTCGGATAATTCCAAAGTGCCTGATACTTTACTACAAACAAAAGAAAGTAACATAGTTAGCGAAAATGTTGAAATCATTCCTAAAACCGAGCATGATGATATGCACACTGAAGTAAAAGAAGAGATGCCCATCACTGATGATACATTGGTGTCATACGATTATCCCAACTTTGATGACTCTGGGAGTATGGACAGCAATGATATTGCAGTTCTAGGAAATGTGGAGACATGTTTACATGAGGATTACAGTATTAAGTCAGAAACTCAAACTGCCAATGAGGTAAATTATTCGACTGTATTTTCTCAAGAACCTAGATACCTTCCTTTAAATTTGTTTGTTCCAACTTAAAAAGCCTATTGATTTCGTTCAAGTACACACAACAGCACGTCAGGTTATACAGTTAAACTGCAAAAACAGCTTTTATTATGTAGGGCATGAAGGCAGCCTCAAGGTCAACATGTATAGTCTGAGGTGCCGTTTTGTGTACATGGCCGAGTTCTACAGGCGTTTATTGTCTTGCTTTTTCAAAAACATTACTCTAATAACCAGTTGATTTCGGCCAGGTTATTGGCCGAAACGCTCTGGCAGTGTTTCGTCCAAGTACCTTGAAATCAACAAGCTTTTGTAATCTCGCATGCTAGCAATTACTCTGCACAAACATATGTGTTCAATGTGTTTTGAGAAGCACACTTGTCTAGATCTTAATAAATAATGATAAATAAATAAATATTTGACAACATCACATACATTGCTCCGATTCCAAAGTAAGTAGCTAAAGCACTTGTGTTATGGAAATCAGAGACAACGGTGGTATCACAAACACCCAGACCTGAGCCAATATAGAAAAGTTTGTTTTCTAAATTGACCCAACCGGGGATCGAACCCGGGACCTCAGAGATGGCGATACCTTGAAAACCGGTGTACAAAGCCACTCGACCACGGAGGTCGTCAATGAAGAGTAAATTTCAAATTTTTTTTTATGTAAGAATTTTTATTGAGATTTTTCTGAAGACTTGATACTAAAAATAAGTTAACTTACATTTGTGTTTCAGTCTTAATTAAGATACTTATTTTCTTTTTAAATAAACCATGTTTTATTCATATAAATCCATTATAAGCCAATAAGCAACTACTACATACTCCAATACTAAGAATATGAGTCTTCAAAGTAGTTCGAGCAATTTGCTCGCGCGCGCCTTTCCGTGTAACAAAATTAGGCGCACCTTCTCACGACCTAATAATTAACATTATTGTGTATTTCCTACTCAGAATATTTTTATTTCAAGTACTGTTGCTATAGAAAAGTGCAAGAATGGCCATTGCTAAAATTAAATGATTTCACTAACTTTTATCAATTATCTTTATTTTGTGTCATATCACTCTACTGTATGTGAACTGACCGGTGGTACCGCACAGGCTCTCGCCGTACGATCTGTCCTCAATTTCGTTTTCGCTAATGTTAACGTGTTTCTGTATATCCATAGGTTGCTGGTTTAGATCCGGCTCGAAGGACCAAATGTTCATTTTGTGCATTACGTACAAAATGAAACACGTTACTTGAATATGTTGACAGAACACTTTATTGACATTTTTACTTTTAAATACATTTATCTATTATACGCATTGAAACACAATTTGTTCAATGCTTTTTGACACCGTTCTTGTTACTAAAAGACATGCAAGGGAAAAACAATCTAAAATCTTACCTGTGCGTTAGTTACTCTAGTAGAAAGACTAACAAATGCTGCCAGCTGACCTAGCATGCGCACCACGGCCAAATCTTGTCGGCACTTTTCTCGGGATCACACCACGTTGATGTGAACGGGACAGACATCGCGAGCCGTCGCGAGCGAAGTGTTCATAAATAGTCGAGTTGCGTGTGCTAGGCCTGCAGGCCACATACTGCAGTTCAGATGACGAAACTTGCTTATATATCATTACAGGATCATGGGCATGGAAATGAATATGAAAAGAATGTCATTAAAGAAGAGGCAGAAATAGTTACTGAAACTCACTTGATTTCAAACAAACTTATCAACACCACTTCTACTGCCACAAATCCACATGATGGCGTAATGGTTTCCCAGATGACAAAAACGCTGGTTATGGAAATCCTACCCATACCACATTCGTCAATGTCCCTTTCAAAAATGGGTAACCCTGAAGAAATCCTGCCTACAACATGTGATCGCGACATGGAGTATGAAGACATGTTCCAGTTGAATTCAATTACTGGCAATGTACTGACCTTAGAGCAAGAAGCTTATGGGTTACTCAAAACAAAGAAAAACAGTACACAGAGCTCAAAAACGTTTCCTTGCCTCAAGTGTTCGAAGGAATACAAAAGTTCGGCATCATTAAGGACACATATGGCCGTCCATAAATCTATAGAACGGAGAGCAATGGGTTTCATTAAGGGCCTGAACACGAAGAAGGAGAACCGGAAAAAGCGGATTAAAGAAGAAACTGATCTCGATTATCATAAGTGTAAAACGGAAAAGTTGGCTGATACACCTGAGGATATCAAACCCGATCTTAATAAAGAAGGCTATGAATGCACGTGTGGCAAAGTTTTCCGACGGCGAAGTAGAATGGAGACGTGTCTACGATCGCACGATCTGTTCTCCGAATCAAATTCCTGGCACCAATGCATCACATGCTTGAAGCAGTATAAAAATAAGAATGATTTAATTAGCCATAGAAAAAGATCGCATCGAAAGAAATTCCAATGCAAATTTTGTCCCACCGATTACGGTACACGTAAAGAACTGTTCAAACACCTACAAATACACCAGAGAGTTCAGCTTATGGAATATAAAGTTATATCGGAAGTAGTGCAAGGCAATCAGAAACTTAAATGTTTCATGTGCCCTAAAAGGTATTCTGAACTTTCAGAATTAAAATGTCACGTCATGGCAGACCACGATAGCCCATACGCATGTCCAAATTGCAAGGAAACATTCCCGAAAATCATTGAGTTTGGTAATCATGTAAAAACTTATCATCCAGAAGTTGAGGGGCAGTCAGTGCTGGATGTTCTTGAAGCATTCTCGATGTTGGTGAAGGCTTGGAAATGTGAGGAATGTGGATTACAATTTCATGAAGCAGATAAACTAGCGTTGCACCAAATTGAACAACATAGTCCAGATATAAAATCAGAAACTCAATTCCAGTGTACAGATTGTCGTAGGGTATTCATAAGTCAAAAAGGGTTGACCTCTCATCGACGGATTCATCACAGTGACAATGTGGAAGAAACGGAACCAGCTGAAAAGGGTATTATATGTCTGGAGTGTCGTAAGATATGCAAAGACATGGATTCATTGACGTCACACATGAGATTGCATTCCCTTGACAGAAAATATCCTTGTAAGTTCTGTGATTTCCGATTCGCTACTCCGGAAAAGAGGAAAGCGCACTCCGAATTACACACCGGCGACATGAAGTTCGTTTGTTTTATCTGCGAATACCAGTGCAGTTCAGAGAACCGTTTGTCACAACACAAAATGTCGTTAAAACACTTAAATATGAAGGAGTTTTTGCTAACTGGCAAGCCCCTTATTGAAGAGCCCCAGACTTCATCGAAGCCAAAAAAGAAGAAAAAAGATAATCATAAGAAGAAAGATGTACCTTCCAGTGATAATAATAGTGAAGAAAATATACCTTGTGATATTTGTGGTGAAAGTTTCGCGTCAGAGGCGTTTATGCAGGAGCATAAACAGACTCATCCTTTCATAGAGTTTCCTAACGACGATAAACCTAGTAGAATATTCTTTAAGTGAGCCAATTCTTGCCTGTTTAACAGTCAATGTAGTGTTGAGTGGGTTAGATGCAAGAATTTTATATTCATATCATATGACACTGCATATAAAATTCTTGGTTAGATGTAACCATATTGAAAACTCCTTTCATCATCCTCATATTCCAGAATTTAAATAAAAAATATCATTTTTTATTTCATTTTTAAAAACGACGTTTTTTTGATTTACAGCAGCTTTGGTGTAATGGGATATTTTATACCTAAGTATTTAAAATGTTAATTTAATCTGAATTGAATATTCATGTGGGTATTTTAAATTAAAATATTATGAAAATGCAGAATGTGGGTATATTTTAAAATGTTCTAAACTACATAAAAGCGGTGCTTTCAGAGTTATTCGACACTACATTTCCTGTACCTGAGTTTTATAGTAGCATTTATTGTGTACAGTGATAGAACATTGTAGCCTATAAGTTTTAATTTAATGTGTTATGTTAGATATCGTTTTTGAGAAAATTGTGAGGGAATATCTGTCACCAATGCGTAAGCGCGTGTGATACAGTTGCTCGCATAGCGTGCAATATATTGTATAAATTGCATTTATTGATACAACACATTTTAATTTTTTGGCTGATTTTTATTTAAAAATGCGTATGCGAGTGTGATACAGTTGCTCGCATAGCGTGCAATACACTGTTTAAATTGTATTTGGTACACCATATTTCTACGTTTTGGCTGATATTTATAAAAATAAATGTGATTTGAGTGATAAGAGAATTGAAGAGTTATGTTAACATTTTAATTATTCTAGTCTTTTAAGTTAAATCTCAAAAGTAAATATTTTCAATTTTAAATATAAAAGAATTGCCAGTCATGTCTCTTAATAAATTCACTATTTGTGCCCCAAAATAGAAAGATACCTACTCTATCTAACACAAGTGTTTATGTTGAGAAAATAAAACAACTGAATACAGTAAATTCTTTTATTATCACATTAATGATAAAACACCCTTTGCCTTGATTTCTGTACACCGAAACAATATAATTAGAAATATATTTAGTTCCTATTGCGAAAAAGATATGCAATCGTTCTAGTGCCGGATCCTGATTCACGTTTGATAGTAGGTATAATTCAATCAATTCAATTGAAATTGTTTTCATTCAATTATTTCACTTCGTTATAAAATGCAGTAAGAGTATTATTGAAATTAAGTACCTTCTTCAGAGGATTTGGCACCACCTTGATGTTATAAAATAGGACAATAAATTTTTAACAGTAGTAAAATATACACAAACAAGTTACAGTGAATCGGGCTTATATCATAAGTTTTTTTTGTGTAATTATTATTTATTACCCATATTCCAGAAAGTATTTACTTCACATACAAAATAGATATAAATAAAACTGGGACAAACAAACTGGCGATTAATCTAGTTAAAAGTAGACTTTATGTCTTTGTACAAAGATTCCATTATCAAACGGAATAGTTATTCTTGTAATTACTTTCTATTAAAACCTTAGGTTACTGACTGATACTGATTATCCAAGTGATTTTATCACTAATTTAGGAAAAATGCGTCCGGTTTGAAAAAAGTCTAAATATGCCACTTTTCTAACTTAAACATATTTCAAGACAAATAGAACAACACATTTAATTTAACCACATAAAACTTTTATTTTTTTATGTATAGAACGACTAAGTATGCTAAAACCTGGACATTCAACTTACAACACGAGTTTTGATGATCATCAAGTGAAAGAAAGTGCACAATGTATAACATTGTGTAAAACAAACTCCACTTTAATTCAAATTACGTATGAAATCGACTGTGAAATGGGGAGGGTGCTAGTGGTTAATAAATAGTGAAAATCAAAATGTCATTATCTTAAAAATCTATGGTTGCAATCGTTGTTCCATTTTTCACCATTCCACAGATAAGTTGGTTGGACTGTTCAATTTTTTAATACAATAGTACTACAGTGAACCATAGAGCTAAAGCTAACCAGACACTATTTTAAGTTCACAAGTTATTTAGGTACTTTCCTTTTCAAACCAAACGCATTATACTTTTGATTAATAGCTAAATGTGATCTTCCAAGGTTGGGCCATAGAGGCGGCGGGTTTTCTGATTACTAGCACGTCGTTGCCGCGATGTAGGGTCATCTGTAGAGCGGATTGTTCGTCGCCTTGGTGCAACTTGGCCGTCTTTGGAGGCACTTTGATGCCGGCTATCACGATTCGTTCTACCCAGGATAGAGTGGGGTATGAAGCTTTGTCGTTGACGAATCTGAGGAAATATCAATAACAATTTGAAGATTCTTGAATAGGTTGTTGCTAGTATATTAAAAACACATAAAAACTATATTTTAAGAGCTGAAAAGAACATAGTCAAACTTAACTAGAATCCACACCATGGAACACAAAAATGGTAAAAGTACAGTATTTATATTCAAATGACAAAAAACTGAATTGTAGCCGCATGTGTTCCCCGTCGACTGAATGAAATTCATTGTCGATTGTCTTTTTCCGGATTATATTTATTTATTCAAATAAGGATTACCATTACTAACTAAACACATTCATGGCATTCATAATTATAGAGACAATAGTGTAGACAATAATAATGTACTCGTAGATATGAGTATGCACAACATTCAAAACTATAGACTTATAAAAAATATTATTACTAAATAATACTTTAATCAGTTGACACAAAGGAACTTGTTGTAACAAATGCATTCTCTGGTCTAGACTAGACTGCCCACTATAATGATGGCCTATTCCGATTGTCCCCCACTGGGGGATATCGGGAAAAAGTATGGATCAACATCTTGTTCCGATATCCAAATCAAATCAAAATTGTTTATTGCAGTCATGTGGTTAACAAAAGTGTACAAATTAAAGAACAGAACCAAAACATGAACCCTGCCTAAGACAACGGGAACAGGCCGTAATAATAACAAACGTTTGATACTTACGTGTACGTCATTTGTTCAGCGGTGTATGAGAACTTGGCGTAGATGTATTTCTTCTTCTTGTACTCGAATGTTTCACCATCGTCTATGTACAGAGATCCACGAGCGGTGTTCTGAATAAAGAAAATAAAAATTTATTAGTATATTATATTGATTTATTTTTTAAATATAGGGTAAGCTTTACCTATCTTGGCACACCCGCAGTGATTGGCACTTTAACATTTGAACGCAGATATTAATAATTGTAATGGTAAAATCGTACTAATCTGTTATTTTCTTTAATCTGGCATTACTACACTTCAAAACTTTTATAATAGATATTTCTTCCGGATTCTAATGGCAACACAGTATTAAGAAATAAGAACGCGCGAGAACCTTCTTGTTTTTTCTAGCTAATTTTAACGGATCCAATAAGGAAGAGTTATGGAAAAAATATTGTTTTTTATTATTTTGACTTTCTTAGAGGTGCGAAATACCTTAATTATTATTATTATAAATTATATTACAGTTTTCAATAATATTTCTTCCAGTTTTGTTAACACAACTTCAATTTACAATGTGCCAACCATTGATTAAATAGCTTGTACTAAGTGTAGTTCTTTAGCAACCGTGCCAATCACTAGATTTTAAAATATTTTTTTTTGAATAATGTTTTTACTCACAAATTATTTAGATTTTAAAATATTTTCATAATACACTTGAAAAAACATTTGCGCTACAGTACTTGCAATTATTGGCACTATACTTTAGGTGGTACTATTCATACATTTTCGTGTTTGCATTATCACAGTATAAACAATTTTTTCCCTACAGTAGGCCGACGGAGACATCTAGTCAGGCCAATCGTGCGGGGCGTGAGGGGGGAGAAGCGAGTGGCACGAGCCCCAGCTGCATACTCTGCCATTATAAGAAAACAGCAACACAATGTTAAAAATATTTAAAAAATCCGAGATGGCGGCCAACTTTTTTGTTTGTGGGTCAATTTCGATGAAACTCGGTTTGGGGCACTATTTTGCCAAGAAAACAGCAACGCAATGTTAAAAATATGAAAAATCCAAGATGGCGGCCAACTTTTTTGTTTGCAGGCTGATTTCGATGAAACTCGGTTTTTGGTACTATTTTGACAAGAAAACAACAATGCAATATTAAAAATATTGAAAAATCCAATATGGCGGGCAACTTTTTTGTTTGTGGGCCGATTTCGATGAAACTCGGTTTTTGGTACTATTTTGACAAGAAAACAACAATGCAATATTAAAAATATTAAAAAATTCAAGATGGCGGCCAACTTTTTTTTATTGTGGGCTGATTTCGATAAAACTCGGTTTTTGGTACTATTTCGACAAGAAAACAGCAACTCAATGTTAAAAATATTGAAAAATCCAAGATGGTGGCCAAATTTTTTTTTATGTACCGATTTTGATGAAACTCGTTTTTTGGTACTATTTTGCGTTACTGTTTTCTTGTCAAAATAGTATTAAAAACCTAGTTTTATTGAAATCGGTTCATAAAACAAAAAATTTGGCCGCCATCTTTGTTTTTTTAATATTTTTAATATTGCATTGTTGTTTTCTTGTCAAAATAGTACCAAAAACCGAGTTTCATCGAAATCGGCCCACAATCAAAAAAGTTGGCCGCCATCTTGGACTTTTTAATATTTTTGATATTGCATTGTTGTTTTCTTGTCAAAATAGTACCAAAAACCGAGTTTCATCGAAATCAGCCCACAATCAAAAAAGTTGGCCGCCATCTTGAATTTTTTAGTATTTTTAATATTGCATTGTTGTTTTCTTGTCAAAATAGTACCAAAAACCGAGTTTCATCGAAATTGGACCACAAACGAAAAAGTTGGCCGCCATCTTGGATTTCTTATATTTTTAACATTGCGTTACTGTTTTCTTGTCATAATAGTAACAAGAACCGAGTTTCATTGAAATCCACCCTCCCTAAGTCTTTTCTCCCTCCCTCCCTACCTAGTTCTCTCCCTCCCTCTTTAAGTCCGTCCCTCCCTCTCTCACCTTCATTCTTTCTTTCTAACTTTAAAACTTAAGTTTTGGAGAAATAACGTCACCCTATCTCATACTAAAAAATGAGTGCCAATCACTAGTAGGTTTGTGCCACTGATTGTACTTGGAGTGCCAATGACTATAGTTTTCGATGTTTTTAGATGTTTTATTTTTTTTTCATAAAAAACGTTTCTTTTTCATATTTTTTTCGTTGTTATTGTAATACATAAACCCTAAAGATTTTTTTAAAAGTCGTAAATTACGCCTATATAGCTTACTGATAAAATAATCAACAAAATAAGGAGAGATTTCGCTTAGGGTGCCAATGACTCTATAGTTTACCCTACTTAAATAAATACGTAAAGAGACATGGACCGATAAGTGGCGAAAGTATTTTAGCCTCTCATACTCGACAGCCTGTTTGGTTTAAGAAATCCGAACATTATTTGACCAAGAATCAGATGTTAATGATTTCGATTGCACTTTATATGTTGTTGTGAAGGACCCTGATAATAACTCATATACATATTCTGTATGTGTGGGTGAGTTAATTCAATTTTGCGTGTATGAGTATGTGTGTGTAATGTATTGCATTTGTTTGTGTCACGCTACCACCAAAATACACATATCATTGGCCATCAGTAGTATGTATGTTGTATGAATATCAGCGTGTTTGTAAACGCGTGTGTTTGTTTGTGTGTCATACTCAACATTTGCGTCTAATACCACCGCCTGAGTATACGGGTCATTCATTGGCCATCAGTGGTGTGTTGTATCAATATCTGCGTATTTGTTTACGTGTGTGTGTATGCGCGGATGTGTGTGTTTTGTTTGTGTGTCATACTCACATTAGCGTCCAACGCCACCACTAAAGTATACGGGTCATTGGCCATCAGCAGCGTGGAGCGGCGAACGCGTTCCTTGCGCGGTATTATGGTTCCGCCGCGTTGGTACACTGGAATCTGTAAAAAATAATGCAAGATCAAGTATTGTTTTTTTTTTCGTACTTAATTATTTTAGTGTCAAATCTAGGTGTCAATAAACCATTCTTTACGAAATAAGCGCTGGTCACAGACCAAGCATTGTGCTGAGTCGGGACAGTTTTGAGAAAGTTCACGTCAGTATATTCCAAACCCGGTTTGTAATAATGTGATTGCCTCAAGTATAATAAGTCCATCAGTCATTACAAACTAATATTTGCTTCCCAATCACGAGAGTGAACACGAACAGTGTTGAATTTTATAAATAGATCAGTTTGATTCGAATATGAAAAAAAATTTTTTGACCTCAAGAAAAAGGGTTTTTCTTATATAATACCAAATAATATACTAGAAAAAATACGACTCGCACCAGATCATGTTCTCGGACGGGAATCGAACCCGCGACCTTTGGATATCCGGTCCAATGCTCTGACCGCTGAGCTACCGAGTCACTAGTGGGAACGTCGAATTTCTCCTAGTATATGAATTCTTACGCTGCAAGCCAGCGCCATCTCACCAATGTACAAGGATTTACCTCGACATCAACTGAATGCCTTTCCAGATATTTTTAAACAATTGATTAAGTTGAGAAAGCTACATAATTTTTTAATTTTTGAGATTTTAGGTTTTTCTTGTTCTGTGATTATGATGGTGAATACATACCTTTGCTATATTAACTTGTATGTTGGCGTACCCGGCGGCGGCGATGGCGTGGTATGAGTCCACGTCGTACCATAGAGTATTGGTGTCCGCGCCCGGGAAGTACACCTTCAGGCTGGTTGCCCCGGCTGAGAGCACTGGCGCTACTAGGAGCTTGTCGCCTGGGTAAAATGACCTTATGTTAATATATATATATATATATATAGCTTACAATCGATTAGACAGGGATGGGAAGATGCGGGCCAAACCTTAGAATACTAATGAATAATAATATTAAATATACTAGAAAAAATTCGACTCGCCACCAGATAATTTTCTCAGGCGGTCTCTCACTCGAACCCGCGACCTTTGGAGTCCCGCCTGAGGAAATTATCTGGTGGCGAGTCGATTTTTAGGGTTCCGTACCAAAATGGTAAAAGGAACCCTTATGGTACGACTCAGTCTGTCTGTCTGTCACAGCTGGATATATCGAAAACTACTAATGCAATCAACTTGAAAGGAATAGTTTTAGATGACGTTTGCCCAACTATTTTGCAAATAAGAGAGAAATAAAAATATTTATATTTTTTTGCAACAGGGACTGAGATGTATGTATTACACGTGTATACAACGTGTAAACTGAACATCTTTTACTATGTGACCTAAATCAGCTGTATCATACAAAAATTAATAACGAAAATATGATTTCAGATTTGGTCTCATAGTCAAAGTACTAATAAAATAATCACTCACCGAGCAAGTACTGGTCGTCGATGGTGAAGGTGGCCTCCTCTTTGGGATACTCCTGGAAGAAGGGCCGCATCACCGGGAGACCGTCCCTGGAGTGCTCGTAGAAGAGGGTGTACCTGGATACGGTGACTTGTTAATGCGAGTAGCTAAAGTAGGATTTATTATTCAAGTAAATTGACATTTAGGATATGTATGAGCAGTGGCGCCATATCATTTATTAACCGACTTCAAAAAAGGAGGAGGTTCTATGTTCGTCTGTTTAATTAAAGTAATCATTTTGGCGCTGACTGTACTTTCGAACCCGGGACTTAAGCGTGTCAATTGTGTGATGAACATAAGCATTTCTTTCTGAGTTATGGATGTTTACATTCTTATTTATGTATTTCTATCAGTTATGTTGTTACTATGGTATGTTTGGTTAATTTGGGACTAAAAGATGGTGAGATTTGTTCAAAATATGTATTTATTGATCATAAAGTCGTCAAAAAATTCGGAAAACGATTTGTGTTCTTTCAGTTACAGTGCATTTCAAACTTATTGGCGGCTCGGAACATCGCGCGAGGCGATGCGCAGAAAACGATTACGATGTGAGTGGGCTACGCGCATAGCGGCCAACTTCACAGCCAACAATAAGAATATAACGCATGTGTGTTACGTTCAGCATAAGTCGAGCCACTACCATGCCTCTGTAGCTCATTTTTATAAGTAAATTAAGAATACACATAAGGATGTACGCACAACAGCACGGTAAGTTAAACAGTTGAACTACGAAAACAGCTTTTATTTCGTACGTCATAAAGACGGTCTCAAGGTCAATATGTATAGTCTGACGTGCCGCTGACTGTACTACACTTTTACAATTTGTTAAATACACAAGATATAATTTCGAAGTATAAAGGTAAAAAAATATTTTTTAAAATAATAACTTCACAATCACCTAATATAAACATTC
Organism: Catoptria pinella; assembly: GCA_963556745.1. Lineage (NCBI taxonomy): Eukaryota > Metazoa > Arthropoda > Insecta > Lepidoptera > Crambidae > Catoptria > Catoptria pinella. The sequence continues at coordinate 6,082,846 of OY750782.1, read as the reverse complement.
TTGAAGAAAATCTTTTTCTTTTCAAAACCAACTTCTATTGTTTAAGAGAAATTGCAATTTTAAAAGTTTTGAAGGGCAGTGTATGTTATGAGTAATGTTGTAATGGTAGTGTATACTGACCAGAAGTCGATGAGCGCGTACCGGCGCCTGTTGGCGTCGCGTATGAGCGCGGTGGTGGGCGGGTCGTACAGCCAGGGCTCGCGCCGCTTGGTCTCGATGTGCGAGTGCGCGCGGAAGAACGGTTGGAACGCGCCGGCCTGCTCAACAACAATATTACCTATTTAAGAGGCCATTTCTAAAAGTTCATATAATTAAGATTAATTATATATTAGAAAAAATCAACTTGATTAGGTCCAATATCTACTAAACCCCTTCTTGATATAAACCACTTTTTCTAATATATTATTTATTTAGGCTTTACTTAGTTTGGGGCTAGATGGCGCTGTCTAGAATCGTTCAAGCATTTATTTATTTATATTAGCGTTGTGAATGAGAAAAACCTTAATTTAGTAGTTCATATAATTGTTAGAAACGAACACTTTTTGTAGGTACTTCAGCGACACGAAATTATATTTATTATATTATATTGCGAAAAGTGGCCGGAACACATAAGACAATAGAGGAAGTCTCTAGCCGTGTAATGACTAAGGAAAAGTCTAAATATTTAAATATAGTTCATCAAAACATTCAGGGCTTTTCTGGCAAAGAATTAGAATTAGAACTTTTTTTAACTGAAAATAATGTTAATATTTTATGTGTCACTGAACACTGGCTTAAGAAGTATGAATTAATTACAGGATTCGAAAGTTATAAAATTGCAAGCTCATTTAGTAGGAAATCCACCACTAGAGGGGGATCCTTGATAATTTTGCAAAACAATATGAATTTTAAAGAACGTCAAGATGTGATATCCCTCTCTATTGAACAACACATTGAACTGTCATGTGTGGAATTAGATCAGTTGATAATGATTTGTGTGTATCGCCCCCCATCTGGTAATTACCCTCAATTTGAGTCCGCTATGGAGGATGCTTTAAAATTAGTCACCAAAAAGAACAAAAAAATTGTGGTGTGCGGTGATTTTAATGTAGACATCCTAAAGTCATCATCCATTGCAAGTAGATTTCTGAATTTGTTTAAGTCTTTCAATTTAGTAAACTCTTTTTGTGAACCTACACGGGTCACTGTTTCATCTAAAACTTGCCTAGACAATATTTTTAGCAACTGTACTGTACTTGATAAAAGAATATTAAATTGTATTCGCTCTGACCATAGCGGACAAATAGCTTCACTTGAGCACCATCATGTTCCTCATCAGTATAATGTAGTTTGCAGACCTCTAACTAAATATAAATTAGAAAATTTTCATAACAATGTCACTGCCAAAACTCATTGCTTACCTGATAATGAGGATCCCAATACTCTTTACAATGATTTATTTAATTTAATTAAAGTAGAATTTGATAAAACATTTAAGCAAAAATCTATTAAATCAAAAGTCTTCGAAAAGAAATTCAGTGATTGGGCAACACCAGGCATTTATGTTAGCAGAAATAAGTTGTTTGAATTATATGGTCAGAAAACAATTTCAAATGATCCCGAATTTCATGAATATGTAAAAAACTATTCAAAAATGTTTAATAAAGTATGTACATTAGCAAAAGCAAAATGTATATCTACAATAATTAATCAGTCAGATAATAAAATAAAAGCCACTTGGAAAATTATAAATAAAGAGACTGGGAAAATTAAAAGTAATGACCGTGAATTCTCATTAGTATCAGACAATAAAATTATTAAGTCAGATGAAGGTGTGGCAACTATTTTCCAAGATTTCTTTTCTAAAATACCTATTGCCACTACTAGTAATTTGAATTCATCTCCCAACCTTTCTGTCTCCCTCTTGGAATCATGTGTTGATAAGTGCAATAATATATTTAAATTTAGACATATCAATAGTGATACCATCCTGAAAACATTTAATTCAATAAATATAAAAAAAACTGAAGATCTTTGGGGCATTTCAACTCACATAATTAAATCAATAATAACTTCTATTGCCCCCCATCTTGCTTTTATTTTCAATAAGTGTGTTGATGAAGGGATATTTCCAGACTTGATGAAATATGGTAAAATTATCCCTCTTTTTAAATCTGGGGACAAAAGCGATCCCGCTAACTTTAGACCCATTTCTATTTTGCCAGCACTTAGCAAAATTTTTGAGAAGATCATTTATGATCAATTATTAGCGCATTTTTTTATCAACAAACTACTTCACGAGAAACAATTTGGGTTTACTCGTGGTAGATGCACAACTGATGCTGGAATTGCACTTCTCAAACACGTCTTTGAGGCATGGGAGGGTAGACAAGATGCAATTGGTATTTTTTGTGATCTCTCTAAAGCATTTGATTGTGTCAGTCACAGTACTTTAGTACATAAATTGGAACATTATGGTGTATCAAAAAATGCAGTAAGCCTTCTGCAATCGTATCTATCGGCGAGAACTCAAAAAGTTGTTGTGAATAAAACTGAGTCTTATGAAGCACCCATTACCATGGGCGTGCCGCAAGGATCGATATTGGGTCCATTACTTTTTCTTATATATATTAATGACCTTCCTTACTATACCAAAAACTTGTGTGAAATAGTACTGTTTGCTGATGATACTTCTTTAATTTTTAAAGTCGATAGAGGATGTGATTGCAGTGACGATGTAAACAGCACTCTTTCCAAGGTGATGCATTGGTTTACCATTAATAATCTGAAGCTTAACTCTAGTAAAACTAAATGTGTCAAATTCTCACTTCCTAATGTGAGGCAGGTTCATACTACAATAAATGTAAATGGCGAAACAGTCGAATTGGTAGACTCCACAAAATTTTTAGGTATTATTATTGACTCGCGGTTGCAATGGGACCCTCATATCGATGCCTTGTCAAGTAGACTTAGTTCCGCTGCCTTTGCCGTTAAGAAAATAAGGCTTTTGACTGACATTGAAACAGCAAGATTGGTTTACTTCAGTTATTTTCATAGTCTTATGACTTACGGTTTGTTGTTGTGGGGCTCAGCTGCTAATATTAATAACATATTCATCTTACAAAAAAGGGCAGTGCGCGCTATTTACAACTTACGGTCTAGAGATACCCTTCGTGACTTATTTAAAGAAATTAAAATATTAACAGTTGCTTCCCAATTCATCTATGAAAATATAATGTATGTAAAGAAAAATTTAGATAGTTTTGTAAAGAATAGTAATGTTCATAAATTCAATACAAGAAACAAGGACAAACTTGCTGTTCCAAAGCGCAGACTGCATAAAACCGGAACCTCTTTTTTGTGTAGATGTATTACCTTTTATAATAAGATTCCACAAGAAGTTACAGAACTGCCTTTGGAAAAATTTAAAAATACTGTTAAATCCAATCTCATGAGTAAAGGCTATTACACTATTTGCGATTATTTGAAGGATAATAACGCCTGGGCATAGCTTTTGTATTTTTAATTTTTACTCTAATGTTCAGTATAGATTAAGATAAGTCCGTGGTTCTTTCGTGGGTCTAGTATAAAGTTCTGTACTATAATTTCAAGTGATTCGAGTCATCGATATATTTTTTTTTTCTTTTCTTTTTAAGTATAGTTTGTAAGAAGTGTCCTACCTACTTAAAAAACGTATCTACAGGTTTCTTGACTCGTCGCCTTAATATGGGTAGCTTTAGTATGTCATGCTCACTTTAAACATTTCTGCGGTAGTGTCGTGTGAGGCGGGTCGTTACGTTCCCTCAAATATGGTTGAGCGAAGCGATGGCTGGTTCATGCGTCATGCTCGTGAACGGGTGCTGCCAGTGGGAATGGGTCTGCTTCTGACTACTTGTATTAAGGACGTCGCATACATATATATATATAAATGTTTAATATTATCTATATGTATGGCACTTCTTACCCAAAAGATAAAATTCATAACTACTACCTTGTTTTGGATTTTTTTTTTATTCCAATCTTTCACTTTCTATAGGCCTATTAAAAGCTTTTGGATATTAGTTTTCAATTCGATGCCTTAACACGGGTAGCCTAAGTATGTCATGCTCTCTTTAATCATTTCTATGGTGGTGTCGTGTGAGGCGGGTCGTTACGTTCCCTCAAATATGGTTGAGCGAAGCGATGGCTGGTTCATGCGTCATGCTCGTGAACGGGTGCTGCCAGTGGGAATGGGTCTGCTTCTGCCTACTTGTCTTAACGTTTATTGAATTGTATGAATAGATATATATATATAATTTTTTTGTAATAGCCTAGGCTGAGCCTTAAATTTTGAATTAAGCTTGACACCTGTAATTTGATTCAGTAGAAATGAGCTAATTAAATAATGTTATTTATTTATGAATCTATGTTAATGGTAACATGTATGAATACTTTGAATGTAATGTCTGGAAACGATATACATATTTGTAAATATCGTTCCTTCTAATAAAGCTGATAAGTTTTTTGCGCCCATTTTTCTTGTCAGCTAAAAGACGTCATAATGGGTGGTAGGATAAAAGAATTGACGATTTAAAAATGCTTGTTATGTGAGCTTATTTGAATAAAGAATTTTTCAATTTCAATTTCAATTATATTACGCACTCAGATTCAAGAAATCTTGTGTTAATATGACGACAAAACGTGGACGGTTTTTTAAAGTCTTGGAAACTGAGTGACCGAGAGCCCGCTAGAAAAAGTATTAAGGATAATCAAACGATGTTTGTCGTTAGATTAAATAAATTTAGGCTCAATAGCCCCCCTAGTCCCGACGGGATTTGACGGAATCGAGTTCACATCAGAATCGAATAAACGTCAAAAATCTCGATATTCTCGATCGCGTCGTATGTAGCCCCCCTGTTTTCTTTAACCTGGCATAATTTCGACGAATCGGTCTTTTCGACCTAACATTATTCAAATTGCAAAGATGACAGACACATCGTATCTTTTCGAACTCCTATTAGACCTTACCTTCTAAAACAATCTTACCTGGTACCACCTAGTCATGAGTTTCGCTTCAGGGTTTTTATAGAATCCACCAACATCTGAGCCGTAGAAGCGAGAAAGACACATCGACACTGAGGCGGCGAAAAAACCCCACTCAGAAATACGTATCATCGGGCCTTTTCAACCTGGCGTCACTCATCTAGCAATAATGACACACATATCATCGGGTCTTTTCGACCTGGCATCACACTCACCTGGTACCACCTAGTCATGAGTTCCGCTTCAGGGTACTTGAAGAATCCACCAACGTCTGAACCGCAGAAGCTGATGCCCGCGATGGCGAAAGAGAGACACATCGGCACTGAGGCGGCGAGGAAACCCCACTCTGCTGTGTTGTCGCCCGTCCATACTGCCGCGAACCTAAGGGAAATTATGAAAATTATAAGGGAGTCCGGTTAAGTTCAAAATAATATACTTGACGAGTAATTTAATTTATATCTTTAAATTAAATTAGACGAAACGTCGTGAAATTTAATACCAGTACCTATAAACCCTGAAAACGATCACATAGCTGAGACACTGTTTTTTATTTGTATGGAAAGCGGCCAAAGTAGAACATATACCGTAATCGTTATGGATGTGTCTAAATGTCTATGAGCTGTATAGTTATCGTTGTTAACGTGTCTAAATGTCTACTAGCTCGCTGTATATAGTTTGAGTCTAGGAGATGTATAATTTTTGACTAAATTTATACTAGTCGTATAATAGTACATGTTGTGGACATGTCTAAATGTCTACTAAGTGTATAGTCACCTCTGTGTGCCGGCGAAGGCCGACCGGGTGAGTATGAAAGGCCGGATGTTCCATAGTCTACATATTGTACCCGTTGAGTATGTCTACTGAATGTCTACTAAGTGTATAGTCACCTCTGTGTGCCGGCGAAGGCCGACCGGGTGAGTATGAACGGCCGGTACTTGTTGTCCGCCCGCTGTAGCATGCCCTGGTGCGTCGACCGGATGTTCCATAGACCATACTCGTTGTGGATATGTCTATAAGAAAATAAGACGAAATTTTAGTAATACATATTTGATATTTCAGTCAGTAACCAGCCTAAAATGCGCACCGCGACAAAATTACATTAGAATCGTGATTGCGCGACGTCTGCCCTGTCCCCTAGCCAAAGCAACATTTGCAAATTTTCGTTAACGCTTCGGACATGCAAGGCCAGTCGGTCATAATATGGTCTGGTCTTTTAGTAAAAGAAGTTATACCTGAAAATCCGTAAAAACTTGGGCGATGGTAAGCTAAATAATTGATATTTTTGAGGATTATGAAAAATCTACTGGCCAGATCTCTGTAATTTTTTTATGGAACCACACACGAATTATTTTCTTTCAAATAAAAAAGAATAATTGAATTCGGTTAACAACTGGTGAAGTTATGTTAAAACATACATAAAAAAAATACCGTCGACTTGATAACCTCCTCCTTTTTTGAAGTCGGTTAAAAATAAAGATGAATTCAAAGTAGTACATTAGCTGATTTTAAATGTTTATCTTTTTTCATATTTTCGAAGAGTGGAAATGTTCTCCATATTGGGGTTTTCTTAATGACGAAACATAATTAGTTCTAATAGACTAAGTAGGAAGTAAAATACACTAGCTATGTTATCTTACGAGTTCCTGTTTGAGCAAGAGAAACGTTTGGTCCTAGCTACGAATGTCAATATTTAAAAATAAATACATACAAGAGTAAAATCAAATTGCAAACTTCAGAAATGAATACAGCGGATTTAATGACAATCCAAATAATACAAGGTGTTACAAAAGTACCCCTAATGCCGAATATGGTAGATAGGGACCATCAAACTGAACAACTTTTACTATGGGACCAACTCTGAATTCGCGAAAAAAAATCAGCTGTTCCATACAAAAATTAAAATCGAAAATATCAAAATGTATGAAACAGCTGATTTTTTTTTCGCGATTTCAGAGTTGGTCCCATAGTAAAAGTTGTTCAGTTTGATGGTCCCTATCTACCATATTCGGCATTAGGGGTACTTTTGTAACACCTTGTATAAAAAGTAGTGTAATAATAATTATTATAGTAGTATATTTCTATTATGTCAGTTACCTGTGTTCCCAGAATGAAGCAATTCCCTCCACGCCTTCTTGGGGCTCCTTCCAGTGGCGGCAGTCTTTGGGCATCGTGATCTCAGGCCCGTTGAATACCTATACATGTGAACAATTATATTAATTGCAACCAATTTGATTGAAGATAGAGAAATAAAAAACAAATTAATGAAGACTATGGTATTGGTATGTATTGGATTGCGGGTCGTACGTTCCCTCAAATATGTTTGAGCGAAGCAATGGCTGGTTCATGCGTCACGCTCGTGAACGGGTGCTGTCAGTGAGAATGGGTCTGCTTCTGACTACTTATCTCAATGTTTATTGAATTGTATGAATAGATTTTTAGGAACAGCATGTAAGATCTCACGATAGCTCTCAACGTTGAGAGCGGTTTATGAATACGTGCCTTACAATAAGTTAAGTGTAAAAAAACGGATTGTTTTCTATTCAGTCGAAAGGCTGACATATTTTGGTTAATTACTACTTACTCTATTAATGACATAGCTATAGTACTGTGATGCCTTGGCATCATAATATGCAAACTATTTGGGTTCTGTAACTCTTTGGTTACAGACTAAAGATTTTTTTTTTTAAATGTTCTCGAATACGATCGGCAGTTCTCTATTTTTTGTTTGAGATCATTCTAGGCTGCTCCCTTGTAATAGCGAGTTGACACTATAACTAAAATAAATATTTAAAATAAAATTTATCTTTATTATCAATTCTTCAGTACTTACACTGGGCTCGTTCATATCGTTCCATATGTGCACATCTTTACTGGTCCCCGGGAAGTTTTCGAAGTTGTACCGATCTGAATAATACTGCGATGCTTCAGGGTTGAAGAAGTCGATGTACGACGAGGAGCCGGGCCAGCACCAACCTGAACATACATATATTATATTATGACCTACTAATATTATGAATGTGGGATGTTTAGATGTCTGGATGTTTGTTAATCAATCACGCAAAAACGGCTGAACGGATTTGTATGAAATTTGGCATACAGATACTTTATAACCTGGATTAAAATTATGATACTTTTTATTCTGATCAAAGGTCCACGCGGACGATGTCGCGGGCGGAAGTTAAAAAGAAATATTGCGGCAAACGGATGTGCGGTTGACTTAAGGCTCCTATACACCTCAAGTGGCGCCCTCATTTTAATTAAATGTATTGCTCGCTAAGTACATAATGTATCGAAAATTCACATGTACAGATTGAAGCTAAGGTTCCATAGTTTATTTACAAACAATAACCTCAGTAAAATTTTGTTCGTTGTAGTAGTAGTTCGCAAAAGTGCTAAAAGTGGCCACTTTTGGCACATTTGCGAACTACTACTAATAATATTCTTATCTGCTAACTCTAAAGCGTAGTTTTCTTTGTGACAATATGCTCCCAGTTTGAAAATGGGGCGATATTTCAAGGTACCGTTTTAGTCTGACCGGACATCTAAGGTATTGTATTCTTGATCGAAGTCGAGTCCATATTTAAACCACATACCTTCATAATCCTTGCCGTCCTTGTCCTTCACATAGTACCCCTTCTCCGTAGCGTCTTCATGCAGGAAGTAGCCGGCCTCCCGCTTGATGTGCGGGTCTATGATGGTGACCAACTTCCGGCCTTTGGCGGTCAAATTAGCGACCATTTCCGCGGGGTGGGGGAACTTTTCCACGTCCCAGGTGAAGTATCTAGTAGTATGGTAGGAATAAACATAATGGTGACTTAAAAGTTATTGGAAGAATTCATCTTTTTTTTTTATTTAAAAATATCCGATTTTTGTTTTGGTGAGAAATTAACCACCTGGCCTATTTTACAGGTTTCAGATAGCAATATCTTCTGAATTAAAAAAACTGAAATTTTAGAAATGATTTCTGTGAAATTGTTTGTCTTTTGCAACTTAAAGGAACTTTTGAAAGAGGTCTTTTCATTCTAAATTAATGAACTAGGCGATGATATTATGTAACTCTAATTATTAACAATTATGTGGAAAATATCGTTAAGGAAATGTTTGAACTGTGTCAACTGCCAATAGCAGGCAAAAGGTTAGTTACTTCAAAAAAAAAACACTACATATATATACAGTGAATCTATGTTGTCGTCCACGCTTCGGACCTCCGCTTCGTCCACGACAGTTATTAGCACAGAAGTACCATATAATAACTGTCGTGGACGAAGCTAGAAACCTGTAATGGCAGTAAATGTAACATTACTCACTTCTTGTTGTTGGTGTACTCGATGTCGAGCCATATGACGTCGGCCGGTATGTCGTGGACGTCCATGTTGTCGTCCACGCTTCGGACCTCCGCTTCGTCCACGACAGTTATTAGCACAGAAGTACCATATAATAACTGTCGTGGACGAAGCTAGAAACCTGTAATGGCAGTAAATGTAACATTACTCACTTCTTGTTGTTGGTGTACTCGATGTCGAGCCATATGACGTCGGCCGGTATGTCGTGGACGTCCATGTTGTCGTCCACGCTTCGGACCTCCGCTTCGTCCACGACAGTTATTAGCACAGAAGTACCATATAATAACTGTCGTGGACGAAGCTAGAAACCTGTAATGGCAGTAAATGTAACATTACTCACTTCTTGTTGTTGGTGTACTCGATGTCGAGCCATATGACGTCGGCCGGTATGTCGTGGACGTCCATGTTGTCGTCCACGCTTCGGACGTCCGCTTCGTCTACGTAGTTCCAGCGGCATTGGTGGTAGCCCAGGGAGAATTTCTACGACACACAATTTACATATATCAAACATTAAATAATAAAACACACATATTTGAATATTTTACAACATTTTTTGTGGAAATACATGTAGTGATTATTTAACATTAACATATTTGGAGCCATAAGGAAGATTAGCACAGATGAATTATATTGTGGAAGGTGGTATTCGAAAACTAATTGCATGCAAAGAATAAAAAAATATCTTTCACACAATAAAAATAAACCACAATTGGTTCATCCGTTTGGGAGCTACAATACAGATATACAGACACGTTAAACTTATAACACCCCTCTTTTTGAGTCGGGGGTAAAAATATGTAATTTTTAAACGGTTTGAGAAGTTTAATAATGTCAAATTTCAGTTTTCTGCCAGTGCTAAGATACAAAACAAGGCAATGAATATGTATATCTGATGATTTGAATATGGCACCAGAAAATGAGATAAGATGTTTGAGAAAACAGCAATTTTTATGGCAGCCTAAGGACCGTATTTATAAACCGCTCTCAATATTGAGAGATATCTTGAGATCATATTTGAGATGCTCTTCTTCAAGGAACAGCATCTCAGATATGATCTCAATTTGATTGCTCTTAACGTTGAGAGCGGTTTATAAATACGGGCTTAGGTAGTTTGTGAGAAGCATAAAATACTAATGAATTTTGACGACCTCCGTGGTAGAATGGTTCGCACGCCGGTTTTCAAGGTGTCGCCATCTCTGAGGTCCCAGGTTCGATCCCCGGCTGGGTCAGATTAGAAAACGATCTTTTCTATATTGGCTTAGGTCTGGGTGTTTGTGTTACCACCATTGTCTCTGTCTTCCATAACATAAGTGCTTTACCTACTTACTTTGGAATCAGAACAATGTACGTGTTGTTGTCAAATATTTATTATTGTGTGAGAAAAAATATGAATAAACAAACAGTACAGGATGAGATGACTGCTGATAGAGAAGAGAGAAGAATGGGAGGAGACACCGACCCTAAACAAATGAGTACAAGGCAATGAAAAGGAAGATTTAAAACTTTTAAAATTTTGTGATTTTAGCATTCACAATGCTATTTTTATATAATACTAAATAATATACTAGGAAAAATACGACTCGCACCAGATCATGTTCTCGGACGAGGTAATTCTTTGTACATTGGTGAGATGGCGCTGGCTTGCAGCGTAAGAGTCGATATACTAGAAGAAATTCAACGTTCCCACTAGTGACTCGGTAGCTCAGCGGTCAGAGCATTGGACCAGAGGGCTTATTGTCGAATTTAAAAATCTATCGCAATCGCTTTCATTTGACAGTTGGATCCGACACATTGCTGTATTTCTTTGGTAAGTTTTTTTTTGTGCCAAAAAGAAGCATCAATGTGTTTTATCCTGAAGGCGATTGCGATAGATTTTGAAATTAGACAATAGAAAGGCGGATTGGACAGAGCATTGTGCGAGGCGTATTTTTTCTAGTATATTATTTAGTATACAAGGTGTTACAAAAATACCCCTAATGCCGAATATAGTATATAGGGACCATCAAACTGATCAACTTTTACTATGGGACCAACTCTGAAATCGCGAAATAAAAATCAGCTTTTCCATACAAAAATTAAAATCGAAAATATCAAAATGTATGAAACAGCTGATTTTTTTTTCGCGATTTCAGTGTTGGCCCCAAAGTTGTTCAGTTTGATGGTCCCTATATACCATATTCGGCATTAGGGGTATTTTTGTAACATGTTGTATAAAGATTAAAAACGTTAATATGTACCGGTGGCAGTGCAGCGGTGCCAGTGAGCCTGGTGTACTGCCTGAAGACGTCTGCAGGGCGGTCGCCCATGAACACAAACACGTCTATCAGCCCCGACTCACTCATGAACCTGCAATACAGAGCCGTTAACTAATCGGCATCACAATCCATTATAGTCAGGGGGCTCAATCCAGAGAGGCCCCTCCGATTGGCGCCGCCACATTTTTTTTCAGGAAGGTGCATCTGCGTCTATATTATACTATTAACTTACTTAATAGAGGAGGATACTGAATTTAACAATAATAATAATAATCTTTACTTGTGCTTATAGCACATGTTTACAGAATATAATTAAAACGTCTAGGACTTTGTCGCAGTTATTAGCGCCCACATCGAACTTTTCTTTAACAAGGTAAACAAATTTTGACAGCAACCTAGACACCTTCAGTTTTTATTCAAACATTAACTTAATGAAAAAAAAATTTCTACATATTTCTTTCCTGCCAGGGGGGTGCAAGTGCACCCCCTTGCACCCTGCTGCCGGCGCCCATGGCCCCTCCCGTGGTAGAATGTTAAGCACATACCGCCGGTTGATCTGCGGCATAGCCAGATCATTAACAGCCGTATTCACAAATATTACTATGAGGCCTCACAGTGCGCCCGGACGCACGGAGTGAACAGAGTCCCAAAAACGTAATAAGTAACACAGACGAACCAATCGCAAAGCTTTATTTCAACGCAGTGCGTTCGCATTGTTAAGGGATGTTTAAGTATACTGTTAATGAATTTAGGTATAAGTTAGTTAAGACACTATTAATTGACTAATGCCAATAAATAGTACATAATACTGGTATGCAGTGTAATGATTCGATTTTGTTAGGTTTAAATAAACTTGTTCAATCTAAAGTCGTCCGCATGTTTTTTTTTTGTTGGACACAGTTCGAACTTAACCAACTAAGTTACGAATCTAACACTGATCAGTATATATCGGAAATGATATTGAACTTTAAGTTTTACTATATGGTTTCCCATAATACATACACCGGGACGAATCGAGGAACGACCAACAAACGGCTCCGTTGGAATTGATATTGTATTGTTTATTTGTTAAACTAACATTCCGGCTCCTTTTCACCTACCTACTTTTTTGTTGTAACACTTACCTAGTGTCCACTCTTCGTTTGTGTCCGCCGGTTACGAGGTTGACGAGCGACGACACGACGGTGCCGTCGGCGATGTTCGCCACGTCCACCCACGTCTCCGCGGAGTTGTGCCAGAACACGCCCACTGTGCGCTTCACACTGGGCAACAAACAAGTATAGACAGGGGGTTAATTGTCTAATTTAAAAATCCGTAGCAATCGCTTTCATTTTGACAGTTGGATCCGACACATTGCTGCATTTCTTTGGTAAGTTTTTATTTGTGCCAAAAAGAAGCATCAATTTGTTTCATCCTGAAAGCGATTGCGATAGATTTTGAAATAAGACAATAGAAAGGCTGTTTGACGAACACATTATTGCTCATACGTGAGCCAGATAATTAGAAATCAGAAATAAAACCTTAAAGCCGCCTTCGCACCAGGTGCCTAGATTAACGCCTAGATACATCTGATCTGCCCCCTAATTTGTTGCAATCAACTTCTATTGAAATTGACAGAAATTGCAGTTACATTGCTGCTTTAGCAAGAATCAATGTGACAGCTATGTTACTTAAAGCAGCAATGTAACTGCGATTTCTGTCAGTTTCAATCTGAAGTTTATTGCAACAGAGTTACATAATGAGGGGGCTGGGTTACTTGCACGGTGACCGCACTGGAGGGTGGGTGGCTAGGATAAGAGCCTTGGTCTCATGGTCTTTGGTTGTGAGCCTTGCGCCTACGTACATGCTAGGCCAGCCATACTCAACCTTTTTTACTCTGGGCCACATAATTGCTACTGTTTCATTTTGCGGGCCGCAATAATTTACCTACCTACCAGATATGTATAATTATGCGACGTAAAATAAAACTACAAATTAGAAATTAAGTATTTATTTGAAAATTAATGTGCTCTATACACTGCTATAAATTGCGATAAACTTTTGTAATTTTTTGATAAATCTGGCACATAATTTCTGCACGCTACTCTTAAAACGTCGTCTGGGTGCGAATCCCGTTGTGTGCGCGCAACAACAGGAAGAAAGCAAGAGTAACTGAGTGAAATAATGAATACATTAATTTTCGACAATTTTGAATCGTTAGCAGTAATTCTTTTTGACGACCTCCGCGGTCGAGTGGCTTTGTACACCGGTTTTCAAGGTGTCGCCATCTCTGAGGTCCCGGGTTCGATCCCCGGTTGGGTCAATTTGGAAAACAAACTTTTCTATATTGGCTCAGGTCTGGGTGTTTGTGATACCACCGTCGTCTCTGATTTCCATAACACAAGTGCTTTAGCTACTTACTTTGGAATCGGAGCAATGTATGTGATGTTGTCAAATATTTATATTTATTTATATATTTAATACTACTGTAAAAATAAAGATACTGGGCTAAGCCGTGGTTCGGGCCGCACGTTGAGTATGGCTGTTCTAGGCAGTCGGGCGCATGTACCGAGGCGTTCGTTTCACTTCGATACACATCTAGGAGCTAATCTAGGCACCTGTCGGTGCGTAAGCGGCCTAACTATGGTAGGCAAAGATCATATAAGAAAAGAAGTATCGCTGAAAACTATATCAGTGACAGGTAACTAATTTTCATATACACTTTTAAGACTTTCGTGCGTACAGTTCATTAGAAATAAAACGCTTTTTACGGATTACACCGCGTATATTTTTGATTCAGGTGTTGTTTTAGAATTATTTAGTTTGTATTTATTGGTTTATAATAACTTTTAATAAGGAATTCAAAAAACCAATAAATACAAACTAAGCAATTCTAAAACACCTGAATTAATAATATACGCGGTGTAATCCGTAAAAAGTGTCTTATTTGTAATGAACTAATTTTCATTACAAATATCATACTAAGCTTCTTCTTTGATGTGTGGGAAGACCAAATACTATGTACTTCTTGTATTATAATATAATATAAACATCATACAAAATGTTCAAACTGTTTTCGCCTTATGGACTTCTCTTTGCTGACTCTATGGCTTTGTCCGACAACATTGAAGTTGTCCTTTAACTTTCTTATTGCTTTGCTTTATTATTTCCTCATACTTGTATTTGTCTTACAAAAGCCATCGGTCATTTATGTATGAAGACTGGCATACCTACCTGTCCGCCATTTTAAAAGTCGGTTTTGGAGGCCTGTGCTAAAAGTGGTGTCAATCGATAGAATAAGTAATTACGAGATTTTTTACTTATTATTTTTTGTTTGTAATTACTTATTCTATCGATTGACACCACTTTTAGCACAGGCCTCCAAAACCGACTTTTTTTAAATGGCGGACAGGTAGGTATGCCAAAAGCACATGATGCTCTTTGATTTCGCCTTTTGGCTCAACACTATATTATCTTGTACATTTTTAAGAATTAAAAAAAATGATTTACTCACCCATGTGCGTACAACACAGGCACCGCTCCGTATATGGCCATGCGGCTGTCCAGCTCATACTCGAACACGTCCAAATTGTACAGGCGGTAGGGTTCGCCAGATGTCGTCGTAGTCAATGCTAGCTTATCTGTGTGTTCCGGAATACCTGGAGAAAGATAAAAAGATACAAGTATTAGATTTACCCTTCTTATGTCCTTTTACCCTAGTCAATGTCATGCCGAGACAACAAGATTCGTACAATGGCTGTTTATTCATGTTTACTAACTAATGTCGACGACCTCCGTGGTCGAGTGGCTTTGTACACCGGTTTTCAAGGTGTCGCCATCTCTGAGGTCCCGGGTTCGATTTGTGATACCACCGTTGTCTCTGATTTCCATAACACAAGTGCTTTAGCTACTTACTTTGAAATCGGAGCAATGTATGTGATGCTTTCTAAAAAAAAAACTAAAAAACATGTCATTAGAAATAAAACACTTTTTACGGATTACAGTTCGTATATTATTAATTCAGGTGTTATTTTAGAATTATTTAGTTTGGATTTATTGGTTTCTTCAATTCCCGACGTTTAGACGCCTTTCCAGGGGTCGTGGAGGTCAAACTAAATAATTCTAA
Source organism: Catoptria pinella (assembly GCA_963556745.1). NCBI lineage: Eukaryota > Metazoa > Arthropoda > Insecta > Lepidoptera > Crambidae > Catoptria > Catoptria pinella. The sequence goes on along the minus strand of OY750782.1, from coordinate 6,067,142 downwards.
AATTACACCTGAATTAATAATATACGTGCTGTAATCAGTAAAAAGTGTATTATTTACAGTAATTGATGTTTTATTTACCTTTTTTATTTATGCAGCTGTGAAGCTAGCATATTTTGTATGAGAATATCGGGGTGAGCGGTTAAATTATGCCTCTGTGTATATTGTTTAGTTTTATTCTGCCGACTAGTAGGCTAGTAGGGAAACATAAGGATTTTTTTTCTTTCGAAACGTGAAAATACTTATTTCATTGTTTAGTTAACTAATGTTTCCTTTCTTTTCTCGTTCTATGGGTCAACTAGCTTTCGCACGCGACTTTGTCCGCGTGAATTGGAAAATCCCTAGGGAACCATTGACCGGGATGAAAAGTATCCTATGTTTTAATCCAGGCTATAATCTTTCTGTGTGCCAAATTTCATCCAAATCCGTTCAGTCGTTTTTGCTTGATTGAGTAACATAATATTAAGTAGGATTTATTATTAGTGAATACTTATTAGTGGTAAGAGCATTGGACCTGACTTCCAAAGGTCGCGGGTTCGATTCCCGTCCGAGAATATGATCTGGTACGAGTCGAATTTTTTCTAGTATATTATTTAGTATTGTATAAAAATAGATTTATGAGTGCCAAAATCTCAAAAAAAATATTAATACTTGTTTTGGTTGTCAGTGCTGAGGTCAATAAATATTTTCTTTGTTTTGACACCAAAGCTAATTTATGTGATTAAAGCCCTCAAAAGCGTGTTTACCGTAGACATGGTCGGCGTCTGGGAAGCCGATGTCGAGCGATATGGCTTCATTGCCGCGCGGCTTGCTGTCGTGGTGAGACTTGAAGTTCTCGCCCCATGTACCGTCTTCTTCCTGTGAACAACAAAAACAGGCGTAAAATAAAAAAGAGCAATCAATAATAACAAATGAATAAATATTAGACAACATCACAAACATTGCTCTGATCCCAAAGTAAGTAGCTAAAGCTCTTGTTATGGAAATCTCGACAACGGTGGTAAACACACACCCAGACCTGAGCCAATATAGAAAAGTTCGTTTTCTAAATTGACCCAGCCGGGGATCGAACCCGGGACCTCAGAGTAGGCGACACCTTGAAAACCGGCGTACAAACCACTCGAACACGGAGGTCGTCAAATTGAAGACTATCCCACGGATATCTATAATACAAATACATGTAAAAGGCTTAGAAGTGGTTCAAAATAAATGCCAATTATATTTTTTCATACATTAATTGCAATATTTTTTATTTGGTTTGGTATTTTGGATTTTTTATTTAATAGAACCCTAGACAAATACAGTATTAATCCGAATTACATCACAAGAAGAGTTATTTATACTCAAATTGCTAATCATTTTGGTATTACGTTTGTATGGGAAGCTCACTGTTCGCCGGACTCTTAAATGTCAATATTAGAAGTTTAACAGAAAGTCGTAAGAGTTTATCTTGCTTTAAAAAACGGTCAAGAGCGAGTCGGACTCGCGCACCGAGGGTTCCGTCCTTTCCATCATCATTCTAAAAAGGTTTACTATTTAGGGACATCGTTTTATTTTTCCTGTAATCTTTACATCAACTTCTCATCTCATAAAATAATTTCAGATTTTTCTCTTTGCAAACTTCGGAGATAACGGGGGAACGGTATTTTTTTTACATTTTTCATTTTAGATCGAAATCTATGCGGTCTAAATAAATGTGCAAGCAGCGCTCTTTCATATATTACCCCATATGCCCTAGTAGCCTGACTTCGAACTTTTAAGACCTCCTTTCAGTCCCTGTTGCAAAAAATATAAATATTTTGATTTCTCTTATATGCAAAATAGTTATGAAAACGTCATCTAAAATTATTCCAAATTTCTAGTTAATAGCATTAGTAGTTCTAGAGATATCCAGCTGTGACAGACAGAGAGACTGAGTCGCACCATAAGGGTTCCTTTTTACCATTTTGGTACGGAACCCTAAAAAGACAATAAAGGAAGGTCCTAAAACAACCAGGAAGCGAAAAAAAATGCTAAAAATACTGTAACCTTTTGTGCAAACTATACTTTCTTGATCTTCAATCATATATTTCATATTAGTATGTACGCGGACGGAGCACAAGTAAAACAGCCGGTGGTTCGTAACGCACTGTTTATTAGCTCTCGCTAGGTCAAGGACAACAGCGGGGGCGAGGGACGAGCGGGACGCAGCCACGCAAGGACGCTTACATACCTAACACATATAATACATACTTACCTTTTATCTAAAGTATGTGATAATTATGTGAGAATGATAAACTTAAAATGAATCATTTTATCAAAAAGCAATTTTTATGCCAATAGAAAACATTTTCTTACTATAACTGCTTCTATACGTAGTGGAAATTCTTAGTAGAATTAATTGGCCATTACAAAAAATGTATAAAATAAAAAAGTGTGAATCGTAATAAAATTTTATGTTTCTGTTTAATCATGCGCCTTTTTACTGTACTAAACCCATACAAAAAAATACCAAAACAATAATAAAATATATATCAGCGGTGCGCCTAATTATTAAATCGTGCGCCTAATTATTAAATCGTGTGCGAAATAATCCTAACAGCACCCTATCCTATGCATGATAGCCGAAAGATGGGACGGGCCGAGCCTGGTACACTGGGCTAGCCTGCTCTGTAGAGAGCAGTGACGGTGTATTAGCTTCGGGCAGTTTTATGTTTTATTTAATTTTATTTTTCATTTTATAATATGGGTTATTTTGGCATGGAAATAAACGCTAATTATTATTAAATAAGAAAATAGCAGGCGGGAATTTTAGGTCGTGTTTTCAAAGAGTAAACAAATAAGATTTGAATAATTCTGATGACTTTTAATCTACAATGTGTCTCAAAACTTTGCCACACGAAGGGAAAGTACCTTAAATATTGAAGGAAATTTTATTGATAGAATACTTCATTTTAATTTTAAAAATAATTGGAAATGCATTCAAAATCGCCTGCTATAGTCAGACAAGTTCGTGCGCGACCCTCCTGCGGGGTGACAAACGTTGGTAGGAGGGTCGCGCACAAACTTGTCTGACTGTAGGAATCGAACCCACCAACTATGAAAAAAATACTTTATTTTTATTTTTACGATACCGATCGAAAGTGAATAATTTAAAGATTATTAAAAACACAGCATCTTAAACAAAAAGAAGACCGCGTTTAATATTTAAATTTTAATTATTACGTATTGTATCAATTTATATCGTACCGCATGCGATTTTTTACAAAATGTTTGGACTCAGTTCTAATTCTTTTTTTAAACAAAATGAAGGCTTCTTTCCCTACCTTCAATATTTAAGATACTTTCCTTCCTTGTGCCAAAGTTTTGGGACACCCTGTAGGGTTGACAACACTTTAGCTGCATCTAGAGCAGGTTAAATAAACAGGTGCATCATTATTTCAACATTACATGCTAATGGCAAACGTTTAAAGATTATTTATGTGACCTATAAGTCATTAGGACCACGTTCGCTATTAATTCCAAATAAATCAAGATAAGTGACTATCTGTGTAGTGGCGTGGCACAGATAAAGAAATTGAGGTACAAACCTCATTACTATGTCAATTGGATTTTATTAACGACTTATCAGAAATCTTCTTATATTTGAACTGATTTAGTGCCTTCGCACATGAGTCACAGTGTAATAATTTTTCTAAAAATATGAGTATGATCCGTTTGGTAATATTTTTTCTAAAAAAAACAAATAAACAGACGAATATAGAACCTCCTCCTTTTTTTGAAGTCGGTTAAAAATATGAGTATGATGCGTTTGGGTATACCTATATTGTATAGTAACTCGTGTGACATAATTTAAGTTATATTCGGTATGACATAATTGAGTGATAGCAACTGCACCTTCAAACTTAAAATAAGATACTTCTGACACTCACAATACAAACTTAACTTGAACATGTGAGAATAAAGCTTGGAACTACTTATCAACTGTACACTATTTTTCATGTAAATTACATAGTGCTGATTTGAACTCAAAGCAAATTTAGAGTTCACTTCAATAATTAAGTAAATATGATGTTTAGTCAATCAACAGATGTTAGATTTTGATAAACAACACTGTTTTAAGTCACGTAGGAGATAAGTCGGGATCAATGAGTGTCAATGAGCTCAAGTGAGTAACGCTTTAGATAATGAAACGAAAATAACATCACATGCCAATGTTAAGAACCTGTGATCAAATCTTTGAAGTGTTTACTTACTTACTCCACGCGCTCAAGTGAGTAACGTTTTAGATAATGAAACGAAAATAACATCACATGCCAATGTTAAGAACTTGTGATCAAATCTTTGAAGTGTTTATTTACTTACTCCACAGAATATATAATAGTACTTTACTCATCTTCCTGATAAAATTACAAACAAAATATGAAATGGGGAATGTTTAAATAAAATCAAATTGGCTGAATATTTTTTATAGGTAGGAATAAGCTCCTTCATAAATAGAAAAAAAATTTTTTTTGAGTTTTTAGCATTCACAATGCTCTATATTAATACAATACTAAATAATACCTGGGCTCTCAAAAAAAACCCTCTTAAATAAAATAAGAAGCTGTCAAAGAGGAATGGAACATAGTCTTATGAATATCAAACTGAAAGATAGAGTCAAAAGTTCACCAATAAGGGACAAAACAAAGGTGAGAGATGCGGTCAAACCGGTGCTGACAATGAAATGGAAATGGGAAGGCCATACTCAGAGAGTATCAGATGAAGATCAATAGAAGTATCCAATTTACAAAAAAAGGAGGACGGGTAAACCATTTAAAAAATGGAGTGATGACATAGTACAGACAGCAGGAAACTTATGGCCCAGACTGGCAATAGATAGAGTCACCTGGAATAGTTTGGAGGAGGTTTTCACCGCAAAAGGCGGCCCTTACACCTAACAAATATTAACGTTATTTTAAGCATAAAAACTAACATTTCTAGCAAATGAAGAAGTAGATAGATGTGAAACATGTGTAAGACGCAAGTAGGCACACTGTTCCTTGTACAGGGGTAGGCCATTTAGTCCTTGGCTAAACACCGCCTGCCATTTTTTCAGTCCGGAGACTATGATAAGGCAGTTCCAGTAGTCCACAGGAAGGACCGTTGGGATCTTCAAAAAATTTCTAGCCCAACTGACCCCATGCAAATAGCATGGGGACGGTTGACACCAATTTATTTCTAACGGACCACATAAGAAATTATAGTAATAGTCTGGTGCGTATTATAGAAAAAAGTTTCAGAATATTTGTTTGCATGATATTTATTTTTAATTATTACCACTTTTTCTTCGCCAATGTTCAAAAGTAACTGCAGAATGGAGATTATTACCTAATTACCACATATTAAAAAAAGTCAACTGACAACTGCTCTTTTTGACACTTCTGCATAGCCATTTTAAGTCAAGTTTTTTTCAATATGTGGTGATTAGGGAATAATCTCTATTCTGCTGTTACTTCTGTACATTTGCAAAGACAAAGTAGTTTTAATTTCTTTTAAATTTTTCATGCTACCAAGAATCCTGAAACTGTTTTCTATTAATAAGAGAGCTTATTCTTACCTATAAAAAATATTCCGCCTATTTATTTTTTTTTCAGACATTCCTCTGCTTTTATGCATTTGGTAAAAAAACTTATTAATAGTACAAAAGACAAGGAAGATAAAAACATATTTAAAGACTCCAGTGTCTTCTTTATTAATCTTATAATACTATTGCTAGTTATTTATTTATGATTACCATGCATGTTATCAATAATTTATTAACGATTAAAATTAAAATGGCTTTAGCAGCTTTAGCTTTAATAACCAACTAAATTAAATAAAAAAAAGGCTGATAACACACAATTATTAGAAGGAAAAAGATTTCATGAGTTTTAAATACACTTACCGGTATGATATCTCCATTTTCATCTGTCCTGTCCTGCTTTGACACCAACGGTTCAACATGCATCTGCGAGTTCTCATTGAACACAACTGCCACTTCACCCTCTTTGTCCAAGAACTCGATCTTGAGAGGATCAGCGGTGATAACTACTCGGTGGCCTTTGCTGTTCTCCAATGTTAACTTGCCATCCTTCCTTGATACCTCTTTTAAACTGAAACAAAAATTAATGCCTGATTTTGTTTGTTTATTGTGGAAGATGATATCTTTCCAACCATATTATAACGAGGACTGTGATGAGAAAAAAAGTAATCATAAAAATATGTAAGGATTGTGGCAAGCAGGACGATATCTGCCCATTCTTTGGGAGAAAGGTGCAATTTAATGTAACACAAACAATTGTGTTAGATTCAGCTGTGATGCCATAGTTAAAGATTGATCCTTCCACCAAAAAAAACTGTTTTTAATGTTATAGAAATAACTTACTCATCAGCTAAAGGAGTGTCTTTCAATGCTAGCAAAGTGATATAACGAGGGTACAGAGGATTGACTTCCTCCATCTCCACTCGGAACGTACTGTCCATCAGAGCGGATACTTTGAGGACATAGCGTAGCTGTGGAAAAATGACAAATGGCATTCAGTCGTTTTATAATAAATGAATGCATTCTTTGGTAATTGTAACTGGTGACTATTGTGTGTGTGACAAAACAAATGCTTAAAATTGTGAACATAAGTCTTCTACTGTTTACAGGTATACATATATACTATGATAACATTACATCACTATAACATGGCGCGATTCCAAATCTGTGTACAAATTTATGATTAATTTTGGTAAGTGTGCAGCCAAGTACCTACCAACAGAAAAGAGATAATTATAAATTACCAGCACTGTCCTCTTCTCCGACTCGAGATCCACCGAGTTAACGTCAAGGAATAGCATGTTATCATGGAGCATAATTGTGCTGAAATCGGCGACATACTGGGATCTTTCAGGTTTGAACGCCCGAAGCCGTTTACAAAAACCAGACTGATCACAAGTCTTAAAAATATTCCTATCGACGCCAAAACTACCGCTGATCGCAAGCCCGATGACCAGTAGAAGGCACAAGGACTTCATTCTGTAAAAAAGTAGAAATATAATGACGACAATAGAAGACAAAGACCGGTAAGAAGTTGAGTGGTTAACAAGCCACCAATTTGATTTTTATCTAATGTTTTACCTGGCCGTAATTTAGGATTTAATCTAAATTTACAAAACACCCACGCACTTGTATTAATTTTTTAGACTTCCATTTCCAATTAATAGAAGAAAAAATTAAAATTTATTAAATTTTTAGAAGTGAAAACTGAATGAAAATGTGAAAATTCACACCGAACGCCACCGAACACGACAGACGAATTACTTGCTCAGTGACATCGACGTCACCGACCATACCGACCGACCGACCACGGAGCACAGCAGTGTGGCCAGATCTTGACCGAATCGCCAATTTTGCGATGCCAAGTAGCCTAAAGTCACCCAATATTTTTATTGGCAAAGTAGCCTAAAGTCGTCTCGTTTTTTTCCCATAAAACCCCTTGAGGTAGACTAAATGGCGAAAAATCACCTAATCTGGCCACACTGGAGCACAGTACAGTCGCACAGACACTACAGAATACAGACTTTTCTTTGTATTATCTATGGTCTTTCTATAAAAAAAAATCAAACTACTAAGAAATATGGACTTTAATGTCAAGTTCTTAAAGTGTAGTTTTGATTTTCACAGTATTGTTAAAATCATAGACTCAGAAAAGAATTTATTTTTTCTGAGCTTTTATGGTTGAATACTATAATATTGAGTAGGTTGACTGACATCATGATGAGATGTCAACATGTGAGACGTGGAGAATTTTGTTTCACATAATAGAGTGTAGTGTTGGACCAAGCCATCAATCCCCCAGATAGAACAATAACTGACACTTTGGAAGCATTATATCTCAGAAGAATAGAGCATTTTAGACGTTATGTGATTTTTCTTGGTTTGTTGTTTTTCGTACAGATTAGTTTTATGGATTGAATTAAAAAGCATTCACAGATAAATTTGCCCGATCCTTGAACAGATTTTAGAACAAATTTGACGGTCATGTTCGCTGTCAAAATACCCGAGAGTGGCAAGCAGACAATAATATGTCTGATTGTCATTCACCTCAATCTTATACCGTGTGTTGGAGGCCGGGCTAGAGAGGTGAGCATGCGAACCTACGTGCCACATGCATATTCCTTTCTAAAACCACTTAGAAGTAATGTACAGATGATATACGTTCCTATTTTAGGTTTCGTTACGATTGGCTACCCTGCAACCCGGCAGAATTATTTACAAAAGCATGTGATGTGGGCCAGTGGTTCGCCAATTTTTGAGGTTATGTTTTGGTTAAATCGTTGAATTCCAGATCAATCCGAGCCTATACCGGTGGGTTGATGTATTTTTAGCCGTCACATATTCATTGTGACAGCTACGAACACATTCGTTGCTCATGTAATGCAACCGGGACAAAGATATCGCGATCTAAAGTTTTAAAAGGAATGTGAACTCCGGCCCATGCGAACCTCCGGCCCACACGCTCGTCATCCGAATGCTAGCGTTTATGTGACAGCATTGCCGCATCATAGAGCTATTTTTGCCCTTCATTATGCATAAGTTTCATAAACTACTATTAATAATTTTTAATCTTAATACAATTTTTACCAATATTTTAGACTTTATATTTCAAAAGTCATGTGGGCCGGAGGTTCGCATGCTTTTAAAACTTTAGATTGCGATATCTTTGTCCCGGTTGCATTACATGAGCAACGAATGTATTCGTTGCTGTCACAATGAATATGTGACGTCTACAAATACATCAACCTACCGGTATAGGCTCGGCAAATCATACAGACAAGACAGCTGTCTTGTCTGTATGATTTGACAGCTAAGTTCTTATGCCCTGCAGCGGCGGTATCGCCTAAAAACATTGAAGTTCATGTTAACTGTGTTTTGACAGATATATGTAATACATTGCGACTTTTCTATGGTAAGTTTTTATTTGTGCCAAAACAAAAAAAGCAATGTATTATATACATCTGTCAAAACATAGTTTACATGAACTTCAATGTTTTTAGCCGATAGAGCCCCTGACTTATGCCTATTTGAAACTCTAAATAGTATATGGAGGTCAGTGGGAGGTTCGCATGCTTTCACCATCACATACATCTGACAGTTGTTTACATTTCATAGAAAAATATCACTGAATAGCATGAATAAATTGTCCTATCTATCTGTGGACCAGTCGTAGAAATCACAGATGAATATACGTAGAAATGTTATTGGCGGTTGAAACATTTTCATTTGGAGTTGTTAAATTGGTTTTGAATCGCTGCATTTACACCCAAAAACGTTTATTTTCACTGGTGAAAATGACTACTCAATCAAAGTGGAAAATAGAGAAAAACAAAATCATGAATATGCCTTTGGAAGAGAAGAGGAAACTGTATAGAGCAAGTGATTTCATCATATTAGATAAAGTTGACCCGTGGTCGAAGTTTGTTATAAAAAACAAGGATATTGAGACCTTTAAACATACTCTGGATGATCTCAATGAGTTTAATAAGATACAGTTGGATGTGAGCAAAAACAAAGATTTAGCTGATAAAGTTTCAATTTTTCAAGGAGACATCACTAAACTTGAGGTTAGTACCCCTAAAGCCATCCCCCTCCCCCACTCCTGTGTTTCGAAATTTTAATTTCAAACTTATTCATTATTATATAAGTTTTGAACAGTGAATTTTAAATTTTCGAAGAAACTATTGTACTTACCTTGCGAAAAAAAAGACAGTAAAAGTTTTAATTTTTGTACACACAATGGCACCTCAGAGTCATTTTTGTGTGAAGACACCATGTCGTTGGATGTGAAGTCCTAAAATCCCTGATTGCAACCAATTTGATTATGGCCTAAAGGCTGATCGCAGATAAAGAAAGGAGTAAAAAAAAGAGGTCCCCCGACTGCAATGACAATGTTTTTGTCTGGACAGGAATATTTAAAAAAAATATTTTTTTTCATTTTTCGATATTGGCTTCTATTTTCCGAAAAACGGGAAATTTTGGCCTTCTTTTTCCAACAATTTTCAAAAATTGGTATAATACGATGTCCCACAAGCTCTTGAATCTTTTATAATTCTGTGACACCACTGCCTTTCATTTTCGGAATTAATGTTCTATATCTAAAAAAAATTGTTTTACAGATTGACGCCATTGTGAATGCGGCGAACTCCAAATTGCAAGCAGGTGGTGGTGTAGATGGTGCTATTCACCGTGCTGCCGGTCCAATGCTTCAAGTTTGTAATATTTATGCTGTTACATTTTTGATTGCTATAATGCTGGCAAGCAGTGTACTGCAACCAGAGGGCTGATTATGCAACTCTGTTGCTAACAATTCTCGATTGAAATCTATTGAAACCGCAGTTACATTGCTGCTTTAAGTAACATAGTTGTTAAGTAACACATTGGTTCCTTCTAAAGCAGCAATGTAACTGCGATTTCTGTCAAAGTTACATAATCAGGGGGCAGCTGTCGTTTTGCATGAGTCATGATTAAGGTGTGTCTTCATACGATTGATTTCCCGTTTCCTGTCACTTTTATCTGATGCCATCAAGTGCACATGCTAACTGTGCGCTATAGCTTTCGTCTTGTGCATTCAACAGAGGGATGCCTCAGGGCATGCCCTGAGGCATTGCCCTGAAACACTTTTCTATAAAAAAACCAAAGATTTTGATAAAATCTAGGAACTAACCAATTTTAGTGTATACTCCGTGAGATGTAATAGATAAACCCGATTTGACACAAATTCCAATTGGCCTGTTACAAACGGTTGCTTTTCCCTACTAAAAATAGTCACGTGATTTTTGAAGAAGCAAACACAATCTTATTACGTAGTAACAAGATTGTGTGTGACATGGTGTATACACATTGAAGGAATTTTAAATATTTTAAGAAGTTGCTTCCATAATAGGCTCTAGTCATGATGCAATATTATAGCCAGAAGTTGCATTAACACTATTTCACACTTAAAGATAGACTTGTTGTGTATGTGTCGGCCATAGCTATATTATAAAAATTGTAAAATTTTCTAACCAGGAAGAGTGCAACTCCTTACATGGGTGTCAAACTGGAGATGCTAAAGTCACCGGTGGCTACAACTTGCCTGCTAAATGTAAGTAAATTTTTTGCTACACACAATTCTTGTTATTGCATTACAAAAACATTGCGAAACAAACAATGTAACCTGTATGTAATACGTAATTAAATTTCATGGTCTTCCTTTTGCGTAAAGATAACATAATAATAATATACATAATAAACACATAATATCCCTTTAGATCCGTATCGTAAAAATAAAAGATTGTTTATTTTTTCATATTTGGTGAGTTCGATTTCTAGCAAACGATTTTTAAAAAATCTTTGAATGCAGTTCCAATTATATTCATAATCAAAATGAAGTCTTTCAGTAAAATTTCCAACGTACAGTAATTAAGGTAGGTACTTTCCCTTCGTGTGGCAAAGTTTTGGGACACCCTGTATGGTAGTGTCACTTTTCAAACCTTTGGAACCCCGCCTATTGACGTAGTGTCCACGAAGGTGTTAATTTTTTTATCTGTGATAATGGCATTCAATAGTGCTGCCATCTACTAAAACTATTCCAGCATCTATAATAAACGTGACAATTTGTCACCTGTCATGACAATTTTATATCCATTGCGTCAAGTCATCCAATTTGAAAATAGAACAAACTACTCATAGCTACACCGCAAAGTAAACCAAATTGTCATGACAATTAACAAATTGTCATGTTATTGAATAGGGCCCTGGCTGGTGACTGGTCGTTTCAGTTTCATGACATGACAGATATCTGAAGCAGTCAAACAACATTTTCACTTTTCTCGCGTTAGCGTGATGTCTATTTTGCTCACACCGCACTGACGACGGGACACGCATCGCAAAATGAGCATCGACAGATAGCCGCGGTGCGCATAGGCAACTTGTTCACTTACGGCCAGAATGGACAAGCGCTTTCACATTCATGATCGCTTCCTGGACGCTGCCCGACGAGCCGAGGTATGCGCGTGGGCGGCTGTTTCTTCCTCCATGCAGCAGACGCACACTAAAACAATGTACGCACGACGGCACCTCAGACTATGCAGGTTGACCTTGAGACCGCCTTTATGCCCTACGTAATAAAAGTTGTTTTCGCAGTTTAACTGTATAATCTGACGTGTTGTCGTGTGTACATGTGCACGCTTAGCACATTCATAGCCGACCCGCCTTCGTGAGATAGAACAAAAATGAAGAACAACAGACAAATGTGCCAGCACCCTTATAATAAGACTTAACATAAATTAAAAATGATAGTTATTTGTCATGTCACTAAGATTACTAGTTTTGTTTATTCGTTTTTCAGATGTGATACACACTGTAGGTCCTACAGATGGTTCGGCTAAAGACCTGCAGTCGTGTTACGAAAGGAGTCTCGCGCACCAGCAGGAGTACCGCATCAAGTCCATCGCATTCCCTTGCATCGGTACGGGCATCTACGGTTTCCCCAACAGGCTGGCAGCTCACATCGCTCTCAAAATAGCTAGAAAGTTCCTTGAATCAAACGAAGATATGGAAAGAATTATATTCTGCACCTTTATGCCTATCGATGTAGATATTTATAAGACGCTGCTTCAAATGTACTTCCCTGTTCATGATTGGAATTACAATGATGGTGCATCCGTGTCTGAATAATGGGCAATAAGACTGGGCATGGCGTCGGGCGTCGCGTCGCGTGAGGCGTCGCGTAGGGCGTCGCGTCGGGCGTGGGGCGTGGCGCCGGGCGTCGCGTGGGGTGTGGCGTCGGGCATCGCGTCGGGCGTGGCGTCGGACATTTTTCTCGTTTACCGAAGACGTGGTCATTGCTTTAAGCCGTTATAAATTGTGTTTTAATAGTAAAATCAGGAAATCAAAAAAAACATTAATGACAGTCACAACGCTAATCAATTTACTTTTTCCCGTTTTTTGGACTATGATAGTTTATAAAACTAGATGACAACACGCCGCAGACACCGCCGCATTTCAAGGAAACGCGTGTAAAATCGCTTCTCCGTAAACGCTCTCAAACAGCGCCATTATGTTTGAATGGACCGCGATACGCCCCGCGTCTCCGCAAACGACAGGCCGAGATGGCCTCATCACTCATGAGTGACCGTTATGTTTTTTTTTTTCAATACAGTTGCTCAAAAAAGTGTGTTTTCGAAGACAGTACAGCGTGCGGCAAGTTGATTTTACCGCAAGCCGTGCGTTTTTGTTTACTTTTTTTTTTATTTCTATTACAATTTGTACACACTGTCTAATAAGATTATTACCAAAGAGTTTCTGTACTGAGAAATAAAGGATGTCGAATGCATTACGTATGCAAATACAAAGTTAGGGGAGTAAATAAAATAATGGAATGAATTGTTTTAATCGTCAATAAATGTAAATTACTGTAATAAATTACAAAAGATTTGAAGTCATATTGACCATTTTCTTTTTTAATATAAGTAGTATAAGGTTGAATGGTTTAAGGGCTTCGCCTATTTTTACCCTGAAAAAAAACTTGCATATTGCTAACCTTTACAAAAAGGCGCCATTTTCATAATATTTTGTGGTTTATTACGCTACGCTGCTGTAAAATATTTTTATTTCAGTAGGTACCTATAATGTTTTCTCGCAAATGTGTCGTATGTTACACGGTTGTTAGGGTTTTTTAAGTTGATTTTGTTTAATGGTACAGTTATAATCATTACATATTTTAACTTGTTCGTTATGCTATGCTATTCAAATTAGAAAGTGACAATTAAAATTTTGAAACTCTATTGTGTATTTTATCTTATTTATGAGGTTGAGGTGAGGCACACTGTCTATCGTACCGACCATTTGGATTTGCAAAAAGATCCCCTCCCCTCAAACGCAACTTTACCCTTATCAAGTAACTTTCTCTCAGTTCAAAGAGAAAGTTGACTCCAAATAAATAAAGATTCGTTACAATACCTACACCACCGGCATCGGCAGTTTATAAAATGGCATAGGTAGTACAAAATATAACTGTATGGACATAATTCAAATAATGGGAAATGTTAACAACAAGACTTTTTTATAATTATTATAAGTTTATGGTTAACAAATATACGCTTAGTACTATTTATATTCTGTCTGTAACAATACCGCCATTTATTTGATAAGAGTTCAGTTTTCTATTGTTTTAAATTGGTGTCGTTTTGTGTTATAAGTGTACAGAACTGAGTAATAATTATGTGGAATCATTGAAATAGGCTCGATCTCGGTCGTGCGAACTTGTAAATAAGCCAGAAAAAAATGGTGCTTGTGTTGCTAATGCCTCATTTACACTCTTGACTACGGTTGCCAATTTTTTTTGCATCAAATAAATTATTTTCAAGATTATTACATGCATAAATATCTTAGAGCATATAAATATAGTAGATGGCAAAAAAGTTCTATGTATAAAATGCTCCAAGAAACATTGGAATGCGATGCACCCTAATTTTAATCTAATCTATAAATAAAATCTATATATCTAAATCTTGTATTCTTTGCATTAGCAATTTTAGCAAACCGAAACAATATCACTGAACTGAAACTGGCAAAAGTATTCTCTGCAGAACTATAAATGATTGATTGCATTCATGAATGTCAATTCAATTGTCAATGTCAAATTGCGTGAAATGAAATGGTTAATGGAATGAAATTGTTTGTTTTGTTGCAAAAAAGTTTTGAAATAAATTAAAATATTTGTAGAAAACGCTAAAAATGTTTGCAAGATATCAAAATCATTCAGTATTACAGATCAAAAATCATCAACGACTTATTTGTACTTCCACTCGAATTAAAATCACAGAAAATCTATCAGCGTCTGCTTACAAACCGGAAAATATAGAGAAAAATAAATATGCAAAATGGGAGCAAAAACAATTATTTAGAGCAGAAATTCCTAGTAAAAAAACTCCCTTTAGCATGGTGCTTCCTCCTCCAAATGTTACAGGAAAACTTCATTTAGGTAAGTGCCATAATTGTCTCTTGAGAAATGTGCAATCTAACCTAAAACCAAAGGTGTTTATTTGTTTTTTGTGGGCCTTGAACGCAATGAAGATAATAATAATAATAATAATAATAGTTTATTTAGTTTCTTGTTTAATGTTTTTGTAAGTATAATGCTATATGTAAGTACATTAATTTAAAAACTTATTAGGCAGGGGTACTTATTACAGTCTTTTCACAGCTTTGTGCATTTGAACAACGTTAAATTAATTTGAATGACAAACCTGTGACCCAATTGGAAATATAGCTTACAAGAGCTATCTTGACGTCTTGTATTTACATTACAGGACATGCTTTAGGTTGTACCATTCAAGACGTAATTGCACGAAGGAAAAGATCCATGGGTTACAATGTCCTATGGCTACCCGGTATTGACCATGCAGGCATTGCTACACAGGTTTGTTCACACTTTGGTTATGTGATTTAATAAATATATTAAATGCAAATTGGAGAAACCTATTATTTGACTAAATATTGCATGTAAAGTATGAGCCATAAATTTCTTATACTCATTCATTTATACACATACTAAAGCCATTTAACATTCATTTCTTCAATCACAAAAAGGATTTAAATTATCATTTGTTATTTAAATTGATTGAAATTAAGATGCAATTCAATTGACGTTATTAACACATCAAGGCCTGGAAAATGATAATGGCCAATAGATATTTCATTGTTGTCCAACCACATTTGGCCGCTTGGGCATTGATGAATTAATACATTATTTTTGCAGGGAGTAGTAGAAAAATATTTACAAAGTAAAAATAATATGGACCGTATCATGATTGGGCGTGAGAAATTCCTAAGCGAAGTTTGGAAATGGAAAGAAAAACATGGCAATACCATCTGTGATCAGTTAAAGACACTGGGATGCTCATTAGATTGGTCTCGGCAAATTTTTACAATGGACCCAAAACACACACATGCTGTCAACACTGCCTTTATACAACTGTTTGAACAAGGTTTAATATACAGGAAAAAAGCCTTGGTGAATTGGTGTAACAAACTTAAATCAACAGTCTCTGATATTGAAGTAGAGAATGTTACAATTGACGGTCCAACAGAAATAACAGTTCATGGTTATGATAGGGCTATTAAGTTTGGCCAACTATACAGTTTCGCATACAAAATATTTGATAGCCCTGAAGAAATTGTGGTATCTACAACTATGCCTGAAACTATGTTGGGTGATACTGGTATTGCTGTACATCCAAAAGATCAGAGGTAGGAAGAAATAATTTACTTAAAATTTTCTATAAAATCTATTTTAAGTTTATAATTGTATAACACATAGGGTTTTCGGGTACACATTTTTCATGTGTTTCGCTCATTTAAATATAAACACTGTTAAATTTAATTGTTTAAAACGTTAAATCCCTTTCTATTAGTAATGTAGTGTTCTATTAATGAAACTAAATATTTTGTCAAAGATACATGGGTCGAAAAACGTAAAAAATAACTAATCAGTTAGACGGTGTACGTCTGGAAAGACAATGTTTTCTTGCATTTTTTGAAAAAAGTTGTTCAGATGGTAATAGAAATATTTTACAAAAATCGTGCAGATATCATGTACAGTCACAAAAACTTATTTTTTAATATAAATTACAAAAGGAACAATCAAATTTGTTAATTTGTATCATTCATGTTGTACTGTTAATGAAAAAATCTTAAAAAAAATATATGGGTCAAATTGAGTTCCTCCCTCCTTTTGAAGTCGGTAAAAATAACAAGAAGTTTAGAGAATAATCAGACAGCCTATAAAAGTGGGTTTTATCTATAATAGGGCTAATAGCAGATTTAAATTATTAGTGTGACTATAGAAAGTAAAATAAAATATTTTTAATGATTCCCGGGTACCTGTTTTTTTACCTATTATTACCCGGTTCCGAATACTTTTGTATACCCGGGTACACCAGACCCGGGTACCCGGGCCCGAAAACCCTAATAACACGTCTTCGCGATAATGTGGCCCCAGCATAATATGACACAAGTTACCATTCCCTTATTAAATACTTTCCTCTTTTCAGGTATTCACATTTGATTGGTACAAGCGCGATACACCCATTCAGAAACACGACTATACCTATTATAGCTGATGAATTTGTTGATATGAAATTTGGTTCAGGAGCTGTTAAACTAACACCAGCCCATAGTAAAATAGATTATATCGTAGCTAAAAAACATAATTTGCCATTACTACAAGTAATAGGAGAGGATGGACTTATCCAGAATACTGTTACATACGACAAATTAAGGAAATACGACTGTCGAGAAATTATTGTCATAGCTTTGGAAAGTCAAGGCCTTCTCAAGAGTGTTGTTCCGCATGAGACGACTTTGCCAGTGTGTAGTCGAACGGGTGACGTCATCGAGTATTTACCGAAGGAACAGTGGTTCCTCTCTTGCTCCCAGATGAATAAGATAGCAGCAGAACTTGTTAGATCGAAGACAATTAGTATAGAGCCGGATAAGTTTATCAAGAATTGGAATAATTGGACGAACGACGATAGAGATTGGTGTATATCAAGACAGCTTTGGTGGGGGCATCGTATACCCGCGTATAAGTGCACAGCCGGCAAAAATATCATCTGGATCGCGGCTAAAGATGAAAAACTAGCCAAGGTAAAGGCTTCTCATCATCTGAGGACTTTTCCCGATGGTATTAAAGCAGAAAGGGACACAGACGTCCTTGATACATGGTTTTCTTCAGGGATATATCCTTTTGCAGCCTTGGGTTGGCCTGACTATTGTCATCGTGAGGATTTCAAAAATTTCTATCCTCTGGATCTAATGGCGACTGGCCATGATATCTTGGGATTTTGGGTGCATAGAATGGTGATTCTTGGAACAGAATTGACAGGAAAGATTCCCTTTTACAACGTCTTACTCCATGGAATTATATGCGATAGTAAAGGGAGAAAGATGTCCAAAAGTAGAGGAAACGTTATCGATCCGATTGATGTGATCAATGGTATATCCATGGACAAACTCAAGGAAAACACTGAAAAGTTACACAAAGACGGTGTTTTGAGCAAAGACGAGTTGAAAAAAGCTCTAGCATATCATAAAACTAACTTTAATCACACTAAAGGAATACCTGAATGTGGGGTAGATGCTTTAAGATTCACTCTTCTTTCTCAAGACATAAAGTCCCATTTTGTTAACTTTGATGTGGACATGTGTCATGCGAATAAACTTTTTTGCAATAAGATCTGGCAAAGCATCAAATACACTCACTTATCGTATGGAAAATTAAAAGACACAACCGAAGTAGTTACACAGGAAGATCTCACATATTTCGACATATGGATTCTCAGTCGACTGGCTGATATGGTTGAACAATTCAATTTCGCAATGGATTCATATAATTTCCATTTAGCTACCAAAGCACTCAGAACTTTTATTTACAATGAGTTTTGTAATATTTATTTAGAAGTCACGAAACCTGGGTTTGAAAGCGATAGTGTCAAATTAGGTTATGTCCAAGCGCACACACTGTCAGCCGTTCTGAACACGGCCTTAAGATGTTTGTCTCCATTCATGGTATATTTGACGGACGAAGTTATACCAAAGATACCGGCATTCGAAAGAAATATTATAGTAAATTTCGATGATAGTAAGAAACCTTATTTCGATCTCCCAAAGACTGCCGACTTTGAGCAATGGAAAAATAGCGAAGTGGAGTCGCAAGTTGAGAGGCTTTTAAGTGCAGTCAATCTAGTCAGAGAGCTAAAAGGCTTTTACAGTATTTCTAACAAACTCAGACCATCGATCCAAGTGTTGACAACAGATGAAACTCTCATGAGAAATTTAAAATGTAATGAGAACATTGTGTTAAACTTAACCAGGTGTAACTTTTTAACTTTTGACAGTGATGCATTAAAATACTGCGTGTCTGGTCTCTTGGATAAGGATACTAGAGTAAATGTGGAAATTATAGGCACAGGCACAGATGTAGAAAATACGATATCGGAAGCTCAACAAAAAATACAAAAGAAAATAATGAAATTAGAAGATCGCATAGCTCAGTTAGAAGCTAAGTTATCTAGCAAACAATATTTGTACAAAGCTCCTGAATGGACTAAAATATTAGACGAAGAAAAATTGCAAGTGAAAAAGAAAGAATTGGATGATCTTAAAAGACTGATTTAAATTATTTATCTTATTTGTGATAGTAAATGGAAATAAATGAATCAATAAAATGTATTCTTTCAACCCTCCCATGGTGTTAAGCTGTTTGTTCACGATATTGCATAATGAGATCCTTGTAGCAAAAGGTAAAATAAAATGTGCTTGTAGTGTTTTTGTAGATTTAAATAAAACCTTAGAGTATATAAATTTAATAATTTTATTAGAAAAACGTAACTATGTTTTACAACAAATATTTTATTTAGAACTCTATTAATTGACTAACAATAGTGGCCCCTTTAAATAAAATGTGTTAGATAATAATCTAAGCCACTAAAAACAAACATTAAAATATTACAATTAAAACAGCTATAGTAGTATGTGGTAGTGTAAGAGTGTTTAATGTACAGGCGACGGCACATCACACTATATAATTGACCTCAAGAGACAGTCTTTATGCTCTATGTAATAAAAACTGTTTTCCCAGTTTAACTTGATGTGCTGTCATCTGTACGTTTAAACGCTATGTCATGCCGATATGCATTAATTTGTATGATATTTAATTGTTAACTTTAATACTTAATGTTTTCTTAACAATTTTGTAGTTGGCTTTTGACAATTTATGATCTGGCAAAATTAGATTTTATCACCACCTTCACTTGACTGACATTATTTGTCAGTATTGTGTCAATGTGATTGACAAACTATTACTCCTATGAGAAAGTAATAAGGTTCAATTTTGCACTTTTCTTAAGTCTAAACACATTAGTAAAAAAAAACAATTTACTTACATCTAAAATCTAAATTATAATATGTTTTAAACAAATAAACATTTGAAATATTATCAACCATCACACATTTCGAAACTTAAAGACATATTTGGCTAGATTACATTATTTTACTCAGGCCTAAAATATTTACAAAAAATCCTATTTCTTAAAAACTGATTAAACAATGTGCACGAGTGTCATAGCATAAAATTAGTGCATGTAAAAACATAGACAATATTTTAGCCTCTATTCAAGTTCTATCATAGTCTATGAAACCTTGGGTCAATCAAAGAAAAAGTTTGCAACGATGTTGACGATTCAACAATCGGAACACTTTTGTAGGCATTTGCTTGTAATGTAAATAAAGATACATACCTACATATTATTACAAATAAAATAAGTAATGTTATTTTTGTAGGAATTTACTTTCCAAGGTAGGTAAGTAAGTATGTAAGTAGATTTTCTTAACTTTGATGGAGTAGCATAAAAAGAGAAGCACTGTATTTTTAACTCATAGTAGGTACCTACTTGGGACCTATGCCCATTTATGAAACACTATTCTATTGTAGTTGAAATTAAACGCATCGGTAAAGTTACACACGACGGCACCTCAGACTAATGTTGACCTTTGAGACTGCCTTTATGCCCTACGTAATAAAAGCTGTTTTCCCAGTTTAACTGTATAACCTGTCGTGCTGTGCGTGTACGTTAGTTCTTGATGCATTAATGTTACGTTCTATAATCGACTTTATATTATATGCGAAAAGGTTTATATTTACTTAATAAGTGTGGTTGAAGCGTTTATCAATATTGTTTAAATATTTACTTTTCTCATCATGACTTACCTCAATTGATTTTAAAAGGTCGACACTTTTAAGTTTTAAATCAATTGTAGTTTGAAAGTTTAGTAGTACTCGATCTATGTGTGGAAAATTTTATAAATTATTATTTCATTACAGAGTTGCGTGTAGGACATAATAGGCATTGTCGATTGACGTGGCGTCAATCAAAGACGTGCGGCGGCGATACATCATTTTACCATCGATCGACCGATCGATTGGTTTGTTAGAAGCCTAAAATCAGGCAGAATTTGGACAGTTTTGGATCTGTTATCCTAAATAGACTTTTAATTACATCATAATAATTTCTCTCCACATCACCTAATATGGCAGTGTCTGTGTTCATTAATCGTGCTTAGGCGCAAGCCACACAGAAAAGACGCCCGTCGAGAACAAAAAAAACGGCAAAGAAATCATTTCTGTTGTATGGGAGCCCCACTTAAATATTTATTTTTAGTATTTGTTGTTATAGAGCAACAGAAATACATCATCAATGAAAATTTCAACTGTCTAACTATCATGGTTCATGAGATACAGCCTGGTGACAGATGGACAGACAGACAGACAGACAGGCAGACGGACAGCGGAGTCTTAGTAATAGGGTTTCCGTTTTACCCTTTGGGTACGGAACCCTAAGAAAGACTGTCGTGGACCCGTCGCAGACAGGGCGAGGACGGCCGACGGACGGTTTTATACATTTTGTATAGAACCGTTGGCCTTTCTAGTCCTGTCTGCAACGGGCGTCCTTTCTATGTGCCTGCGCTTTAGACACCTCATTATATTCGCTCTCTTAAATAATTTCTATAATAATAATAAACTAACGTGCGCGATTTCAATCTTTATTTTTTTCCAGCTATGATTTTGATTTCTTTGGCAGTTTCCTTTTGGGGGTCTGTGTCGACACGGTCTTCCTGCTTGAGTGTAGACCAATGTACTTCCTGACTACTTTATAGGTTTCTGAAAAAAACCCTTAATTACAAATTACAATACAGCTCAATTTACACCGCGGGCAAAGGGAAGCGTTTCTTATATAGCAAAATCAATCTTCATTCATCCCATCCATTATGTATAGTGCAAACTGGATACTAACACAATAAATAATAGTAATATTAGCCAAGAACGAAGGTCACACGACGTCTTCCGCGCAGTATCTACTTAGTTTGCCCTTTACACAATGGACATAAGATTCATTATGCTATGCACTACGAATGTCGCCCAGCTGACACGCTTCCCTTTGCCTGCGGTGTAAATAAGTAATAAAAGTATGCCCTGATAGCGTATGAAATATTAATTAAGTTAATGAATAGGTTTATGGTTTGTCCATGCATGGTTCAGATTAATCACAGGTATCACCCATCATCGCCTGGTTTAAATAAAAAATGAGCTGTTAAATTATCAGCCCTTAAATATCTTTATATTATTTATCTACACTCACAACGTAATGTTCCAAATATGATTTCAAAAAAGATTGTATAAACACGTACTTTATTTTCGTGGATAGGTAAAATAAAAAAACCCATTAAAGTCCAATCAACTGCATCATAATAGTAGTATTTAATATAGTAGCTCGAAAATGTGTTTTCGATGACAGTACAGCGTCCGGTAAGTTGATTTTACCGCACGCCGCCCCGTGCGTTTTTGTTTACGGTTTAGTACAGCGTATGAAAAGTTAATTTTACCGCACGCCACTACTATGCCTTTTTGTTTACGGTTTTTTTTATTATTTCAGAAGGTACCTATAATGTTTTCTCATAAATATATTGAAAAACGTAGTATGGCACACGGTTATGGTTTTTTTTAAACTCCTTACCAACCTTGTATCATAAACTACTATTATGACACACACTCGTGTTTTAATACTCTTCATTACGCATCAGGTTTATAAACTACTATTTTATATTTAATTTCGGATTGAGCATAAAAATCATATATTCACCCCTTGATCCTCAATCAACAGTGTTTAACCACAGATAACAATATAATTATACTATTGTATAAGGGTTGTATAGATTGTGTTTTGTGACTTTTAACTTTGTTGTATTGTTCAATACAAAATTACACATGAACAAAACACACTTAAACACAATAAAAATGTCTGATGGTCATGGTCAAGTCAGTCAATCATTAATTTTATTATAATTACAAGACCAGACTGGTAAACAACAAAAAGGAAAAAAAATACCTCTTTATATATAAAACATTACTTTATTCATTACAAAAAAATGTTTATATCTTCTATGCTGCTTGCTGCTTTTGCAATTCTGAAATAAAGATAATAAATTAGGTAACTACATGAAGGCTGACAGAATAACGTTAGTAATTTAATATTTTTGTTGGCTTACCTAGTTAATAATTCCACTTTCTGTCTTTTGTGTTTGATTTTTAAATCTAGTTGTGCTCTTTTTAGCTGTACCAGTTGTCTTTCCAATGAAACTGTAACATAAATTGAGACCTTTTATTTAAATTAAAAACAAATTAAGGGATAGATCAACCAAAATAAAGGATTTAAGCAAACCATATTATGGCAATAAAAAATGTGTTTTAAACAAACTACATCCTCTAATTTGGTGGATCCATAATGAAACATAAATTATGAGAAATTATTATTTGAAACAAACTTACCCTACTAGAGTCCACAGAAATATTACCACAATATGGCTGCTTTAAAGTAGTCTAATAGGTTTTGCATTAAAATAATATTGAATAAACTTATTCAATCTTTCAAGAAAATTTTATGTAGTATTTTAATCAATTAATGGTAATGTTTTAATTAGTACACTGTCCGATGTTTTGAATATTGTGTTTTGTAATTTTACATGAATATCCTATTTGTAAATATAAATATTAGTTTAAAAATAAGTACAGTCAGCAATGAAAATCACTTTATACCTTAGTACTTTGTTATAGCAACTTTTTTGATTAATGTTCTGTCAAAATAGTTGCTATCACAAACAAAGTACTTGTTGCTGATCGTACCTAAGACCTATATTTTTTTACCTAAGAATAAATTTTATTTATCAATAAATAATAAATTTTATATTTTAGTTATACTCACTGAGCTTTGTTGTGTCATGTACTTTTTCTACTTTCTTTTCCTTTTCATGGCTCCGAACATGTCTTACAAGATTAAATAAGTACTTAAAACTTTGAGAACATTTAGCACAAGCGTACATCATACTCCTGCCATCTTCCTCCGTTTCGTTATCTACATTTGGGTAAATAGAACTAAGATCTTCTTCGGCCTTGTCGTTATTCTTAATCACACCACCGGGCAGAATCTCAAGGGTTGGCCAACTGTCTGGTGGTGTTTTAACTTCCGGTCTGGGTATCAACTCTAATTTCTGAAAATAAAAAAATATATGATGTGATATCTTTAACAAATTGTGGGCAATAGAATAGTCACATAGGAATTTGAACCATATTTTAAGCACTGTTTTATAGCACTTACTATGGGTTTTGTATCAGCAGGTTTAATGTCAGGCCCGATCAAATCTAATTCACCACTAGTATCACCCTCTATCACATCCTCCGACTGTATGGAGACCATACTCCCAATATTAGAATCGTCGTCGTCAACTACGCATTCGTTGTCATAATCTAGATGATCAACTGTATAAGCATCTATCGGTTCATTTTTCATGGCATCTTGTCTGAATATCTCACATGATCTGGCTCTCGCTGGTTGCACATCTTCCATACGAACCAATGGACCATTATCAAGGTCTTCATTTTCTAATGTAGAAGTCATTCCAACATCCAAATTGTACGCTAAAGATCTTACAAAGCTTTGGTTTTTAACTATATTGACATCATTAATTCAAGAATGATCTACTGTACTGTATACGCATACATCCATAAATAAGTTGTAACAAAATAAAAACAAAACGATCCAATTTTTATAAAAATAAAACCTGCCTGCGTAGGTAGGTACTCAGATTGAGCAATAATAACCCTCAGACTCAGATTTGACTGACATTGACATTTGACAGCACAGACCAAACAAACGTAATGATTCTTAATGCTCTAAGTAATGATTACATTCTCATTTCTCTTTGAGTTTGAAGTTGAACCAAACATTTTTGACAATAAAAAAAGATTTTCTCGATTTCTACATGCAAAAGAATTTATAATCTATCTATAAAATAAAATGTTAATTTTTATACTTTAAAAAATTTGCTTTTTAAGTAATAATATTACCACTGCCATCGTTTAGCATATTTTCTTAAGTAGTCGTATTAGTTTCATAAAGCTAAGAAACTATAGGTCTATACTTGACTGTTATTTAAATCAAATTATTTGTATGCCGGTTTGTTTTTTTACAATAAATGAATAATCACATAGCAATTTTTTTAGTGAATTTATTTTTTCATTGCATCAATTTCTTAAAACGCTCTACCTATATTTACCCATAAACTTATTATACTTCAGTATAAATAAGTCTATGAATTTACCCTTAGAGCGTAAAGTATTCACCATTCATCTTTTCTTAAACATTAGTAAACTATTTACGTTGGCGAATAAAGTTTCTCCACTACCAGCACTGAATACTATTGACAAAGAGCATTCACTTGAAACTAAATTTATTCTAGCGCTAGTTCTTCTTCTTCTTTTTTTGTTATGGAAATCTACTTTCCTCTTGGAAGTAATTTTTGCCAGTGTCAAGTGTTAAATAGTTCAGTGATAGATATTGTTAAATTTTTCATTAGAATGCGGGTGCATCGCATTCCAATGCTGCTTGGAACATTTGGCACCAAGTATATCAAGACAGTTGACTCGGTTAGTTCTGCTGAGGAAGCCACCACTTCAATAAAAGTCTCAGCTTCACACAACCAAGATCGCGCCTATTTCAATTATCCCACATATTGTTCAGTTGCGTAGACACTTGTACCATATAACTGCACCAATTTTAAGACACAATATCCACTATGAATCAATTTGAAAATAATTAAAATAGACACCAAACCGAACTCGACAAAATGGCGCCAAAAACTCCTAGCGCTAGTTATCTCTTAATAAAAAAAAAATAAACTGATAAATGGAAAACTGCTCATTCATTGCTAATGATATTTTAATTTTTACGGCAATTTTTGATTTTGAATACAGGCGATCTCGACTAAATAAAATCTTTAGAAATAAGAGATGTTTTATCCTTTGAATATTTTTCTGAATTGTTTTAACAAGAAATTGTTTCTATAGCAACCTCACATTTAACATATCAATAGAAATAAAAAAACTGTAAATAGTTTCTTTAACATACAATGTAGGTTTTTATTGGGTTTAAACCCAGCAGTCGGTCGGGTAAAAATCGGGTCATTTGACCATCTCTAGTCATGGTCAATCAAGCAAGTCAATGTCAAATGTCATTCAGACTTCACTTTCACGAGTTTCACGTTGGACTTTGCTAGGGTTCGGTGTTGATTGACACACGTGCTCGCGTGAATTTCGTAAATTCTTTGCTTTATCCATAGAGTTTTTGAACATTTGTGTTGTCTTTTTTGTTATTTGTGTTACTAACAATATATTAAGGTAAGTGTTTACATACATTCATCAAAATTATTGAGTGACTAGAAGATGTCGGATGAGGAGCCCCCTGACGGGGGGGGAGGCGGGGAGCCTTCCTTTGACTTGGTAAGAGATGGCTCCCAACCATTATTTACACCAGTTATTACTCAAAAAATGGATACGGATGGTCCTACTTCTTTAAAGCGTCCTGCACCAGTAAGCGATTCTGAGGCTATTTTGGCCAAGAGAAATACCAAACCATCCGAATCCATGCAAAACACCTATGTAAACCCCGAGTTTGAGGGAGGCTCCCCGCTTACATACACCTCAGAGGACAATAGCCCCTTCATTGTCCATATCTCGCGGAAAGAACCTGACCCGTCAACAGGACTTACTTTGCGAACTCTAAAGTTGGCTCAACTCCTTCACAAAAGGAATGTCCAGGGTATTGTTAATGGTGGTATCACATCTGTTGGTCGTAACAAAGTTAATATTGAATTTAACTCTGCTGAAATGGCAAACAAATTTATCAGCAACAATCCCTTGGGTGATTCCTTTGATTGTCAGATCCCAAAATTTCATGTATCGCGAATGGGTGTCGTACGTGGTATCCCCACGGAATGGACATTGGAAGAGCTGTTCCAGGGCATCTCCTATGCCCGTAACTGTGGACCAGTAGTCAAAATGAGGCGACTGAACAAGAAAAATAGTAGGGACGGAGCAGTTTTCTGGACCCCAACTACAACTGTCGTCATTACTTTCCAGGGTCAAAAACTACCAGAAAAAATTTATTGTTTTCATATGGCTTTAAATGTCGAAACTTATAAATTACCAACCATCCAATGCTGGAAGTGCTGCAGGTTCGGTCACGTTACTGAGCAGTGCAGATCAACCGCTAGGTGCTATAAATGCTGTCAAAATCATTCTGGTACCTCTTGCTCAGTAACAGATTCCCAGTCGACGTGTCTACTATGCAGAGGCAATCATAAAGCCACCGACCCCAAATGCCCAGAACACTCTCGCCAAAAAGCCATCAAACTGGTTATGTCGGAGGAAAATATTAGTTTTACGGATGCCTCCCAACGCTTCCGCGCATCACGGCCAACATATGTAGAGAAAGCAAGTGCTTCCCCTCCGTCTCCAAATCAACCCCAGCCACATATTCCCCAGACCCAAAGTTGGAGCCCTTTTAAATCATTAAATACCCCCTCACATTCTTATAAGAAAACTTTAATGATTCCAAGAGCGCCCCGTCCATCCACTCCTCGTTTCTACGATGCTGAAGCTCGCGATATCACTCGCACCCCCACCTCCTCTATGCCTAATGGCTGTGGGCTCACTTGCCCGCACCAACGGTCAAACTCTCCCTCGCCTAACGATAATCTCATAGAACTGATGATATCCACACTAGTGAATATATTGGAAAAATTCAGCGATGCCATACCGCCCCATGTCTTATCCCTACTGGAAGTATTTCTTTCATCTTTAAATAAAAATGGCCAAGCTAATGCAATGGAACTGCAAGAGCATCAGGCATAAAAAGCCAGATTTATTATTCCTTTTACACAAATACAAACCAGCTGTCTTTGCCGTTTCGGAGACATGGCTTAAACCGGGAACCCCTTTTAGGATTCCGGGATATGCTTGTCTCCGGGACGACAGAGGCGATGCAAAGGGTGGTTCAGCTATCCTGATTCAGAGAAATATCCCCTTTTCCCAAATTGATTTCCCTCCCCATTCCGATGACTTCCAAATTGTTGGTTTGGAAGCTATGAACATATCTTTTATTTCCATTTACATTCCTCATCCCAATCCCAATATAATTTTAGACATTAAAAATATTATATCCCGCGTTAATGGGCGTAAACTTATCCTTGGTGACTTTAATTGTCATCATCCTCTTTGGGGCTCCAAGCATAGTTGTGCGAACTCTGCTTTCCTGTTAGAATTTGTCGACGACCTAAATCTTTGCATATGCAACGACGGATCTGAAACACGTAGAGTTGCCCCGGGCCAAAGGAAAAGTTGTGTCGACCTCACTTTAGCCTCCCCCGAATTATTTTCTCGTTTAACCTGGAAAACTATGACCCTTACACATGGCAGTGACCATATCCCCATCCTATCCACTCTCGACTGTCCATCCCCGCAAAAGACTGACATCCCTCCCCTCTTAAAATATAAAACGAAACAAGCTGACTGGGAAATGTTTGCAGCTAGCGTAGACTCAAAATTAGATCTATTCCATACTATTCACGATAATAACTACATTGAAATGTACAATTTGTTTATATCTACTTTAACTGAAGCAGCGGATGAGACGATTCCGGTGAAAAACTCCGCACGTAGGTTTATTTCATCTCCTCCATGGTGGGACGCTGAATGCACCTCTGAAGTCAAACTACGCAACGAGGCTGAGCAAGATTTCGCAAGAGACCCGAGTAGTATGTCAAATTATTTAAATTACCGAAAAACCACTGCAAAATCAAAACGTGTTCTCTGTAAGAAAAAAGCTCTCGGATGGCACAACTTTTGTGAGTCCTTATCTCCTCGCACTCCAGCCTCCACCATCTGGAAAAAAATTAACTCATTCCGCAGATCAGTAGATACTACATGTCCCTCCTCCAATGAGATTGACTCCTGGCTACCCGAATTCTATGATAAGCTTGCACCCCCTTCTGTTCCTTGTGAGAACTCATCTCCCACTTATCCACAACCCATTTCGTCTGACTCTATGGACTCCCCTTTCTCCTTTGCAGAGTTCTATAGTGCTCTTGACGGTTTGAAGGATAGCGCCCCGGGCATAGACGGGATTCCATACTCTTTTATTACACACTTATCTGACAGGGCTAAGAAGATATTACTAGACATATATAACAACATCTTCATTAATGGGCAACCTCCTAATTCCTGGAAAACACAAATCGTGATTCCAATTTTGAAACCGGGGAAGAATCCTAAAGATTCCTCCTCATATCGCCCTATAGCTTTATCATCCACCCTATGTAAAATCTTTGAACATTTAGTGAAAAACAGATTGGAATGGATCGTCGAGAGTAAGAACATCCTATCCAAGCATCAGTTTGGCTTTAGGAGAGGCATGGGCACCCTGGATAGTTTAAGCATACTTTCTACAGATATCCGCCGCGCTTTCTCTGAGAATTCCTCAGTAGTTTGCGTCTTCCTGGATGTGACCTCTGCATATGATAATGTCCAGCTTCCTCTGCTCAGGCAGAAATTGCACCATCTGAGTCTTCCAGTGAGGTTGATCAATTTCATATGTAACCTGCTCATGTCTAGAACAGTCAAACTACGGGTTAACGGGGAGCTGCAGCCGCCGAGATTAATCTGGAAGGGTCTTCCACAAGGTTCGGTGCTGAGTCCCTTACTTTACAACCTCTACACGTACGACCTTGACAGAACTGTATCCAGTTTTTGCAGCATCCTACAGTATGCAGACGATATAGCCCTATATGCTATTTCCAAGGACCCCGAAAAGGCAAAATCAAGAATCAACTCGGCCTTATACTACTTGGACAATTGGCTCTCCGACCATGGCTTATCCTTATCACCAGCAAAGTCCAAAGCAATTGTCTTTACACGTAAAAGATCCATCCCGAACCCTGATATTTCTCTAAGTGGACAGCCAATTGAGATCGTCAGTAATTGTAAATTTTTGGGTGTGATTTTTGACTCTAGAATGACAGGCGTGCCACACTTGGATTACATCTGCAGAAAGGCGGATAAAAACGTCAATATTCTAAGATCTCTGTCAGGTGTGCATTGGGGATCTCATCCGACCAGTCAAAAGTTGTTATATAATGCGGTTGTGCGAAGCCACTTTGACTATGGAAGCTTCATATTGGAACCGTGCAACAAGACCGCACTGAACAAACTTACTCTAATCCAGTCAAAGTGTCTACGGATCATTGCAGGGGCTATGAGATCGTCCCCATTAAATGCTCTTCAAGTCGAGTGCCTCGACCCTCCATTGAGCCTTAGACGTCAAATGATGTGCGATAGATATTTTATTAATATATTTCAATACTCAAACCACCCCCTTTTAAGCAAACTGCAAAATTTAAACAATCTTATAAATTCATCCCCATACTGGACTCATAAAGAATCCCCTCCTTTGATAAAAAGTTTTAAGAATCTCTCTGATCTCCCAGCTACGATATCGAAATTGCCTCGTAACGCTCTGTTTGAGGTCCCCTTTGAAGCCCTGATATTTCAACCCAACATCCAACTAAATTTCGGTTTAACAAAAAGCACTCCCGATGCCAATAAAATTTTCCAAGACATCTTATGTAAAAATTGGGAAGGTTGGTTCACCTTATTTACAGACGCATCCAAACTGGAGGAGGATGGAAATGTAGGTATAGCAATTTGGCTGCCTAAGTACAGGATTGTCCTTAATTTTAAATGTCCCCCCTTTCTCAGTGTTAACACGGGAGAAGCCTTGGCTATTCTCGAGGCTGTTTTATATGTTCAGTCCCACAGCTTAAATAAGTCAGTTATTTTATCCGATTGCCTCAGTTGCCTCCAAGACATAGCAAAACCACCTTTCAATGCTAGGCATAACTTCAGTATTTCCCTTAAAATTAGAGAAGCCCTGTTACAATGCTCCAGATCAAACATAGAGGTTGTCTTAGCTTGGATTCCAGGGCATAAAGGAATCGAAGGTAATGAACTCGCGGATATGTACGCTAAAAATGCCATCACATGTGGAACAGAATACCGCAATGAATGCTATGCGCGAGACCTACGCTCTGGCTCTGAATCCAAAATGAAGAGGAATTGGTACAATACATACAGAAGATCCCTGGAAATTAAAGGTGGACACTATGGATCTCTACAACCCGATATCCCAACTAAACCCTGGTTCTATCGCCATAAATCTATCCCAAAGAATGTAGCATCCACAATTATTCGTTTAAGACTAGGCCATGTATGCACCCCTTCGTTTTTGGCTAAAATTAGAGTTAAGGACAGCTCTCTCTGTGAATGTGGACTGGATGAAGGAACCCTCGAACATATATTTTTCGACTGCCCGAAAATTACCACCCCACTGTACGACATTCTAACCAAAAATGTTAGTCGTCCTATTAATATAAAATTTCTACTAACTCAGGTTCACACATCCATTGTGTACATTCTGTGCAAATTCCTCAAACAAAATAAAATAAAACTGTAAAATCTCCCCCCCCTCCCCATCCCCCGCTTATATTAATTTAATGTTGTGTTGTGCAGTTGTGGAGTCAATGTATTCTGTGGTGGAGTCTTGTCTTCAGCGTTGCCAGAATGTTACAAAAGTAACATTTTACGTTACTTTTGACCCTCTCATGTTACCTCCATGTTACACGACTCAATATGTTACTTTATGTTACTTTTTAGATTTTCCAGCAAACAAAAAAAATCGTGAAACGGAACGCATTCAAGATTTTTTTGTTCGTCATCTTAGAATAATAACTATATTCTAAGGTCATCTTGGCGTACTTGATTTTGTGGACTGACTGAATGCGACATATTCACTCACTCGCCTGTATTTCTTAATTTTCCATCCCGCTTACTTAAGCACAAGTGAGGCGAGTGGTGACTAGCAGCGAATGATTACAATCGATTTTAAAATTTTAAATGCATAAACAAAATCATTAGGTACAGATTGATTGTAATGATTTTTTGACCAAACCGTCATCACCGCAGGGCCCGGAGCGCGCGGCGCGCTGCGCACGCCGCGACTAGACTTTTACACGAATGGGTACAAACAAAGATGTAGCCATCTTTCAAACACAACCCACCTATGTAGAATTTTAATATAAAAAAAACTAACTAAAATGTTTTTTTAAGACTGTTAATAATTAGTTTACTAGTGGATACGGTCCACATCAGGCATTTTTCAGAGCATCGCCAGTCGATTATTCGATCAACAATTATTACGATTTTTTCGATGTTTAACAAATGTGACAGGAAACTTATTTTAGTTTTTGTGTAATAAAATGCCATATTATAGTATTGTGTCGTTTTCCACAATAAGTAGGTAATGTTACTTTTCTCGTGAAAATGTTACTTTTTGAGCTGTCTCATGTTATATTTGACTATCTGCCACTGGCAACACTGCTTGTCTTGTTAAGTTGGTGTTGTATTTGTCCGCAGAGTTCTCAGAATATCGTTCAAAAACCGTACAGTTTGACTAAAAACCGAACAGTATCGTATCGTAATCCACTGTGTCTTTTAACTCGGACATTGGCAGAATCGTCACGTAAAACGAGACGCAGCCATTCATCACCATAAAGTTGAAGTTGAAGAGTTTCACGTTTTCTTTCCGCACGCACCGCACGACACGATACGACCGACAGATGACATGAGATTTTGTTTATTTTTACATTATGTACAATTTTTACAAAGTGAATAAATAAGTGTAAGAAAAAGTTATTCACAATAATTACGAGTATTGAACATTACTTGTTACGAATTACTTAAAACAATTTTTGGTGTAGTAAAAATAATATTTTTATATTTTCCTAAAACATATTTTGGATTGGACATAATGAAATAAAAACATCGAGTGTTGTTCAAGGAAGTTATCTCTGTAGGTCGTTATCTATTAAGTTAATCTACCCCCGAATCACGTTAGACCCGCTAGACCCGGATATTTATTGTTTAATCTCTTTAAACGCATCATTTACTTCATCAGTTAACATAAAAACATTCGTGAAATTATGTCTATGTCGCTGTTAACTTATGCTAACCCGTTTCGGCTATTCCGTGATTATGTGCGCACTCCGGTAGAATTTTTTGTTGCAAGGCAGTATCTGGGATATAAAAAGAAGACAGACGAAGGTTTGAACAGTGCCAGAGAGTTGTTGTATAGAGTCGTAGTGATATCTATATTCCTCACTGCAATATTTTGGATTTCGGTGTTTATGTATCTTGTTTTCTACTATACATACATGCCGAATGTAACGCATGTGAGACCTGTTCATCTTCAGTTTAAGTAAGTAGAGTTTATACCAATAATTGGTTTGATTTGATATTTTGTTTTTAAGAAAGTCTAGTTCTATTTTTAAAATTTTTGTTTTATTTAAATAGGTATTTTAGATTAATTATTGACAAGTTAGAAGTTTAACACACTAGTAATAAATTAAATAACCCCACTTAATATTAAAAAAGGAGACTTAAATAAATACGCAGATACTGAAAACAGCAGTAATGTTAGCAAACATGAAAAAAATAGTTCATCAGCAAAGATTTTCAGTTTGATAATAATCATTAATATTTGCTCAGGTCCTGTGATGAAAACATGGGTGTCTGCTCTTTTCCGTCAGCCCATGTCCAGCTCACAAAACAAAGTCACATGCTGATGGCTGCGCAGCCATATCGCATCAAACTCATACTGGAAATGCCAGAATCTCCAATTAATAAGGATTTAGGTACATAATGCTTTTCATTATTTTATTAAATGTATTAATTAATAGATATTTACGTAAAATCAAGCCTCTGTCTCATAGGGGCTTACAAATACCACTTTTTTCTACTTGCTGATTGTTTTATTTTTTTCAAATCAAAGTGTTTACCTTGCAGGTATGTTTATGGTGTGCGCTCAAATGAGGGCAAAAGGTGGTGTCCTAGTATCATCATCATGCAGATCAGCAATGCTCAGACACAGGTAAAGTATAAATATAGCCCTCAATTTTATTGTATGAATGATTATTTCTTTATTAACAGTCATGATTAAAACTACTAAGAAAGGGAAAAAAAATTAATAATCATTTAAAAAATAGTGGTGCACAACTAATTATATTATACATTAAATTTTGCAAAGAAATAATAAAGATGTAAGTATGTAGTATAGTTAACTCAATTTTATACTAAAATTGATTCAATATGATTACCCTGTCGTGGAAACCCAGCGTGATGTACACTGTGATTAAATTGACAATATATAGTGATCCTCTGCAACTTCACTCGGGAATGTATGGCAAAAAGAACATTTTCAGATTAAAATTCGTAAAAGTTAGTCACCTCAGTTGTGCATTGTTAAATTAATCGCACTCTGGTTTGGCCTCAGAAATATAAAAGTCTAATAACTAAACATTTCTATAATTTATTGTATAAACTAATTGACATAGAAGTCTTTGTATAAAAACAAACACTTTTACTCTTTTCATTTTTATTCTCCGACTGAAAAAGGCTTAGCAAAAAAGTGAGGTTTTAGTGTTTCAGACTTATAATAATTTTGAGAAAAATTTGGAATGCGTGAACCTTAAATTATTGATTGTTTTAGATAAATTGGCTAAAAATAAAAACTTTTAATTTTTTCCTCCCGCCGCCGGGTTAGCGAAAAAGTGTGGAAAAACAACTATTGAGAACGCACGTCATAAAAAAAGTCCAAAGAGTTCATTAGGTTAGTATGGTGACTGCATTTCGACCTTTTTACAAGGCTGTAAAATTGCGTTTCTTTATTATGTAAATAAAAAAGGAATGTGATGTCAAAATGTCAATGTCATTCAAATGTCTATAAAAAAGTTTTGAACAGAATTTTGGGGAGTTTTTGGCGCCATTTTGTCGAGTTCGGTAAGGTGTCCATTTTAATTATTTTCAAATTGATTCATAGTGGATATTGTGTCTTAAAATTGGTGCAGTTATATGGTACAAGTGTCTACGCAACTGAACAATATGTGGGATAATTGAAATAGGCGCGATCTTGGTTATGATCTTGGCTTCCTCGGCAGAACTAACCGAGTAAACTGTCTTGATATACTTGGTGCCAAATGCTCAAAGCAGCATTGGAATACGATGCACCCGCATCCTAATGAAAAATGAAATAATATCAACTCAAGAACTGGCAGTATGGCTTAGACCTTCGCCTGTCCTGAAAAGGACGAATATAACTACTACTACTACTACTACAGAATTTTGGCGGTTTATTTTCTTTCTTGACTTTCGTAAAAAAAGTGGCAAATGAAAACAAACGTGAAACGAAGTGGTTTGTGTTGTGTTTGAATTTGGTATTCGTTAATTTATCAAGTTTGAGGTATTTTAAAAGGTCAGTTTAATCATTTTATGCAAATTGATTACGAATATGGATCGGAGATAGAAAATTGTTAATGTTTCTGTATTTGTAGATGTCTACGCCGCCGCCGCCGACCTTGACGTCGACACCCGAAAAGAGAAAACTTTCAACCGATCAGTTGAATATTTTATTGTGTTTCGTAGAACAAAACAGAGATCTAGTTTTCGGTCGCACCGGCCGCACGGCACAAGGCGACTCTGCTCAATACGAGAATTACTGCAAATGGAAAGATTTGGCGAGACAGATTAATGCACTTGGCGATGATAATCCTCGAGCTGGCATTGAATATAAAGAAGTTGGTGTTTATTTGCTGTTTTCATACAGTCTCTATATTGCATTAAAGTAGTCATAGATTGGCCAATCTTCATTCTCAGTGTTGGTTGGATAGTTTGGTGATACTTTAGTTTTGTTTCAGTACTGGAAAGAACTCAAAAGTAAAGTGTATAACAAGATTTACAGAGCTAGGAATCGAGCTAAATCAACTAAGCAGCCAGTGAAGGTGTCTCTTCAAGACTATGAGTGGAGAGTTTACCAGGTCATGAATGCCGACCCGATGGACAGATATTTAATTTTGGAAATTGGGGACAATAAAACTAATAGTTGTAAGTTCCCTTTTGCATACATACTTTGAAGATCAAGCAGTTTTTGATATTGCATAATAGTAAAAATTGTTTGTGACTGGTTTGCAATTTATTAGACAAAAGTTTATTAAATACTGTAACAAACATCATAATTTTTTTCAATTATATTTAAAGTTTTCAGTACCATAAGAACTAATATACTTACCAAATGTTAAGATTTAAAAATTTTGCCTTTTACTTATTATTAAATTTATAAATAAATTTTTGGTAATAATATTCAAACCTGTTTTCAGACAAATAGGATGACAGGCTGTAGATTAATATTCATTATTATATTTGAAAATCATTATATATTTCATCTTATTTTCAGCTGTATTTAATATGAATAAAGTTGAAATTCTTAAGAATTTAGGGCAGCTTTCGAGTGACATGCACAATCTGGCTAAAAACCAAGCTCGACTTGCACAAACACAGGTAGCCTTACTCAGAAGTCTGAACGAGCTGGCTGAAATGATTAAAAATAATTAGACATTGTAGTTTTAAGAAATTTGTTTTAGTTTTAGTTGTTATAAGACTTGTTAGGTTTTGATTAAAGGTTTAACTATGATACATTAATGCACTTGACAGCACATTCACTGAATCAAGATGGGTGTTACCAAGCAGTATTCTCATTCTAACATAATAATAGAATGTTTGTAACATATCTACATGACTTACATACTGATGTAATGTGACCATGGAAAATTGTGCAGTCAGGTCGTCTAATGTCTCATAGTTTAAGCTTACATTTACTATTCAGTATTTTATGGCTTTTCATTTTCTTAAGTGTTGATTAACTTAAATGTAGATATATTATGCATGAGAGAAGAGTTTTTTTTTATGTTATGTTTAAAAGTTGATCTCAATTACTGTGATTTTAATTATGTTTATAATTAATATTATGTTTGTAAGCAATTAATCAACCTTCTTGAAAATCATGTGGCAAGACATAAGTAATACTTATTATCTTAATTGACAAAGCACTTGTTGCGTTTATTAAAACTTAATATACTTAGTTCATTTTTTTATCTTTATATTATTTTAAAGTTTGACCTTTGAAGCATGTACCTATCTGATTGATTGTTAAAAAATGTTTACATCAAAAAATTGTTAATGGTTTCTTACAATAAAATTGTATGAAAATTATGTTATTGTTACTTATTTTTCGTTTTACTACTAAGTCTAAGCAGACTTAGTAGTAAATAAAGGCAGGCCTTGTAGGTCTTCAAATTAGAACGGTGATTACTGGCCCGCAATTTCGACTTTATATTTTCAAGTCACAATCTTGTTAAACCTATTTTTACCAATTTATTTTTAGTCATAATATTGACAAGGTAACTGTTAGAACTGTTTCCAGAAAAATGAAATTGGGCGACGAATTGCCACTTAGGACACTTTAGCCACTTAGAAGTAGTCTCTGGTTGATGTTGATGAACGATACCAACATTATATTTTGGAGACTGGGTGTTAATGACGACGGTATCACGTACCTAGCTGTTTTATAAATGAAAGTGCTTAAGCAGTATAATTACTTACATAAAGTATTCCTTTTCCTCATTCCCACTAGTACAAAATTAGTTCACATGTGGAACTAATGGGAAATTTTGTCCTAGTAGTTCCGTGTAAATAAAGGAACAGAACTACGAC
This sequence comes from Catoptria pinella, assembly GCA_963556745.1. Classification (NCBI taxonomy): domain Eukaryota; kingdom Metazoa; phylum Arthropoda; class Insecta; order Lepidoptera; family Crambidae; genus Catoptria; species Catoptria pinella. The sequence continues at coordinate 6,029,511 of OY750782.1, read as the reverse complement.
TGAACTATAGAGTCACTCATATTATGTCACTATCTTTTTTGTATTTTATCGAATCATCGTCTCATTTTTTCGTCGTAGTAGCTTACGGGGAAAAAAGTTATACCAATCGTGTGAACCAGGGGGAGTGTGCGATATTTATATAAATATAAGAAATAAAGTATGCAGCTTGTTTCGTCAATGGACACACCATCGCTAGTGGTAACACGTACGATTTACTATCTAGAAATTTAGTATTTGGAGTGGCACATACTGGCAAAGCAAATCACAAATTAAAACCTATATTAACGCAACTTCGTGGTTGAAGTAACCCTGAATGAATCTTGTTCCAGATCTAAGCTTCACCAGGTGATGCGAACGTTTGCGTTCTCGCCGTTCTTACTGTCCGGTGTTAACGAGGAGAAGCAGCAGTTGCAAGTGGAATTGTTCAGCGGCTTCGAAGATGATCAGGTTGTTTTTATTATTACAGTATCTTTATCAACTTATCAAAGTAACATAGCTATAAACAAAAATTTGAGGTAACTTAGTTAAGCATCCATAAATGTACATGTTTTCGTGGTACGTCTGGGAGAAAACTAGCTTTAGAATAAAGAGCGCCTCTGCACTCGCGGCCGTTAACTTCTGGAATTACAAGCAATCGCATAGCCTCGCCAAGTGCAGGTGATTTGGGTCTTCAGTATCGGCCGCTTAGTGCAGGCGATGCTAAACGATTGCTTGTAATCCCAGGTAGGATCTGTATAAATAAAATAAAGACTTTCGAATCGTTTATTTCGAAAAACGTGTCCATTTTGTAGCTACGAATTTCTCCACAGAGCCTGCCCGTAACCGACGCATACGTGGAAGTACAGTCGCGGCACGCGCAGGTGTACTCGTGTGAGCTCCACATACAGGCGCACTTCTCTGGACTGCGCTACTTTATGTTCCATTGGCCGAAGCTCGCGGCGGTCATCGGTGAGTCTTATTGCTAAGGAATAGAGGGTATATTACAATAGCAGATGGCTTGTATGAATGCGTTGTCGGTTTAGTATAGGATGGCCCAAAACTATCGACGTATTCGATTTATGGGCTGTTTTTTAGGGAAAATTGTTCAGTTTTATAGACTTAAAATATCCTGAAAGTTTGCCACTTGACTTTATCACTCTGTAATTTTAATGCCGATTGTTCTAAGATTTATTAAGTTAGTCGCTTAAATCGTCATTATATTGGCTCTGTGAGTACTTCCGCGTGTGAGTGACAGACATATGGTTGCAGGCATTAGCAGCAACCTGTTTTTCGTGTCGCTGATCTTCGTGCTGAGCTGGTACCACCTCCAGGACGGCCTGCCTGAGTTCGTCAAGGTTAGTATTAATTGAAATGACAAGTGTATAGGGTCAGTAATAGAGTGTATCCAACGTGTCGTGCCCCTGAAAGTAAAGCGTTTTGTTCCCACTTGTTCTACTAGGCAGTTCTTTCTACGGTAGAACTAATGAGACTTTTTCTCGTTAGTGCTACCACAAAGTACTAAATCGTGGCACTAAAGAGAAAAAAATCTAAACTAAATCTTTAAAAATCTCATTTGTTCTACCAGAACTACCTACCCAGTAGGTAGTTGTTGGGACCAAAACGGCGAAATCGGAAATCAACGCTGGGTTTGGGTAGGGAACATTAATTTTGATGATATGGATTCAACAGGTTGTTACACTATAACATAAATTTGTTGTATCACACATTATAATATTAGTGTTACCCATCCTAGATCTTTTTAATTTGCCGCTTTTTACGGCTTAAAAACATTACAGTTACCACTAAATACATTTGTTTGTATGACGAGAAAATTCATTCTTTTAAAAGAACTTGAAAATTTAATTTAATTTTGAATTTATTTTTAGACCAAGTTCGGACCAGTTGTCAAAACTGAAGGCGACATCACGCCGTTTGTGGGAAAAGTGAAACTGGAGAGAGAAGGTGAGGGTTGTTTTTGTATTTGCTTTTTTTAACGTTTATTATTTTAATAAACCTTAATGAAACAATACAACATGTTACAAAAATACCCCTAATGCCGAATATGGCATATAGGGACCATCAAACTGAACAACTTTTACTATGGGACCAACTCTCAAATAGAGGCTGTTTCGCACATTTTGATATTTTCGATTTTGATTTTTGTGTGAAACAGCGGATTTTTTTTTCGCGATTTTAGAGTTGATCTCATAGTAAAAGTTGTTCAGTTTGATGGTCCCTATATACGATATTCGGCATCAGGGGTATTTTTGTAACATGTTGTATAAGTAATACATAATACAATAATACATGATAGATAGATTCCATAAAAAGAAACTTCCTTATTCTCTAATAAAAAAAATCGGACCAAAAATAAGTGCCTATAGGTCTAAATAAAAATTAGTGAATTTTCAAAAGGGTTATATTACATCATGTTTTTTTTACTATTTTCTTCCTTTCTTTTTCAGACTCCTCAACGTTCTTCGACGATGAGAGCATTTTGGAGGAGCTTCAGAAGCTAGACGAACCAAAGAAAATGTAGTCAAATTTTAATCAAAGACAAACACAATAGGTACAGCTTGGCCATAAAGAGTAGAAATTAAATAAAATGGAACTAAATTTTTTTAGATCGAAACAGTCAGCGATGTTGACGTGTTTGCATAGATAGTGGCGCCCTCAATTTCAGTCAATTCTTTATGGTCAAGCTGTAACTATCAATTAGTAATTAAGCCCTTTCAGGTTCATGTGTAAATGTACCTTATTTTGGGCAACATATTTTTCGGGAAAGGGACGTATTGGGAAAGGGATATTTTAGGAAGTGGACATTTGGGAAAAGGTACATATGAACCTGAACGATTTGCCTTAGGTAGGTATCGTGATACAAAATTGACTGGTAGAATGTAGAATTATCAAATACGATTAATGTAATCTAATGTGCCATGGCTCTAAAAATCTTTTTGCACATAATATTGAATATTCAATTATTTATTCCTGAGCACCAGTTGTATATTTCTAAAATATCAAAATTTGCTCATTTATAATGTTCTTGTTTCTTGCCATTTAATGGGTCGTATCATATGTCTCATCATATCGTAGGTATTGGTTAGCTTAAAATTGTATAATATTATTATCAACTATGTGCCTTTAAAACATATTATGTTATTATTATTAATGTCTATTTGGCTAAAAAAGTCGCACATTCCATCACAATCTAATGATAATTTTTATATCTTTTCGAATATTTTTTGTCCTCAATGAATTTGCATACTAAAAACTTTAACTATAATATATTATGCGTATGGGAATTTTCCTATTTATTTGTAAGCTATAATAGCAGAAAGAAGCCATTTATTTATTTATTTATTGTTAAGTCATAAAGTTATGTGCCAGCATTTTATGTTGTACAAACGAGGGTATAAAATAAATGATTTTATTTACACAAGGCGGTTTTAATAAATAAATTATAAGACAGTGATTTAAGGTAACAACAAATTAGGATGCAAAGAAAAAGTCAAGTTAAGGGTTTTTAATGTTTTTTTTCTTTTTCGGATATAATTGTTACATCAAGATACTTATGTATGAGCAATATTCTATATTTATACAACCTTCTTCCTGCACTAAGTTAAAAGTAAGTAAGTATACAATTATATACTTATTCAACATAAAAATATCAGTTAAATGTATTATGATGATACATTAAATGATTGAATTAGATATGATTTATACTTTTGTATACTTAATAATTTTAGTATTTTTTGTGTTTTTAAATAGAACACTGCAGACAGTGGTATCTAATAATTATAATAGTTACCTGCGATTTCCATATCACTATGACAAAGGCAATACACACAATGTACAGTCAACAACTTCTATCGCAATTTTTTTCGTTTTTTTTTTGCTAAGACAAATTAATGCAAATCGCTTTTGTTGTTGGCTATACACTCGCTCGGGTACCTATAGTTATCATAGGTATTGGTAGTTTTAGTAGCTATTCGCTAAAGATTTTGCAACACCAGAATCTTTAGCTGTTTTCCCATTTTAATACGAATACCAATTATATAAAATATACGATATAGAAATTCCATCTCATATACAATCAGTTCAATCTTCTTTACATTTTTTTTAAAGATTTTTCTAACAATGTTTTGATACAATTTACATTATAAACATATTTTAACATTTTAAATTGCTTATAATATGTCATGCATATAAATCTACGTAACATTTAACTTGTGGTCGACTCCAAACTAAAACTATCGTAGGCCTTATTTGACATATATGCCAGACAAAAACACCTATTATGGTATTAAATAATGTCAACGTCCTTTACATACATTTAATTACCTCGCACTCTTACTTATACGTGTTCAAACACACACGAACAGCACTTAGCTGTTGACAGAGCCGGCAGCAGCCGACGACTGGTCGGCGCTAGCTGTCGACAGCAAAATGCTTCTCATCTGTCCGAGGCATAATTGGTTACAGTAAGGACGACTAGTCGTCAGAACATTTTTTAATAATTTAATACCATACTT